>CM054112.1:199646786-200246786 GCA_028673005.1 Tanypteryx hageni
AAATCGTGGAAGCCTGTTTGCGGCTTTGTGCGATGCATTTGTATGTGTGAGAATTGTACCGAAGATGCTAAAATGTTTGTAGCGGTTGGAAGTAAATACTCTCGCTGTTGGTTTTCGGAAAAAAAGAGTATCAGATTTTTTTGAGGCATTGTTCCGTTTCTGTAATGTCATTGGCCGCTCGTGATTGCATGAGTTCTCTCTCTTCTCCCTCCACTCTCTCCCCCCTCCCCTCTCTCCCCCCTCCCTCCTTCACCTTTCTTTTCATAGCTTAGAAAGTCACTTTTTGGTTCATCGCGTGCTCTTGGTTTCGAAGGGGGAAATTTCCGAGCATTATTCCGACCTGTCGGGGTGTTCGTGTTATTTTATTCCCTCTTGCTTATAATAGTGACGTCGACTGGTATTTCTTCGCGCTGCTTCGCTAGCAGGCGTTCTTCCAACCATCAACTTCCCTTGCTCGAGCGTTCCCATCAGCCGCTCGTAATGCGCTAGGCCAATGCACTGGATCCTCTTGGCATCGGGGACATTAGCACTTATGACGAGGAGACAGGATGGAGTCGTCGCGGTTTATTTATTTTTTAAAGACTCCCTCGGTTGTTCGAGGCCCTGTCCGTAAGGATATTATATGTCCTTTTGAGTGTTTACGGTAAGTGTCAAATGCATAAACATTCGCGATAACAGGGTTAGGAGCCGTTTATTTAACGGGAGTGTATTTTTTGTCTGCGAAAATGGATTTTTTCAGTTTATGAAGAGAAAAATTCTGGAACATCTTCGTTGGCTTTCGCTGTAACCATGTAAACAAATGTTACTGTAAATATATGTTCTGATTATCGTTACTTGATGGAGTTACCGTAATGTTGTGGAATATAAATGTCTTCTGGTTAGTACTTATCAGGTGTGATTACATACGTCGGCTGAGTCGAAATGTGGTTTTTATTTTCGACAAATATGCACAATTTGGATTTAAAATTCTTAAAATAAGATTGTTAGGTTTGAATTTTTTGTCTCCGCGGCGTGTCAATTGTTTCAATTGTTTTTTATAAAAATATATCTTCCGCAGTATATCCCATGACCTTGATTTTTTCTTGCATGCAAAAAATACCACCTTATTCGCGCCATTATTTTAACACCTCTTCGCTCTTAACTCGATCTCAGTATTGTTTTTTCTTGTCGCGATTCCACTGCCACACAGTTGCACCCTCTCTCTCTGATTTATATTTTTAATTCTTGGAGGAGAAACAGGGACTCGCATTTACGCAAGGAAATTGAAGAAAAGATCCAATCGCGGAAAATAATAACGAGTTCTTGATGAAGGGATTAACGACTCCCTCTCTCGTAGGGGATAGAATGAAACTCGCACATTTTCTCTTTTCTCGTGACAACTCGGTTAGTTCGTTGCCTCGCTCAGCAGTATCGCGCAAGTGTTTTCGAGGGGGACGTGAGGCAACAAAAGGAGTCGCGTTTAGCGCTAGTGTGCTGGGGAAAAAGCCACCCCAACTTCCTTCGCCTGCAATACTTCCCTTATCCCTCATTCAGCGAGAAAGCTCGGACTTGTGGGTGTCCCCGTGTCACGAATTGGCGAGCGAGAGGCGTATGAGGAGGGAGTGAGAAGGGGAGGGAGGGAGAAGGGGAGGGATAAATAGATAGATAGATAATCGTCTTTATTCGGGCGAAATTTAGACCAGAAGGTCCATTCTTACATTTAACCCTTCGTCAATATAATAAATACAAGAAAAAGAATAAAATAAGGTATAACAAAATACATTATATAAATATTATGTACCTAAATCATACTAATTAAAAAGATAAAATTGAATACAGATTTGTGTTTGTGGGGAAAACCTAGGTAAAAACATACATGTCCTCTCGAGTAAAACCCACGCAGGAAAACACCCACTAAGAAGGGGAGTGTGAAAAACCTGCGAAAACCCTAGATAGTGTACATATGGTAATACAAAACTACAACATTAAATAGAAAGGAGTATGTACAGTGGGAGAGTTCGTATATACAGCGTAATTATATGCCGTCATAAAAAAGTACACGTAAAGGTAATAACGTAATGTAAACAAGAAATATACAAGTATGCAGAATGAGATGAAATATACATGAAATATATACAATGAATGAATATAAAGAATGTTGTTGGGGCATGCATATTATAAGAAAGCAGGAAAAGATATAAAATAGATAAATAATATAATACAATACAAAATAATATAAAACAATTGAAAAAAATAAAAACAACACAAAAAATATACCTAAACAATAGGAAATATATATATATATATATATATATATATATATATATATATATATATATATATATATATATATATATATAAACAATACAATAATTATATTAAGAAATACAAAGTAATATAAGACAATACAAAAAAAAACTTGAGTAAGGATAATTTATGGGGAGTGTAAAGAGATGATTAAGGATTACTTTGTTGTTTTAGAAAGTGAGTGACACAGGTGCGTTTGAATGAGTTTAAAGAGGGAGATGTTTTAAAATTCTCATCTAAGTTATTCCAGAGTCGGCAACCGGAGACTTGAAAGTATTTATTGTAGATATTCGTCCTGTGATGAGGAATAAGGAGGTTATTCTTGCCTCCAGTATCCCGCTTGTGTACTGTATTGATTTCATTGAAGAGGGAGGAGAGGTAGTCAGGTTTGTTATAAGTAAGGATTTTGTACATTTGCATCAGAGTATGTAAGTTCCTTCGAGCGTCAAGTTTGAGCCATGAAAGATTATTGTATTGTTCGCTAATGTGGTCACTCGTTTTGAGGTCACCGATGAATCTCATGCAGGAGTTTTGTGTGCGTTGAAGTTTTAATGCCAGTTCACAGGAGAGATCATTATAAACAACATCACAATAGTCAAAGTGAGGAAATAGGAGTGTGGTCGAGGGAGGGAGAAGGGGAGGGAGGGAGAAGGGGAGGGAGGGAGAAGGGGTGCGGGGGAGTTCCCAGGGTGACAGCGCGCGTGCCTCGCGTTCGGTAACGCTCGAAAAAATCATTTCTGGAAGACTCGCGAACAGGTCTCTCTCTAGCTGTGGGACGATTTAGTTGGCACAGATGGCGTGGCTTCGTGTCTTTCCCAATCATATTTCCTAGAAACTTCTCGAGAGCGATAACTTCGTTTAGAGTTATCACGGAGTTAACCTTTGCGACGGGCGTAGTAACCTTCAGGGGGGCAGTGTCTGAGAAATCGGGCGTGGTAGCAATTTTTTTAATCGTGCAATTTTTTTAGCGTGAGAATAATTATAAATGATTTGTATCGAAGTGTTACGAACGTCGGATCGGAATGGTTTAAAGTAGTGTCGTCCAAACTTGTTTCCATGTATCCATTGGATAGTTTGATCAACTCCTTGATACCACCACCACTTTTCATTATCTAATAATCTTGCCTTCATGCGCGAAAAATCAATTTTTTTGGTTCCCTTGTGGGGGTTGTATGGTACAACTTGTACCGGTACTACACTTTGAATGGCTCAGGTTTAAAGCATTCGAATGCTGAAATTTTCCTTCGTTTTTTTCCTGGCGGATATTTTTTTTAAATTTTGACTAATTTTATCGTTAAGAGGTTTAGGTGACATTCAAAACCTATTCGATGCAAAGATCGTTTGCTTTATAATGTGTCTACGACCCACGTCCTGCCATATTGATGCGTTGCATAATTTACCTTTTCAGATTATTTTTCAAATAACACCTTAGCTTACAACTTTTCGCATTAGGAACTTAACGAACTTATTCCAGTGGAAGTAATTTGACATCGATAGGATTTGACATTTTGAAACTTGAGTGACGTGAACGTAACTCGCCAAAATCGTGCGCCTTGATATTTTAAAGTAGAATTTATAATTATGAAAGACAACTTGTTCTCACGGAATTTGTCATTACATTAATTTGTTCACTCGTTTTCTTAAATGTCGATTCCAGAGGTCGGCAAGTGAAAGAGTAATTTTTCGTTTTTTGTCTCATTCTGAATCACTTGGGAGCCATACAGTGCAACTTGTACGACCTTCTTTTCAGAAACTGTAATAATATCTCATGACGGATAAAGGTTAGGGAGCTTTTAGCTAACATCTAAAGAGCCACAAATATGTACTCGAGCCATATGAGGCTTTGGAGCCGCAGGTGCCGACCCCTGGTCTATTCACTACGGCAATTCATATAAATATTTGGACGTGTCTTCATTTGTCGCGTTTGCTTGGGGCGCGTAGTTTCTCGTCAGCTCCTGCGAGAACTCTCGTTTCTCTTCTGGCGACGTCCGAGCGAATGACCTTCCGTCTCGCGTTAAGTCGCGCCGTGATGTACTAATCTTAATGCGACTCTTTTCGCCCCGTCTTTCGGAGCCGTGTCATGTGCGTGCGCGCGGACGGTTGTGGGGGTGTGTGTCAATAACGTGTATCGCGAAGAAGGCCGAACGCCACCCTTGAATGCTGCGTTGATTCCGAGGGAGTCGGTTCACGTCTCTCATTCTCCCCTTCCTTTACCCTCCTCCTCCCTTTCCCCCTCCTCCCTTTCCCCCTCCTCCCTTGCCCCCTCTCACCCGCCGAGGATTCTCCCTTTTTTGCTTTTCTTCGTCCCTGTCTCCTCTGGAGCTGATATATTCCCTTGGGCAACTACGGGTCCCTCGCTTCCTTTTCCCAGCATTCGTCTCACTCGGATTCCCCCTCTCCCCATATTTCCTTTCTTCTTCCTCTTGTCTTCGAATTTTTTCTCTCCTTCCCTCTCTTCATTCTACACTCCAAAGTACCTTTCTCCTTTTCCTTTCTTCGTTTGTCGCTTTCCGTAATGAACACTCCCACCCCCTCTTTCTCTTTCCACATTATTTCCCTTTTCCACTTTCTTTTATCTCCTTTTGTCTTTCTCTTTCCACCTTCATTTACCCTATCTTTCATTCTCTTGCCAATTTCTTTTCCTCTTTCTCTTTTCACTTTCCCTTCCCTTTTTCCTATTTCTCTTTCTACTTTCTCCCTCCTGTTCCCTCTTTCTCCCTCCTGTTCCCTCTTTCCCTTCCTCTCTTTTCCTCTTTTTCTTTCCCATATTTCTCTTTACATTTTCTTTCTCCCTTTTTTTCCCATTTCTCTTTCCAATTATCCCTCCTTCCCCATCTTCCTCTTTCCTGTTTCTCTCTCCCCTTTCTTTTCCTTCCCTTCTCCCATCTCCTCCCTCATTTCCCCCTCCCATCTTCCCTTCCCCCATCTTCCCTTCCCCCATCTCCCCCTCCCATCTTCCCTTCCCCATCTCCCCCTTTCTCTCCCTCCCATCTTCCCTCCCCTCAATCACCCTGCCCTATTTCCCCTCCATCACTCTTCCTCCCCTCTCCATTTATTCATTATTCCTCCTCTCTCACTCCCTCTGTCATTTCATTTCTCTTTCCCTACTCTCCTGTCGTGTATCCGTACTTATGGGAGGGTGTATGGAGGCGACGCCCCATCACACCGTTGAATCCCGCATTTTTTCCAGACGAAAAAGCTAAAAGTATTAAGGAGACTTGGTCTCTTTTCTATCCCTCGTCTCCTCTCCCGTAGAAGATCGTCCTTGCTTTCCTATTGTTTTTTCTCTTTCTCTCCACGCGGTCCATATAAATGCCATGTTCCACTTTACTTTTGCCTCACCCTTTTCAAGTGTTGTAGCGTCTCGCTTGGCATTTGCAGCTTTAAATTTTCGCTCCTGGGAGGTGTATCATTCCTTCAACCAACTCTCTCTCTCTCTCTCTTCTTTTCTCCTCTCATTCCTTGCTCACCCTAATGTAGTGAGAGAGTATGGGACGTTTGTAGCGAAGCGGGCAAATAAAAATTCTTTGGAAAACATTAAAACGAGTTCATAAGGTGTGGAATGAAAGGAATTACTTTTACGGTTGTTTTTTGTAGTTTCAGTTTATACGCTTAAAACGGTGTCTTTCTTTTGTACGGTTGGGCGCTGCAGACATTGTTCGCGGTTTTCATAATTTATAGCAACGCTTTTTAAGTGCGATCCATTCGACTTGAATTGTTTGAATGCACCTTCCGTGTGATTTTAGTAGAATTGTGTTACAGTTTTGGTAGGAATATATATGCATTCGTCCGTTTCGAGAGCAGGTGAAATTTGAAATTTCACTTTGTGGAGCGAGTTTGGCATGGCAAGCAAACATTGTTTGCTCCCGACGAATTCCAGTTTGTCGAATTTGACCTCGGTTTGACTTATTGATCGTTAAGAACATTGGCAGCATTCCATTCCGACACATTCTCGGTCGCTTAACGCGGTAATCTCCATAAATATTCTTCATATTGTTTTCGAGAGCATTATCGTAGTAATAGACTTCTTCATTACCTCGCAAACTTGGAAAAAATGCTTCCCCTGAGTTATTCTTAAAATATTCACGAAAGATACGCTCACGTTCCGTGCAATTTTAATCGCGAAAAATCCTGAAATAATCCTTGGGTCGCTAACCCTTGGGCAGAGATGATAACCCTGTTGTACTCGTACCCAAAGTGACACGCGACAGAATTATGCTGAGCACCCTATTAGTCCGAGCACTTGTTACAATTTTATTATTTCCGTCGCTTGAAAATTACGAAACGGGAGTATCTAAAGCGTTAAGCAGACGAATAAACTCCGTACGTGAAAGTGCTTCATCACAGATTTTTTGTTCGTAACGTTCGAGATATTCGGAGTCGGAAAGATTCTCGTTCCGTACCCTCGGACACGCCATCCTCTCTCTCTCCCAATGTGTCATTTCCACGTGCATCCTGGGAGCGACCCCGTCCGCTACTTTTTCAGATCGACGACCCGTCGTCTCCCACCAATTTACGTTTTTGTCCGTTACCTCATTAGGCCATTTCTCTGGTGCCACGCCCCACACCCCGTCGCTCCGGCCGAATCCGTCGCGTTATTTTTTTTTAAATTGCCGCGGCCTCCGCCGTCATCCGAGCCCATATTCCGCGCATTCACGCGATCTCACTACAAGTCACGGCACTTCGGTAGCGACGCAGAGCGTCGCTGGCCAGAGGTTGATGATCTCGCGTAAGATTTTCGAAGGCCCCCTCCCGCGTCCTAAAGAGTAGAGAGGTTTTTAAATTGGAGCCGTGTTGTTGTAGCGTGGATATAAAAAATAACATATGAAGGATAGCGGGTGTGCTCCAGATACGTAGTTTTTTTTCGCTTTCGTTGGACGCGCCTGGGAAATAAGTTCCGCTCCAGTTATTCCGGGAACAGTGGTGCTTTTCATCCGCGGGCAACGTGCACGGCGGGCGAGTTTAATTAGGTGTCTCGAACCGATCGATCTCAGTTTTCGTCCGTACGCGCAGGGTTTATCGTTTTGTTTCGCGCGAAATATTTTTGTATTTCCGTCGGTTTGCAATGGTTCCCGTACAGGCAGGGAAAGCGCACGGTCGCAGCCCGGATTTTTCTCCCTAGTTTTTGACCTCGGTACGCCGACTTATGGTGGAAATGCTTGCGCGATAACGAGATTATATGGAAGGTTTTTGCGCTATGAAAACGGCCGTGCACGTGGTGGGTGGTTTTATTTCATTTTCGCATGCGATGCATGTAGGGAAAGTATGTATTGTGAAAGAAAAATCACCGGCGAGTTTTTTTTTAACGATTACCTACGTTTCGAGTGCCCCCGAATCCGAAAAAAGTCCTTTTTGAAATTCTGTCTGTCATATGTAGTTTTTCGTTTTTTTGCGGCCCTTTGGGCTAAATAGTTTTAGCAGAATCTGAATAAATCGGGTATTTATTTATATAGGATATCACTCGTGATAGGAAACTTTTTTTAATGGAACGTATCGCGAATCAATGAAAGGGTAATTGGGCTTGATGCCGTGAAATGACGTGTTTCAAAATGTAATGATACAACGTCCAGTGACATAATGTATCGAGTTTTACCCCCAGCTACCGTCAAACTGTGCATACTATAACGCAACCTTATTGTTTGAACTATAAACGCACGTTTGTGATCAAGTTCGTGCAGTGTATGTTGCGCCCATTTTTTCACGGTGCGATAGAAAAGGTTTTTACTACTACCGTTACTAATAATAATTATAATAGAAATAATGCGGGTTTTTTTAATTAGCCGCTCCTTCGTCGCAGGCTGATTAGCTCTAATTAGGTGCACCGCGTAAGGGTAGTTACCATTACGGGTGAAGCGTTGGCCCGCCATCCCAAACAGTAGCGACATCAAGATCACTTGGCAAGCGGATTAAGTCGAGAAGGTTCTCTCTCTCTCGGTCGCTCGCTCGCTCGACTTTTACAAGCTCCGTGATGGTGCGATATCGATTTTCTTCTTTTAAATCGCGTTCCGTAAGTCCGCAGTAGTCGCAGGAAAATTCTCTCTTCGCCCCAGACTAAAATTACTTATTCACGCCGCCATTCCTTGTCACGCCGTCTATGGATCTGCGCGAGGGTTTTATTTTTCTTTCCTCTTACTCCTTCCTTTCTTAAGTATCGGACGTAGATTTTAAAAGAAAACCGAAACGAATTTCTCTCCCTCTCTCTCTCATATCGTACATAGTTCAACCTCTAGCACGGTCATTTCAGTCTCGGGTCTTAAATTCGCAACGATTCCATAATGGAGGTGTTTTTCTTGTTTGTACGTACGTACGTACGTATGTGTAGTCTTTTCATCTTCCGCTTGTGTGTCCGTTCTGTATAACTGCCCTGGGTAAAGCTCAGCTGCGAGTTTGCTCCGAGAGTGTGTCAAGGGAGAGAGAGTGGGCGTGTAGGGAGAGAGGAAGGGGAAAGGACGGATAAGAAGCATGAGGACAGCGGAGGGGAGGGAGAGAGGGCGTGGAGAGAAAGGGTGTGAGAGAGAGGCCGGGGTGCTCGCGGAGGGGTATCTAGGTCCACCGAATGTAGGGAATGTTTGCGAGCGGGTCGCCGACCCCTGTCTTCATGGTATGGTCCCTTTCTCTCTTGCATCTCTCCCTTTCTTTCTCTTGCATCTCTCCCTCCCTCTCTGTCTCTTGCATATCTCCCTTTCTCACTACCTCCCTCCCTTTCTCTCTCCTCACCCTTTTAACCTACAACTCCGCGTTTCCTTCTTCCTCTTCTTTTTTCGCTCCCTTTATCTCGTCCTTTCCGCCTCCATTTCTCCTATCCGGGTCCATTAATTTTAAAAGCCACCCCTATTCACTTCACTATATCAGCCTCGCTTCCTCCCTTTTCGGGGAGGGGTTTTTATTTTTTTTATCTTACCAAATATATTTCCCTTATTCTCTCCTCACTCACTCACACTATCGCGCGAACACCATCTTCCGAAGGTCTCCTCATTCTCCTTCTTCCCTCCGCCGCTCCCGTGCATCTCATCCCGATCGAAAGCAAAGTCACCTAGGGCGCATGTGCCGATGTCTTGCGCGCCCGGCGGGAAGCTGTTCCCGAGAAAGAGGGAGAAGAGGGTCGCGAGGGCGGGTGAAACGGTGTCTCCTCTTTCAGGATCGCTCCTCCCTCTCTCTCTCCCAGATGACTGGGACTCTTCGCCGGCGGGGGTTTGACCCCGTGACCCCTCTCTTCAATGCTTCTCTCCTTTTTTTCGTGCCTCCCCTCAACTCCTTTCCGTCTCGCCCCTATCACCTGATTCCTCGAGAACTTCTATCCCGCGCCCTCTTTTGTGCTTCCGAAGGCGACCATTGCCCTTTTTTACTCCGGAGGAATCTCGATGCCAATCGACGCTTAATCTGTGCCTTTTTATTTTCTCTCGTGTCTCCTACCGTTCAGGATCCTTATTTTTGTTTGGTTGTCCAAATATTATTTAAAGGAAATAAAATACAAGCTTGCCACCTCTACACCAGTAAATTATTTATCTTAATTAATAATTAATTATTTTATGATATAAAGGTGCCGTGTCGAACCTACAAATTCTGCGCCCCGCTTCCCTCCTCTCCCGGGAAAATTTTTAACGGGGCCCCCTTAAACAACCATACCAAAAAATCATTCTACATTCGCTTCGAAAATGTTGATGTAAATGAAAAATGCACTATTTAGTATATAGTTTTATTTACAAGTCATTAGACATTTTCAATGAGATGATTTTCTTATTCCTCTTTTTGAGTTCTTATTTTCTTTCCTTGTCTTTTTCGAAGCTCAGCTATTTGTACTTAAATTATCCATTTCCATATAAATAAATTAAAATAATAAATATGATTGCAAGGTGTCTTGATACGTAATTAATAAACTAAATAATTTCTTACTTATGAATTTCCCGATTTCCCGGTTTATATGGATGCATTTATGCTTAGGGACATTCGCGTCTAGTAATGCGATGATTATTGTTTATCTACATCTACATGATACCCTGCAAGTCACCTTATAGGTGGATAGCAGGGTATGTTCATGTAGTAAAAATAATTTATATTGTTTCTATTGGTGCGAAGGCTTTCGCGATGTTGCTCGGTTGAAGGCTTCATGCTTCTGGGCTGTCACCGCGTAGGTCAACTTGAAAGATGTCATCTGCAGTGTTGAACTCAGCCTTCTTCCCTATATTATCGTTACTCCTAATGAATACAGCACAAAAGGCCCTTTTGTTTTCCATATACAGATAGATACAGATGGATCTTGAGGAATAATGTTTAACTTCATAAGTCCAAGTGGCCTTCTAGGCTCTGTTTACAGTGCGTGGAAAAAATAAAAATTTCAGTAATGACTTATAAACAATGGCGAGGCCGGCATCGCGGTCTCCGAGACTCTTCGGAGTCCCCAGACCCGTCGGGCCCCTCACAGTGGCCGGCCGGATAGCAGAGTAGCTACGCCCCTGTAAAGGTGTAGCCTTATATTATATTTTATTTCTTAAGTACCATAGGTGCTCAATTCTTCTCATAATTTAAAGAATTTTTGTTTTTTCTAGTAAATGTACCGGCGATTTATTTGCAGTAACGGCTTTCTCATCGTTTCCTTAAAGACAGTGCTAGCGGGTCCGTAGCACTCTAATTTTTTATAATGAATTTTAAATCAGAGCTTTTTAAGTAGGGCCTTGCGAAGATTCGATTCGAATTGGAATCTGATTTAAAGATTCAATTCGATTCGATATCACAAAAACGATTCGTAAATTTCGAATCGGCAGACGATATATCGACCAATGAAAATTTGATGTGTTCTTATTAAATTATTGGTCTAATTTTAACCCTCATAGCGTAATACTCTAAATATAAGGTACTGGTGAGGGAAATTTTGTCATTTGAATCATCTATTCCCCCTCCCCCTAAGGTACTACAAACACAAACATTTAAGCCTTTTGTTTTAATGTGCAATTTATTTGCAGTGGTTCTTGAATCATCTTTTTTTAAATAAAGGTAGGACAATACTAATATTAAATTATCAATATTTATTAAGTCAAGTATCATCCATATAAAAAATTAATAGTAGGTTTTATGTTTTAGTATAACTTCCACTTAATACAGGCCTACCACACACTGACGAATTTCTTTGATCTCGAAATTTCGCCGATGTGACTTCGCTCGGCTCGCTCAGACTTCAGTTACAGTGTTGCCAGGTTAGGCTCAGTTAACGCAACCAGATCGGAAGATCAGGACAATTAGGTGTTATTTTCTTATCAAACTAAATAGTAGTAAAAAATCTATATAATATTTTTTGCGATTTCTTACTTAAAGTGTGTATCTTAATTTTTTCCAAATGACTGGATCATTATATTTTATTCATTTCAACTTCAGAATTCAGACCCGACAAAATGTCAGAAGTTCGATTAAATTTTGAAATAAGTGACATGGCATTTAAGTGTTAATTGTGTTGTCAAATATTGTCGTCGCAAGATTGTGGAACAACCGCCCACTTATGGGCACATTTGAAAAGGAAACATCCGTCAGTGCACAGTGAGGCAAAAGAAACGGATGCGAAAAAGAAAATTGAAGCGCCCTGAAGAAGAATCATCGAATCCCAAGGTTAAAAAACAAACTACCTTGACACATTTTATGAGAAAATCAATTGATTCGGAAACAAAGGAGCAATATGATAAAGCATGTATCGTACTTTATTGAGGCTGATGGAAAGATCGTTTGAAGCTGCAGAAGCCGCTGAGTTCAAGAATTTGTGTTACAAGTTAACGAATGGAACTTACTGTCCCCCACATTCAACAACACTTTCACGCCACATTGATGACCTCAAAAATAGTTTGCACGAGAAACTCCTAAAGCATTTAAAATCAGAAATACGTCATTCACGACCATCCATCACGTTCGATCATTGGAAGGCTAGCAATGGAAGCAATTATTTGGTTATCACATTACATTACATATCTGAATCAGATTGGATCTTGCAATCGCGATGCTTGTCGGTTGTAAACCTAGAAGATCTGAATGTTGACCACACCGCGGCCCTCACTGACGAAATTATTAGGAATCGATTAGAAATGTCTAGAGTTCTGTTTGCTACTAAAGACACTTCATATACAATGTCTTGCACTGTTCGTCACCTACTTATTCAATGGTAAGTCTGTGCCACTTACCTTCAGCTTTCGATAAAGGCAACCATGGATGCTCAGCCATGTACATCGTATCACTGCTTTTTTCATTCTTCAACAGTTTATCAGAGCGCATTTAACAAAGCATAAAATTGCTCAAAATTTGGGTGAGTCACGGTCACCACTCACTCGATGTAACACAAAGTACAAATTGCTTGATTGCGTGCAAAGGAATTATATTGCAATATCTCTTGCTCTTATTGAGTGCAGCGCGAAACAGAATTGTGCTCAAGACCCTCCCGCACCTCTGAATAATCAACTGAAAGAAACCCTGGAAGCACCTCTCTCGATTCTCAAGGTAGCAGTGGAGGCAACATCCATATTTAGTTCCGAAAAGTCTGTTACCATTAGTCTCCTTATTCCCTGCATTTCAGTTTTAAGAGATGAACTAACAGCAACATCAGTGCCTGGTGTAAAATTGTTCCGTAATGAACTCGTAAAGCATTTGAATAACAGATTTGACATTTGCAAAGACCACCTTATGGCTGCAACATTTCTTCATCCAAGATTTAAACATCTTATTCACGGAAAACCAAGCGAATACTATAAAGAATGTTTGGGAAGAATTCACTTCAGATTTAGGATATGCATTCCGGCAAGAAGGAAAAGACGAAGAGCTAATTGTAATAGATAAATGTTCTAATATTGGATGTATAAAAAGCGAAACAGAAAACCTTTTGGATACTTTATTTTTAAAAATAATAACTCGTAAAAAGAAGCTTCGTCAAAAATGAACGAAATGTTCATACTTCGGAGGAAATACACCAATACAGAAAGCAATCTGTGATGAACCGCGATAGTGACCCATTATTTTACTGGAAAGAAAACAGTAGATCCTACCTTTTTTTTGGCAAAAGTTGGGAGAGATTTGTTGGCAATTCAGGCTGCAAACACTTCATCAGAACGGGTAAATTTGGTGGGTGACTATTTTGGTGTTTTTTAAGATTCTTGACATAAAACAAAATAAACAAAAACTGGATAGATAACTAAAGAGTGATCAGAAATAAAATATTTCAGCCTAGAGAGATTTAAATGTAAAACACTGACCGATTCGAGATTCGAATAGTACTTGACGATTCGATTCGTTCCGTAATTTTAGATTCGCAGGGCCCTATTTTTAAGTCTTGCATAGAGGACAGCTTGATGTTATTTGTATATTTTTGCTGCGATTGTTTGTCTTTGAAGATTTTGTCGTCGAAACAAAATCATCTAATTACGTTCGGTGGGCGTGCCCTCTTATCCGTCGCGGTTGGGACCGGCAGTTTGTCGGTTAATCGAAAAGGTCGGTTAAAGCGGAGAACCAATAGAAATGTACATATACACAGTCTGTAATATTTAAATATAAATATGTTTAAATATATAATATATATATAAATATATAATTTAATATTGATTAAATATCGTAACTAAAATAACAATGAACTTGACTAGTTTGTGGGACAACTGATAGCAGACCGCAGCGGACTGTGTGGACAACTGACAGCGGATGCGTACTGGACTGTAATGAGACATTTTAGCGCATTGTTGCGGAGTGAAAGGAATGGTTTAAACTGTTTTAAACTAGTCATTTTTATGTAAAATGTCGCACTTAACTGTGGATTTCAGTTTTCAGACCTAGGGGCATAAAACGTCGGTTAATCCGACGAGTCGGTTAAGCGAAGGTCGGTTAAGAGGGCTTCTACTGTACTCAAGATTTTTACGCCGTTAACGAATTCCTTTTTTGAATATGTTGCGTTTCACTCATTTTGGAGCGGTCCTTTTACGTACGACTGCAATTTTGAAGCATTTTCTTCCAGATGCCACTTATGGAATTCGCCAGTTTTCCGTCTTACTTTCGCTATCTAGTCCGACTGAAGCATGTCTTCCGTCTCTTTCTCTTTCGCCACCTCTCACTTGACCTGGCGGCGGTTTGTTGGTTGTTCTTTAGTATGCGAGACGGCACGGAATCCTCGCTGCAAGATAGATTATTCCTCTTCTTCTGGTCGATGCTTGGCAGAGCGTCCATCTTGTCTTCACAGATGAAATGGTGCGAGTATTTGAAGCAGACCCATGAATCTCAATTCGGAACGTCCGCTAGGAAATTTAGAATTAGCGGACGATCGACGCTAGTTACGGGACAGCGATCCTTTCATTCGTGTTATTGACTTCTTCAGTAAGCGACTGCTATTTTAGTGTGAATAATTTAGTCGTGTTATTCAAGTCTCACTTCGTGTCATATTTAAAGGCAAACCTACATTAAGAGGTTAGAATTAATAATTTCTACGCGATGACCTAATGTATGATTTATGTCGAGCTGGAGTGATAAGAGATGGACTTCGCGTCGATATTGGCCATAAAACACGTGTCGATAAAAGTGAGAAAGTTGTTACGAAAAGGTAATATAAATGTACCTATGTTGACGCCATCTTGTGCATTTGAAGAAATAAATAAGTCCTGGCATCTCGCTTTTAATTATTATGATAGATTATTGTTTTTGCAATTTCGTTCCGCGAATGTCGTTTTCTTCTCAGGAATCCGAACTAGAAATAGGCTGAATTTCGCAATGGATAGAGATTCTCATATAATGTTATCATAAGTACAAGTATTCCTGAAGAAGATTTTAAAATGCGGTAATAAATTGTTAAGTTATATTAGGCATAGAAAAGGAGGACGCTTTTCTACGATCACGGATGACTCATGTTATTGCCCCGCCTAAAAGGTATTTCCTCACATTATCGATCTTTTTCGCGACTTCAACTTTCGTTTCAATTGAGTTTCAGATAGCTCGTTCGCGTCAAATCGATAATATCTCCGCACTACCAATCGCATCCGTGGATCGAATGCGAACTAGGTCGTGTGGCTCGATTTCAGCAATCGCTGTTTGTTACTCATTCAAGCCTTAGCGGTAATTTTTATATCGTAGGAAGACGGTAAGAGAAAAAACCATGAATGTAACAAGTTTTATAATTCGCGAAATGTTGAGTACTTTCTCGGAACGTTTATTGATGTGTTATTCCGGTGTAATTACGGTGCGAAATGAAAATGTAAAGATCCTCGCATAGTCGTTTCTAACGCGCTTATCTCTTTAACGGCGGCGAACTTGATCCACTAAACTCAAGGGGCGCACCTGCCTAATGGTTTCCTGCCTCTAAATTTCGTGTTTATTTTCCATCCCGTCGAACTTAATATTTTCGCGGGAGACACGGTTAATAGGATCGGACGAATATTTCTTCCTAACGTAATTTTACACTTCGAAAGTTACAGCCTATTTCGCGTCTATTTTTACCTCCATTTACCACCGAGCTTTACACCGACCCTCTCTTATTGCATACTCTGAAGAATTATCTTCCTCTCAGTCCTTTTTCCGTTCGCCTCTTTCGCGTTTTCCTTTCTCCGACCCACCTGCCGTCACGCCATGTATTCCATTTCTTCCAGCTCTTTACTCCACCTTCCTCTTCCTTTCTCTCACGTCTTTTTTCTCTTGTCTTCGTTCTTCTATCGCTTTCTCTCCAACTTCCGCTTTACCCTCTTGCATCATCCGACTGCCTGCACTCTGGAGGCCCACGCGAAATAAACCCTTCCGGAAAGAAGCCTTCCTCCCGCAATCCTCTTCATCCCTTGTCCCCCGAGCACTACCGTTTGCTGCACTTTGGGTCCCTCTCTCCATCATTCCTTCTCTCCCTTCCTCGCCCCCTTCATTCCCTCCCTCCCACACTCCTTCATTCCCTTACTCACTCCCTTCTCTTCCTCACTTTCCCATCCTCACTCCTTCCCTTCTCCACTCCTTCCCTTCTCCACTCCTTCCCATCCTCACTCCTTCCCATCCTCACTCCTTCCCATCCTCACTCCTTCCCATCCTCACTCCTTCCCATCCTCACTCCTTCCCACCCTCATTCCTTCCCACCCTCACTCCTTCCCATCCTCACTCCTTCCCATCCTCACTCCCCTTCCCCACTCCTTCCCTTCCTCACTCCTTCCCTTCCTCACTCCTTCCCTTCCTCACTCCTTCCCTTCCTCACTCCTTCCCTTCCTCACTCCTTCCCTTCCTCAATTTTTCCCTTCCTCACTCCTTCCCTTCCTCACTCCTTCCCTTCCTCACTCCTTCCCTTCCTCACTCCTTCCCTTCCTCACTTTTTCCCTTCCTCACTCCTTCCCTTCCTCACTCATTCACTTCCCCACTCATTACCATCCTCACTCATTCCCTTTCTCACTCATTCTCTTTCTAACTCATTCCCTTCTTCATTACCTTCTTCATTCACTTCCTCACTCATTCCCTAACCGCTCCCTTCCTCCCTCTCCCCCTTCCTCTCTCCCTTCCTCCCTCTCTCCCTTCCTCCCTCTCTCCCTTCCTCCCTCTCTCCTTTCCTCCCTCTCTCCCTTCCTCCCCCTCTCCCTTCCTCCCTCTCTCCCTTCCTCCCTCTCTCCCTTCCTCCCTCTCTCCCTTCCTCCCTCTCTCCCTTCCTCCCTCTCTCCCTTCCTCCCTCTCTCCCTTCCTCCCTCTCTCCCTTCCTCCCTCTCTCCCTTCCTCCCTCTCTCCCTTCCTCCCTCTCTCCCTTCCTCCCTCCCTCCCTCTCTCCCTCCCTCCCTCCCTCTCTCCCTCCCTCCCTCCCTCTCTCCCTCCCTCTCTCTCTCCCTCCCTCCCTCTCTCCCTCCCTCCCTCTCTCCCTCCCCCTCTCCCTTCCCCTCTCTCCCTCCCCCTCTCCCTCCCCCTCCCCCTCTCCCTTCCCCTCTCTCCCTCCCCCTCCCCCTCTCTCTACTCTCCCTCTCTCTCCTCTCCCTCCCTTTAACCCTCCCACACTCCCCTCCCTCCCACGCTCCCCTCCCTCCACACTCCCCTCCCTCCACACTCCCCTCCCTCCATACTCCCCTCCCTCCCACTCCCCCTCCAACCCTCCTCTCTCTCCTTAATTCGCTCACTCCGCCATATTGCTTTCCCCATCCCCCTCGCTCCTTTTTCTCTCCCAATCCGCTCCTTCCCCTCTTTTTCCAGACTGTTTGCTGTTACCCTCCCACTCTCAACTCACACACTCGGCTTCTTCCTCCTTCCTTCTTATCTCTCAACCATCTCCGTTGATTCTTCTCTCTTCTCGCTCTTGCTTCTTCTTCAAGAGGCCACCCTCCTCCCCTCCCCCGCTATAAAGCCCGCCTCTCCCCGAGGGTGTGCTTCCTTTTGATTGTTTGGCTTTGAGGAAGGCTCTGGTGCGTATGCGAGATAGTGCGCTTCCCTCGCGATGTGTGCCGCGAGGGAGTTATTAGGTTGCCTCTCTATGAAGGCTTCTTATTATTAGCCATGATACGCTTCGCTTTCGTTTTCTCCGCCGCTCTCGTCGTCTTTAATGTATGGGCTCTTTGAAAGAAACTCGGTCGTGGGGATCGCGGTTTTTTTTTCTCTTCGAAATCGAACGTGTATGCGTGAAGATATCATGCGCGGAATGAGGAACTATATTACTCTTCGTTTAGGTTGGGTTGCAGTACATTGCGGAGATAGAGATTAGGATGCTGACATACGGCGGCGTACGCACTTAGGATAAGGACAGCCATTGGATCTTTTTAAACTTTTTTTCTTAAAATCATATATCTCTATAACTATATCTGATTATAATTCTTTGGAGTATTTATCTATCCCAGGGGTTTCCAAACTTTTTTGCAAGTGGGCCACTGGTCAATAAATTCTATGCTCGCGGGCCCGAGTATCAACATGAAAAGCTTTTGAAAATATAGGCGTACGATATACAAGTGTAGGCTATTTTCGTATTAAAAGTTAATTCGGTGAATTGGGTAAATTACGATTTTTCGTATTTATTACAGGATTAAATGGGATCGCGGGCCACATGTTAGGAGAGCCCTGATCTAACCCATGGGTCAATCAATTTATGAGGGGATAAAATTTGTTTCATCGTGTGCATGGTACAATGGATCTGTGCGCGGTATTGGTTATATCCTCGGATTACCTAGATACATAATATCTTGTTCCTGCTTGTGTCTTATCGGAGGGAAAGAATCTTATAAGCTGCCGATTTCACACTCGATAGCTCTGATGTTATCGTCCTTATCGATAGACCTTTGTAATCAAAGATCCCTCCCTGACCCAGCCGCAGCTTATCTCGAAACTGTTATTTTCTTTTCGTTTTGAGGCTTTCACGCTTGATTTATTCACGCTTAATGTTTTATATGTCTAAAATTTTCGAGTGATACTTTTCCTTATTATTCCAGAATCATTGTAACTGAGGTGCGATATTTCGGGCGGTTATTTTATTATTAATATTATTATATATTCACTAGTTATAATCTGCGATTGGATTTTCCGTGTCTATCGGAGTAATTTGACTTGCAGACCACATTCCAGTAGTTTAAAACTTTTTCTTCATGATACTTTTATGCGAGTTGTTCTTCAGTGCTTTACTAGTGGGAAAATTTACAATTCGTACTCGTCGGATGGCATCGAGGGAAAATGTAACTTTTTTGAATCGAGAAAAGTTTTTTTAGAGTATCAGTCATTCAATATACTCTTGCATAGCCACTCGAAGAAAGTGTTTCGTATACTCGGAAGTTTCGTTCGATTTAAATCTCTTTGCGCGAGCTGCATTTTTGTTGCATTTTTCTTGGCTCTTTCTTTTTTCATTACACAAATAATGAATTTCAAATAATGAATTAGCTTCAAGCTGGTGTATGCATACATGTGCATTAATGTATAATTTTAGTTTACGCGAATAACTCGCAAAAATATCTTGGTTCTAATGCTTCAAATTTTTTTGGCGGTGAGGCGTCCAACAGCGTGTCGAACAAGTCGCGCTATGATTCTTCTTGCTGTTATCTGTCATTTGTTTTGGATGCAAAGGAGCCAGTTTTGTCTTAATTTTAATGCGGTGGGAGAATATCTAAAGGCTTAAAATTGGTTCTACGCAGGAAGACCCAAGCCTATATGCATTGCCGCTATTTACGGATATCGATTGGAGTACCTACAATGTAGGCCGATTTATTTTCTGAAAGAAAACTTGAAGAAATTTTACGATTAACAGTTATTTGAAAGGAACGGCACTCTTCAAACACTTCAGAATGTTCAAGAAGATCAAAGCCGAAAAGAAAAAGTTATGCATATTTTACGACACTTTCCCAAGGTGCCATTAAATCAGCGATCGGGGCCGAAATAACAAGAGGAGCTACTTGTTCCATATTCAGAGTAACTACTTAGGTGCGATCTATGAGACACCACCTAAGTTAGAGTCAAATTGCCCCACTACTCCGATAGTTCACATTTTACAAAGAAATAAAGTGAAGATTAAGTTTTTTCTTTTAGTTACCTCTTAGCCCTCACGACATTATGACATTATATCAAACGGAAAATTCAATTGCAGATATAGCGAGTGAATAAATAATAATAAAAACAATAGCTGCATTGGAGACCGAATTTTCGCTTCGACATATTTACAATTTCAACACATTAGTTAAATTAAAAGTGAAATACTCCTATAGCCAAACAATTAGAGGGTTACAACACCCAATGCATTTCGCCCACAAGGTGGGCATCGTCAGGGGCAAAACCTGTTTCAACAGTGACTGGGAGTCAACTGCAGTTGACTTTTAATAATCTAAGCCAAAGTTACTGAGCTACCAACGATATATTAGTTAAAGGTTAAGAGCAGCATCAATATAAGGGAATAAGGCAGTCTATACTGTAATTTCAAATGTTTGGATTATGTTATGCTATACACCTTCAAAGGTATCGTAACGAAACTTGGCGCGATTATTGGGGGCACCAAGGGAAAGGCCGTAGGGTAGTTTAAATTCCCGTCAGATTTCCCATAAAAAGGTTATTTGCATTTTTACTTTCTCCATGTACGTAGTATAGGGGAAAGTATTGTATTCATGAAAAAATCGACCGAGATTTCAACGGAAATAGACGTTTTGAGGTCCCCTGAACACGTTTTGACCATTTTCTCGATGATGTCTGTGTATGTGATAGCCTTTTGTGGGTGCTCTAACTCAAAAACTATTAATGAAGTCAACGTGAACTTTATATTTAACAGTTTTATAAAAGACAAAAGAACTGATTAGTTTTTGGTAAAAATCGGTCAACCGGAAGTGGGTGTTTACTCTTGTCACTTATCCGTTATTTTGAAATATGTACTTTAATATTTGATACATGTAAAAATGTAGTGGAATAAAAGTTGTAGGAAATTTAATTTCCTACAACCTTTGTTTGAAACATTTTTCCATATAATGCATTGTTTAAGAGATATCGTATATTTACAACTGCCACCACCACGCCACCTACCGACTATTGTTAGCAATTGATGCTTAGTTACTTCTTAGTAACGCTCTTTTTTCTTTTCTTAATTGTTGGAATTTTGTGTGGCTATATCCAATATCAGAAGGCTATGGTTTGAGTTTATTTCTGTTCCTTGTAAATCTAAAATTTTCTCGCAGATTCTTAAAATATTAATTATTATTTAACCTATTTGGAATTTTTAGAAATATTACAGATATGGAGAAAGTCAGGTGGTGGCCACATTAGATTTTTTATTCCCATTAAGATAACACGTAAAAATTGACTTTTATAAGTGCAGGCTTTCATTCATTTTCTAATATAAATTCGACAAATTGACAGAAGAACTTCGTACCTTCACAGTATTTAAGAAGAATGATTCTAGTTTCTTATTCTTATCGTCTTTGACTCGAAATCGCTCGCATTTCACGTTTATTCCCATTAATTTGGACTAAATTAGCATTTTTAACGATACATACCTTGACGACAATGACATTGTTAAAGTCCAAGGACAATGTTATTTCCGTTTATTTATTTAGTTACTTACAAGGGAAGCCCCCAAGGTGTGACACTCGTATCGGATTGAGACTTTGGAGAATGAAAGTATATGTAAAATAACGGACTCCTATTTCTACCTAGGTGCCAACTCGACGTCGTTTACGAGAAAATGCCCTTTGAAAATCGCGATCCGAGAGTCAATGAAATAAGAACGTTAAAAGTCCTTTATCATTTACCCAGGAGCGTTCATCTAGGGGAAACGAGCCGGATTTCGAATATTTTTGCCGGGGTTCGATTCCCGAAGCGGCCAAAATCTTTTTCCGATTTTTTAATTTTTTTTTCGCAATTTCCAGCATATCGTCGATAAATCTTGCACAACATTTTTTTAAATTTATTCCATGCATTATAACTACTATTTTCTTCATCGTAATTCTTCACTCTAATTCTTCACCGTAATTCCTCACGAACATAATTTTACGGATCACTACTCATTCGCTTTACCATCATGATCAATACATTACGAGATTTGAAGGAGGAATGCAGAACAATGCACCGAAATAACCCAACAATATTGTGACATAACGCCAATTATAGTTATAATGGCAATAATTGACACCAGCAACCGATTTATCATAATGAACAATACATTACGAGATTTGAAAGGAGGAATAAAGAACAATGCATCGAAATAACCCAACAGTATTGTGACATAATTTCAATTATAATTATAATGAAAATAATTGACACCTGCAACTGATAACGAATCCCTTTAAAAACAACACCGTAACTTTAATAACAACATTATAAGATGACTAGACGCAGTTTTTCTTAGCACTATTAGCAGGCGTCCTTGTCTCTCTACCACAATCAACGTCAGAATATTGCCCAGCGATTTATTGTTAGAGGTCACATTTTGGAGTGGCGATTGAAATTGTTTGTTTTTGTTCGTGTTTTTCGAGTGATCTTCAGTTTTTGGGGCAATAAAAACTGCATTACGATGAAGAAAATAGTAGTTATAATGCATGGAATAAATTTTTTAAAAATTTTGTGCAAGTGTAATCGAAGATATGCTGGAAATTGCGAAAAAAATTTAAAAAACCAGAAAAATGTTTTGGCGGGAATCGAATCCCGGCAAAAATATTCGAAATCCGGCTCGTTTCCCCTAGATCAACGCTCCTAGGTAAATGATAAAGGACTTTTAACGTTCTTATTTCATTGACTCTCGGATCGCGATTTTCAAAGGGCATTTTCTCGTAAACGACGTCGAGTTGGCACCTAGGTAGAAATAGGAGTCCGTTATTTTACATATACTTTCATTCTCCAAAGTCTCAATCCGATACGAGTGTCACACCTTGGGGGCTTCCCTTGTTAATAAATATTCTTATTTAGTATTCCGTGGTTAAACGTGGTGTAACAAGATTGGAAAGCTATACTCCATATCAGAGTACACAGAGTTTCCAAATGCGTTCTTTGAGATTTCACAATGTTCTCAATATTTTTCGCTCAGATGAGAATTTAACGAGAAGCAAGCGATGTACGTTGTAAAATACATGTAGGTCTTCATGCAAAGTAGTCGTAATTATTGTCCGATTTTAACCAAAATTGGAATCGGTCAATTAATTTTAGCAAAACTCCCCAATACCAAATTTCATCACAATATGTCAAGCGGTTTCCCAGTTGAAACAAAGGAACATTGTAAACTACATGCAGGTCTTCATGTAAAGTGGTCGTCATTGTTGTCCGATTTTAACCAAAATTGGAAACGGTCTACCAATTTTAGCAAAACTCTCCAATATGAAATTTTATCAAAATATGTCAAGTGGTTTCCGAGTTGAAACAAAGGAACATTGTCAACTATGTAAAGTGGTCGTAATTGTTGCTCGATTTAAACCAAAATTGGAATCAGTCGACCAATTATAGCAAAACTCCCAATACCAAATTTCATCAAAATACGTCCAGCGGTTTCCAAGTTGAAACAAAGGAACATTGTAAACTACATGAAGGTCTTCATGTAAAGTGGTCATCATTGTTGTTCGATTTTACCAAAAATCGAAATCGGTCGACCAATTTTATCAAATCTCCCCAATACCAAATTTCATCAAATCTCCCCAATACCAAATTTCATCATAATACGTCCAGCGGTTTCCGAGTTCTAACATGCGGACGGACGGACGTACTGAAACGACCTCCCCCATATGCGTTCACTTCGTGCAAAGAACGTATAATAATATAATATATTATTTAATTTAAATTTGAATTCAATAACGGTCAGTTATATGTCGCGACCTCAAGGGTGGGAAGTGCTCAAAATCTTCATGTTTTAGCACAAGAAAGAAAAACAAGAAATATTGTCCATTAAAAAAGCATTGGAATAAAATAATTTGTATTTCAAAAATCAATATGAAAAGTTTTAAATAATTTTTAAAAATTAATAAAATGTTCTATATATTTAATCTTCTAGTATTTAATGTCTTTTTTTCATACATAGGAGCCATCTCATAGATGTGCACTTTCGGGCATTTAGGTGGCGAGCGGATATGCCGTTCGAGGTGCGTTGTCCGATGTAATGGGTTTAGGGAGCCGCATGAATGTCTTTAAAGAGCCACATGCGGCTCAGGAGCAGCAGGTTGTCGTTGTCTGAATGGGCTAACAGACGAGATTTTCCGCTTTACTAATCTTTATGTATCTCCAAGCTCCATTATGGGACCTAAAGGGAATTGATGTAAATTTTTCCCAATCTCGTCTCCTCGATCATGCCGTATTACATAATCATGAATTCTAACAATAAATCTCGTAACTTATCGCGTGTTTCTTTCGGAAGGCCCCATACTTTTTATTCTTGTCGGCGTCTCTTATTCGTGTAAATAATGTGCGACGCCGCTAATTGTCTTCCGTCGCACGGAAGTGCTGCCCCCCTTACGAAGGAAATCGTGTGAACGTAAACGCGATGCGAATCGACGAACGCCGCGTGCCCTCTAAACACGAATGAAGAAGCACTTCTTCGTCGGCGACTTTGTGACGTCCTCGGTTTCTCGATGACGTCCGCTCCCCCCCTCAATTTCGGTGAAGTGAGTCATTCAGTACTCTATATCACGCTCGTTCGGACCTTCCTCACTCCCTTGACCTTCGTTATCAACTCCGAGAGGCTACCACCAACGCTGCCGACACGCTCGACGCCCGCATCGCGTAGTGCAATGGTACCCGACCTTTTTACATGGCGGGCCGCATCCTTAGTTGCGAATCCTTCGGCGGGCCGCGTTGGAAATTGCAAATTCTTCGGCGTGCCGGATTGCAGTTTAAATCGAAAGTTAGCTACGTATATATTCCGAGGTGCGATATAAGTGAAAATCACTTTCAAATAAGGTTTATATGGTAAACTAGCGACGACCCGTCAAAAATGACGGGATGATAATAGAAATAAAAAAATAGAAATTCGAGTTTGTGAAAATTTTCTCCTGAAGAACAAAGCGAATGTAAAAACTTCTTTTAATTTCTCAAACTAAAACTTCTTTAATTGTTTTGTGTTGTTTGTTTTAGGCGAAACCTGTTTAAAGATTTAATGATTAGTGTAACAGCCGTTTTAAAACGTTTTTTGTGAATGTGCGATCCTCGCCTGGAATTAATTTTCCATGATATGGTGTGTTGTGAACATGGACTCTTAAATTTTCATGATTTCTGCATCGTGTCAATTTTATTCATATATAAGAAAGCGTACAATAATGAGGATCTCGAGTTCAACAATCTGTTATGTCGTCATGGGAACTTTTCACAAAAAACGCAATATTTTCATGAAATTTTGAATTTTTATGCCAAGTTCGAGCGATTTCGAACCGAAAGCAAAAATAGACGATAAGAATCTTTGTTTATTTTCCTTTCAAATGGCTTATATCTGAAGATCGAAGGTCAATTACTTCTTATTTAATTTGACAAAAGAAAAAGACTGCAGGTCGAAAAATCTATTTCTACGGGTTATGTTATGGGGAATGTATCACCAGCCATGGGCTCGAACTCGGGACGTTTTTCGTAAGTTTTTCTTCGTCAGAGCATTTTTACTTATGAGTAGGACATTTCCGCCAAATTTCATTGTTATATGTACATATTTGATCATGTTATTTATCTTTTAATATATTTTTACCACCAGTTACGGACGAACGAACCTGGGATTTTATTATATTTGGATATTTCAATAATAAAAGTTATATTATCAAAATTTCCATAAAAATGTATGAATTTCTGCGCTAAATTTTTCGGATTGATTTTTCGTCATATCTTCGCGGGCCGCGCAAAAGCCCTTCACGTGCCGCGGGTTGGGCACCACTGGCGTAGTGCACCCGTCCCTCGCTTTGCACTGTACATGGAAGACGGCGTAATGCCAAATCGTGAAAATTGGGACGGTATTTCCCTATAGAAGTATGCACATTAGGTTACATTCGAGTTCAAGAGTGCTCCAACTTACGATTAGTTTTCTTGTGTTCAGAATTGCTTTCTTTCCTTACTATATCTCTTGATTCTAACTGAAACATTTCAGGAATTTTTAATGCTTGCATACTGTTCCGAAACCTCGATAAAGTGAAATTGATGGCCATGCAATGCGAGGCAAGCTCTCTAAACCAGCGGTTCTCAACCTTGTTTCCGTCCGCTACGCTTGACGGTCGATGTTCACGGGCGTGACGCGCTGCACCCTACAGTCCTCCGAACTAAAAGGAGTAGTGTAATAATAAAGAGTCAAGCCTAAACATTGTTTTTATTGTTGTTAAAAATGTGGCAAGAGAAAAACAAAAACTCTCCCGGGCCCTTCGCAACACACCATTATTGTGTCGCGAAACATCGGTCGAGAACTGCTCCTCTAAAATGATAACCGTGCTAATCCGAGAACGTGTAAAGCGAAACCGTGCAAAAAGAGGGACGGATGTACGTACACATTTTTATGTTTTTATCCTGCCGAGACAAGATTTTCCTAACAAAATGCGTGGTGAGACATAGCATGGTTAAGAAAGGTTTAAAGGAAATAGTAAATTCCAAGGGCGTGTATCGTGAGCTGTGGGTCATCGTTATCGCAGCAAAAGAAAAGGCCGCACGATAAAAAGCCAGCCCGGGTGAATGGAAAAGAGAGTGAGTTTTAGACAGCTTGTGTGTGTCACGAGGGTTTTCTCCGGATGGTCGCAATGATTCAGTCCCGATTGACTCATCCACGGCGAGGAACTGCTCCCGCCGCCGCCCGTGACACGGTGCCCGCTGGATGAATGTGTCTGGGGCCAAGGGTGTCGAGAGCGGCACAGCGCTAGCGGGAACGAGAATGACGTGTACCTGACCGAAGACCAGCCCGGAAGGTCATAACGGCAATGTTAGGGGAGGAGACGGGGGAGTATTGGTGGAAGGAGAGAGAGGTTTGGGGGGGGAGGGAAAGTCGCTCTGTTTAACTCTTCGGGAAAAGAGGGAGAATCAGAGAGAAAAGAAGGGAGGGGGAGGAGACATTTCGGCGTAACGTGGGGGCGTTGCACTTTGTATAGCCTTGTCCGAAGAATTTAACGGGCGGCTTTAGCTGTCGCATGCGTCTGGATAAAGAGGCTTCATTGTTCCATGGGATGTTATTTACGCGATGCTCTTTGTGTTTCTCGCAGCCTTTGATGGATCGCAAGTGTTTGTTTCTGTTTCCTGTTGAAATAAAAATGTTTTCGTTTTCGACATTTCATTGTCGGTGAGACACAAGAGAAGTATTATTGATGGTTCGTGCTTTAAAAAAAAAATAGAATATTCGTTGAAAATCGTCGGGCATGAAAAAGGCAGTTGAAAATTAATGGTCATCAGAAGTAACGTTTCTAGTTTGAAGCCAGAAATTTTACGTTAATGCTCTCCACTAGTAAAATGTAGAACGCGTATTGTGTGACGAATAGATCAACTTTCGGAATGCATGCGAAACGAAATGCGTGGTATTTGCTTTTTCCCGTTTGCAATTTGGTCGTACCTCTCGGTGGTCTTCCCTCCGCTGTTACGGAGATTATCGTTATCCTTTCATTACTCGCTGGAAGAATATTGGTCAACATTTGAGGGAGCTAAAAATTGAATTTTTCCGATCCTAGCCGAAGCTGAAATCGATCTCGAGTCACGATTTCTATAGGTTTTCTTTGTTTTCTTTTAGTTCGGTTAAAAATAATCGATATGACTCGGGGGAGCTTTTTGCTTCTGTCATAAGTTGCCTCGCCAACAAGGTCAATTAGATTTAACCGTGGCGCTATTGAAACTTAAAAGTTATGTTTTAAACCTTTTACTATTCAGGTGCGGTATGTGAGACACCACGTACGTTATAGGGTCATATTACCCCGCTTCTTTACTTTTCGATAGCTTACATTTTACAATAAATAAAGTGAATACTAATTTAATTTAATTTTAATTCTGTCTCAACTCTCACGGAAAATACAATTGAAAATGTAGCTAATGATAAATAATAAAAAAAATTAAATAGCGGTCTGGAAGCCACCACCTCCATGACAATGCGATCACTTGATTAGCCAAAGGTTGCATTTTTTCTCCTGATTCTGACATCGAAACGCATTATGCACGGGTTAGTTTTCGGGGTCGTTTCTCCCCATCTCGTCGAGTTCGCGAGCGCAAACAACTAGCAAAAATAACAAAGGAGAAATGTTTGCTTCGTGCTTTCGCCTACTTCCCAGGTATTAACCTCTTCCCCTTTCGTAGTTTTCCGACGTCGGTATCTCTCACTCGCGTGTCTGCACCGCTCTTAACCATAGACTTGAGAAACAACATTTTCAATCGCTTCGTTCGCCTTTTTTTCTAATCGATGCACTTATTGCGCATTCTACACTCGCTCGTAAAAAATCACTTTTTCCACCCAAGAAAAAGATTAGTAAAAAACCTCACGTTTTTCCCTCCATACATATTCGTGTTTCGATGTGGTTCGCGGGGCATTGCGTGATAGGAGTTGCGCGTATGTATAGGCTTGTAGTTTGCACTCGGGGAATTCCCCCTGGAAGTCTCGGCGTCCGAACCGGTCATGTGCTCGCGCGGAGAGAGAGCGCCAGGGGATCGATTGACCACTGCCGCTCACCGGAGCTGAGAGATGGAGTGGGGGAGGGAGAGATTGGGAGAGGGAGTGGAAGAGAGGGAAGGAGGGAGTGGGAGTGGAGGAGTGTGAGAGGGGGAGGAGTGGGGGAGTGGAGTGAGAGCGGGAGAGAGGAATTGAGAGTGGGAGAGAGTGAGTGAGAGTGGGAGAGTTGAGTGCGAGAGGGGGAGTGAGTGGGAGAAAGAGAGAGCGAGCGAGCGGGGATGGGAGAGATTGAGCGGGGGTGGGAGAGATTGAGCGGGGGTGAGAGTGTGAGCGAGGGTCGGAGAGGGAGCGGGAGAGAGTGAGCGGGAGTGTGCGAGGAAGAGGGAGTTAATGAGTAAGAGAGGGGGAGTGGGAGAGAGGGAGGAAGTGGGGGAGAGTGAATGAAATTGGGAGAGGGGGATTGGGGGAGGGAAGGAGGGAGACATGACGGCTGCATACGCCCACCTCCGTCCGGTGGCGAGGAAAAAAACCATGTCCAACCTCATCCGACCGTGTCTCCTCCGTCTGTCCGTTGCTTCTCCTCTCTCGTCTTCCCTTGCGGGACGACGGAAGAAGATTGACACATCGAAGAGCGAAAGGTCCCCCGGATCGTTTTTTCTCTCTTCGCCCTCGTTTGCCCCATCTCGATCGCCCCATACCTTATCACCGAAAGTGGAAAGGGGTTTGTCGTCTCGGTAAACTCTCTCCGGCGTTCCGTTGTTGCGCGTTGCGTAATGTCTCCATCGCCTCATCCCAGTAGAAATCCTTGGGGAGGCGGGATTGGAAACGGGGGGATCGGCTGTGGTCACGGTGGAAATTTTAAACTCGATTTTTTCTAATTCTCGTTGCGCGGATGCGTTTTTTTTGGTCACGTGAGTGTTTCAGGTATCCCGTCGCGGTAGGCCGGCTCGAGAGGCGGATAAAAATTGATATTTTTTGCGGCGGCGGTATGTGGCGGCGGCGGTATGGTGGTGTGGGTGGAAAGCGCTCGCCTCGCAGGCCGTTTTGGTTGCGCTTGTCTGCACGTCGTTCGTTTCGGTACGGTTCGGTCGATTGGGGTTTCGGTTATTTTTTAGCGGCGTCCGACTCATTTTTCCTTCGCTAAAATGGACTTTGGGAATTATGGTAAGATCCCATAATATAGAACTCCTTGGTTATTGTGAATATTGCTTAATATCACACGAAAAGAAAAATTTTATTTTGATAAGTTTTACAGTATGTCCCTTTTCAATACCATCCTTGTAATTTTATCTCATTGAAAGTAAACATGCACTTAAAATTAATAAAATGACCCATAAAACGAAAAAGCGAGGATTTGCGAAGTGCTTCTACTATGGTAAATCGTCCGGGCCTAAGAAGTGTTTTCGATGTAGCAAAATTTTCGTTATAACGAAATTTTGCTCTATTTGCTAATTCAATCATAATTTCGGAATGCTTGACCGTCTTTGTTGGTCGAACGAATTTATTTTTCCGGTAATTTATCATGTCGGATCCTCATCCGTATCGCTTCTCAAAGTGTTTTTCGCAAGTTTCCCCCGGTCCACTTAGCCGCAGTGACCCCGTGTCAAAAGCGTTCCTCGATCCAAGGGCCTCTCACCTTTTCCTCGTCCCTCGTCTCCTTCACCCCCGAAATTCCGCATCCCAAATTTTTTTCGCGTATCTTCTTTTCATCCCTTTTCTTCTTAACCTTGCCTTCGTTGGCTGTTATCATTTCCAGCGTAGTTCGTGGATTCTCTTTTCTCCGTCAGTTTCTCCCATTTATCGCGCATTTTCGACTATCCCCTTGCAACTTTCCGTCCTTGTCGAAACTTATCATCCCTTTCACTCCTGTCTTCGTACCCATCTTTCTTCTTCCCCTTTCTCCCTTCTCATTTTTTTCATCTCCCCATTTTACCCCCTTGATTCAGCCTATGTGCTCCGAGCAAAAGAGACCCTCCGCTGTCCCAACTTTCCGCGATAAAGGATATCAATCACGCACGTGCACCGCTACCGAAAGCTGAGTAGCGCCATCCCTCTTCGTTTTGCCTCCCATCGCCTGCACCGTTGCTGCCTCAGCCTCATCGTTTCCACCCTCTTCAACCTCCTCCTTTCCACCCTCTTCAACCTCCTCCTCTCCACCCTTTCCAGTCTTTGCTATCCCGCCCCTTCTCTTACTCCCCGCCGTTCATCTGTTACGCCCCCCTCTTTCTCCATCTTTTCGTACTTTCCCTTGCGTATGCAGGGGAGATGGGAGTAACCTCGGCATCGCTTCCTTTCTCTTACCTATACAATTTCAATACTCCTCCTTTCCCATTATCCCTCTTCCTTTGAGATTGGCTTGTTTCCTGCTGTGCCTCCATCACCCTCCAAATCCCCTTACCTCTCTTTCGCAGCGTGGGTGGGTTTTTATAGTGGGCGGAGGTCTTTTCCTTCCTCCTTTACTCGTTCTCTCCCTCTCTCCTCTTCCATTTTCCTCTCCTCTACCTCTCCCTCCACCTCTCCCTTCACCTCTCCCTCTTCCCTCTACTTCTTCCGCCTACGTCTTGTAGAACCGTGATTTGAATACCTGTCCGACTAGACTGTCGAGCCTTCTTTAACATGTGTGTGGTATTTGTGCGTGTGTGAGCTATACGGTTTTCTGAATTGGTTATGAAGGGGACATCGCTGTCTTTTTAATCGGAAAGTCGTTTCCAGGCAGAGAGAGGTTTGGAATCCAAATGATCGTCTACTGGGAATTGGCGTTTGGGTACATTGCTTCAGTGATTTACAAATTCTTGTAAATCGTCGGCTGCCGTGGGGCCAGATGGTCTATTGAGTCGCGATACGCGTCGTCGTTAGGCCGGTAAAAGGCTGGGATGGTATTTTTAGATTTCTTTGTTGTTGACGCATTCTAAGAAGCCTTTTTGCCTTGACGAACTGTCGTATATCAATCAGTATCTTCTCGGATAAGGCACATCACGAAATCTAAGTTTACCCATTCCTCGTTTATGACCGACTGCTACTCTTGGGACGTTTTGTGTAGTACCACTTCATACTTAAAGATTATATTGCATTTTCTGTACGTGGGATCAGTACAGTTTTTTAAACTTGTTTTATTATTGTTTAACATACGATATTACTTCTGAATATGCATATTTCTACCTAACATATTATGCGGCACTTATTATACTTAATACTTTCGCGCTTGGAGTGAAATTCATGTGAAATGGCACAAATTCGGGTATCTTAAAATATGTACATTTTTATGCATGAGTACATGGGTACTTAAATCTCAAATTTGTTCGTCTTCTCTTTGAGAGTCTTATTTCTTTCCTAAATTTTGGCCATACAGGATTGTCTTTTCCTTCCGACAATACCGTAAGGTGTTAGAAGTAAGGTAAAGTGAGGCAAGTGCGTTTTCAAACTACAGGGCTTAACCCATCTTAGGATAATATCTGCCATCTAGTGGAGAGCTGGTAAGGCATATATTCCATAGAATGACTACTATGCGGAATCGGTGTACCATGCCATTTAACTTGGACGTCATTTTTCCTGTGAGCATACGATTCCACTCGGCTGACAAAAACGTGGACCTTAGAATATCTGCATACATCAAGAGTATCTTACATCAGAAGGCCTTCATATTAGCTATGTATGTACTACTGTTATTGATCTATCTATGAAACACGTACATTTTAACTTAAATTTAAACGAAATCCCTTTTTGAATGGGGTTCGCACTTTCCCCTTAAAAATTAGCTTTGGGGTAAGTGCGTTTTGGCTTAATGGGGCAAGTGCGTATCAAGTTATGCACTTTCCCACTTATTTTGAAAGCAATATAATATACATATTACTACTAGTATATTTGTTTTAGGTGGCCATTTGGGATAAATATGGTGCGAAATTACATCAGGAAATCGGACAAGGAGAATTGTTACTCTAAAGAAAAATTAGATGAAGTAGTTACTGAAATAAAAAGTGGCAGATGTGGAGTAAAGATTGCTAGCAAAAAGCATTGAAGTCCAGTTAGCACTATTTGACCTTGTTAAGGGTAAGCGTGGAGTAAAATCTTCCACGTATGGACGTGGTACAGCTTTGCCAGAAGATGTCGAACAAAAAATCGTCGAAGGGTTAAAATACCTAGAAAAATATGGCTACGGATTGTTAAGAAAAAGAGGCGATGTCGTTAGTATGGGAATACGTTAAAGAAAACAATATTGAAACACCTTTCAAGAATGGTGTTCCATCTACTGATTGGTTCATTGTATTCAAGAAACGAAATAATCTTTCAGTTAAGAAGCCTCGAGGAGTGAAATATGTTCGAAAAATATCTGTGACCCTTTTTTGATAAACGGTTATTTTAAATTGCTAAAAAGTACCATAAACGAACTAGGCCGTGCAGGAAAATCTGGTAGAATATGAAACCTGGACGAAACCAGTTTTGGCATGAATCCATCTAAAACTAAGGTTATAGGCCTTAAAGAAGTCTCCTCCACCAGAGCCATTAGGTCCCCTGATAAGGAGAATATCTCGGTTTTATTTGTTTTTAAATATTTTTTTAAAAATGTTTTTCATTTTTCTATTCTATTCTATTATAGTCTTTGATGTTTAAAAAAGTAAATAAATAGCAAAATTGATTCAAATTTCTTCTTTTTATTTCCTCTATCACTTAAGAAAACCGTGCTCTTTTACAGGAAAAATTTCATAACTTTTAAACGGTTGCAGGTAATTCAATGTAATAAGTACCGTTGTGATTCTTGAACACAGGAGAATACTAACTTCCCCCACTGCTTTTTTATAAGCTGAGCATGAATATAAAATACTATGCCCAGTTCTCACTTGCCCCGTTGAGAGGGGCAAGTACGAACTACCGAGTGACTTTATGATTATTATTTATTAGTCATAGATAAGCGAATCCAAACGAAAATAATATAATGTCAAAATATTTATTAGGAAATGAATTATAATTGGGGAAAATTCAATTGTAATAATTCAATAGCTGACTTGTAGCCATTTAAACATGAACTTGTCAAATATGGGTATGCACTTGCCCCACTTTACCTTGTGGTTTTTTGGCTAATCAACCTCTTTGATTATTATACAAGATGTTAGAAGAATCGTGATAATAATTACAAATTGGTTCTTATTTAAGTTCGGCTACTAGTCTATGTTACGCAGGCAAACTTGCGGTCGTATCGCAAATGGAGCGGTTATTTTTTTAACGCAATCTTCGATGTATTATTTTATATTTAAAATAATGTATTTTATGTATTTCTCTCAGCGTTACTTATGCCTTTCCTGGCCACATCATGTTTTGTCTGTATGAAAGAAGCGTTTTCAATCAAATTCCTCATCTCGGCGAATAACGGTTCCGATGACGTGCCTCGTAATTTATGCAAGCATCGAACCCTTAAAGAGTTTCCCTCAACAGGAATTTAATACAGGCGATAGATAAAGCGGCGAGAAGCGGATTAGAAACCATACATGCACTTTACTGCTGGTCGCACAACCGCCGGATGACCTAATCCTCGTACGTTGACGTTGAATACACACGTCGTGCTCTGTTCGGACGATAAAGAGGGGTTGGGGAGGGAAGAGTTATAGTTACACAAACGCGTGCAAGTAAATAGAGCGCTCTTGAAATTTCCATTTCCGGGAGAGATAATAACCTCTCGCATCGGGAATTCCTTCCCTCCCTCCCCCTCTTTCGATTGACCTCTCTCTTCCACCCACTCTCTCATATCCTTCCCTCGCCTCCCCTCTCTTCCTCCTCTCACCCCGGGGCCTTTTCATCCTCTCCGACCCCTTTACCCTCGTTTCCGCCCCATCCGACTTTAAAGCGAAATATTTCATGCAAAAGTGGTTCGGGTCGACGCTGCCTCTTCCACCCTATATATCCCCGCCACTCTGATCCCTTACCACCTCCTTTCCTTTCCCCCACCCACGCTCGCACACACACGCACGCATATATACACAAGAGTGAGAGAGATAAAGAAAGAAAAAAATCTTTCTCGCCGGAGAGGTGCTTGTTCCCCTTATTTGGACGTTTGCCTTTTCCGCTCCCATCCTGCGCTCTCGATTTCCCGCGCGGACCCGTATATTGAACTCGTCTGCGGCCTCCTCTTCCTCCGCCTCTCTTTCCTCCTCCTTCCCTCTCTCCTCCTCCTCCTTCCCTCTCTCTATCTCTTCCTCCCCGCGTACCCTCACTTCCCCCCTTCCCCGCCATTGCTCTCTCCGTAACCCGGACCTCCCCAAAATGAATCATCGATTTCTGTGTCCGAGTAATTTGGTTCTCGCGCCATTTCCCCTTTACAAAAAGGGTTGAGGGTGAGGAAGGCGGTTAGAGGGAGAGAGGGGGGGGCCAACTCGCGTCTCCCATTGCTCATGGCGGGAGAGGAGAGAGAGGAAAAAAATAAAAAATCGGGAATTGAATGTTGAAGGGGAAGGATCGAGCCGGACGATTTGGAAGGATCGCTTTATTTTAAGAAGGGTGGGCTTTTTTTCTCTCGTCGTGTTTTGTTCTTTTTGTTTTTTTTTTCGTTTCTGTCAGTCTGTTGGCGTTTTCATGCCGTAAAGATCTCGGGTAATCCTTAAAAGAGCCAGGACTCGTTGCGGTTTGGAGCGTTTGCTGGAGTGTTGCGCGGTGGTCTTTTGAATTGCGCCGTGATTGAAGGGTCAGTGAGTGTGTATGGACTTTGTGGAGAGAAAAGATTATTTCAGTTGAGCGTTCTGGAGAAACGTTTCGGGTTTTTTCAAAACCTTAAAACTTTTTCGTCGTCTCGTAAATTTGATCTCGCGGCGGATTTTCCTCGTCGATTTCGAATCTGTTTACTTCGTTAACGGGTTCTTTTATCGGTTCGGTAAAATATGAACGAAATTAAATGCTTCAAACGATTGAATCGTTTAATGGACGAAAACGTTTGTTTGATCAGTCGCAATTTTCATATTTAAACGTAAAATTTAATTAAAACTGGGTTTATGTGGTAAATGTGCAAATAACGAGCTTAAAAGAATTCATTCTCGCTCGGGCGCGGGTATTTTCGGCGCTGCTTCTGTTAGTCGGATTCGGTGCAGTTTCCACTTCCTATTAGAGATGTTTGTCGTCGAGACCATTTGGTTAGGGCATGACGCGGAAAGTTTGAATAAGAGGACGAGTATTTGCGCTGATAACTCGCACCTCGGGAAATTGATTCTTTTGCGCTCGGCACGTCTTCTTTATCAACCGACTTCCTCACTCACTCACTCACTGTTCAAAAAACACCCGAACAAAATTTAAGCGTTGTCGTTTACGGGGCACCTTTTTCCGTCGGAAACACCGAAACAAACTAGGACGGGGTGCGAAATGAAATCCATTTGCGCATGTTTTTTTAGAACCACCTCACCGTAGGTGGGCGCGTAGTTTTTCGGTCCTCTTTTTGGGAACTGGGGCGATTGCGTCGGATGGGTGGAGAGAGAGGAGGTGGTGGGTTGGGAGAGTTAGTGGGACCGGCCGTGTCGTTGGCCGGGCGCCAAAGAGGAGGACCGCCAACCGGTCGGACATCGCCATCAAGTTTAGGCAAGCGCACTATGCTATAGCGAGCGAAGGGAGTCGACCTCGAGGGTTGAAAGGGGTTGGATGAGTGGGCGGGGCGGAAATTGCGAAAGCTGGCGATGCCTTCTCCCTCTTTCTCTTTTCCATGTAGCCGCCTCTCTCCCTCCCAATTTCTCCCTCTCACCCAACCCCATCCCTCCCTCTCACTCAAACATATCCCTCCCTCTCACTCAACCCCATCCTCCCTCTCACTCAACCCCATCCCTCCCTCTCACTCAACCCCATCCCTCCTCTCACTCAACCCCATCCGATTTGCCCCATAACGGCCCCCGCCGTTGTCTTCGTGCGTGCGCGGACGGATCCCGGAGGGCTATCTTTCTCTCTCTCTTCCTTCCTCCCTCTCTCCCCCTCCCTCCCCTCTCCCCCCTCTCCCCCCCTCCCTCCCCTCTCCCCCCCCTCCCCCCCTCTCCCCCCCTCTCTCCCCTCTCCCCCCCTCTCTCCCCTCTCCCCCCCTCTCTCCCTCTCCCCCTCTCTCCCCCTCTCCCCCCTCTCTCCCCTCTCCCCCCCTCTCTCCCCTCTCCCCCCTCTCTCCCCCTCCCTCCCCTCTCTCCCCCTCCCTCCCTCTCTCCCCTCTCTCCCCCTCCCTCCCCTCTCTCCCCCTCCCTCCCCTCTCTCCCCCTCTCCCTCTCTCCCCCTCTCCCTCTCTCCCCCTCTCTCCCCCTCTCTCCCCCTCTCTCCCCCTTCCTCCCCTCTCCCCTCCCTCCCCTCTCCCCCTCCCTCCCCTCTCTCCCTCCCCTCTCTCCCTCCCCTCCACTCTCCCCCCTCCCTTCCCTCTCCCTCTCTCCCCTCCCTTCCCTCTCCCTCTCTCCTTCCCCCCCTCTCCCTTTCTTCTTCTCTCCCTCTCCCTCTCTCCCCCTCCCTCTCTCCTTCTCTCCCCCTCCCTCTCTCCTTCTCTCCCCCTCCCTCTCTCCTTCTCTCCCCCTCCCTCTCTCTCCCCCTCCCCCTCCCTCTCTCCTTCTCTCCCCCTCCCTCTCTCTCCCCCTCCCCCTCTCTCCCTCTCCCTCCCTCTCTCCCTCTCCCTCCCCCTCTCCCTCCCCCTCTCCCTCCCCCTCTCTCCCTCTCCCTCCCCCTCTCCCTCCCCCTCCCTCCCCCTCTCCCTCCCCCTCCCTCTCCCTCCCCCTCTCTCCCTCTCCCTCCCCCTCTCTCCCTCTCCCTCCCCCTCTCTCCCTCTCCCTCCCCCTCTCCCCCTCTCTCTCTCTCTCCCCCTCTCTCTCTCTCCCCCCTCTCTCTCTCTCTCCCCCTCTCTCTCCCTCTCCCTCCCCCTCTCTCCCCCTCTCCCTCCCCCTCTCTCCCCCTCTCCCTCCCCCTCTCTCCCCCTCTCTCCCCCTCTCCCTCCCCCTCTCTCCTCTCTCTCCCCCTCTCTCCCTCTCTCTCCCCCTCTCTCTCTCTCTCCTCCCCCTCTCTCCCCCTCTCTCTCTCTCTCCCCCTCTCTCTCTCTCCCTCTCTCTCTCTCTCCCTCTCTCTCTCCCTCTCTCTCTCTCCCTCTCTCTCTCTCCCTCTCTCTCTCCCTCCCTCTCTCTCTCTCCCTCTCTCTCTCTCCCATAATTTATTTTATTGTAGTATATTGAAATATACATAGTGGGTTGGCTTCTGAGATCGACATTCGTCGCAGCGCAAAGTCTTCAAAAATAAAGATTTTTTCAACGTTACCCGTCAGGTGGGACTGGTTTTCGCCCATTATCGTTTGTGTTGATCGTCGTCATCATTTAGGACGTAAGACCGCTTCTTTGTTTTGAGAATTTTCACACTCGGTGCAAACATTTCTTTCTCCTCTCGCAGTAAACTCCTGATTCTCATAGCACTAAGCTCTCTCGCGGCTCTAGACCCGAGGCCCTAGGCGGCCGCCTAGAACGCCTGGCCTTATATCCGCCTCGGTATGCGTGACGATTTGGTTGCATTTTCGCGATCCACATGTTAATGAAATGTTTTAGTAGTCATTGTTTTGCCTGCGCGTTTTTTGAACCCACGATGCGCCTCCCCGGCTACTGGAGATGTCAATGGTCTCTGCGATTCTCCTCTCATCCAACTTGTTCTGTTAATAATCTTCTTGTGAAGGCGAATACCGTTATTTTCAAAGATGCACTTTCCTCCGAAGTGGTTCACGACTCCAGACCTCGACTCGCGGAAAAGGAAATTCTCGGCCTTTTCCTCTACTCGATGCACGCCTCTTATCGATTTACTGGATTCTTTTATATCTTTTTCGCAAATAATCAGTTGATTCCATCCAGCTCGCACGCCGTGGCGGGGTGTTTTTATGGGTTTCGTGAGTTTTTACCTACGTGCCCCGGAATGGCAAGGTTTTTTATGGCTCACGGATGCCAAGTCTAGAAGGGAGGATGTTTTTTGCTTTTTTATTGTGTTTCATATCCGAAATGATTCCCGTTTATGTACGCATCCGGATTTATGATTCTGCTGAATCATCGGTTGAAATGTTTAACAATTTGCATGAGTTAGTAGTACCCCATGAGCGTATTAATACTTATATCTTATATGTATAATAACTCTTATTATTGCATACACAAAACTCTCAAAATGTCTTTGTGTGTTTAACATTACGCGATGAAATTAAATTTGTATCAAATACTTTTCAGTGTCTAGTATTCTACAAAATCGGTGTAATTTTGAAGTCGCTTCCAAACGATCTCATCATCCCGAATCGTCCGCTGCGGTTTCGTTTCAAGGAAGAGTCATGCCCCATTTCCGCTGTTTTTTATCTGGCCTTTCATCGCGGCTTTTGTTTGGTATCCTCGGAAGTTTTTTGTATCCGACTTTCTTACCAACCACTGCTTCGGGAGCAGGAGGGTATTTTTATCGCGGTGTAAAAAGAACGGGCGGCAGGGCGTTGGGCGTGTTGGGCAAGCTTCGGGATGATTCAATCGTTTGGCGCCGCAGTGGTGGTAGCGGAGAATCCCTTCACAACGGATCGGTTTGAATCGTCCGCTAACAATCGCGAGCGGACTTGTGGAGCGTGTGCATCTTCGACCAGTTCGTGGTTTATGGCTTCTCTATGTCGTCGTTTGAAGTAGTTTCTTCTATTTTCCCCGTCGGGCATATGAAATGCTTGGCTTGGCGCTTTGACGTGGAATAAAAATCGCTGTCTCCTTATGCTCGCAATTTACTACGTCTGAGATTTGAAATCGAATTAGCGAGCTGACTGATGTCGGTTATTTTTTTTGCAAAATAGTTATATTGATAACATACAAGTTAGAATTACGTAGTAATCTTTGTTTACGGTAATCACTGATCGTCGACTTTTATCAAAATCACGAGGTGCTTGTTAGCGGCTCATCAGCTTTGACTCTACGTTAGTGGCTAAGGAGTGTGATGTTTTATTCTGAAAAGTTAATTCTAATGTGAAAGCCTTATTTATAACGAATCATTGATTCCCGTGATATCAGAAGCTCATTGCTTTGCATAGTACGTGCTTGTTGATTTTATGAACGCATTTTGATGAAAATATTCGGAAACATAAGCGTGTGGAATTTCATTTCTTTAAGAATGCTTAAAGTTAGGTCTATAGTCCTAGAATATTGCTGAAATTTGCGCGTCATTATACCTTCATTGGCGGAACAAGTATACTGTGTCGAGGTTCAAGTAATTTAACCAGCTCGATCCATAGTGCCTTGAGCCTAGTTCAGCTGAACTTGTCGCAGTGCCACCTCTGAATCTCTGTCTTTATGGAATTTTATTCTACTTTCGCTCGATGTTTATAGTTTGCAAAGTGATTACTTTCCTTGAGACTCTGGACGAAACTGGAGTGCCTAGTTATTTTTTTGGAAATGCACGTGGACATTTATCTTTCTTTTCTAATAGCACTACAAAAATGTGTATTCGTCATCTGATATTGATTGGAACTTTGGTTTGAACACTTCAAGTTTACTGGGTGCTGTAAAATAAGCTAATATAGTCAAAACTTTTGCATTGAAATTATTCGTTTATTTATATTTTCTGATCCTTATAATATACGGTCTCTAAAGAGGTATATGGATGCTGTCTTGTTAGCTTGGATAAATCGTATCGTGGTTTCATGCTGATAAATAATAATTTATCCCGTAAAGGTTTGCGCTATTTTTGTTTAAAATTCACGAATCGACTTTTAAAAATAGTGCATATTTACTCTTTGAATTGTTTAGAAAATCTTAATACGTACATGCTGTACTTATATAATCTCGATTGTCAGATCTTTCCCTAAGAATAATTTCACGTTACTCACTCATTGGGAAATATGTTGACCCTTCTGGTTTGATATGTATGAGATAATATTATATCATCGAAGCGAAGAAGTTTCTCAGTACAGTAAAACCTGTGAATGACGGAACTTGAAGGAACCAAATTATACTTTCGGCTTGGACAGGTTAAAATTATTATTTTATTTTAACTAGAAAAATATAATTCCTTTATTTGAGTATACATGAAAAGAAAATATGTATTCCATTCTTACAGTCATTGACAAAGGTAATTAATGAGTTTATAAAAGGGAATTTAAGTATATAAAGAGCCATTACAAATTTCTTAAAATAGTATCCCTTCTGTTAAAATATAAAAGTTTAGAAGGCAGTGGAAATTTTTAGGCAATTTTTTGCTGGAATAATTTTACTTTGCTTTCCATTTAGTTCTGAAGTGTTCCTACTAATTCGTTAGAGGTTATTATTTTCTCATTAGTAGCCGCCTTGGCTTAAAAATTTCCAACGTAAAGATAATGTTTTACTTAAAGTGCCGACATACGAGTATTTGATCTTTCGTCTCGTTGCACGTAACCGCGATGCAGTAATCTCTTTCGTGGGACTCATTTTGCCTCGTTTCGTTCCGTCACACGTGTGACAAGCGGTCTCCTCTTTAAAGGTAGAAGAGAGAGAGAGAGAAATGGGTCGCTTTGCTCTATCCGCAGCCACCCCCTCGAGCTTCGCCCCACGGCCTTCGCATCCGTGCGGACTTTTAAAATTAGGCCCCTGAGTCAGGAGCCATTCGCAAGTGTCAATACTCGCTATTTCCCTCTCTCCCACCTTCCCCACTCCACCTTTCTCTCTCTACCTCCCCCACTCACTTCTCCCGTCTCCCACGCCCATTCCCCCTCTCCCACTTTCCCCCCACCTCCCACTTTTCCTCACCTTTTCTCTCCCACTTATCCCACTCCATCTCTCCCACCACCTCCACTCCCCTTTCCGTAGCTAACGCGCGCGCCGACTTCCCCCGCAAGGCTGATTCTCGAGGGAAACCGAGATGATTGCTCTCATCCAGGTGGATCCAATCCACTTTCCCATGCCCCTCTCCGCCTCATTCCTCACGCAACCTCCCTCGCTGCCTCCATTAACGTGCAAACTATTTATATTCGTCGTTCTGGGAGATTTTCCTCACGTGCGATCGCTCTCCCTCGTATAAAAGCTGCGTAACTCGCAAATGCGGGCTTTTTCATTACGTCCCCTTAAATTATTTCACGTTGTGATTGTTTTATTTAGCGTTCTGAGAGTTAGATTTTCCTTTGAAGTTTAGTGCTATTCGGAACGAAGGACGTAAAGGAGATTCCGGTGTTTTCTTCGATGGTTTCCTTTTCGAGGCTAAAAAAAGCATTTTTAGCTACCCTTATCTATCTCCAGTGTACGTGGAGTTTTCTTGCAAGCGAGCGAATTTCTTCGTTTATTTTTCCCTCTCTCTGAATTATTCTTCACCTTAAATTACTTGCGCACTTTAACCAGACCAAGTTTCCTTCGATCCCACCCTATTAAAAGTCTCTCTCTCTGTCCTCATCGCCCCCAGAATGCGGCCTTTCAGCACTTTCCCTTTTAACTTTATTACGTCTAGGACGGCTTCCCCAAGTTTCCGCTCCCGTCAAAATGGAGGACCTCAAAACCGACGAAAGTAATAAAATCGATTATGTAAAAATCCTCCTTTATTCCTTCATTGTTTAATCTTTCCACGGAGAGTCTCTGTGACTTGATTATTCGACCATTAGGTAAATCAGCGGTCGTTGTTTAATTTAAAAAAAATGTAAATGAATTTTGTTTACCGCTCGGCGATTTCGAGAGAATTTTTGAAGTGTTTAATTCACTCAACGGTGCGTGGAAATTTCGGCGTTATACGTAAATTTCGCAATGTTAAGTGAGACTCTCCAATTAAGGTGAGCGTTTTTCAGCAGGGTTTTTAACCCCGATGTATGGTTATGTTTTTTTTTAAGAGACGGGGAATGCCTGCTCCCTAAGAAGCTGTGAATTTTTTCGCTTCTCGCGTCGACTCGCGTTAAAAGAAATGTCATTGAACTGTCGACATTCGAGTAGAGGAGGGAGGTTGGGGAACTTAACGGTAAAAACCTTGGTTCACTCTCTCCCTCCATTCTCGTTTTTTTCGGCAACTCCCGTGCTCGGTCGATTGCTATAGCCCTTATTATTTCCGCTGCCTTCTCTTATATATCTTATATTCTTTCCCCGGAAAAAAGGATCATTTCACGCGTTATTAATTTAATTAAGTAATTGCCCTTCAAAAACGACGTCGGTTTATATGTAGTTATTTTTAAATCGCTCACATACTACGCCAGCCCGTATTTGAAGGGATGAATTACGAAAAAGAAATTATTTATTTTTCTCGCTCGCTTAAAATCGATAACTTGTTTGTTTTTTGGCATACTGACAAAAACGAAACAGTGGCGAGAAAATACGCATATATCTGGAGTAAAATCTTAGTATCCTGATATTCTATATTCGGGATGTAGTCGTGTTAATTTTTTATTCTCGAAAGCATGAAAAATTTCATTTTTTTAATTTCAGAGTATTTGGAAGAATTCGGAATGGATTCGAGTTCTCTTAAAATAAATAAAACCAAACCGGTATTTAGTGGAAACAGATGGAAAAGGTTTTTAATTCCTTATTTTATAGCTAAAACATCGTCATGTTTCGTGTACGTTCAAGTGCCACAATCATATCTCGACTCAAATGTTAGAAAATGCATATTGTAACTACTCCACACACTCAATTTAAGCCGTATGAGAAAAGAAATGTTCCTGTGGTCGACCACCTTCATAGACCCACCTAACGCTTGTGAATTATCACGCCTGAAAGATTATTCGAAATCAAATGGCCACTTTCGACTCATTCGCGTCACTTCACTCCTATCTAACTTCATGCTGAGTGCCCAAACGTTAAATCCAACCAACCAATCGGCGATTAAGGCCTTTTATTAACGTCAGAAAATGATGAAAACGGTCAAGGTTGCTATATACGCGTTTCATTGACAAAAGCATCCGTGGTCGGTGTTAGATAACCGATCGTCCGTTTTAATGAGGAGGTTATTATCAGTGAAACATCAACGACTACTTAGTAATCTAAGTATAAGGATGTTATCATTATTAGGCGTTCTTTACCGACGTGGCGATAGTAGCGGACGCTTTATGGGCTCGTCTCATTCGTCCGTCAGTTCGGCATGTTTCCACCTCCGGAACTGCTGGGGGGATGTTCATGAAATTTGCTATTTTAGACTTTAGGGCAAAAAAATAAGAAAATAATATAAATAACCTAATCAGGAGTTCCAATTTACTGGTGACAAAAAATGAACTTTCAGTCATACCTCGTAAAATATTATTTATATCAAAAAAGTCTTCAAACAAAATTTGTAGAACTAGACCAAATTAGAGTATCCGATACATTTTTATCGAACGAGTAGCCGTATTTAAATAGATAAAACGAGAGAGTCGTAATTCACTTAGAATTTTTTAAAAAATTGTCATCAACGAAAGTAATTTTCGTCAGCAACCTTAAGTAAACAACGTTTAACTTCCATTCGTGCGCCAACAGCATATAGTAAATGAAAGGAAATGGATCGGCCTACTGAAGATGGAATCTTTGATTCCGAAAAAACGTATGTAGGCATTTAAAAAAAATAACGCACGTGTGTGGTTGATTGCGTGTGTTTTGTTCGTGTGTGATTACTTCCATTTTATTATTTTTTATGGTTATTAGGAGATTTCTCCATTTGTCACCAAGTGAGGTATGTCTTAGTAATTTTCGATTGTTTTGTTAATTATTACTGATTATAATATAAATCGGAAAATCATAAATTCAATCATTTCCTTGATGTCGCTTCTGATATAGCCATTTTGCAGCGCTTAGACAGACTAAGCCATTAAATTTTATCTTTTTTTTGGCACGATAACACGAATCAAAAGAACGCCTTTAGAAACTTCGTGTACTCCGACATGGAGTACACCTTTCCATTATTGTTATTATCTTAAATGTGTGACAAGTTGGGCTTAGGACAATGCAGCAACAATACTAAAAGATAAAGGAATATTAACAGAAAAACTATTTAAAATAACATTTACTTAATGATAGGTTTAATGCTATATTGCCATTTGGTTTACTGAACAGTTTTCTAACTATTGGAGTTGCCTACGTTATCAATAGCTGGGTCGTTTTGGAATTCGCTATAGTATTGTTCTTATTTATTTTAAAAGTTTTTTATTTGCCACGACAGTTCGATACATCTTGAACGGCGGCGGTGTAAGAGTCCTTTTGCTTTATATTTTCTCTATTCACTCTTTCATCGCATCCACGAAACCAATAACTTTTCCTATCTTTCGTCTCATTTTTTACCTACTTTTTCTCATTTTCCAATTTCTCTACATCTTTTTGTACCCTTTTATCTCCCTCTTTTATACCTTTTTATCTCCCTTTTCCACACCTTTACCTTTCTCTTTTACACACCTTTACCTTTTTGTTTTTCTTTCCTCCTTTCTCCAAAAAATTCATCCTTTTCAAAGTTAATGAATTATTAAATTGAAGCGGCACGTCCAGTGATGGCCCTAGTCCTCGACCTTCCAATTTGGTTAGTGGTCCAATCAATACGCTCTCTGGACCAACGCCAGCCTTATTGCCCCACGTGTCCCACTACGCTCGCGCCTCTCTCCCTCCTCTTTCCCTTTACTCTCTCCATCCCTCTTTTTCTCTCTCGCCTTTATATTTCCTCAATATTCTCTCTCTCTCGCTCGGTTTTTTTCACTTCTCATCACTGCTACAATGCTGCGTCTGCATTCATCTTGTTTCCCAGTTGTTTTCTCCTGCTTAATGATATTCCGTTATGTCTTTCGTCATTAACATCTTTTTCCATGTGTCTCTATTATATGTGCATGTAAATGTATGACTGTTCAAACACACACAAACACATATAGAATCTGTATAATTCGAAGGGAAGGCAAAGAAGGATCCTCCGCGTAATTCCTTCTCATCTGGGTCTTCTCTTGCGGGCGTTCTTCGCTCTGTTTGGCCTCATGTCTTTGAAGCCCAAAAAATATATAGCCATTGAATGCCATTTCCGTGAAAAGAAATGCTCCCGGTAAATTTTGAAAGCTATCCGAAATGTCTAGCTCCTTTTGTTGGCGTAAGTGTGTCGCTGGAGTGATTTATCCCCCTCCTTGTTTATATCGCATGGTTTCCCCGAGATCGAATGGCTTGGCCGATTGATGCGGCGATCCTATTCCAACGACGGATGGGTTTTATTTTCGTTACATAAATAATCTCTCTCCCCGTTAATATTCCATCTGGTTCTGTTTTTTGTAGACGCTCTTTTTTTGTTTCGAATCGAAAGCGAGTCAACAAACCGTCTCGCCGTCTTGATACTCCCCCGTTTCTCTCTTGCGAGAGTTTTTATTTTTCTCCTTTTAGCTACCGCTGAAATCCTTTGTGGCTACGTAATGTCGTATAAAGAAGGCTTTCCTCGTGTTATGCAGATGCCTACCTTCTTTTTATCCCGCCTCCCTCCTTCCACCTCACTCTCGCGGTCCTTCATACGCCTCCGTCAGCACCTCCCTTCCTCTTCTCTCTCCCTCACTCCCTTCTCTCTCTCCCTCACTCCCTTCTCTCTCTCCTTCCCTTTTCTCTTCCTCTCTCCCTTCTCTCTTCCTCTCTCCCTTCTCTCTCCCTCTCTCCCTTCTCTCTTCCTCTCTCCCTTCTCTCTTCCTCTCTCCCTTCTCTCTTCCTCTCTCCCTTCTCTCTTCCTCTCTCCCTTCTCTCTTCCTCTCTCCCTTCTCTCTTCCTCTCTCCCTTCTCTCTTCCTCTCTCTTCCTCTCTCCCTTCTCTCTTCCTCTCTCTTCCTCTCTCCCTTCTCTCTTCCTCTCTCCCTTCTCTCTTCCTCTCTCCCTTCTCTCTTCCTCTCTCCCTTCTCTCTTCCTCTCTCCCTCTCTTCCTCTCTCCCTTCTCTCTTCCTCTCTCCCTCCTCTCTTCCTCTCTCCCTCCTCTCTTCCTCTCTCCCTCCTCTCTTCCTCTCTCCCTTCTCTCTTCCTCTCTCCCTCCTCTCTTCCTCTCTCCCTCCTCTCTTCCTCTCTCCCTCCTCTCTTCCTCTCTCCCTCCTCTCTTCCTCTCTCCCTCCTCTCTTCCTCTCTCCCTCCTCTCTTCCTCTCTCCCTCCTCTCTCCCTCCTCTCTTCCTCTCTCCCTCCTCTCTCCCTCTCCCTTCTCTCTCCCTCTCTCCCTTCTCTCTTCCTCTCTCCCTCCTCTCTCCCTCTCCCTTCTCTCTCCCTTCTCTCTCCCTCCTCGCCCCCTCCCTTCCCTCTCCCCCTCCCTTCTCTCCCTTCTCTCTCCCCTCCCTTCTCTCTCTCCCCTCCCTTCTCTCTCTCCCCTCCCTTCTCTCTCCTCCCTCCCTTTCTCCCTCCCTCTCTCTCTCCCTCCCTCCCTCTCTCCTCTCCCCCTCCCTCTCTCCCTCCCTCCCTCTCTGCTCTCCCTTAGGTGGAATATGGGACTTTTTAGTCTCAATCTCGCCCCAAATAAAGACCACATCAATCAATCCTCTCTCCCTCCCTCCCTCCTCTCTCCCTCCCTTTTCTCTCTCTCTCTCCCTCCCTCCCTTCTCTCTCTCTCTCCCTCCCTCCCTTCTCTCTCTCCCTCCCTTCTCTCTCTCCCTCCCTTCTCTCTCTCTCTCTCCTCCTCCCTCCCTTCTCTCTCTCCCTCCCTTCTCTCTCCCACCCTTCACTCTCCCTCCCCCCTTCTCTATCCCCCTCCCTTCTCTCCCCCTCCCTTCTCTCTCCCCCTCCCTTCTCTCTCCCCCTCCCTTCTCTCTCCCCCTCCCTTCTCTCTCCCCCTCCCTTCTCTCTCCCCCTCCCTTCTCTCCCCCCCTCCCTCCTCTCTCCCTCCCTCCTCTCTCCCTCCCTCCTCTCTCCCTCCCTCCTCTCTCCCTCTCTCCCTCCCTCCCTCTTTCCCTCCCTCTCTCCCTCCCTCTCTCCCTCCCTCCTTTCTTCCTCCCTCCTCTCTCCCTCCTCTCTCCCTCCTCCCTCTCTCCCTCCTCCCTCTCTCCCTCCCTCTTCTCCCCCTCCCTTCTCTCTCTCCCCCCCTCCCTTCTCTCTCTCCCCCTCCCTTCTCTCTCCCCTCCCTTCTCTCCACTCCCTTCTCTCCCCCTCCCTTCTCTCCCCTATGCCCACCTCTTAACATCCTTTCCTTCTTTGGTGTCGGACGCGGAGATTTCTCGCCCCCTTTTCCCCATCCTTTCTTCGTGACGCCGCCCCCTGTTCTACGCTCCTCCTCCATTCCGCTCCCTCCCTCCGCTGCACTTCCCACTCTTCTGACGTCACCATCCACGTAGAGTTTTGTCCTGGAACCTTCCTCTTTTCTCTGAATCTCTCTGCGTGTCCTTCTCGTTTCTACTCAGCCTCTCTGACCTTGCTTCATCACGTCTTCCATTCTCCCTCCTTTTTCAATTTTATCTTTTTTTTCCTGCTTCTCCTCTTCCTCTCCGTAAAACATGGCGGTGTCCCTTCTTCCAAGCATTCTCTCGCTCTTAAAATCTTTCTCGTTTTTTCCTCTGTAGGCGCGCGCAAAGGGAACATGTACGCACGCACCCCACGTTCCCTCCCACGCCTGTTCTCTTCCCACGCCTTTTCACTCCTTACACCGTGTGGTGTGTGTGTGTGGTTGCCGTTTCGGTCTTCAGTTCTTCGCGTTCGGTCCCTTTTCCTATCTCGTCGGTAGAGTCTTCCTTTGGGTCCGAGTTGAGAGAGGGGTGACCGGGAGAGGGGTGACCGGGAGAGGAGGGGTTCGAGTTCGCCCCCTCCCCTTTCTCTCCGTCGTCCGCTGCATTTTCAAGACGTTCTCTCCCCCTCCCCTCTTCCTCCCCTCTCCTCCTCCTCCCCTCTCCTCCTCCTCCCCTCTCCTCCTCCTCCCCTCTCCTCCTCCTCCCCTCTCCTCCTCCTCCCCTCTCCTCCTCCTCCCCTCCCCTCTTCCTCCCCTCCCCTCTTCCTCCCCTCTCCTCCTCCTCCCCTCTCCTCCTCCTCCCCTCTCCTCCTCCTCCTCCCCTCTCCTCCTCCTCCCCTCTCCTCCTCCATCCCTCTTCCTCCCCTCCCCTCTTCCTCCCCTCCCCTCTTCCACCCCTCCCCTCTTCCACCCCTCTTCCTCCCCTCCCCTCTTCCACCCCTCTTCCTCCCCTCCCTTCTTCCACCCCTCTTCCTCCCCTCCCTTCTTCCACCCCTCTTCCTCCCCTCCCTTCTTCCTTCCCTCCCCCACCTTTCCCCCAACCCCCTCCATCGCGAAAGATACGCGCACCTTGAATGACCAACGCGACCTATTTCTTCCCGCGTTTTTTCATCTCAAGAAATAAACGTAGGCGGGGAGGTGTCTTTTTTTCCTCCATCTGCAGTCCTGAAGTCGGAATCTGTTGAGACTCGCGGGTGTTTTTATTTTTCTCTCTCGTGACTTTAACGGATCGCTTTCGTTTCGCGTGGAGGTTGGTGTATCTCTCGCTTATTCGGCAAGGTTGTTCGAAAAAAGTATGAGTGTATTTCGAGAGCTCCTTCGCTCATTCTCGCCGTATTCCTCGCTGATGTTTCGGCGCCTACTCTTCGCGATGCACGATTCAAACGCGAAAACTATATGGATGGTGGTGTATAATTTTTTTCTTTGCTCATTTTGTCTCTCGCTGGAGAAAAAGATGTCGCTTTTTGAGACGCTACAAGGTTCGCGGTTTTTAAAAAGAGAAGGCGGTCCTGCGTTCGAGTCGTTTTTTTCCTCATTCTCCTTTGGGTCTCCTTTTTGTGCGAGTGAACGGCTCTGTCGGCGTGTCGGTGACATTTTTGTGGATCTCCCTCTTACGGATGCGTTTTTTTCCTCCTCTCCCATGTCGTATGGAGAGATGTCACAGCGCTATAACGGTAGCATCTTGTAAGGATGTTCTCCTTCTCATGTTATTTTGTTTCTTGTAATAATAAATGGGTTCGGTGGTGACTGAACAGAGAGAGAAAAAGAAATGGATTTTGGGTTCTTTTTTTAGCGGGTGTGGATTTTTAGGCAACGTATCGGTCTGTCTTTTGTTCATTGAGTCATTTTAGATGGGTTTCTCAAAGTATACTGATCGGTTGAGTTTGTTTGCCAGAAGTCAGTTACTAAATTGATCAATTTTGTATTAAAAAATAAGCTTTCAAATGTCTTAAGTTTATGTAACCTTGTTAGGTCTATTGATGATAACTAGGACAAGCTCTTAATCTTTCAATTTTTTATACTTAAGTGCTTATTCTGTAATTTATTTTCAGCCATAAGACCAAATTGACAATTCTCTAATAAAAACTAACATTAATTGACTGCCAATGACGACGGCAGCTTCGTAGCCGAAATCTGGGTCTGGTTTTCCAACATTTTTATGGTCAATGAAGAGAAATAGATAAGTCGCTTTGATTTCATCCATAAGTTTAGTTCCATCGTTCTCTTTTTAATCAATCGCCAAGGAGGATATTTCATTGATTGTCGCATTTAATCGAAATGTTCATTGAATTTATCGGTAGACTTGTGTAGAACTAGCAGAAAATTGTGTGCATCGACTGTTTTGCAGTGCGTTGATTTAGTAAGTGTATTATGGTATACGTAAACGGTTCCCCGAAATGTGTTAACAATCTTCTTAGCGTGGATATGTTGCGCTTTGGAAAAAGCAAGTCATTTATCGAGTGAAATCTGAACGGTCGATTCGGAGCTCGTCATCTCATCCACTTCCCGGACTCCTTTTCCACCGGTCACATCTTTTTTAAACCACGAACCGCTTCACGAACCTGCAAGGGTTCTTGTGTCCGGGAAAAACATCATTCCGCTGCCCACCTTTTTTTAAATCGAGTCGGGCCAATAATCGCGGTTGCCATGGCACCAGCGTAAACTCCGCAATCACTCCGAGCAGCAGCACCATATTTGGTGCCCTTCCCATTGGTTGCCCCGGAGATAAAAAGGCCTCCTCTCCTGTCGCCCTTCCCTTCTAAAAAAAAGGTCCCTCTCTCCCTTTTTTTGAAAGGATCGAATGATGACGTGCCCGGGCTTGGGAGGATCAGTCCTCGCCTCTTCCCCATCCTCCTCCTCACCATCCTCCTCCACCGCCTTTCATTTTCTCCCCATACCCTTTCTACCTTCCCTTTACCTCCCTCGATGTTTAGGAGGGTTGTGGCGAGATACAAAGGAGAGGTGAAGGAGGCGTGGGTGAGGGGCACGGAGGAAGGATGGGGTGGGGGTTAGGGGGAGAGGTACTTATGTAAAGGGGGACTCTTACCTAAACCCATATCCTTTGGAACGCAGCACATATCTCTCCGTGACATCAAACTCTTCGCAAGAGGCTCGGGGAATGTCGACCTCAAAAACACGTCCTCGAACGACTTTTGCCGCCCTCTAAGATTTACTCCAATTTTTCCCGGAGCGATATATCTCGCGCCTCGAGGCAGGTGGAGAGGAGATTACCGCCCGTTTTGTTACGCCGTGGAATTTTTCGCGTAAAAATTGCTGTTTACGAAGAGGGAAACGTTATTGCATTCGATTTGGTTGGAACAGGGTGTCTTTTTTAAAGTAAATTTGCTGTTTCGGGCTTAAAATAGATGAAGGCGTAAGTAGGTCTACGTGTGTGATTCTTTAGAAAGCGATTATTGTGTTAGCTCTGTTAATTTCGTCGTAATTCTCCAGACGAGTTTTATTTGAAACTAGCTCCAAGTACCCGGCGTTTCCCGGGTGAAGTTAGCGGTCTCCGTTTTGATTCATTACAGCACACTAAAACGCTAATCTTATACGAACATTGCTTCGGTGTCCCATACAATAATCGCAAACACGTAATGTACAACTTTATCTATGTAAATGTAAAATCAAATCAAGTCAAGATGTGCAACGTTACCTGTGTAAAAATATTTTCGGAGTCTATTTTTACTATCGTGAATACGAATAAAAAAACTGTTGAAAGCACGAGAACATAACCCCAAAAATTTTTAATACCAAGTGAATACGAATAAAAAAAATGGTTGAAAGCATGATAACATAATCTCACAGACAGTGTCATAGTTCGCATTGCTATTAGAGGGGAGGACAAATACTAAAATAATCGCTTATATGTAATCGCTGCTACTGGAGGGCAGCACAAATCACACTCAAATAATCGCTTATGTGTAATTTCTTAGATCGCAACCCCTAAACAGAAAGGGGGGCAGTGATTGTTAATTAGGAGATTTTAGTGATTAGGACAGCTATAAATGAATAAATAAATAATTATTCTCAGTTTTGTTTTGGAATTAAAAAAATGCTATCAGAATGCAATGAAAAGTACAATTTATTTAGCAAGTCATGTCCGAAAATAAAATTATTTCCTTACTAGAAAAAGTTATTTGTTTGTTACCATGTATTTTTGCCAATATTTTGAGGAAAAAAATGCGCATTATAATCGGAAAATTACGGTAGTCTTTTATTTATATGATTGAAGGTTGGAGCAGTGACGTATCTGGGCGATATGACGCCTATGGCAAAATTTAAGGAAACATCTACGTTATATAGAATATTTTTCCCTGCATTTTAATAGAGAATAGTAGCATTTTATTAAACGTAACTTTAACATTTGAACATTCAATTAATGCTTATGCGCCTATGGCAAATGCCACCTTCGCCATAACCTAGTTAGGGCACTGGGTCGAAGTCCCCCTGCCACCCACCAACTTGGTGAATTGCAGGGTAACTTGTAGATGTATTATGGTTTATATTTAATATAAACCATACAGTTGTCGGAGAGAAGGATTCTCTGGGCTTTCCTCTTTAAATAAATAATTGTCAAATAAAATCGACAGTAGTTTGTGTCGAATTTCCACGTAACCTAACAGAATTTGAAGTAATGCAGAGTCATTATCCGTGTTCATTTCTTCGTTATTACAAAATAAATAATAAATCTTCAAACCTGACATTTTTACTTCAATGGAATTTCTACGAACTGACACTCCTGCGCTGAAAGTCGAGTGAAAACTGAAAGCCCTTAAGCTAGGGTGACCAACCGTCTCAAATTTCTCCTTTTCATCACTCGTCCCGCTTTGTTAAAGGTCCAAAGTTTTGACCCGCTTTTTCAAAAATCGCGATTTATATCCCAAATTGTCATTTAATCCGCCCCGAAACACCCTCACTGGTCACGTCAAGCTTTTTGATTTCTATTACATCGGTCTATCTGAGGCTATGATATGATAAATGTACCATAAATACGCCGTGATATGTCGCTCCTTATAGTCGGTAAATATTTGAAAATATTGAAAAGCTTCCTGGAATGTAAGTCACCTTACCCAACGTTGTGAAACCTTTCCTCGTAGACCCTTGCGAACATAAAATTCGCGAGATTTTTTAAAATCAGCGAAAGAGTATTTCGTCGACAAAAATTCAGTCTTTCCCTCTACCTGCTACGGTTGCCGGGGAGACGTGAGGGGGTTATTTTTCCAGACTTTCGATACCCTTCATCGCCTCTCCTTCCCGTCCGCATAACCTCCTCCTTCCCGCTTCTTTTTGACTCATTTTTAAATCCCTTTGGACCGGTTTTAGAGAGAGGCTGCGGCCCCTGGCTTATAAACTTTTTCGAAGTCGTTATAGATCTTACAGGATGCGAGGTCTGCTGTAAACATTCCTAAAACGGATCTGCGGGTTCCATCTCCGTTGTCCGCTCTCTGCAGCTCACGGGCGTTGGACCTTTTTAACACTCGCGGATCATTAACCCGTGGGACGAATTTGAACTCTGGACACTGGCACTCGTTCTCGAGCCAACTCTTCCATTTTCCAGCTTCGTCCTCCTCTCTCCCATCCCTTCACTCCGTTCTGTCAACTCCCTACTCTGTACTCCCTTTACTTTCCTTCCTGTAATCTTCCTCATTTCCTTTCCCCTCTCCATCTCCCTCTTGACGCCCGTCTCCACCCCTTCTACTCCCCCTCCTACTCTCCCCCTCCTACCCCCCTCCTACTCTCCCCCCTCCTACTCCTCCCCCTCCTACTTCTCCCCCTCCTACTCCTCCCCCTTCTACTCCTCCACCTTCTATTCTCCCCCCTCCTCTCCATCCTCCTACTCTCCCTGCTCCTACTATCCCTCCTCCTCTCACTCCTCTTACTCTCACTCCTATTCCTCCTCTACTCTTCCTTCTCTCCTTCCTATGCTCTCCTTTTTCTGCCTTCCCTCTCTTCGTCATCTCTCCATTCTCTCCCTCTCTACCACTTTTACTTCCACTTCTTCTGAAAGACCCAGTCCGTGGCTTTGACCAGGGTTTTAGTGGGTTTAGTGGATGAAGAGAGGCGGAGAGAGAGGAGGGGTTAAAGGATATTACAACTGTGCGGAGGTGGTGGAAGACGGTGGTCAAAGGATTGTAGGACGTGCGGTTAGCGGCCATGTTCTCTCTCCATATTTCTCTTTTCCATCCCCCTTTTTCCCTCTCCCCCATTTTTATTCCCTTCCATTTTCCACCCATTTTCTCCTGCCCTTCCTCTGTTTCATTCTCTTCCTCGTTATTTCTCCTCCCATGTTGTTTCTCCCCCTTTCTCCATTGTTCTTCCGCCCTCACTCCTTTTGCTTTCCCTGTCTTTCCTATCTCCCTTGTCTGTATCTCCCTTTTTTGTTTCTCTCTCATCCTGTGCCTTGCCCTTCTCCATCTCTCTGCTGCTCGTCCAAAACAAACAAACTGCCGCTCAGAAATAAATCCCGGGGACGGAGGAAACTCACGGTTTTTGAGCGGGTTTGGGGGATACCCGGTTTTTCCGTTATTTTTTTATCCTCCAGCCTCGCACTTCTTCCCCATTCGCGACCTTTCGGCTTCCCTCGCTTTCTTTTGGATCCCCATTCTCTCCTTTCTCTCTTCTCTATCTCTTCCTCTTTAAATTCTCTCCGTCTTTCTCCTCTCATTTGCTCGGCTGTGATAGGGATGCCCAATACGTTCGGCCACATATATCGATTATATTTTTTCTTCTCTTTTTGATACCATTCGAAAGTAAGGGTTTTTAGTGCGTGTAAAACGTTATCCATTATGTACAATTTGGAGTCGAACATTAACTGCACTTCGAATTTACCCGCTGTGTTGGTATGAGAAGTGGGAAAATTCTTTTATATCGACGTTTAAAAATTCATAAGTAACTGTAGCCTACCGCGTACAGTATTAGTCTTGATTGACGTATGTTTACAATCCCATGCCTACTTTCAAAGGATTGCACGTCACAATTATTAACGTTGCACGTGTTTTGTATCACGTTGCGAATATGATGAACATGGAAATCCTATCATACAACCCAGCTCTGTGAAAGTGTAGTCACTCCTAGCTAGACTTTCCCTTTCACTCGGTTTCTTTTCTGTCCACTTCCTTTCCATTCTCTCTCTCTCTCCTTTCCGTTCGTAAAAATTCTCTCCACCTCGAAATTTTCCTTTCCGAACGTGTGTAGTGACGCTTATATGTCATTGTTCTAATATTTCGTCTCGCTACCCGGTAAAAGGGAAGGCAACATGGAGGAAAAATGTTCCGACTTGAATTTTCTTTAGCTATCAATAAAAAGCAATACATACTAAATGATTGGAATTCCGTTCCTCGTCATTTTCAATAATATTTCATCTGGTCATGCCTAGAATGCCCACATTTTCCATACGAGTCCTGCGATCCAGCACTGGGCCGCGACCCATACTTAGAAAAACACTTCCTTGTGTTATATGGCTCTCCTCTCCTCCTCTTTCACTCTTTCTCTTTCTCCTTTTCGCTCCGTCCGTGCCGCAGTATGCATTTTCTCCGGCGTTCGTTCCCAGGAATGCTTATGGCCGTTTTGAATTGCCACTTTCCGTCGAAATGCTTGACTCTGCAATTAGCGCCGCTCGTCGAAATTGGCCTTTTTTAAGGTTCGCGTTAAAAGCGTGGCCAAATTGCGCGGTTGAGAGTAAAAGTCAAGGTGTTATGGCTTCGCGTAATTATCATCGGGTTAAAATCGTCTGAGGCTGTCTTAGTTTTTTTCGCCTTTTTTCCTGTCGTTGTTTTCCCTTTGCCTTCGTAATAATGAGGTAGGAGCGCAATGATAGGTTAAAGGGTGTACCTGGGATATTTTAGTCTCTCCCGCTGTTTTCAGGTTTTCACGTATATTTTATCTCGCGTGAAGTACACGTAATGTTCAGAAAGTGGTGTTCTAGCGGTGATAAGATCTTTGTATATCTTCTTTAGGTTAATGGATTGGATATCAAGTGATAAATATTTTTCTAAGACAAGAGACAGACCGAGTAAACCATTAGTAAACAGAAGAAAGGAATGTAGTGTTCTTAGTGCGCATACAGACGTCTAAGATTTCACCAGTTAAATAAAAACGAGTAGCTTCGCTACAATAGGTTCTCCAGCGGCATAACTACAAACTTTATGTCCCCGCGAAAATAGCTTTTGGGCCCCTTCACAATTCGTTGTTTAATACAATATGTAGATGGATATGCAGGGCCCCTTAAATCGATCGGCTCGCCCGCGGTCGCTGACTCAGCGGCCTGATAATTCCGCTACTGACATTCTCTGTTAATCTTTAACTAGTGTAGTGAAATTATGATCAGATTGTAACTGCGGTGCGATCTTCCAGACCACTATCATTCTTTATTATTATTTATTCACTAGTTATATCAACTTTTGAATTTTCCGTGTTTAATAATTTGTATGAGGGTTCAAGAGGTAATTAAAAGAAAAAATAATATTCGCTTTATTTCTTTATAAAATGTAAACTATCAGAAAGTATAGTAGCGGAGTAATTTGACACTATAACTTAGCTGGTGTCTCACAGACTGCATCTCAATAGCTGAAAGTTGAGCCTTAGCTGATGGGTGCGAAGGATTTCTGCCTTCTACTTCCGGTTCGTGGATTCTTAACTCCGCAGTGGACATGGAAGTTTGTGCTCGGTATTGATATTGTTAGTCAGTTCATTCAAGTTTTTAATTGATTTTTATGAGCTTATAACCAGTAAATAAAAGTTTTATAATATTTACCAGAAGGGCGTATGCTATACCAGAAACTCCATTTTAAAAACATGCATGACTTAGCCTATTCCAGAAACACCGAGAACGCCGAGGAAGTGACGTAAGATATTTCTGAAAACTTCTAGTTTTTATTCGATGGTCATGACAATTAAATTTGTCGTGGTCGATATGAAACAGGTTTTTCGAATTATGTGCCCTTTTTCTGTGGTTATTTATTTGAATGATTTCAGCGGAAAAATCAATAAAATTATCCGAAATGTGTCAACCACACGTACATACACGGTTAACATAGCAGACATTTACTTTCATATTTATACGCATACGGATACAAATCGCGAAATTAATGTACAAGTCGTTTAGAGGCGGCGAGAAGACTTTGTTTCTCAAACACTCGTAAGCATTCATAATATAATAAGCATGTAGGGAAAGTTTGCTTTGGATGTATGTACCCTGCAAAACATTTTAGCGAGTTCGGATGCCTTGCATACTTCACTTGTCTATAATATAATTCCCAAATTATTCTCTTTTGGCAACGTTTATCCATCCGGAGCTCCCTTGGACGAAAAATGTTGTTTGCCATTGGAGGCACCGTATTTGTTATGGTGGGGTCTGATTTGACGCCAAAAGTAAAAATTCTGTATCAATTAACAGGTTTTTTTAATCAAAAACTTTATCTAATGCTTTATGTACACTCTTTTGCAAGGGATAAAACTCATTGCTTTTGTTTAAAAGTAACTTTAGTTGAATTAGGCAATATAAAAGAAAAGTCGTCTGCTAAGATATGTAATTCAATTAAAAAATTATTATTTGCGTTATATAAAAAGATAAATTAAATCTTCTTCATTCTTGAATTCTCCGGCGTTGTTTTATTCCCCCTAAACAAAAAAATATAAACAATTATCGAATGCATAAAATCCAACACGTTTGTGAAGGAATTTTACAAAACAGAAATTGGCTTACCTCACTCTGATTTGTCGGCACAAACGTCGCATGCAACTCTCTGCGTACCATGTTCCTTGCATACACTTTTTCGGCAGGTTTCGCATGAATTGTTATCGTCAATTATTTTTGTAACAAAATTATTCACTATAACCTATTAGCTTTAATTTTTATAAAACGTAGTAAGCAGTGGTTGCATTCTGCAAGGATTTCAGTCTACTTGAACATTAGATAAAACGTTTTTATGATTACTAAATTACTGATATTACTAAATGTTATTAACGCAAAAGTTTATTAATCTGCAGCGATTTACATGGTTTATTTGTGGAGGAATTTTATGAGAAAAAAGTTTCTCTTATGGTATGGTGAGTTCATATCTGAACCCAAAGGGTCCCTGGGGAGGGGGGGGGGACGAATTAAGATAAAACATTGCAAGGTCATCTAAAGCGTAATTCAGGCTAGCAAATAAGATTACAATGATACTTTTAAAGCCTAGAATCGGCCATGGTGAATATTTTTTAATTTAAATGCGCCTGGGGTCAATCCTGACCCCACCATACCAGTTAAGGGTTAATTCGAGTTGTGTGGAAAGTTCGAGCTGTAGAACTCCAGATCGACGCATAGGATGACTAACAGAAAATCTTCGAATAATTCGAATTATAGGCGCTCGAGTTGCCGAGTTTCGACTGCATTTCCAGGTTCGAGGGAATTAAAAGAGAATTCTCGTAGAATTCGTCATTCGTTTCCTCGTCACGGTCGTTTGCGTGATGCTACTTTAGCTGCAGCTCTCTCGTCCTTTGTCTCTACCCAGGTGAGAGAGGAGGGCATTCATTGTCTTTTAAGATTGGCTCGAATCCTTCCGTCCCATTTCTCCCTCTGTACCCGATTTTTTGAGAAAGCTACCGACCGACCGAATCGGAATGTCGTTTGCCTCCGTGGATTTTTCATTCCCATTTTCCGTCTTCTCCGAAGCATCGTGCGGCGTGCGTATTCGTCTAGTATCTCGGTGTGAGGGAGTGTTACTCCGCCCAAGTGGACGCTCCGTCGAGTTGAGCGCGGAAAATTGTTTCCTTCGCAAATTGCTCCGCATGCGGTCTTACGGGGCGCGGTCTGTTTTGGAGGGGAAGAAACGGTGGCGAATGGGAACGACGCATCAATTTTCTCCCGTCTTTTCGTCGATGAGGTACCCTCGTTTTCACGCTCGCGCGGAAAAATGATTCGCTCTCGTTGTCAAGCTGTCCAAATCCGTGCGCGCGGCCGAAACTAATTACTGTGTTCATCGTTTGACCTATAGATGATGATGGTAGAGTAGGTCTTGCTATGGCTATCCATGTACTTCGCATAATTCTTCTTTATGCATCGTAGTGAAGGGTTTTATGCTATGCAAGGGAGATTTTATTGGAAGCTATTCTTTCGCAAGTGATATCTTCAATAGTTACGACGGCTGCGTTTTCGCTGGATTCGGCATTCATAAATCTTAGTTTAATTTCTCCTTTCTTGCGTCCTAACGTGTCTGGTTATGCAAATATACCGGAAAAAACTCGGTTATTGTTTTCTTATCGGTGAAGTATTTCCGTGAAGTTGAGGACTAACATAGGTCAAGTTTCTTTATTCTCTGTTTGAATCTCTTCGCGAGTAGCTCTTAAATATCCCGCTGAAAAAGTCAGAGTTTTTGCTTGCTTATTGCCAAAATAAAAGACGAATAGTTTAGTCGGAAAAATATTTGCGAGGGAACCTTTCTCAGCGTGTTTCGGCGAAACGTATTTATTTGTAAATTTTAACGTTGGTGCATTAATGTACTACTGCATTGCTCCGTCACGTGTTAAATTTTTCAACTCGAGAGAGAGAGAAAGTTCGTGGGATTTCTCCCTGTCGTTAAGCCTTCATTTGTTCGAAGTAAATTGAAAGGAACTTTCTCGTATTTTGATACCTTAAAAAGAAAAGCGTGGAAAATGAAGGGACGTAATTTTCCGTCTCCTACGCCTCCTCGAGATATGCAATCGGTTATTTCGTCACATTTGTACGTAAGAATGAGCTCAAACGCCTCTTCGTCTCATTTTTTCCCGTCTCAATTTACGAGCGGCGAAACCTTAACCCGTAATTTAATGAGAACGCAGAGTCGAGGAACGACTCGCTTGGGAGAAAGAACTTAAGGATGATACACGCCAGTTAAGTAGGCGACAGTAGCTCTAAATATTCACGCCCGATAATTATTTTGTGAGGAGAAAAAAATCCTTCTCTCGTAAAATCCTCGTAGAATTTCACCTTAGGTATAGTGCAGTATTGCGGTGCGCGCCTCTCTCTCTCTACGTGTGCTCGAGAACGGACAGTTGGAGTTTCCATCATTTGTTCCTTCTTTCTCCTTTTATCGCACTCTCGGAAATATTTTGTAGATGGTTCCCGTGTGTGTTTCTCAGTCGTCGACGGATTCCTAGGCGTTTAGCATCGGGTTTGTTAGGCTTTTTTCATTTTTTTTTCTGGCGAAGAGGTGTCGGAGAGCGGTTGTGTATTTCACTGCGGCGTGAGTTATCGGTCTCGACGATTAATTTTTTTTTGTCTGTACGGAAACAATCCTTTAATTTTTTTAAAGGCTCTTGAAAATTCATGCCAGTTTTTATATTTTTGGTTGAAATTTTTATGAAATCTTATAAGTCCGCTTTCGAATCTTTAAACCTAAAAATGAGCTATGATTAAATTTAGGTTCTCACGATTGATGCGGTAAAATCCGAAAACGTGTTTCACGTTGGGTATCTCGTATAAATTTTGCCTTTTTATGCGTTCATTTAAATCTCTCGCAAGTTAATAAAAAGCACGAGGTCGAATAAAATGAGATTATTAAAAGGAGCGCTGACAAACACCTCCTTTCCCAAGTTTGGATTCGAACCCGCGACCTTCTTACCTAAACTTCCACAAAAGGATTGAATGAATCAATCGCCTTTCTAAACCAGTGCTCTAGGACTCCTTTTGTTATATTGTTGTCTGCACCCCTTTGGTAAAGTGTTTTACACTTCGCTTATTTAATTTAATTAATCTTGTTACATCCGTATATTTCGTAACTTTGTAAAAAGTTCTGCGTCCGTAGTAAATTCTCCCCACAGACGTATAAATCCTAAGCGGTGGTTTTCGAGTGGGAAGTTTTTGTGTTCAATAAGCGTCGCGTCTCTTGTCTCTTCTGTCGGGCGTTGGGAAATTCCGGAGACGGAAAGGATTTCGAGATTAGATGCAAGCGTCGGTCGTGCGACCTCTCTCCTTGAATAAGACCCACGTACATTTGCCACTTACCGCTGCGTGGGTTGCTCAGGTCAAGGATTGTGACGTCACCTTGTAGGCGCTTGAGCTCATCCGATTCACCTCTCTCCCAATCTCCTTCCTCTCCTCCTTTACCCATTCTCCTTCTCCCCTAAATCCTCCCCGGTGCCTCCTGCTTATCCCTCCCGTCCATTCTCCCATTGCCCATCCCTGCCTCTCACCCTCCCATAAGCTTCTAACCCATTGCGCCTACCAGGACTCCATCCTAAATAATTTACGGCACGGACAGGTATTGGTGTGTGCGGGTGACTTGTAAAGGACTTCTAGAACCGTAGGGGGAAAATGTCTCCATTGGACAGAGTTGAAGGTTGCGTTTGGTTTTTCTTAGGATCTGGTTGGGGGGAAAAATTGAAAGCTCTTTCAAACTTCGGCTCCTAGTTCCTTCCGCTTTTTGTTTCTTTATAAGGCCATGGGCAAAATCTGCACAACCTATTCTCGGAACTATTAGTCCGAACCCAAAATGTGCTATTGCGCATGGCTATGGCGTCGACTTTCCCCTTAAAGGTTCCCCTCCCAAGTCTTTACCTTCCCCTCTCACGCGTCGCCGACTGCCACCACTAAACAAACGAGCTTTACACATTTTCCTTAAAATGGCTGATATTCATATTTAGAATGCACTCTCTTGATCACCTGTAAATTGGTCTCTATGTCATCATTTTAAATCATTACCCATTCTTGTCTAGAGGAATTATTATTTTTCATAAAAGTAATGACAATAATACAAGTAATGCAAATAAATCAGTTATTTCTTCCATTCCAATTTAATTTTATTGATAAAAAATTGATGTAAAATGACCCTTATCAAACCAATTGAGCATATGCAAGCATTAATTCTAAACAGCAATACAAATAAAGGAAACATAATAATATAAAAGTCCTATGTTTTGGATTGAAAATAATAAGATCATTTTACAATTCCAGTACAAATGCATCAATTATTTTTTCATTGAACAGTAATGTTAATTTTCACAACTCAACCAAACATAACAGTTGTTTTGACTGCAGTAAAAGGTTATGGAGAAGCTTTAGTCATAAATTATTTTATCTCCCTCTACATTTGCTTTATAGTTAGAAAATATCAAGGTGAATTGATATATGTTAGTTTGGTGAGGGTGATGTTTAAAGGTGTAATTTTAAATTACTTCATCATTTCATTTGTTACTTGTAATTTGAATTAATAAAAAATGTATTTGATTAATTAATAACTTAAGAAAATTTTTATTTATTTCTATTTTAAAATTATGTATTTAAAAAGACATTTTGACCTTAATAAATACCCTGTATGGGTAAAATTTCTGGTATTAAGCAGTCAGTCCTTGAAAAAAATTACATAGTTTGGAAAAATTTCAATTTGATTTTATGAAAATGTTGATTGAATTAATTTTTAATCTTGTTGATTCTCTCTTTGGAAAATCATAATTCATTTCTCTCAATGTTTGTATCAATTTTGAGACTTATATTAAATGCACTTTTAGCATGCACACAGTGCTTGACAAGCTAAATTTTGAATCCATTTTCAAAGATGATTGCATTTTACATTTAATATATCCATACAATTTAATATTGTTTTTGTGAAAATATTTTCAAGTTAAAGAGAAAACTAAATCTACCTTTTTATTTCAGTGCCGTAGGTAAAACTTGTTTGCTGATAAGCTACACCACAAATGCCTTCCCTGGAGAATACATACCCACTGTGTAAGTTGATTTTTATTTATGTATAACAGATTTGATTTAATGCTTGATCGACAGACTTTTTGGCATTTTCTACCTTCTTTATCCTTCTGTTTTCCAATATTTTTGAATAGTTAACTTCATTGCATTATACAACATTTTTACCATAACATTTGTTATTTATCTTATAATATTGATTATTGCTATTGTATTAAATTTATAATTTCTCCTTTTTTAAAACAGATTTGACAATTATTCAGCAAATGTTATGGTAGATGGGAAACCAATCAATCTAGGACTATGGGATACTGCTGGTCAAGAAGACTACGATCGACTTCGACCTCTTTCCTATCCACAAACGGTATGGATTTATTCTACATTTAATCAATTTATTAAATGTTACACATATTTCTCAATGAAGTTGTGTTCTCAATCTATGAATTATTCTTGCGACTTAATGAAATCATCAGCAATAATTCTCTGTTTTGCATCATTAAAACTGTGGTTGGGATGTATTGAAAACCCTCCTTTGACATGAATTTAATTCTTGTTATTTTTTATGAGTTATATGCTCCTTTAGATCAAAATTGAATTATCAAGCCAGCTTGTAGCTGGAATCAAATTGATGAACTTCTTTTGTTTATAATTTAGTATAGTTGAACCACCACTGACGACAGTGCCTTTATTGTCAAAATGTAAATCTGGCTTTCCCATCCATTTTATGGTTATTGGAGTTTATTAAAATGCAAACCTGACCTTATCTAAAATTGATATTCTAATTTTATGCTCATTTGCAGATAAATTCATTTGTCACAGTATTGCTCTTGTTGCAGGAACATCAATTGAGGATAGTATGATATATCTTGTGCATGTTGGTTATGCAGCTCAAACTATTAAAGGTCTTGATATCACTCGCATAAAAAAGGTTTAATTTTATTGTTTTTTCACTTGGTGTTCCATAAAACTTTTTATAAATTATTGCTGTGAGTGAAATACAAGTAGCTGAATCTTTACTTTATTCTATCACAGTTTCCTTTTGTGCAATACATTTGTATAATATTATTTGTTTGAGCCCAAAGCTACTTTATCCTCAAGATGATAATTAGTTTCTTGTAATGACTGTTATTTTAGAATCTTTTAATGTAAGGTATATTGATGTAGTAATAATAACTCGATAATTTTTATTTTTAAATCGACAGGATGTGTTCCTTATTTGCTTCTCCTTGGTCAACCCAGCCTCTTTTGAAAACGTCCGGGCTAAGGTAGGTTTTGTGGATTTGTATAGTCAGCTTTCTTATAATTTCCTAATGATTCATCAAATATACATGCTGTCTGTATAGACTGGAAAAAAACATTTGTTTTGAGTAATGGATCCTCTAGCAACCAGTCTTCTTCATCCGAAAGAGTTGGTGCTTTTATATGATACCAAAGTAATAAATACAAGAAAAGATTATCCTAAAAAGTATACATCAGCCTTAAATTACTTTGTTTGCTTCATTCATAAACTTGTGGCTAAAATATAAATAGATGAGTCGTTATAAAGTTCATTGTTGTAAATCGCGATCTTGATCCATTATAAAAATATTTGAATTTTTTTATTTTAATGAAATTAATGGAAGAACCTCATTTTTAAGCTGGTTTCTAAAGGAAACATAGCCTTATGAAATGGTCCTGTCTGTGTGTCCCCTACTAACAACTTTTGCTCAAATGGACCGATTTTCATTTGTTTTACACAGGAAAACTCAAATCCATCGTGCAGAGATGTTTTCTTTAATACTTAAAAATATCTTAAAATTGTGATATTGGAGCAAGGTTTTTAGTGTATAAGGGAAAAAGAATTTAGATTCTAATTCTTGTCATCATATTTGATAATTGAACGCATAGATGAATGAACAAATGGGTTATTTTCTTTGCCGCTCAACTACTCTTCAGCAATGGTCAGTTGATCCAGACATATTAGCCTGTGAACAGTAACATTTAATTAATTCGTTTATTTAAAAAAATACATGCAAAATATAATGTCAGAAAGAGATTTTGACATTGTTTTTAGTATTTTAAACCTGATAATGCTGTATTAATTTGTTTTTTCAATTTTTCTATAAACTGTTAACTACAAGTGGTATTTATGGTATGAGAATTCCTTGGAATGACTAACACTTACTGAAACATTTCCTGTCAATATAAGTAATCAATTCGAGATGACATCTTTGGGAAACCAGCCTGCATTAGTCCTGGTTTGAACTTCTGGTTTCTATCATTTTTTACATTTGGAACAGTTTTATTTTAAAATATTTTCATTTAACACTGGTAAAGAGAAATAAAGTCATTTGAAACATCTTCATGTCCATGTAAAAATAATGTAATAATGGAGTTCAAAAATTATATATATTATGCTATACAGTTGTGTATTCTTTTTATTTTACCTAATTTGTTAAAATATGTAAGTGTTCATATTTTAAAAGCATGATATTTTTTATAGTGGTATCCAGAAGTTCGACATCATTGCCCAAGTACACCTATAATACTTGTCGGTACCAAACTTGACTTGAGGGAAGATAAAGATACCATTGAGAAGCTTAAAGAAAAGAAGTTGGCTCCAATAACCTATCCACAGGCATGTGACTTTTCATTATAAAATTTTAATTCATGTAGCTATACTATATATTATTTGACATATTTATTGTACATTGTTCTTCCATTTATGTTTACAAAAGAATTAATATATTTTTTGCTTAGCATGAAGTTGATCTATTTAATGTAAATTTTTAAATTATATTATCAGAAATTTCCAAGTAGACTAATATAGGTATAGAAGAAAATAAGATTTCAAGCTTTGTACATTGTTTCATTTATTTTTAATGCATTATTTTATCATTCATAAATAATATTTTTCGAAATTGGACTGATAATTTGTAATTTTACCAGATTGACCAAGTTATTTTTTCAGACAAAATACATTAGTATTCATAATTTTTCCATTTTTAGTAAATTCTTGTATTATTCATTCTATTTGCTTTTATTTAATATATTACTATATTTTTTGGTCAATAAATGCTCTTGGTAGATAAAGTGCATCTCAATTTTTTAAAAGCTGTTCTCTCAAAAAGTGAATATCCTTCCACTATTCAAGTGTCTTTTTTGCTGCAGTAACATTTGTCAGGAATTCTTCTAGTTGATATTGAAAAATGTGTCCGTGGAAAACAAAACAAATGGAGGAAAAAATCATACACTGCTCAGTTTAAATTAGAAGTGGTGAAACTAACCAAAGGAAAAGGGAATCATAATGCTGGAAGAAAATTTAACATTGGAGAAACTAGTGCACAAGGTAGGCAAAAAAGGTAAAGCAATTCTGAAAAGTTTGCATCAATGAGAACTTGCAATGTGTTACAGAAACTATTCCTGGACAGAACTTGTAAAGGAATTGAGTGATATATACTAGAAAGGTCGAAAGAATTTAATTTTTCAGCTACTGAAGTTTTATGCAAAGGAAAACAAATTGCATAAAGAAAAACAAGCTGGATTCAAATTTTATCCATCCTGTGATTTACAATTTAAGTTTTTACTCATCAACAAGCATTGGCCAAAATACCAATAGGCTGGAAGAAAAAAAATATAAAATTTAGTCTACTTATCAAAGAAAACTTATCTGGTGTGGGTCTGTTGCATTTTTGTAATATGGATGAGATTCCAGTGAGTTTTGATCTTCCAAATGTAAGAACTGTCAATCTGTAAGGAGCAAAAGAAGGAAGTTGAGTTGTACTACTGCTTCAGATATTCCAAATTAGCTATAATTCCTGCTGGAGTAATGAAAATCTAAACCACTTTATTTATACATTTAATAATGGATAAGTTCCAAGCTAGATTGGATGGTTGGATGATGAGTGCTGGGCATGATTATAGCAAATCAGGAAAGGTGAAAATAATATGAAGAAATTTTCAGTTAGTTTGTTGAAAGTCGGCATACTGTTACTATCACATGAGTGAAATACAGTTTCCTGAAGAAGCAATCCACTAATGACCAAAACACCAGATTTTAAAGAAGATGAAAGTGTTTCTTATGAAAATGAAGTTCCTGATGTACCTGATGAAATAATCAGTTCTTACTCCTTTGATATTGACTGTGATGATGGTTTTTCTGGATTTGAATAATGTACTGTAACCAATACTGGGACCAGTTTTCCTTCCACCCTTCTGGGTGCATCCATTGTGGAAGGCAACAGTATTCCCTATTCAGCAAGACCAGTCGTAAGACTGTCAGTACTGATGATGATGATGAACCAATTTTAATAAAACTTCATTTTCTTCACATAATGTACATTTTTTCTGGATGTTGAAGAATTTTTATTGATGATGAGCACATTATAGACCAGAAAATTTTTTCCATCTTATCCTCTCATTAACGTGTGCTTGACTGAGTTTGAAGAAAATAAGCGATTTTTTATGTAAATAGTATTATGCTTTCATTGGCTATTGTATCATTTCCAGGGCCTCTCCATGGCAAAGGAGATCGGAGCGGTGAAATACCTCGAATGTAGTGCTCTTACCCAGAAGGGTTTGAAGACAGTTTTTGATGAGGCCATCCGGGCGGTGCTTTGTCCTGTGCTGCAGGTGAAGCCCAAGAGAAAGTGTGTGCTGCTCTAGAAGGGGGTTAGATGAAGGGGGACCGAGGCAGAGAGGGCTTCTCGGTTGGGAGAAGCATGTGGGAACTGAGGCAGGTTGTCCCAAGAGTGTGCGTGCGAAGCTCGAAGCCCCATCCGAGTCTGTGGTGAGACCGGAGACCAAAAGCAAAAAGGGGTCAAGAGTGATGACACGTGGCGAAATAATCGTGGCCATGGAGGAGAACAACCATGCAAGTGTATGCATACATGTGTCCGTGCGTTGTGGTACGTGAGGAAGACACGGGACGAGCGACGGTGTGGGGGAGGGGGAGATAGCGGCAGTCTTGTGGACTCGAGAGCCCTCAAGAGATCGGTTTTCGCTCGCCTCTGTTTTCGACCACCTCACCTGCCTCTCTTGCAAAAGTGCCACTCCATCCCAAGAACTGATCAAGTAATGAAGAGGCCATGTCTCTGTACACTGTTTGTTTAGTCCGTACTTTGTATCTTTTTGCCGAATTTTTATCCCCACACAGAGCAGGGAGAGATCCTTTAACAAAAAAAATAAGTAACGACCCACATTGCCTGGTTTTTTTCCTGGGCTGTTTTTATTCGACCTCTTTCTCTTAACTTTCTCTTTTTTCACGAGACCTTTAACATCTATTTTTGACTTTTTTGGAGCTTATCTGGAAGTACAATTTTAAAATTTTTGATGCCTTTTGTTTTGGGTTCTGTCAAAGTTGCATTCTTGTGAGCAGCGTCGAGCATTTGTTATCATAAACTTTCGAGAGTTTTGCTGATTTTGCTACAACTTGAGCTTTTTTTTATTTGATATCCATTTTCTGTCGATAGATAATTTTTGGTGAGGAGAAAGAAAATGCATTGCTCTGTTTGGTGGTGGTTAACAGTACACGCATTAAGTGTAGCTGGTGCCTGTTTATGTGCCCAGGATGTGTTCATCGATTTTCAGAATAATATGCGGAAAGGGAAACCTAATGAAAAAAACCTTTTAAGTGTCCAATTCTGACCGATATAGTGCAAAGTGTGTGGTGAGCGTAAATTTGGCGACACTTCTCTGTGATAACATTGTTGAACTAAAGAAAGCTGAGTAAACCTGTTTTATTAGTCATGGTGGCTGTAGTTGTCGTCACTCCTCTTCTCTTGTTGTATTGTGTGTTATCACTGTTGGTTGAAGAAAAAACAAAGGTATTCTGATAGGCTTGCTCATGATGTCATTTCTTATCCCGTTTATCCCGTCTTTAGGCCCTACTATGGAAAAAAGATATTCTGCTTTGTTTATTACATTTCCAAAGATCATGGGAGTATGCTGTTTAATTTTGATGTATATGGCTGCAATGTTGAATGGGGGCACTTCAATATGTAAATAAGGGCTCAAGTGGATTATCATAAAGTTCTTTGTTTTGATTTTGGCAAACGAGCACTTTTAGCAAAGTAAGATCTGGACACTTATTTTGACTTGCACAACTCTGAAGAATTTTATCAAATGGTATCTACCAAAATGTTAGATTGATCATTTATTGTATATTGTCTCCAATGCATTTACTTACAAAATGTGAAAATGATTTGTTGTTGAAGATATGGTTTGTTGCTAGTTTAAAAGGATATATTGACTTATGGAAGCTGGTGTAGATGCCCCATGATATCTGTAACATAAGATTAGCATTTGAAAAGGGAAAAACTCAAATGTTGGTGCTATATTTTCTAGGTGTATTCAAAGTCTGCTGTGTGTTCTATCTTCTCCTTGCTTGTATAACAAAAAATCACATAGGTCAAATCATAAATAGACAAAAATTTAATTTATGCTATATTTTGTCTTCCATTGTATTTTTGCTTGAGCTTAAATGTGGAAACCTTTAAAAGAAAGCCGATGGCTTCAGATAACAAAGTCAACTGGAAAAAAACCTTATCACTGTTGATAGTTGGCTTTTTTAAACATGAATTATTTTTGCAGGCTTTCCTTCAAATCAATGTTTGTGTTGTTATGCATGCATGTGTGTGTGTACGTTATACACTATTATCTTAAATGTGATACATGGAGTGCATGGTGCAAGCTTTAACTCTTGTGTGTGGAAGATGTCAAACGTAGGGCAGAGAAAAAGGAAAAAAAAATTACTTGGCTTCATCAACACAAGCCATACAGCTTACATGAAAAATTATACACGCACACATGCGTCATACCAATTATTCCCTTCTGCATTGCAGAGCACTTTTGTATGGATAAATCTTTTTAACCAATCCTACAAAATTCCATTCTTTGGAGTTGATTTGGAAAGAAGTATCTTTATCCATTACAGTCATTGATTTTCTTTGTTCAGTTGATGATTGGAGTATTACATTCTGTATGAGATCGTGGCCAGTGTATGATAATATCTTAGGCTCCACCATGCAGGTAAACACTTTGAATGGCTCTCGCTCTGTTCACGTCAGGTATCCTGGCTTGATGTGAGCCGTTTCAAGTGTGACAGTTTTATGCCTGGACCTAAGGCCGAGTGGTATGATTGTAAATAGCATGTTGTTACAGGTGGTTAAAAAAAAGGGATGTTCATCATGACTGATTTCATTAAGCACCAACTCATTCATTCTGTGTACATATTATCAGATTTTGATGATTAAAAATAGTGTAATTCATGCTTTATTAAAAATTGGGTAATTTTATTCATGACAAACTATGTCATTTCAGCCTAGTGTTGACGTAGCAGTTGACTGTGGCAAATTTCAGAAATGAATTACTGATCTCACCTAATAGCTTGCATTCTGGATATCAGGCTTGGAGAAACTATATAAATAGCATTATGTATTTGTGAATGCTTGAGCAAGTTGCAGCAGGCCTGTGTAAATTGTAAGTTACTTAAACAGATACTGCAGTAAAGTATAATTGAAGGTCAAATCTAAACAAATATTGTGTTAAAATTTCTTCAGACAAAATGTTGTTGCAAAAATTTTAGGCAGAAAAATTCTCTGAATGAAATTTCACAAATTGCTTCACATCTTAACTTCATGGACTGCATAAAATTCTCTCACAGGCTGCATGCAGATCACAGACCATGGTTTCCCCATCCCTGCCATTGGATCAAGGTACTTCTGTAGCCATAAAATAGTTGAGTAAACAAGATGAGCATTTAAGCTACAAGTTGCCAACTACAATTCATCAATCGTAGCTTCTTTTTAGAATTTTTGATCAGTGAATCATTGAAGGCATAAACTTGGAAGCTGAAATGCACATATGGTTTGCTGAACTGTTTTGTGGCTATAGGAATCACCGTTAACATTTATTGCTGATAATGCATTATAAATAAGCTGATATGCACTTGAATCATTCATACACTAGAAGTTTATGCGAGAGATAAACTCAGAGGCAGATTGTTACCAAGAAGCTATACAAGTCTTTGTATTTGTATTAAGTGGTATTCTTCTGGATATATGTATAGAGCATTTGCAAGTTTAAAATGGCTTGTTAGGGAGAATCATAATGCCTCCATATTTCCTAATGTCAATTGATTTGAATCCTCCTTTGATGAAACTTTAAAAAGTGTTAATATTTGCAAATATTTTTCTAATATAGATAAAATGGTATTTAAATCAACTCAAGAAATATCTTAATAATATAAAACATTTTCTGTGAAATGAATTGTCTATTTACATTTTCTGTAAATATTATTATGAAACATTGAAAATGCTACCAGATTCTTATAATAATTATCTTAGTTTTGTTTCTTTTGTTCTACATTTCTTAAATTTGGATTTTGGCATTCTGTTTTGTTTTAAAGACATAAGATGCTCAAATATGCTAAATATAATGGAATATACAAATTATTTTAAGCTTTTCTTTAAGCTATCGTAGTTTGTAATAAATGTTTTGATTTATGTTTGGAAAATGGGAATTTCAAGTTAGTGCAAAAAAAGTATTTTAAAAACTTGGGAGCTATTAGCATATTTTGACCTTTAATTTGTTTTCCAGAAAGGGAATGTTATGGAAGTTGATTTTCAAGACATATATTACATTAATCCTTACTTTAAATTTTGAATTAGTGGAGAAAAATAACAATTTTAGGTCATAATTACTTTCCAAAATAACATTTTCATTATAGAATATCATTTGATCCAGTATATGCAATTCAAGCTAATATTTAAGGTGAGTAATAAGGGTAAGTGCAAATTCTCTGTAGCTTTGTTATCAACTTTCACTATTAAATAGTAATTCAAAATGTGTTGACAAGGTGATTTTGCACAAGGAGACAAAAGAAAAGTTTAAATTAAGCATGCTCTTTGTAGTGGCAGATAGTGAATTTTAGAGGCTCTGGACTCAAATCCCTTTGGTTCATCTGTCCATGCATTTTAGTCATATCATTTAGGAAATTTTATTTTATTGTTGTATACTTTCTAGAAATTTTTTAATTGAGCCAACATGATTTAAGATGAGGTAATGATGATGACGTGGCTATAAGCAGTGCCTTAAGGTGATTGGCTCCTGGGGCTAGACTAAAAAACAGTCTCTGAACTTGAATGAAATCAATATTTTTGGTATGAATGAGATAATCTTTACATTAACTTATGAATTTAAAAAATTACAAATAAAAACTGACATATTTGAAATGTTACAAAATATCATCTTGCTCCTTAGTTTCGGTGCTTGAAGCAGTCGTTCCTGCCTGCCCCTCTCTTGCAATGGTACTGACTGCAAGGCTTTTGTTAACTGTTTTAGGGCACCAGTTTTCTATCAATACATTATTGCTTTGATGGAGAATCTTCCAGAAAATTTGCTCTCTAGTACAATATTTCTCAATCTTTTTCTCCGACAGCCTTTTCCGAGTGAAAAACCCTCAATCTGTATTTCCAAGTTAAAACAAATATTACTAAATTAATTGAGCCAAAGATATAAATGAGAACTCTTCAGCATTTATATAATTTTCCTCAGACAATCATGTATCCTACCACAGTTACACATGTGTACAAAAAGATAAAATTCAATTTACAGTGATTTAAGTGTGAATTTTTAGTTGTGTAAAATGGCTGAGTGTCCTAATTTATTTATATCCTATGGTATTTATAGAAAATTATTTGAATACAAGAATGTGTATAAATACTATAATATCTTTGCTAATTTGCATTTTGATATGAATGCTACTGCTGTTATTGGTAGAATTTTATCAGATGGCTCTTGGTCAGAAAAAAACCAATTAAGTCATTCATCATATGAGCTAATACGTAGTTTAAGATGTTATTTTTGAGATGTTAACATTCAGCCTTATATGCTTAGGTATGAGTTGGTCTGATATCTACAGTTCTGCATATTATCCGAGTTTCAACTCTGTTGTAGCATTCTTATTCTGCTTCAATCTGGCTTTTCTACTTATCATGGGAAGAGAGAAAACAAATCACTGTAGTAAATGGATCACAGATGAAATCGTCAATTGTGCACAAAAATATGGTCATATCTGCTAAATTATCAAGCAGTGCAGCTTTAACATCAGAGGACAAAATGCTCAAGAAAGAATATTGTAAGTTACCAATTAATAGCAAAAAACAATAATAATACACTACTCCCCCGATATCCTTGAGGGATACGTTCTGCAAAAACGTCGCGGATACTGGGCCTTATGTTTACATTATAAGTTTTAACATTTGATTTCAAACACAATATTAAAGTTTATGTCATTGCTTTTCGATATAGACGTAATTTTGCTGGATCAGGAACAATTACGTCGCCTTTTACGAAGTTTTTCTTCTTTAATTTAGTCAAATTTTAGTGTTAATAACAAAATTGTGGAACCATTCGACGAGAATTTGAAAATCAATGGCAGGAAAATAAATATCCATTCTTTTAGGAGTCGTTTTCTGCAAGTCCCATATTCATATCGCAATTATAAATGATTTTAAAATGCAAATGATAAATGTGCTGCACCACATTTGTTATAACTGTGCAAGCACACGGAAAGAAAGGCGGAATTATCTTTACTGTATGATATAGACTAGATAATATCACCTACCTATATGAATTTGAAGAATATTTTATCAATTTCATTCGTTCCGGTTTGTCTCAAGTAAGGTTGGTGTTCCTCATACAGTAATTAAAGAAGAATAATTAGAAATAGATAATATTATTTCAAAATAAGGTGCTACATCAATTTCACCAAAATGAATAAGAATAAAAAAAGACTTCCTTAATCATAAACAGAGAAAGTAAACAAAATTATTAGGCACAAATAAAAATAAAACTGATAAAAAGACAAATTTAGACCTCAATAAATTTTTTAAATACCCAAAATATAATGTTTCATGGTATAAGTCCAGGGTTTTTACAAAATTTAGTGGAAAAGAAATGATTAGCACACACAAGTCAGAAACATTAAATTTGGCACATGAGCAAGACCACCACAAGGTGCGAACATTCCACTTCTCTGGCACAGAAGTGAGGCCATTACAACACAATCAAACCATCACGAAATCACAGTTCTGAAATAGCATGGCACCATGGATGGGTTTCTTTTATCTTTGAGTCTCTCACTAATTAAGTTTCTAGCTTTTCCCTAATATAAATTACAACTTCTCATTTGAATTCCTTTAACCCGGCTGCCCTAGGTTTTCCTCAATCCACTCCATCAGCAATTTGACTTTCCACCATTGGATTTCTGGTTTTTCTTACCTTTTTAGCAGACAATGGTGTCAAATTCTTGATAGATGTTCTTATAGATTCTTTACATGCTCTTATTTTGCATACGGTTGATTCATTAATTCTATACATACGCTCAATGGAAGAAGCTTCACCACTCTCAATCCGTTTGATGATATCCATTTTGGTTTCAAGATTAAGGACTTTCTTGTTTCTCTTCTTTAGATTACTTTGTGCTGGAGAAATATTATAATTCGGGGAAGACATTAACGGGTATGAACTAGGTTGCGAGGAAAGCACACCGTGTCGAACGCGTCACTTACTGCATAGAGACTGGATATTTCCTATTAAGATACATTTAAAAAAGGATATTCATGACAATAAACATTCAATTGTCGAAATGGGTAATTGAGTAGAGGACAATTATTATCTATGTACTGGAATTATCAACTCAATGTAACAAAGCTTAATTAAATAAACCAGTGTATATTTGGTTACAATGTATAACCTTCGTAAAGGACATTTAGAGAGCCGTATTCACTCAGTTTGGAATTGTGGAAAACGTTTCCTTGCTTCCCATTATAAACAGCGTTTAGTTATATTTTAGTTCATACTTTTCTCTCTCTTTCTATAAATGCAATTCAAATCAACTCTATGTCTTGATATAACAGTCGTTTTCCGTCTGGGAATGATAATATTTCTTTTGCTAAAAAGTACTGTATTCACCTAGAATTTCTCCATTTTTTATGAAAGAAATCATATCACATTGAGTAAATTACTATAAGCCTCGCATATTGGGATGAAAGAAATAGTAGTCTTGTATATCTGCGTTATTTTTACCTTTCTATTGAGGACTACGAAAGGTCCAAAAGGAGAACTCAATTATTAAATACTATATTATATATTGTAAAATAATATGACTTAGATACTGGAATTATATACCGATTTCGCTTATATGAGAGATTCAGCTATTAATTGTTAACTGTTTCCTAAAACATATTTTTGCGAAGTCACGGTATGGTAAATAGCATTGCACATTCGAAATAAGTCAACCTGGAAATATCACGAAATTCTTGAATTTATAAAAATTAAACTCTTACGGTGGAAGTGAATACTGTTTCGAACATTTATAAGAATTGTGTTGTAGCTTTTATACTACCAAAAGTGAATCTAGTCTTTTTAATTTTTGAAATAACGATAGTGAAGGCGAACCACCAATCAAAAGAAAATGGAAAATTAAATTTAATAATTATGATTTTAATAATAAAAGTGAAAATTATATTTACAATTCATATTTTATCATTTCTACGCGAACGATAAATAATCTTAAACGGTATGTTTTTACTTATAAATCGCTACTAAACTAAGTATTTATAAAAAACCTCGGTCTTTAAAAAGGTTACGTAAAATAACATGTTAGAGAGATTCGTGGATATGCGAGAACTTGCTCGAGGATACTGGGTAATGGGACAAAAAACTAACTCACGAATTCGCGGATAACGGGGGAGTAGTGTACATTAATCTATGCCAGTAATAAATCTAAAGAATCGTGGAAAATAGGCCCCATGTTACTCGACCGAAATTTCAAGACCACAGATAAAATTATTTCTATGCCATTGATAATCTCAACATACTTCAATATCTTCTCACAATATTAATATTTCTCCAATCTTTTATAGATCACTCTTCTTATATCCCTGCCAGGAATCTGAGCTCAGTTACAGAGTTCTCCATCTCACTGCACTACAGTGTAGGCATGGGTGCAATCTCAGCCATCATCACAAGATGCTATGGTTTCATTAAGCTCACCTTTCCATTCCTCCTTAAGAATCTCTTGGAATCAATATCTATATCTCCTTGCTCAAATCTTCCAAACTGGTATAAGGACAGTATAGATAACTGCTGCCAGGGTTGGTCTAGACAATTGGCGGCCCTGGGTAAATTCATTTTTGATGGCCCTCTTTAACATTGAAATACTCAGTATTGTGAGAAATTAATGTTAATTAATACAAATAAAAAGGCAATAATTGGATGAAAAGTTTCATTTCAAAACAATGAATTCATTTTAATGTTTGGAGTTTATTGTATCTTATAACAAACTTCTATCAATGAGAAGTTTGTTTTTCTTGCTTCATGAATTTCGAAAGCAACTATTCAAGTCAGATAATCGATCGATGATGTTATCAGAATCTTCAAGTGAAATAATAGCAAGATCAACCAGTCTTCCTTGTGTCATCGTTCATGCTCACTACTAGATAAGGTGACCCATATAGTCAATAAAATTCCAAGCACAGAAATAATAATTTCAATGAGACTATTGTCACAACTATATCGCAAGGCATCCAGTGCCGATCTACATTTATCCGGGATTATTTGTGATGACGTTTTAAGTTCAATAAACAGGCTTAATCCGTCAATGTAACTTTTAATATCGTCCTGTTGCTCCGAAAGCAATAGTTACAGGTCACCATCAGATATGTTTTTCAGGATCAAAATACGGTACAAAAAGCCTTAAAGTGCTTTAACATATGAAATCGTTCCCTTAGTGACATAATTGCTTGGTCCAATAAGTATTAAAAAAATCCGACGCATAGTTTTTTTCTCGGGTTCATTTATTGATTCGTCTTCAGCTTCATGTGAAAATTGTTTCTTTATTTTTATTCATCAAACCGATTCCTCTCGAGAAACGGCTACATCTGGATTAGGAATTCCAAACAGGTTTATACCGTACCCAGTTAACCGGTTATTTTTCGAATTTTCTTACTATTCTTTAACCGGCTGTGTCCGATTAACCAAATTTTTGAAAGAAGATGAATACTTGCCATCAGGGGCGGCCCTAGGAATGTTGGCTCCCTGTTTGATGAGACATTTACAAAGTACATGATAATTTTATTGATCACTCTTTAAAAAATATCGATAAAGAAAAAATAAGTGAATGTCATCAAGATTCCAACCTGTTCTGCGATATCAGTTGTCTTACATATAGTTTCCCAGTTTTGTGTGAGACGCTGACGTCATCAATGGCACTTTTTACATACTTCCCGATTAGGTGGAAGGTTGAAATTTCGCAGGAATGTTTGATTCAGATATAAAAGTTTAATGACGAAAAAAGACCCGGGTTTGACTCCAGGGGGGGGGGGGCGATTTCCGTTTCCCGTAAGATAACACGTAAAAAGCGACTTTTTAATATGCAGGCTTTTATTCTATTGGAAATACAAATTAGAAAAAACTGACGTACGATCTTCGAATTTAAATTATGTTTTAGGAAAATTAACGAAGTTTCTTATTCTATTCATCTTTTTTCCGCCTACCGTTCGAAATCTCTCATATTAAACATTTAAATAACATTTTGGGAAAATATCGGCTTTTAAACGGCATGTTGCCTTGCCTACCACGTCATTGTTAAACTTTGAGAATCAATTGTTTTGTCACAACGTGTAATGTATACGAGTGCATAGATTGCCTTAAATTATCGTAGGATTTTTCGCGAAATTACGTAATCCTAATGGGACTGGGATTTAGTTTGGTTTCTTTTGCTTATCTAAAAGACTATATAGATGTAGAGTAAGAGAGAGGGGATGTGGAGAGGGAGATCAGGGGGAAGGGCTATAGAATGGAAGGTACATAGAGAGTAAGGGAGGTATAGAATTAGAAAAGGATGGGAGGAAATAGATAAAGAAGGAGACGGAGGAAAAGAGGGAGAGCTATGGAATGGGACAGGAGGGAATGATAGAGGGGGGAGGTGAGACAAAAGAGAGGGAAGGAAAGAAAGATGGACGGCGAGAGGAAGGGAGGGAATATTATTATTTATTTATTAATATTACTTCATTTTTGACAAGGGGATCATCATTTAGCATAACTTACTGATTTTTCATATCGAAATCAAATATATTTGGAATACTTTTATCATAACCCCGTCATATTTGACGGGCAATTACGCTAGTTATCCAATATTTATCCATTTGCAAATAACGCGTAGATAGTTAGTCGGGATAGCGCCCGCCCGGCTCGCCCGTAACTCGGGCCGGCCCTGCTTGCCATAATCAGTTTTAAAAAATCCGAGTGAAAAGAATTGGTTGGAATAAATAGGCATTCTTAAAGAACCCCTCCAGGCCTATGTTATTTCATAAAAAAAAAAACAAAATAATAATTTAAAACGCCAGGATTTGTGAACTGTTAGAATGGATTTTTAGGAAAACAACGAAAAACTATACTATATATATATATATATACTATAAGATCGTTTATTTGTTTTTTGGTACAACACGGGACTGGTGGGTTAGTAGTGGGGTAGGAATAGTCAAGATTAAGGCGGGAACTTCTCCTACGTGCACGGCGTTCTCCGCGCATAGACTTGTATCGCCGTCTCCAGCGGCCGCTGCCCATCAAAGCTTTCAGCTGTCAATTGGAGAACCTTTTCAACGCAATTGCAAGTATCCAGCCAACTTCTACAGCCAGTGAACGAGTCTTTTCGACCAAAATTCGTAGTTCTATGAAATACGAAACACTTGATGCTCTGGTATTCCTGAAATATTATTTTTTAAACATAGTTCATTTGCTGCGATTTTCAAACTTTCAAGGCCATTCTCTTTTAAATGCATTAAGAAACTTTCTGTGCTTTGCAAAAGTCTGCTCAAAAACATTAAAGGAACACTTATTTGAACGAGTCTCAGTTCTATGGAAATGGCCGTTTTGAAATAAAACCAAGCAAATTGAGGAAAATAAAAATGTAATTTTACGAAACAAAAAATGTCGAGTAACATTTTGCATTTTAATAGAGAACCCTGTGATTTGCCAACTATACCAAAACCAGAGTGGGGAGTACCATATCATGACCGTTTGAAAGCATATTCCTGTCCTTTTAAAGATGATTTACTTGTGTGGCTACCTCCTGCCCAGAGCCGGTCTTAGGGGCGGGCGGTCGCCCAGGGCCGCTGAATTGTACATTATGCACTGTATAAAAACTGGGGGTAAATTGCATGATTTTTGGCCAAATATGTTTCATATTTTTTCCGGATGCGATTATAAAATGATATAGAAATACAATTGTATCGTTTAGTGATAGTGTCGTACTGGGAAATGTATAGCTCCCCTCCTCTGCCGCAACAAAATTGGAATCTCGAAAAACGATTTAAAGCCCTAAAAAAACAAATTTGGGCATTCTTTGGGCATGGGCGCCCCGCCGCGGGGGAGTATCCGGTACGCCACTGACGACAGTTAAACCCATGTCTGGTAGTACAAAAAATCCCTGTCTTCCCAGAAATGCTGTTGAATCTGCGTAGGACGGTGTGGAGATGGGAGAGACTGAAAATGCACCTCGTTTTTCGGAATAAAAATGGATGGGGAGTCAACAAAGAAGAATGGCCGTGAAGTCCAGGGGTGGTATAATTAGCAAGTTCCCATTTTGGAGAAAAGGTCCCCAAATATGGTGGAGGGAAGGTTAACATAAAAAGGGGATGGCATTGGGTGAAGGATGTGAAACAAATTAGTTACAACTTCCTGCTGTACAGAAGAGAGAGATTTCTATGATCTGTAACACTTAAATACATCCGAACCATATGGTTATCCGGATTTTGACACCAAGCAGTGTCTCATCCAAGACTCTGCTGCAAGAATGTCGTTCGCGTGGTAATAGGGTCAATGCGTTTATGTCGGGTGGCAAAAAAGTTTTTTAGCGTGAATTGGTCAGTGTGAAGTCTTTGTCTTCTTGCGTTTTATCCTGTTTAGTTTTGCTAATTCCATACCTATCACCCGGTGAACAGGGGCGTACTACCGATATTAATCCGGCCCGGGCGGCTGTGTCACCGGCCAGATTTTTTTAAAATTATATTTTAATCACTTTAAGAATTCATCATCTCAACGATAAAAATGCGGATGAAAATACGTTGAATAATATCTCGCAACTGTTTTAATAAAAATAATAAAATTTGTTTATAATGGGGCTATTACATTTAAACCAATTGTTATAGTAATACAATATTACAATATTTAAATTTTATACCGGCCTAGTCGGCCCTCATGGGCACCGACCCTTCGGGCGATTGCCCAATCGCCCGTATTACTAGTCCCCCCTGCCCTGTGGGTGATCGTGACAACTCTTTTCTGCCACTGGCACTTTTGCCTGAGGACGGCCGTCTCTTTATGCCTTGTGGATGCCACAATTTCAATTTAATATTCTGCAGCATGGCAGAGTCATCTATTGCTAAATCGTTTTTTGGAGTTGTGCAGAAAATTTATGTACCATTTTCTGGCTAGACATGATTATGGCAGGCTTTTAAAATCATGTTACTAATATTACAGTAAAATCATTATCGGAAACTCGGTGGGAATGTAACATTGATTGTGTTGAAGTGATTCGGTTTCAGTTGGCGACGTTTATGACGCGTTAATTTCCGTTTCAGAAACAACAAATTTCCTAAAAAGCCGAACAGAAGCACTTTCATTGGCTAAAGATCTGAAAACTTTTAATTTTTGATGATTTTAATGGTTTGGTACGATATTCTCGCGCAAATTAATGTTGTTAGCAGGATTATGCAAAGTCAAATATGCAGTTAGAACTAGTATTATCACTTTTGCAGAACGCAGAAAGTTTCTTAATGCATTCGAAGAGAATGGCTTTAAAAATTTGAAAGCAAAGGATCTTGCAAAAGAACTTAAAATCCATTCTGAAGTAACCGTTTCTCTAGTGGAATCATCTGTTTGATGAAGAAAAATAAAGATAAAATTTTCACATGAAGCTGAAAACGAATCAATAAATGAATCAGAGAAAAAATTACGCATCGGAATTTTTAATTCTTTATTGGACCAAACAATTACGCCATTAAGGGAACGATTTCAGATGCTAAAACGTTTTAATAAAAATTCGGCGTTTTGTACAGTATTTTACCGTGAAAAACATGTCCGATGGCGATATTCTTAAACGGCAAAAAGACCTGTAACTATAGCTTTCGTAGCAGCAGAATGACGGATTAAGCCTGTTTACTGAACTTAAAACATTGTCACAAATAATCCCAGATCAATGGAGAACGACACTTGCCATGCGATTTATTTGTGACAAACGTTTCATTGAAATTATGCCAAATATTTCTAATGTGCTTGGAATTTTATTGACTATTCGGGTCACTAGCTAGTGGTGAACGTAGCTTTTCAAAGTTAAAATTAATTAAAACGGACTTGCATTCAACGATGACACAAGAAAGGCTGATTGATCTTGCTATTGTTTCACTTGAAATTTCTGTAGAATCATCACTCGGTTGTCCAACTTTAATCGCTGATTTTGCAATTCATGAAGCAAGAAAAATATACTTTTAATTGATAGAAGTTTGTAAAAAAGATACAATAAACTTCAAACATTAAAATGAATTCATTATGTTTTGAAATTAAACTTTTCATCAAATTATAGCCTTTTTATTTGTATCAATTAACAGTGATTTCCCACAATATTGAGTATTTAATAATGTTAAACGAGGCCGTCAAAAATGAATTTTCTTGGGGCCGCCGATTGTCTAGGAGCGTCTCTGCTCCTGCCCGAACCACAGCCTGGCACCATCGCGGCATGCTCCGGATCATCCTCCGCAGGTCATCCTGGGGCATGGCATCCCACTCCTGGAGTGCCTGCGCAAGCTACTGTGGCTACAGGACGGGTTTTTACTCTACTGTCCAATATGTCCCACATATGCTCTATCGGGTTCAAGTCCGGACTGAGAGCAGGCCAGTCGATGGCTTTAATTCCGTATTGATGCATGAAGTCCCTGATGATCTCCGCCGTGTGTGGCCTCGCATTATCCTGCACCAGAATGAACCCAGGACCCTCTCCGATTGCAATAGTTACGACGTGGTCGTCCAGTATCTCGTTGATGTACCAATCGATGGGCGTTGAGATGTCCAGGAACGACAACTAGGTCCGTGCGTCCGTCTATGCTGATGCCTCCCCGCACCATCACAGAGCCGCCCCAAAATGTGCAGGCCTCCTGCTCCGCGGCTTCGGAATAACGTTCACCTGGGCGCGCCCACACTCGCAGGCGGTCGTCACGTAGAACCTGGACTCGTCGGTGAAGAGCACAGACCAGTGCCGTCGCTGCCAATTGATGTGTTCCTGGGCGAACGTCAGCCGGTCTCTATTGTGACGGGGCGTCAGACGAGGCTTGCGGACGGGCCTTCTAGCCCTCGCGCTTTGCTCCTTTAGTCGGTTTCGCACGGTCTGATCCAAAATTTGGACTCTAAGTCGCCATCCCGAGGTCGTTTTGGATGGCTCTTGCCGTGGAGGTACCCCTACGCAGGCCACAACCAGAAATCTGTCCTGCCGTGCGGTTGTTTTTCTTTTGCGGCCTTGACCAGGTCTCGTGTACCCACCTGTTTCCCGGTACCTCTTGTACAGCCTTGAAATGACTGAATGAGTCACATCGAGATCTCTGGCGACGTAGCGCAAAGACCGCCCCTCCTCCAGCAAGGCGACGGCGCGCGAGACCTGCACTGCGCTAAGATGCCTCATGTTGTGACAGTGTCAGTAAACAAACACGGAAATGAGGTTTGCAGTTGCAAATCGCCGTCAGAGTGCACTCGACAGGTTGTAGGGACAGGGCGCGCGCTCTTTGATTTCGGCGGTGGGACAACTTGCAAGCGTGCCACTCATTCTCCGCGTCCGGTATAAGCAATATTGAGCTTAATTCGTGTAATTAGGGCTTGAGGCTAATGGGTATGCCTCGTTTCATTTCAAAGCCGCCATTTCCATAAAACTGAGACTCGTTCAAATAAGTGTTCCCCTAATTTTTTGAGCAGTATACTTGATCTAAGTGCATTAATTTGCGCGAGAATATCGTACCAAACCACAAAAATCACCAAATATTAAAAGTTTTTCAGTTATTTAGTTAATGAAATTGCTTCTGTTCGGCGTTTTAGTTCATTTGTTGTTGCCGAAACAGCAACTAACGCGGCATGAACGTTGTCAACTGAAACCTAATCACTTTAACACAACTAATGTTATATTCCCACCGTGTTTCCGATAACTATTTTACTGTGAATTTTATTTTTTAACTTGCCATAATCGTGTTGAGTCAAAACATGCACATAAATTTGCTTCAAAACTCCAAAAAACGATTTAGGAATAGATGACTCTGTCATGTCCCCGAGTATTAAATTTAAATTGTGACATCCACAGGACATAAAGAGACTGGGCCAGACAAAGTCAGTCGCTGAAAAGAATTTCCATGGCGATCACCCATTGGGTGATAGATATGGAATTAGCAAAACTCATTAAACACAAAACAGGATTAAAATGCAAGGAGACAAAGACTAAGCCCCCTTTCACACTGACCACTTCACGCCAAGAAACTTTTTTGTCACCCGACACAAATGCATTGGGCCTATTACCATGCGAACGACATTCTTGCAGCAGAATGGCAGAGAGTTAGTCTTGAACGAGACACTGCTAGGAGTCCAAATCTGGATAACCATATGGTACGTGTTACCAATCACAGGGACCCATCTCTTCTGCACTGCAACAATATGCCATAACTAATTTGTTTCACATCCTTCACCCAATGCCATGGCGGGTTAGGAAGAAGAGGGTAAACCCTCCCTCCACTACACTTAGGGGTCTTTTCTCTAAAATGGAAGCTTGCTCCTTAGACCACCTCTGGACTTTATGCCATTTTCCCTTTGTTGACTCTCCACTCTCTATTCCAAGGATAGTTCCTGTTGGCTTTACTATAAATCAAGCGTGTGTGTGTGTAATCTTGGCTAATCAACCTCTTGGATTCTTATAGCCATAACTCCTTCCACACTGAACACAATCACAAGGGAGGAGGGAAACCCAGTGCATTAGCCTACCGTTAACAAAGAGCACCAAGGGGGCCAATGGCTTAATGTCCCTTCCCAAGGAGAGACTGCTGACTTTGCGCGGTCTCTTCAAACCACACAAACAGGGGGCTGGACGACCTTGGAAAAAATCCTACTTTCACAAGATTTGGGCTTGCTGACTTTTTGAGCAGCAGGTGAGTAGCAGTCAGCATCCTAATCATTACACCACCGGCACCCCATATATCAAGTGTGATGAGTAGATGATACAGGTTTCATAAGAGGAGATAGCAGTCTGGAATTTAAATTCAAGCTGTTCTTTGATTTTCTGAGTAATAGACATCAGCCATTAATTGACTCACGGATTTATGCTGGTGGTAATTTGGCAGTGACGCATGCAGGTCAAATGTCTCAAATCAAGCTGTCTAAATCCAGAATCATCGAAATACTGTTCACTTGAAAATAAACACAGTACATTATTCAATTAAATGATCCTGTAGGGTCTTAGTTCTGAGCTTGCCAGATTTGAGAAGTTTGACCTCTAGTACACAGGATATTTTTGAGTAGACAAGGAGTTAAGGAGTCAATATAAAGTCTTGTGTGGAAAATAAGAGAAATTATTAGTTAGACCAGTTATGCAATTAAGTTCACCAGATTTACTCCAGAAAAAACTGTTTTGAAAATTTCCAAGAATGCAGATACCTTCTTATTATTTCTCATATTTTTTCTGTCTTATGAATCAGTATTTCCTTCCTCTTAATGTTATCTGTTGCAATTGCAGAGATTCTGGTAGAAAAACATAGAAAAGCTAATTTAATAGGCTTAAACCAGTGAACAGTTTTCTGTGCTGTGAAATAAAGCAAATCGACTTTGAAATCTGTTTACCTTGTCCTCTTATTTTTTTATCTTTCATTAAATGACATGGAAAAATGTATTGTCAACACTACACTGTGGTACTGATCTCATATAAGAGCCAGAATTTGTTTGTTAAGTGCATTAAATCTTTAAAACTGGAAAATATGGAGCTTTCCTTAGTATCACAAAAATAAACTCTAAATGTGGGTATTATTCTGATTTGGGAATCTTAAATCAGGATTTCACTCTTATGTATAAATTATGAAATATATCTTATGGAAAGAGGGAAATGTATGCATTTGAGCTGTTTAAGTATGTTCCATATTAATTTCTTATTTCTTTTTAATAGATGCTAGCTTGGAGTGGGAGTTTGGGCTTGGAGCTTGGCAAATGCATGCTTACTCAGGATAACTTGAAAGTAACACACTCTTTGAGGATTCACAATTGTTTCCACTCCATCTATTTGATTTGAAATGATGAAGGTGTGTGATGTAGTTTCATCATTCAAATTAATATTAAATTTAAACTTCACTCTGCCGAGAACTATTACTGGTCAGGTAATTTTGGTTTTCACCACTGCCTCTAACTTGGCAGACAAAAGTAAATTATATTTCAGAGGATGAAGATGGCTTACACCATAGAATTTTCCCCTGAGAGTGAGTGGAAAACTTTGGGCATAGATGCAATATCTAACAGCTAACTGCTATGCATGTATTTGGTAAGCAGACTTACATTTATCATATATTATAATATTAGATTAATTTCATGTAAATGCAGCTAAAATATATGAAGTTTATTTTCATCCATCTGAATCTACAACACATTTCTGAGCTCAATGCTTTTAATTTGGAAACTAATTTCAAATCAAATGGCAGGCTGCATTTATACAATGAGTAATTTTTTGCAACCTGAATTTACTTTCAAATATTTCTTTTAATTATATTATAATATTTAAACAAGTAAGGAAAGAATGATAAATCAGATATTAAGGGAATTTTTTTAGTGCTCATTGCGCCTTATGCTACCTCTGGAGTCTCCAAATTTCAACCATGGGAAGAAATTATGACCATGAATTATCTCTCAAATTTTGGTTGCTCTGATTTGAACGGTGTAGAAGTAGTTCACTGAACATGGAAGTGTGATGGGAGGATGGACAAAAGAATCACATTGGCAGATTTAAAAAAACCGCTAAAAATGAAGAAGTTTATCTTTGTCTTTTTGAAAGAGTTTTCAATGACACAGAAGTAATTGCCCAATGAGAAAATACTGTGATTTTTAAATTTTACTGAATTCAAAATATCAACATAAATAAATTCTTGAGTCATTATCTACATTTACTTAATCATACAAAATAAATATATAACATTTATTAAAAAACATACAATCTCCATCTAAGGATTTTTATTTACAGTATGTATTATTCACAAAATTATATTCCACTGCTTTTGAAATTAAATAAATTACAGATCGTTTATTTATTTATCCCTTAGCTTTCTCAGTCATCCTTCTATGTCCTCATTGCATTTCTTGGAGTCAATGATGTCAAAAGAACTATCTGAATGACCTGCAAGACAATTTTGCACAGAAAATAAACATTTTTTCTTAAAAATGCTTAAACTTAATACTATTTCTGACTTTTGAATTCTCAGCTTCAATGCTGATTAATCAAGTATAGTCAATTTGTAAAATGAAAAATTTTTAAAGAAGCAATTATGCAATTAAAATTTTTTAGTGCAAAGCATTCTGTAACTATCACAATATTTTCTAGTTCTTAGTACTAATGCATGATTTTGATTGTCTTATTGTTAGTATATAATTAATAAATATAAAATTAGTAAAAGAATTTGATTCTATTCTTAGGTAATTTAATCAGATTTTGATATATTTTTTATATTGACTGCAACTGTTGGTTCATTTGATACTTGCTCAAGCATGAGTCCCGTTTTTTAGCCACCTCATAGAAGGGAAGCTTTAGTAAGTTTCTCATTTTCTGTGGTAATTTATTGAAGATCCATTGAGCTGCTGGAGAAATGAGTGCTTGGTCCAGATCTCGTGGGTCTTGGAAACCTACTATGCCACTTATGATCATTCCAGTGATAACAGATACGACCATTCCCATTGAAGTATACCACAAGTAAGACACTTTATAGAGGAGAAAAACCCTGTGCAAAGTAACAGATGCAAATATATTAGATGTACTCATTCATAGTCGAGCATATTCAAGAATTATTTCTGCCTGTAAGAATACATTTTATGCACACAGTACCGCAAAATGAATTTATACTGAAATCATAATTCATTTTTTGCTGTAAAAGTATCATTATTTTATTTAGATTGAAGTGATCACACACTTTGTTATGGACTGAAGAATTAATTATGTATAATAAAAATCAAAGGAAATTGAATCATTAGATAGCGTTCTTTCATAGGCTTATACTAATTATTTTATTGGCATATTTTATAAATAAAATATATTTCATCTTTTACCTTTAGAAAGTCTGTCCTCCAGATGTTTTGCTTTTAATTTCCATATTATTTGTTATGATACTTTCACATTCGATACAAAATAATTTGAGTGAGGGTTCTGTGCATTTTTCCAATGACTAACTTGTGATTATACGAGGGTGGTTCAAATGAAAACAGCAAAAGGGAAAAGAAAAATGTTTTATTAAAACCTTTGATAAAATACTCATTTACTTTTCAACATAGTCCCTCCTCTTGCAATGCACGTTTGCCATTGCCAAACCAACACATGCATTCCATCGGAGAAGAACTTTTTTGGTTGCTTGCTCAGCCAATCATGCACCGCATTTTTAAGATCACAGTCAGAATGGAAGTGTTTCTCTCGTAATGCCTCTTTAAGTGGGCCAAAGAGATGAAAATCACTTGGAGCCAAGTCTGGGGAATAAGGGGGATGGGATGTCACTTCAAAATGCAGATCCTGAATGGTTTCAAGAGTCGCACGGGCATTGTCTTGTTGCAAACAAACCCCTTTTCAGATGAGTCCCCGACATTTGGACAGGATTGCAGGCTTCAGTACATTCTTAAGAAAATCGCGGTAGGAATCACAATTGACAGTTGTCCCTTTTTCCATATAACTCTCCAAAATTTCTCCATTTTTGTCCCAAAATTCAAGTCAACATCACTTTCCATGTGGATAGTCACTTTGAATTTTTTTGGCTTCAATGAGCTTGGATGCTGCCATTCTTTACTTGCTCGCTTACTCTCAGGCTGAAAGTGATTGACCCATGTCTCAATCCCGGTCACTATGCAGTTCAAGAAATCTTCCCCTTCAGCTTCATACCAAGAGAGTAGCACAGAGCAGGTGACAACACTTTGCTTCTGGTCTTCAGTGAGTTGCCGGGGCACCCACCTCGCACAAACTTTATTGTGACGGTTTTCGCAAATGAGCCTATCAACGGCAGAAATGTTCTCTGGTGTGACTACGTGATCATCCTGCCCTGCCCGAGCAGTATCTTCCACATCCTGTACACCATTTTTAAACTTTTCAACTCATGTATACACTCTCCTCTGTGATAAACAGTTATCTCCACACACATCAACCATCCTCCTGTGTATTTCAATTGGTTTCACTCCTGCGTTCAAAAATCGTATCACTGATCTCAACTCCAACTTGTGCAATGTTCTATACAAGATGCTAAATTTATATGACAAGGGGTACCAAATACCACGAAATATCCCACCAAAATAATAATAACAATAGCAAAAATTTCTAACAACAATAGCAATAACAATAATAATAGGATTTCATACTTCCTCCTACTTTCTTTTCACTTTTGCTGTTTTCATTTGAACCACCCTTGTAAATGGACAAAGAATGTACTCACTCTTCAGAACTTTCAGGTGGGATTTCTAAGGTGGCATTGCAAAGGCATGCCTCCACTGAAAGAGGTTTCTTCACCATATCGCTGTATCCTTGTTTCTTTGCTGCTACTGTGCCCCAACTCACCCATGTCATGAACAGTGTACTACAAATTATTCCTCCTACTGCTCCCTAAGAAAACATTCAGCTATTTTTCATTTTTGCGATAAAAAGTATTGAGGGAATAAGTTATTCTTTCCAACCTCCCTGAACATCCTTAATTAAATTTTATGCATAAGTGTACTTTAGCTCATTAATCAGTCATAGAAATCAGAGATTTTAAAAGCATATAAAAATTAGTTCTTTAAAACAGCATATTATATGGTTACAATTACACAATTGGTGTAAGCAAGATATTAAATTTTGTTGGTCATCAAAATCTTTTGACAGAGTAAATACTTATTCAATGCATGTTTTGCATGTTTCCTTAAAAGAAAAAAAACATGCTAATGCTGTCTGTGAACAATCAACTTTTTGTTTTAAGGGATATTTGGAAAATTCTTTTTGAATTTGGTAGCTCTTATCAATCTATGAATTTCAATCAAATATATTTTCCAAGTAGTTAATAGATTTTTCACTAAGTGGCTTCAAATTTGTAGAGTTCAAAACTTTGAAATGGTATTTCACAGATGGGAAGGTCTAGAGAGGATCTACTTCCAATAGATTGGGTTATCCCCTCCCCAAAGGTGGAGGCAAAACAGAATCCTGGAAATATTTATGAAAACGTGCTTCCACCTCTCGTTCAGTAGGGATATAATCTCTTATATAGAGTTTTGGCTTAAACCTTATTTTTAGTAATCATCTTTCTAAGAATCACTTACTTATGATCAGTAAAGATATAATAATAAAGCATACTTTTCTTTTGTATATGTTTAAAGCTAAAATTTTATAATAAAATCGTGACTTGGTTATTCTTACCTTCCAATTTGCCCATGGGAAGAACAATCCTAATGAAAATACACCAAGAGCGATTCCGCCGACGACACCAGTTAAGCTGAAGGCAGACTGCAACGAAGATTGATAATGTATAACCAAAAGAGCAAATGATGATGTAAAACAATAGAAATTTAAGTATCGGTCATCGATTGTTTCTAGCTTCGAAAGTCGCCAACACCCATTTGTCTAACCGGAGACATGGACCTAAAATCTGTTTCAAAGTTACGGAAATAGATACGGGCGATTTTACCAGTATTTGTAAAAGAAAAATCTTTCTAATAATTTGCAAGGTTTCTTTTGGCGAAGGAATAGTCTGTATTTATTGCGCAAGGTCACTTCTACACCAAACAACCTCACTCATCATACACTTAATATCGAGGATTATTCGACTTTTCACAAACGCAGAGGTCATATTCTGGACCCCTTACATCAGGCATGTCAAACTTGTGTCCCGCGGGCCGCATGCGGCCCTTTCTATGACTTACTGCGGCCGGATAGCTATTTTTTGTCTCAAGTGAATCGTGTGGAATTTCATATATATTCTTTATTTTAGCAAAAAGAAGACGATGTTTTTTTTCATAGTTACCGAATTATAATAGAACGCATTTTTTAAATTATTGTTTTTAATTGCAAAACAGATGTCCATTCTTCTAGGTAGAGCTTATCGTTTCTGCTCTGGCTCATATTAAACAACTGCGGCCCTTCTATAACATCCATCGCTGCAATGCGGCCCTTTTATAACATTAATCGTTTTAATGCGGCCCGGACGCTTCTTCGAGTTTTACATGCCTGCCTTACATCCTAGCTTCTAGTCGGTACATTCAATACTTGCGTTGTTTTCTTCCAGAATAACTCTAGTGATGCTCAGAAATTGACACGCTAATAAAAATCATAGCATGCGTGTCTGTGGGAAATCAATAATTCTTCATTTCAATAATTTTTTTAAAAATTCTCATACCCTTTTCGGAACCCATTAAAATGTGGGGGCCCCGGGCGGTCTCCCGGAACTCCCTCCATTAAACCCGCCCCTGTTTACGATGGCTTTTCTTTCCCTGCAGACAAGAGTACATGTGCTTGAACTCCCGAACAACGATACCGCCTCGTCCGATGGATAAAAATTAACAAGCAACAAAGGATGATCAGCTTCATATTCGTGTTTGATATTCGCGGACTCCAATCAATGGACCACCTATTGGTAGAACGCACCTGTAAAAGTCCTCCGATATTCGCGATGAAGAACATGAAACCGAGGCTGACGATTCCGTATCCGAGGCACAAGAACTTGGATAGAGTCCCTGCTTCGACATCCGTCAATTTTTTCCCGAACAGCCCGTGCACGAAATCCTTCACCGTGACAGCGGACATTCCGTTGAGCATAGTTGCAACAGCTCTGAAAATGGAGTATTTATGAGATGCCACCTCCGCATTTGAAAATCCCATCGCGGCAACAGAGAAATTTAATTTTGGACGAGCGACTTCTTTATCCTTTATCCGTCCCTTGTATTGTTCTTACCCAATCGAAGTACTAAAAATGCTGGAGATTATGAGTCCAGGAACTCCGGGATATTTTTCCATCACGTCCATAATATATAGAGGTAGAAGTTGATCGGCGCTCCTCACCATCTGCAAGGAGAAGAAACACCTCGCGTTTGGATTTTATAAAAACGACTTTTAGCCGTCTACAATAGACATTAATCCGTGGCAAAAAAATCCGAAACATAAAAGACGACGACCAGCGTTAATGGGTAATGTATTTTTAATGTGTCTGACCTTAATAGAATAAATTGAAAGCCAGTTAAGTTACTATTTTATGTCGCGTGCTCGTAGTTAACCTATGATTACTACAGCATCCAACCAGCGGCGTCGCAATCTCTCGGACAGCCGGGACGAAGCTCGGATACCCGCAAGAGTTTGAATGTGAAGGCTTTGAAAAACTTAAGCTCTGACTTTTGGCTCGTGACATTAATGAACCCTATTGATTTTTGGGTCTGTCTGTTTGACTTTTGACAGGATTTAAAAAATCCTTATTAACTATCTATACAGGTCCGTTACAACGATAAATTTTTGTTTTATTTACGAAGCGAAACGTTAAAACTTTTGATTTACTTTCGAAAAGGGATAAAGATAATATTTTAACTGCGGTGAGGTATGGTTTAAATAACTTTTGATTATAACGCATAAGTACCTATATTTTTTATTTAAAAAAACCGTCCTTAATATCTTATTTATCAGTTCTTTCCTTACTTGTCATAACTATTTCTTATTCTTTTTTCTCAATAATCTATTGTAAATTTTGTGTCGCTTATGAGTTAAATCACACTAAAATTATATTTAGAAACGAGATAAAAATATCCGAATGTTAGAAATGGGATAAGTTAATAAAGTGTAATTGTTGAAAAGTGTATATTTTCCGTGTCTTTCTAAAATTTTGAAAATATTTTCCATAATAAACAATTTGGAATTTAATATATATCGCACTTGGAGTTAAAAATACGTAATGAATCAAATATAATCTTGCTCCACCCGTGCAATAATAATTGACAGACTCATACTTTGACGCCAGAAATTTTTATTTTCACCATCTTCTATACAATTGACTCTCTCATATAAATCGCTGTGGAAAGCAGCATACTCGATAACTAAGGATTGTTCCAAATATAACACCAAGTTGAATATTCCAAAGGGATTTAGGAAGCGAAAACATATAAAAGAAAGGTTTAGTCAATACAATTTCCGGCTCATACTTAATCTAAACCGAGGTTTTAGTTGATAGCTTACCTTGGAGGACACTGGATCGCAGTCCTTGTACGCGCTGTAAATTAGCATCCCAATATAGAAGAGGAGGGTGTAGATGAGGATTTTCCCCACAGTCGAAATGATAACGGCCCTAAGGGGGACGAATACACGAGTTATAATTTTCCGCCCGTACAACAGTCAAAAAAAATATAAATTTAAAAATTTTGATAAGAGCACTTCAGTAAAGGAAAAGTCTTATGGTTCTACTTCCCTGCTTACCATTCTCTAACATTACTCTATTAATTAAATTAGGCGACCTTGGTAACTCCTTTAGCCGTGATACCGCAAAGTAAACAGGATGACATTCCAACCTCGGGTACGGGCTAGGATTGACGGTAAATCGTTAAGATCAACGACCGGCGGAATACTGCTTATACAAGTTATCTATATCTAGGCTTGGTAGGATTCGATTTAAATCGATAAATTTCGAAAAACACCAGATTCGTAAAATTTTCAAAATCGACGAGAATGAATTGTCGATAAGTCGATTTTTCACCACTAAATTTTATATGAAATTATTCATCAGGATTTTTAAATTTGCCTTATCACGCTCTAATATATTTTAGTTCCAAACGTCCAAAACAAAAGAGAATCGGTATTTGTCATACCAGACAGCCACACTTCATTCGGTATTTCGCACCCTTTCTAAGATCTCTTATGTCTTAACCCGGCAGTAGGCGCGCTCGATTCTGGAGCACAGACGGTCGCGCGGGGTGACTGAGTCATCCCATTTTAAATTACATTTTCTAACATAATTGCTCATGATTTTTTAATTTTTCCTTATTTTTTGTATTCTTGGATTAGTAAGGAAAAAGTTTGGAAAATTCAAATTTATTTTAAACCCATATAATTTATGTTTGTTAAATATATCTTTAATTTTCAAAACCCCTGATTAGCTAACTTGCATACAAAAGCTCTTGTGTAATAATAACAATACTTGTGCATAATAATAATAATTAGACTTAGATAATATTAATTATGTTAACTTATGGTTTTAACGTAATTTTATGAACAAGACAATAATAATAAGAATTATTTGAGTTCACTTCTCGTTGTGTTATTCACTGTCAAGGCAGTACTCGCATACGTATTTCATATGTTCCATACACATCGGCCTCTTACATTTAGAACAGTACGAAGTTGTCTTCGTGTCTTGATCTCTTGGGCATACGCCACAGCGTAATTTTGCAGGTCTAGATGGACCGGACTCTCCAGAAACATTTCCTTTTCTAGGCGGTACAAATGTTTGGCCCAATTCCCTTAGTTGCTTTGCTAAGGTTTTCTGTTGCAACCGAGAAATGACTGCTGGTTGTGCTAAGGCCTGTGTGAGTTTTTTTATGAAACTTTCTTTTGAGAACTGTATTTGGGTTGGGAATTACTTTGAAACAGAAAAAATTCTGCTATGACCGGGAATCGAACCCGGGTCTTCCACTTGCCGGGCGGATATTCTACCACTGAACTACCTTAGCAGATAATCTTTTCTGTTTCTGAACGCGGGTGTTTTTCCCGGTCATAGCAGAATTTTTTCTGTTTCAAAGCAATTCCCAAAATTACAGCTTGTGCCTTTCTGCATAGTTTCTATTATTCCATCAATTTCTGTATTTGGGTTATTTGATAGAAATATTACGTAACTACTACTACTACTACAAGCAATATCAATAAGATGGGGGAAAATCCGAAGAGGCCACCTGTTACACTTCCTTGAAACATTGTATTTTCCTATCAGTACATGCACTTTGTCGACTCCACCTTTTGAATTATTATATCCTGTTATGATCTCAGGTTTCCTCTCGTCACCAGTTTCTGGATCAATGTTTGCACCGAAATGCATGGTAGATAACATTATAACTCTTTTGTTTTTTTGGATATAAGAAACAAGTGTCATATTTTATTGGAAGCCAAAAATACTGCTACAAATTTCTCTATTTTTTGTAGTCACAAATTGCGGAGGTATCTCACGCTTATTAGCTCGTAGTGTACCAACTATTTTTAATTTTTTTATTTTTAATCCTCTTGCTAATGGTATGCTGAAAAACCAATTGTCACATTTCTACGTGTGTTAGTTATTGTTGACAATAGACCCATCACCACATCATAGGTGTTATTTGAAACACGGGTTGTTTTCCGGCATAAATTTCCATTGAAGAGGTGTACCAAACTCTTGCATCCATAAGTGCAAATACTTTTATTCCATACTTCGCAGGTTTATTGGGCATGTACATGCGGAATTTATGCCTTCTCCTGAAGCCAAGCAATTGTTTATCCACTATAATTAGAGCCTCCAAACTATAATTTTTTCACAGTTTGTAACGAATTTCTCAAACATTTCTAACTGGAGCTAAATTATCTGTCGTACTTCGAAGATTCCTATCCACTATGTTATCAAAACTTATGGAGCGAAGCAAGAAAGCAAATCTTTTCTGGAACATTGCACACTGAATAAGGTCAATTCCCAGTCCATCTTTCTCCCATATATTATTCAGATTTAGATTTCGTGATTTAGTCACCTAGCAGCAATAACAAGCCCATAAATTTTCGAATTTCTTCTCTTGTTGTCTCCTTAGGGTCCCTTACTCGGGAGTAATTCTGCCGTTTGGAACGAATATAAATGTTTGCACAATCAGTTACCAAGTCCAGAATTTCGTCATCAAAAAATAACGAGAAGCACTCAATTTCGGAACGGGCGCTACTAGCAATTCCCTTTGGTCCAGGTAATTGTGTTATGATGTTCACTGAACGAGTTCGAAGATTTTGAGGTGCCGCATCTTTTCTCCATTTTGTCTCTTAATCTTTCCCAAAGAAAAAAATTTGAGGTCGTGCACCATCACACTCATCTTCTGACCCCTCTGTTCCCTGATCGGATTCTATAGTATCCCTATTGTGGTCAGATTGCTTAACATTATCGAATTCATTTTCGTCAACATCAGATACCCTTTCTTCGTCACTGCTCTGCCGAAGAATTTCATGGATTTTCTCCAAGTCACGATGTAAATCGAAACGTTCACTTGTGATATATTCCGAAAAATTAACTGCTCCGGGTTGATGAGCGCAACGACAACACATTCACCGAAGTTTAGAGAGAAACAAAAACATCCGGCATGCGAGAGGTCTTATTTTTATATATAAAGTTTTAGTAAACTTTAATTGAAAGAATCCAATTTCTGTAATTTTTATGGATAAAAATCGATAAAATGTATTAAAATAAACATTGATATTCGTCCTCGATTTTTAGGAAAAATAAACGATATTATTGGTCGCTTTTTAAGAAATATAAACGTCAAAAACTACCATGCCGAATAAAATGCGTTAAAATAAGCGTCGATATTCGTCGCCTGTTTTTAGCAAAAATAGACGTTGATTTTAATCGTCGAATTTTAAGAAAAATAAACTTCGAAAATTCCCAAGCCTACTTATATCACACTCTGGGTAACAGCTATACGGTGAACTTGGTTAATAATTTCTCGTTTATATTTAAATTCCAATCGTGTACAATTTATTTGAAAAATTCCTGTAAATTGCATATATATTTTAGAATTCATTGAAAAGGTCGATATCTGAGTAATTTATACCGGGAGAAAATCATCTTATGAACAGTTAATCCCGGTTGGTTTTTTCTAGGCTAAAAACAGTCAATGAAAACAATAACAACTTGTTTTATGTGTCGCTCGAGGCAAGTAATAATATGCATTTAGTTTTGTAATTAACTTTTATCCTTTCCTTCCATCCTTTTATTCCTTCCCTTCCTTGTCTCTGTAAGAATCCCGCTACAAAGATGTAACTGCAAATCCCTAGATCAATTTAGTACAACTAGTTAAAAGGCGGTTCTTTGCAGCATTTTTTTATAAAGTAACAAATGATATAGAATACAATTATGGATGTTGCTAGATAGATTTAAATTGTTGTCAAAATCAGGTGACCCTTTAGGGAGGTGTCAGAGATAGTTACCAGCATGATCCTGTGTAAAGAGTACATTTCCACATTGAGTGTCGTTTTATCAGAATCGAAGGTAATGGCACTACCAAAATCTCCACTTAACGAATATAAAAAGCAATGAATCTGAAAAATTACTTGATTATGAATATTTTGGTCTCCCGGACAAATCCTACCGGATTGCGGGAGAGATGTATCTACAGTGTACTAATTCCGGGAGATTTTCGGAATTCCGAGAGAATTCCGGGAGACGTGGCAACCCTAATAATGGGTGTAATCTGAAATAAAATAAACTGCACGCGATTTGATAAACACTGTACTAATTCCACAAATTTAAGTTACACGATCGTGTGCAGTTTGTTTTATTTCAAATCATCATCCTTCCATTTATTTTTGTAAAGGTTAATTAGACGAAATTGTCAAAAGTATATTTTAAGTGGAAATTTTTGCGGAGTTACCGCGCTACAAGCGCTCTATGAAACCGTCAACATGTCAAAACGAGCGAATCTCACTACTGCAAACAAGCTGGTAAGTTGACGAAAGCACGCTTTCTAGAATCGTTATACTCACTTGTTAGCATCTCTAATGGAGGGTAAAGATAGAAAACGTTGGATAGCGCTTTGGTTGGCAGCAGTGACTGCGGTCCAATAAACGATTCCTCCGACGAAGACAGACCAAAACGATTGACGTAACGTCGGATCCGGGTCGAAACTGCAAGGATTACAAAGAATTTCTAGTTATTTTTCTAGCAGAAATTGCAGTCGAATTTCCATAAATGGAATCTGAAATGAATAGGTAAAATGTTCGGATAACTGAACAAAACCACATCGATTGCATATGATAAAGAAATAGAGACGTCTTTTGAGCTATGAAAAATTTCAGTTATAAATTTGGATGACTTAGATTCTTCTTTTAAAAAGAACTGATTTTCTCCGATCTTGTAATGTCATATTTAAAATGTTATCATATTTACTCTCGCAGTATTTACTCTTTTATAGCAGCTTTCGGTCTGAAAATACAGAACATTTTTACTATTCTAAGTGCCAAAAATTCCATCAAATAAATTTGCTGTATGTTGTACAAAAGACAGTGGGTGGGTATTGGGAGAGGATAAACAGCATTAGTTCATTGCTGGTATGACTTGTTCACTGTCGATTAGGGTGGTCCACTCTTATACGGGGAAATATATTTAAAAGAATTATTCTCCTCCCACCATCTTATTTGGTGCTCCTATATACAAAAACATTGTTTAGGACATTTTGTCACAATTGGGTAATATTTAGGGGTGGATCCAGGGTCCCAAATATTTGTAAAATCCTACGTAAAATATTTTATAAAGGGGCTAACTGTTTATCTCAGCGGCTAGGAAAAATAAATAGAGTAATATTCTAATCGTTTTTGGTGATAAATTGCATGTTTTCTCTTTAATATAATAAAGTAGGTTATATTGACTTAGCCAGTGGTTCTCAACCTTTTGCATCTTGCGCTCCCCCTACCATTCTGTCAAAAACCTTAGGTCCCACCAACCATTTTTTCGAAAAACCTTGGTCCCACAATAATGAAAATAAACCCTATCTATTTCAAGATTTTTATGTCAACTGCATTTCAGAACCATATTAATCCTCATGGACATTTTTAAAACCTTAAATAATGGAGTAATTTTGTTGAGAAAAAGCTATCCTTAATTACCGTCGAAATTTCGCGTCCCACCTAGACGACCTTCGCGTCCCACCGGTTGAGAAACACTGGGCAGCCATATTACTTTGCGTCGCAATGCAATTTGAAGTTTAGTGAGCATCGTAAAATAGGCAACACGCATAACCCATGTTTAAGCATAGGAGACGACATGCACGACATTAAAATTGTAATAACGCTTGCTATTCTATAATAATTAAAAGGCCTGTTATAGAAAATGTTGGGTATAGGGCCCTTAATAATCACAATATTTTTTGTCCAATTCGCACAATATTTAGATCGCCCTTTGGGCTCTTGAATATATAGGTCGTACAAAATTGGGTCTGCTCATTTAGGTAGCTATGGCAGAAAACTATGGAAATACGTTAATGTATTTTTGAAGGCATATTATGAAGATCCATAACAATTGGTCTGCTTATTAACTGTAATTTTAATTGCTGAGGGGTAGCCAAAACTAACATTAAGCCCAGGCTATCACGAGGATCGAAACGTAAAATTTAAGGGCGTTGATTCCACTCTATTTATAATTAGTTTTTTCTATATTTTTATGTTGATAGTAAGTAATCATGGTCTGAATTTATCCAATAGATGTTTGTGATAAAATATTTAAAGATCAACTGCATTCATATTCATGTTTAACATTCGTCCGTGGGAGCTCCTACAGTTTAACATGAGCCATGGGTGTGGCTTATGTTATGATGCACGCTGAAATACAAACTGCGTTGAGAGAGGAAGTAATACTGCTAAATTAAAACAGCCATTGTATTATATGTTAGAAGAAAAATGTATTATACACTAGACTGGGCGGGAATTTTGAATTCTCTCTCCTACCCGCTTATTCTGTGCTCCCACACAAAAACATTGCTTGTGGAGCTCGTGAAGGAGTGTACATTGTGTACCTGGTATTATCTCGATTATACAAGCATTAATGTAACGACTGTAATGCTGTTTATTGCGGAAGGACTGGACGTAATTTATATATAAGCATTTATTAGCATAAATGGTACTACGTATATCAATAAACAAATAACCCCCCTTTTTGTCAAAAGTCTCATTTAGATCATTCACATATCTGACTTCATCCCAACAAGCCTTAATTTTCAAAAATATTGTAGGAATTTTTACGTTTTAGAAGAATTAGAAATCGTCCACAACTGCAATAATCCAAATGCATCAATTGTCATGTTTTTAGTGAAATTACGAAACTGATAAAAATCCTCTTGACAATTCCCATGACTACGTCAGAGGCAGAGCGCTGCTTTTCAACATTGAAAAGAATAAAAACTTTTTTAAGAAGCACTATGAATTCGGAAAGACTAAATGCGCTTGCAGTACTTTCAATGGAGAAAAATTTCCTCAATTGTCATCCAGAGATCAAGGAGAAAATTATTGAACCTTTTGCGCAAATTAAAACAAGAAGAATGGATTTCATTTTTAAATGAATAGATCAAGCTTGAACTGTAACAATTTTAGTTAAAGTAAGTAAAAAATGTTTGGTTTTTTTGGTTAAGATTTTATCAAGTTCCTGAATAAATTTTCTTTGTATACATGTTTTTTTCCTTTTACACAATTTTAAAACAAAGGCTAAAAATTTTCTGGAGCAGCACCCCCACTAATTTTAGCTACGAGCCGCCACTGTTCGAAATCCTATTTTTGTTTCAATCCTTATGGATGAAAGCATGCCTTGAATGCTTTTAATACGAGAGAGAGAAGAAAGGAGAGGGAAATGATTTTCATAGCAACGAATGTAAATAACATTCGTTGTGTTATTTACTAGGAGTACATTTTAATGCAGAACATTAATCATTCGCATAAAATTACTTCGAATCCTGGTAGGAGTTCAAGGCTTGAAACTATGAACGTCTAAAAGAACGATAGTTTGTTTTCCTGCCATTGATTTTTGAATACTCATCGAATCGATCAACAGACCAGTTTTTAACGCGATAATTTGACGAATTCTTAGTGATTCGCATTGTTGCCGGTTTCGTGTAATTGGGTACCATTGACTTGGATAATAGCTTTGCGTCGCATCTATTCACGAAATTTCATTTTAAAAACTTTCCCGTTGAATTTCAACGGGAATCTCCCTCGTATAGATTATATTTATCCTCTTTTCTATTAGACTGTGATAACAAAATTCACACTGAGCACTTATGTAGACAATCAGACCGAAGAATTTGGAGAGATTTTTCATACCTTTAGGGGCGAGCTGGAACTACGCGGATACTGGAAACCGCGATTGGAGAACCCGCGGTTGGAGAGGGCCTACTGTATTTTAGTATAATCGTATTCCGTAAAAAAAAATTTTCTCGTTTCATTTGGCGTAAACTATCAAGAAAATGTTGTTCGACATGTTTTTGTATTTCATCGAGGTATTTGGGAGTAATTAAATGGGAGAGTTATTGATTACAATAGCGTTGCGCATCACTATAAGGATTCCGTTACGCTATTATATTAAATAAGATAAGCTTAGAATAACGTTATCGAGTACGAATACGTTATGTTTGCAATCCCTGTAAAAAGTAATGAAATCTTAATGGAACAGAGGACACTGATATATCTTTATACGTAGTACAGCATAAGAATAAAAATACGGAATAATTCATATTAAAAATGATAACCGTTGTTATTTTTAGTTACTCAGATTTGGATATAACATTCTTTTGTGTTCTACTTAGAGATCGTCGGGTAAAAGCATTCTAAATGGATTCTCTCTCCTTTCAAAAATATATATAGCCAAAAATGTGGAAAAATAACGTGACTGAGAGTTTTCTTTAAAAATTCAGTAATCATGTAAAATAATATTTAATAAAAAAATTAATACTCACTTAAAAAATTCTATTCGTCCCGAATTAAGGTTGTCACTCCAAACTACGTCAATTCCTCCAGATTTTATTGTGCCAAGGATAATGAGGGCCAAAAAAGTTAAAGTCATTATTACAAGCTGTATGGTATCACTCCAAACAATGGCTTTAACTCCTCCCTGTGTGGATAATGAGAAGGGCGATATTAGCAATCAGGCACACACAATTATTCTCGCTCATGCCGAATACCCTCTAACGATAATAATATTTTATTTAATATTGAGTGAATATAACTTCGGCAATTTCATTACCTATAATGAACAAGGCTGATTTTGTTGTTGTTGCGAATCAATTAAATGGTCAATCGATCCTTTATAACAGTGTTTCTTAACCGGTGGGCCGCAAAAGAATTTGAGATGGTCCACGAAATTTTTGAAAAAATTAAAGTTCGGTTATCAATATTTAAAAGCTGTAGAAAACTATAACCAAAACTTGATATTTTCTAAAAAGCAAACTTAATATATAACTAATGAAAATTTTAATAAATTGCTTAATGTTTTTTTAAAAGCCAACTACTGTTAGTCAGTAACAGAATTTTTTCCTGCTTACATACATCTATTCATATGTAGCTGGGCTGCAGAAAATTTCTTGTTACTCGTGGTTAGTATAGATATGACATAAAATCGAAGGTACTTATAGAAGGCCTACAGGGCTTAAATTTGGCAGGAAGATAGGTCATTGAGTACAAGCTCTGAAAAAATTCCGAAATTCCAGAAAAAGTCATCCCCATAAGAAAAATATTGAAAACGGTGCAGGGCTCTATAAAATTTCCTTTTTAAATCATGTACAATTAAGATACAAAGTCGTGACATGCACCGTACTGTGGATGAAAGAATGAAGTATATTTTTCTTGAAGACAAAATTCAAATTCATGCTGAATTTGCGTATAAATTTGATATTAATCATAAAATTATTAAAAGTTTTTCGGTTTTCAACAATGAAAAATATTAACTACCATAGCAACGACTCCAATGTCTTTCAATGGGAATTGATTTTCAATCCTTTTCAATTGTTAAATATAATGGCGTCACACTTATTTCGCGATTTTTTATTCAAATACGTGCTAAAGACACGGATGATGATGCCATAATCTTAACACAAAATATCCTAATTTTAGCATAGTTTTAGTTTATAGGGTATTGTCTTAATGATGATTATTCTTATTGCTCATGCATGGCGATCTGAGTCACGAGACTTGAAATACGAAAACTTGGGCACGATCCGATTGCCAGAGAATTTGGAAATCACGGATAGTTGTCTTAATTTCGCGGAACGTTATAAATATTCTGCGAGAACTCATGGAATTTATTATCTAATACATATGGGCTCCACGTGGTTGATGTGCTGTTGCCCTAGAGATCGCGTTGGTTTATTCACGAGTTTAGATCTTGATGTATGGTGATGATTTTTTAAAGCACTTACACCGACAACTCGTAAAAAGATCTATGTACTTACGTGTTCCTAAAGAAAACTTGGTTTTACCTTTGACATTAAAGTTATGTTGGAATAGTCTGAGACCAAATAAAAGAGCGGCGAACGCGGATCTTTTTGGTACAGAATGAATGAAAAAATCGCGAAACCATAGTATTATTCGGCACGATAAAATAAATTTACTTTTTTAAGAAAAAGACCCGTGAGTTGATCCATCATGTTAATTTAAAAACAAAGCGCTGTTTTTTTCTTGAACGCATGGAATAATTTACAAGAACCATTTATATTTTATTTGTTTATATATAGAAAATGTTTATATCATATATATTTTTATAAGGCAACATAATCTTCTGTATGCTTTTGTTTCAATTTTCATTCTAAGGGAAAAAAAACACTGCCATTAGGGTTGTTACTTACAATCGATCCGTAGAATACACAGACGGAGAACGTAATCAACACCACAATGTACACCTTCAAGTTCGTCACTAAAAGAGGGAAAGAATTTCGAAGGACAACATTTAAAAATTTAGTTATTTGAAATGCGGTCGATTTTAAATGAATTAACAGATCAGATTATACTTAACGACATATTATATGAATTTCATTTATTTTGCAGATGAGTATAAGTTATAATAGCCTTATTAATGGCCGCGGCATGAAAATTCGCCTGAGGCGAAATGACGAAACGCCGTCCCAGATTATGACACACAGGTACAGATCGGCGGTGCCTGAGGCGGTCGCCTCTCAAACCCACCTCGCACCACGGCCCTGACCCTATTTATCATCATGTTTAACATGTAATGTCAATATTAAATATAGTTAGGAGAGCATAATTAAACATCGAACTCTCAAAAAGCATTGAGGCGATGGTTGTCCGGAATTCAGCAGAATTTTAAATATAAATGAAATCTACTCACCTTGCGCCAACGCCAAAGATGGAGCGTAGATGGTCATAGAGCTGTATATCAGCTGATACGTGAAACAGCGACAACGAACCGAAGGATATAGAAAAAATTAATGATAAATTAATGTCAATAATTTCTCATTGTCGGAATTAAATAGTTTAAACTTCAACTTACCCCTTGGAGGAGAAAGGCAAAGGAGAATAAAATCCTAATCGAATTGTGGAACCTTAAGTTGATGTACTGAAAAACAAATAAAAATCACAATCAACAAATAGGTTTAGTAGGTGCTATCATTAATTAAGCGCTAAATTCTAACAGTGTAAGGTATTAGATATACATTTTATTTAAGGCTGCGTAATATATTTTCTACATCATCATTGGTGTTTGCATGTACATTATTTAGTTAAAACACATTTTATATCATACATTTCGAATGGTTCTAAACATTGTATATATTGAGGCTTTATTATAAGCAACGACCTACCGGATTCTCAAAATGCACCACCGCCTCATTGGTCAATAATCAGCAAATTTTATTGGGTTCCCTTAGTGATTCCCTTCGTCCCTTTCTAGGTTGAGCCACACAGATTTCACGAATGCCTCATTAATTATAATATTTTTTTGGCAATTAAGGAATGCTACGAAATTTTTGCAAACAAACTTGAAACTTTGCAACGGGCCGACTACTATATGATTTTTCTCTGTAGAACAATTCTACGATTCAAGGAAATAATTTTTATGCAGTATGCATAGTAATTTTATTCTAACAGCGGTAGACGCTGCATTAAAATCATTGCCAAAACATTTATGCTTTTTAAAACTCGAGATTTAGTAAATATTGTGACTATTACATCTTATTTTTACATGCAGTAAATTGAGTTAGCAGCTTGCTGCGTTGTTAAGCTTCGATTCCAAATCTTTAAAAATTTTCATTGCTTCCGTATGGAAAAGATAGTGGTGACAAAACGAAAAGATGGACCTCACGCTTTTCTCTAGTATGCGAAATGGAGCAGGCGACAGCAGCGTTGCAGCTGTTGAACCTTTTTAAAATTGTTAATCGGTCATCAAATTTTAGCGCGAATCTCTTACTATCATCGGACAAAATATTAAAAGGAATATTTTCCTGAAATAATGATTTAATTCATAGCCTTCCTTTTTTTATTTTCTTGTATAGCAATTGTGGCACTTATTTCTTTGTTACCTCTTATTTCATAATGCTGTCTCAGACCGTGTTATTTACAACACTGAGAGCTATCGTAATTTACATTAAAAATGCAACGAAAACAAGCGGTGAGATATGGAATCTCTCGATTTTAATTGGGACGGCCTAACTTTAGGCCGTTGCGAAATTCCTAGCAATTCAGCACAATAAATTCACCGCTGAAGCAATTCAGAGTATAATTGCGTAATTATGCGGCAAGTATTCTACTTTATCTGTATTCCTGAACGCTTGCGTCATCACTTATGGTAAATAGCGCCCGTTCATTTTATTTCAATTTATCGTGGACACTTATTGCCATATTTCGATGTTGTTGACTTATGTTTTTGTTTCGCTCTTTCCGTACGCCCTCAAAAACGGAGAAATCGTTAACTGGCACGGAGATTTTTAGGCCAAAATTAAAATTTTCCGCCAGCAGCCTCGTACATTCCGTAAATCAGTGGTTCCCAACCCCGCGGAGCTATGACGATAAAGTCATCTGAAAAATTTAACACACAATTCCATATATTATTATGAAATTTTTGACAACGGCACTTTTACTATTGTAATGTTAAGCATATAAAACTTATTTCATATTGATTTTAACTTATATGTCACCTCAGAATAAATAGACAACTTCCAATTTACACTCTAATCCGGCCCGCCGAAGAATTGGCAACTTCCAATGCGGCCCGCCGAAGGAATCGCAACCACCGATGCGGCCCGCCATGTAAAAAGGTTGGGCGCCACTGCCGTAGATCGTCGGTGGCCAGCATGATTTCGATGCTCGCCAAACTTGAGGAGATAATGTCACCATGTTCGTCAAATGGCAAAATGTATGTGCATTAAGTTGACTAGAATACTTTCTGTCCTCCGAGCCAAGTGAAATTTCTATTACTTGTAACTAGACGTTTGTAATGTGTTCTTGACACGAAAGGTACCTAATAGTAAACAATATGGAATTTTCGTTGGAATATGCTCTGCGGACTTTCCGATTCACACTTACCTCACCAATGGAAAATATTATCACGGAACCCAGCAGAAAATACGCCATTGACGTCAATAGGAAAGCGCCGCGCCTTAAAAACAAATTATTTAAATTCAGAGAGTGCCGTAGTACCGGTAAGTTTCGCAGAAACGAACGAGGCCGAGTCGACATTTCCTAAAATGTACAGCTCCGATGCTATAATTTGCTTTGGGCTTTAATGCCCTTAGAGTTGTACCACTTCAGGGCTGAAACTCCATAGACCTCTTTTGTAAACAAATTGAGCGTAGCGTTCTCGGAAAAAAGCAATCCTGCTCCTCAATATCTAACGTATGAACTCTTACAATAATAAAGCGTTTGGGTTAGATAGCTGAGCAATTCAGGCATAAGATAACCATCTACGAGTGTAATTTACCGTTCCTTGATTCTTATAATAGGTCACCTCGGTCGTCCCTTGGTTTCCCTGCATCAAATTGAGCTATATAAATCATCATTTTGAATTACATACTCGTTTTCTATTTAATACTTTATTTAATTTAAATAGGCTAATAATCCTACGAAAATTGCCCGATATATATTTTATGTTACAAAAGTGGAATTAGAGTTTGAAAAAGATTGTAAATCACTCGTCATTCGAAAAAATAAAGACGAAACAATCATTTTAGAAGAATGAAATTTTAAAATAACCTCGTATGCTGAAGTGATTTGAAGGTTTTCGTACACAGGAAGGAATAAGTTAACTGTCAGTGGACCAGAGAACAAGAAAGCCAAGCAGAACATGTACAGCTGAGATCCATAGTTATACATCTCTACCGGGTTGCCAAGGATGGATACTGCGGATAAAAGACTGAATGGAAAAAGGAGTTAAACATGCATATTATTATGTAAAAGAAAAGTTACATACAAAATGCGAAGTTATATCAGGAAACAAGAAATATAACATATAAAAAACAAAATTTTGAAAATATTAATTTTTCCACATCTGGAATATTGTTGTACATAACTCTCAATTATAAAAACCAAATAGTCAAAAGAATTTTTTTGTAGTTACGAAGTTAACATAAACCGTTATATCTGATAAATAACATAGGTAATTTTATTTGTCACCAAAACTCTTGAATATATCAGATATGCGTTTAAACGAAAGCGCTTGTCGACTGAAAGATTGTTACAGCAGGCGAATTATCCTGGGTTATTATTATTTTGCAATGGAAACGCGATTTTGGGTTTCTTAACAGCTTTAAGGCCGCATGAGTCACCTATATTATTCATTGCTATTTAGACGTAAGACGAACTCTACAATTCGAGCATAAACTTTGAGGTTGACACAGGCATCCCGAGGGATAAAAAAAACCATTCCTCACCTTGCGATGAGAGACATCGCGACAGGGAAATAGTGCATTTGCCTGTTTCCCATCAAGTACTCCGAGGCCGTGTTTTGCCTGCTGATGATGCATCCATAGACCGCGCCGATTAAGGCTGTGACGGCGAAATTTACCCCAAACACTATGTAATCTGCCAAAACAAAGTGACGGCCTTTCAACCCCTCGGCGGAACACTCTCCCACTTCCAAATCGGCATTCAAATAGTCTTCGTAGTATTCCGGGACTTCTAATTCCACGCCCCAGAAATCCATGTTTTTTTAAATCCTGAAAGAGATAGAGCGGGAGTCATTCGATGGGGCACTGGATACAAATTACGGGCTATGCCTCGCACATGAAAAATTGGGTGCCGGTGGTGTAGTGGTTAGCATTTTGGCTGCTACTCGCCTGCTGCTTGAAAAAGCAGTGGGCATGAATCCTGCGCAAGTAAGATTTTTCCCAAGGTCGCCCGGCCCCCTGTTTGTGTGGTTTGAGGAGACTGCACAAATTCAGCGTTCCATCCTTCGGAAGGGACGTTAAGCTGTTGGCCCCCCTGGTGTTCTTCGTAAGAGCAGGCAAATGCCGGCACCGGGTTTCCCTCCTCCCTACCCGGTTATTCATTGCACTACCTCTGAGATACTCGTTTGTGCTGTAAGAGAGGCGAATTGACTGGGCATTCAAACAAACAAACATGAAAAATTCATATCGACGCAGTTTTAATTTTAGGATCCTTTTTTAGTGGCAGTGGAATAAAAAATGGGAGACTTGGAATAATGTTTCGTGACTTTAGAATGTATTGTCGTGCTTCTTCGAGTCCGTAGCAACACAGATAAATGCAGTGTATGAGTTTTACAGATTTAATTTTTTTTTAATGATCAGGGAGAGCACAGCATTATTTAATGAAATAGGCACTAGCGCATTTGCCAGTCAAAAATGACGGGTATGTATGAAATAGGTATTAAGTTAAAATAAAATTTAAGTGAACAAGACGATTCAAACGGAACTTATGATGTGCACTTTCCACTTAATTATTTATTTAATATTTATATTGGCCTTAATAGCTTTAAAATCGCCGCGGATGAGTTGTTCTTCGTGTTCCCAAATTCCATAATTTAGTGTTATAAAATATTACAAATACATTCGAACGGAAAACTAAATGAATCACGCGTATTTATGTGGCAAAAATTTCGCGTGTATGTATTAGACTATGTATATCAAATCCGAATCCAAAAATAGTCGTTGCTATGGCAACACTCGCGTAATGAGTGATAAAACTGCAAAAACGCCAGTATTTATGCAACATTCAAAGGAATACGATCGATATGCAACATTCTACGATAAAAATTAGAATATCCATCCCTTTTCTCAGATAATGGTATAAATCTCGCTCCGATATTACAATTCTAAGATATTTTAATGTGCAAGAGAAAATTACTCTGCACGACGGATTTCAGATTTCCCATGTAAATCAAACGGGAAGGATGGTTCCTGGAATCGAGCCTGAGACTTTCAATCTTCGCAACAAAAACTATCATGGGAAGCTCGGCCCATGTAGCAAGAAATTTCCGCCAAGTTTAATGAAAATCGGTCTATTGGTTCAAAAGTTAATAGGAGGGGACAGACAGACAGACGAACAGACAAAACGAAGATACTATAAGCCTATTTCCATTATGGAAAGTAGGGTAATAATTAATGAAACCAACTTTTAAATGCACTGAAAAGTAAACAATAAATGTAAAATTTACATTAAGTAACAGTAATTTAGGGAATACGAACGTTTTGTGACAAAGATATATTAATGAAGATTTATTTGTATTCCCGAAATAATTTTCACTTTCTGGAACATTCAGTTATGTAAATTTTAGATTTATTTTTTACTTTTTAGTGCATATAATACGAGTTTTCATTAAAATAAATTTAATAAAGTTATATTTTTCTCTTTTTAGTCAAACATTAAAAAGGTACTCTGCTTTCGCAGAAGTTAACCTCAAAGATTTTAAAAAATACAGCAATTTTTAGCCTACTTTCCAGAATGGAAATAGACTTATAGTTTCGCCGTTGTGTCTGTCTGTCTGTCCATCCCCCCTATTAACTTTTGAACCAATATACCGATTTTCATGACACTTGATGGAAATCTCTTGCTACTGGGGCCGAGCTCCCGAGGATAGTTTTTGTTGCAAAGATCAAAAGTCCTGGGTTCTATTCCAGGAACTTTCCTTCCTATTTGAATTACATCGTGCAGGGTAATTTTCTCTTGCACATTAAAATATCTCAGAATTGTAATAACGAACCGGGATTTGTACAATTCTCTGAGGAAAGGAATGGAGATTCTAATTTTTATCGTAGAATTTTGCTTGTCAATCGTATTTCTTCGAATTTTGCGTAAATACTGGCGTTTATGCTGTTTTTATCACTCATTACGAGAGTGTTACCATTGCAACGGCTATTGTTGGACTTGCATTCGGCATAGTCTAGTATTTACATACACATGTTATTTTTGCCACACAAATTCGCGTGATCAATTTAATTTTCCATTCGAATGTATTTTTAATATTTTATAACGCTAAATCATGAAAGCTGGGAACACAGAGCAAATCATCCGCGATGATTTTAAAGCTATTAAAGGCAATATAAATATTAAGTAAACGATCAAATGGAAAGTAGGCATCATAAGTTCCGTTTGGATCATCTTGTTATCTCTCTCTATTATTATTTTTTAACACGATACCAAAGAAAAACTGAATATTTGTTTATTTTCGTTATCCTTGTATTATTTATCCTAACCAAGGTATGTTTAAACTTAAAAACAGCGTTGGAATTTCGTGAATATGTCGATAGATGCGACGCAAAGTTGTAACTCAAGTCAATCGTACGCAATTACACGAAGCCAGCAATAATGCAAATAACTTGATGATGAAGGATTTTCACGGAATAATACGTCAAATTTTCGCGTTAAAAACTATTTGTTGATCGGTTCGACGCGTATTAAAAAAACTTTATCAGGAAAACAAAATTCCTTTCTAATAGGCGTTCGTTGTTTCAAGTCTTGAACTCCTAAGATGATTCCAAGTAATTTTAATGTGCGTAGGGTAAATGTGCTACACTATTCCAGTGTTAATCAAATGAAGAAATTAAACACTCCTAAATCGAATCCATGACTTCGGTATTAACAACAAGCAGATTAAAATATAAAAATCTGATGTGGCCACCACATGACTTTCTCCATTCCTGTAATATTTCCAAAAATTCCAAATAGGTTACATGATAATGTATTTTTTAAGAAACCGAGAAATTTTTAGACTTTACAAAATACAGAAATAAACTCAAACCATAGCCTTCTGGTATTGGATATAGCCCCAAAGCTGCAGCAATTAAGAAAAGAAAAAGAGCGTTACTAAGAAGTAACTAAGCGTCAATTGCTAACAATAGTCGTCGGTAGGTGGCGTGGTTGTGGCAGCTAAAAATATAGGATATCTCTTAAACAATGCATTATATGGGGAAATATTTCAAACAAAGGTTGTAGAAAATTAAATTTCCTACAACTTTTACTCCAGTACATTTTTACAATTATCAAATATTAAAGCAAATATTTCACAATAACGGATAAGTGACAAGAGTAAACACCTACTTCCGTTTGACCGATTTTTACCAAAAATCATGCGCGGATCCAAGGGGGGGGGGCGATCGCCCCCCCCCCCTTGGATACCCTCTGGGACAAGAGAATAAGCAGGCTGTCAGGTGGCGGGATGGTTTCTTCAGTAGGCTTAGGTTATTGAATAGATTCTTTGCGGAATTTCCCATTCTTCTTGTCTTTATGTCGCTGCCGACGTATTGTCCGAGCAAAAAGGGTCTGTTGGAGATTGTGTCACCCTGGGCAGTGCTGAAACTTGCTAATTGGGGTGGTGGGGAGGTGAATGGCATTCCCAGGATTTTCGAGCGAGTGAAGGAGAAGGAACCTACCCACGTGGGACATTGCCTTCGAATGCACTCAATGTGCGCACTCCGGGCGCGTAGTCTTTTGGAGAACCCTCGCACCGGGTGCAGTAAAGATAGTATCATATGAATCCTCTTTCTTTCTAGCCGCGAGTAGGGGCGATGGCCATGTCAACGACCTACGCTATCGGCTAGGTGCCGGTAAAAGGATGAAACAAATCCATCGGTTTATGCCTTGGTTCTCCTTCCACCCTCATTCACTGGTGTCGGTTCGTTTTGTTCATACGAATGGCTATAATTTAATAAGCTTTTTAGATGTCTCTTCTTGGGTTTACCCAAAAGTACTACGATGGTATTTCTAATTACCCATTTTGGAATTTACCCCCCCCCCCCCCCGTTTGCCTAGAGTGCTTCCCCACTTCTGAGCTCTTCCATCTTCTAAAATCCTTTACAAAGGACCTTTCTCTGTCTTGGGCTTTCCCGTCATTGTTTTCAAGAGCTTACGAGCGTTTTAAGATCATTCATTCAGTGATTCGCTAGCGCGTGTGTGATTGTTTGCCGGAGAAGTGCTATAAGTTACAAGTGTCGCAGAAGTATATAGTCGGTACATACAATCAGGTTTTGCGTTTCATCGTGTCCCACAATTTAGCATTACAGCAGCAGTTCTACAAGTATTCGAAATACCATCACGTCAAGAGTGATTATTACTTCATTGGAGATAGTCGACAAACATGCAGCGGAAGAATTCTACAATTATCTGTAAGTGATTTCTTACGAAATTTTTATTGTTTATTTTCTCTATATTCGAATTCAAATCACTAAAAATGCAAAAATTAATGTCTGATAAAAGTATTGTTATTTTAAAAATTATTCCGTGGAATTTATCCTAAAAAGGGAATTTATATATTTAGTCATAGTATTATACTTTATTCAGCATTGAAGATTTATAGTTAAATTTTGTATATTATTAACGTGAATCATTATTTGAACATTTTCAGATATACCTTGATTAAAATGAAATCAAACAGACAAAAGCGCCAGAAAACGTTGCATTTTTATCTCAATTCTTCAAAAAAAGAATCAATAATAAATTCGAGCAATGAAGAAGTGGAAGTTGCAGTGTCTACATTACTACCTGTCGACACCTTGAAGAGAGATATATACGCTTATGAAGATAACGGTTCAGTGATTTCATCGTTTCATTCGGTAGATATCGAACATTATATTAGTGATAGTAGTGCAACGGTGAAGAATGATATCGGTATTTTTTTTGGAGGAAAATTAGACAATTTAACAAAAAAAGAGAACTTTTAGAAAATCCCTTTTGTCCACCTAAAAATTATGTCTTTCCTTTTTCTGAGCATCAAAAGAACGGCAAAGTTGAAAAGAGATACCTCAATCAAACTCACTTAGATAGATTCACTTGGGTAGTATATTCTCCAATAAAGCGGGGAATTTACTGTAAATATTGTTCCTTGTTCGCTCCTACAACTGTTGGCTCAATTAAATGTAAAACAGACCGGGGTTTTAGTTTCAAAGGCGCTTACTGCATTTCCAAAATTATTGAGCAAGGATGGTGTTCTTGAAAAACACCAAGGCAATGCTTATTATAATAGCTCTGTGGAATCGGCAAAAATGTTTTTAATGAACTTTGGCAAGCCCCAAACTGAAGTTCAAAACATGTTAATTTCAGGGAGACTGAAGCAAGTTCTAGAGAATCGAAAGCGTCTTTTGCCTATTATTGACACGATCATCACTCTAGGTAGACAAAATATACCATTTCGAGGCCATAGGGATGACGGCAATTTTTCAAACAGGCCTGAGAGCAGTGAAATCATTACGAACGAGGGAAAATTTCGCGCTATATTAAAATTACGTATCCGAGGTGGTGACCAGGATCTTGAAAATCATATGAAATCCTCTATCGCAAATGCCACATACATTTCAAAAACGACTCAGAACTCGATTATTGATTGTTGCGGCGATGAAATTTTGGAAAAAATCCTAAAATTTGTGAGGGAAGGAAAATATTATTCCATTTTATTTGACGAAACTACTGATATAACTATGGTGTCACAATTAAGCCTTGTCATTAGGTTGTTTATGAAAATAAAATTAGGGAAGATTTCATTGGTTTTGTGGATTTGAAAACTTCACATCAGGAATTAGACAAGACCTAGAACCTAAATTAAGGGGGAATGTGCTAGGAAAATCAGTTGTTCAGTTATTAGTAAAAAATAATCTTGATATAAAAACTGTGTTGGTATTTGCACTGATAACTGCCGCGTCATGGCTTCTGAGCAGCGTGGTGCTGGTACTTCAGAAATCCGTATGGTTTCTCCTCGTGCGGTTCGAGTTCCTTGCCAAAGCCATTCATTGAACTTGACTTTGTCGAAATCGTCCGAAATTAGGGCAATTAGAAAATGTTTTGAATTAATGGGCGAGGTTATTAATTTTTTTCATTTGTTTGCTAAGAGAAGTTTTCTTTTAAAGAGAGAAATGGGTGCGTTGCTTGTGTGTGGCATATCAGCTCGCGAATCATATCATAAAGACATTTCAGTTGAGTAAGCGACCTCTCTTAAAGTTGTATTTCGAAAGTTATATATACCTCTTGTCTTCATGTTCGAAGGCCTTAACTGGAAGTTAGGATGAGGGATTGTGGATGGGAGGTTATGTTATTCCTGTCACTCAATATATGCAGAGCGTGGTAAAATTTTTAAGAAAATTTCATAAGGATAGGATGAGGAAGCATGAATATGCGAAAACGATACCTTAAATGCCGATGTTTCCGACTCTAGGCGTTTAAACGGCGTGGGTCCGCAGGAAAAATCCTCCCGCTGACGACAACCTCGAATGGATTCCTTGAACGCACTAACATTTATGTACCACCGCGTTTCGCCCGTGATTTTTCATGCGGAAAGAGATAAACATTCTCTTCCAATTAGTTATCAGATATCGGCGAGCGAGCATCTTGATACGGCGAGAAGAGCTTCTAAAGATTCAAAATACGCCAAATTTGTTCAACATTTCCTTAGCCGTGTGGTCATGCGTTTTCAGCCCGCTGCTCTAATCTGAAAAATTTCAAAGCTGCTTGCAAAGGTTCGAAACCACCTCACCTGAGATAATCATCGCGTAAGACGAGTGATTTAGTCACCTCGGCCACCATATCTACGCGTTGGCGATCCGATAAATTTTAATTTGAATTCGCGTGGGAAGATAGATAACTATGAGTGGCATTTTTTAAAATTATGTTTTCGTTTTAGTTGTTTATTTTTGTAATTTCATTATTTTGACAAGTTATCACATTATTTGTACTATACAGGGTGTCCAGTGACTTTATGTCATAACTTCGGCATCTTATTCCTTAAGTGATTTTGAGTAAAAAATGTCATATGAACATGGGTCCGATTCTCATTTGTTACAGAGCTACGGGTAATTGAAATTATCTCGTACTTTGATTTGTACAAATTAATGGCTGAAAAATGCATTGTTTAAATAATTATTCGTATACATTAATTATCGAAAAATGAACTATTTAAATAATCATTTTTTTACATTGATACTTAATCCATTGTTACAACAATTGTTAAAAATGGCCGTCTTCAGCTTGGATGCACAATCTGGCCCGTTTGAGTAGGGAACGTGAAACAGCACGAAGAACTGCAGCGTTATTAACGCGCCTCGCAGCATCAAAAATAAAATAAGTTCTTCCTTCGTGCTCACTTTGGCTTCATACGCAATGTTTTTCATTTGCTCCCACACATGACTGAGATCCGGAAACCTCGGTGGCCAATTCTGCGCACCGCCACGACCGATTCATCGGTTAGGGAACTTCTTGTTAAGATACAGCGTACCGTTCCTACTAAAATGGGGGGTTCCCCATCATGCTGGTAGTACATCTGAAGTCGTGTTTGCAGAGAAATGTCTTCTAAGAGACCCGGCATTTCATTTTCCAAAACATCAGCATAAATGGCACCTGTCAGACGTGGCGGAAAGAAGTACGGTCCAACCAGCTGGTTCCCAATGACACCACACCACACGTTCACAAAAAAACGGAGTTGGAAGTAACTTTCAACTGTTCAGTGAGAATTTTCGCGAGCCCATAAATGGTAGTTTCTCATGTTGTTTATTCCATCACGAGTAAACTGTGCCTCATCCGTGAACAAGATGTAACGGTTCAGGCGGGGGTGTGCATTTAACCAACGGCAGAATTTCAACCGACTAGCCATATCCCCGGGTTGAAGATCCCGAACTTGCTGGATATGGTATGAATAAAGTCCCTCATCGTGTAATGTTTGCCAGATTCTCATTCGCGGAACGTTGAGGCGGGCGGACATTCCTCGTGTACTAAGACGTGGACTTCGCTGAACCATTTGAATAATGTTTTCCTCCTCATCCACATTAACTTGTACTGGACGTTCAGCTCTCAAAGACACGGAAATGAGCCATTTTCTCGTAAATGTCGGTGAACTTGAATAAAAGTACGTCGATCTGGTGTTCTTCTTTGTGGAAATCGTCGTCAGTATTCGTAAACGGCAGAAACGGAGTTTCCATCGCAAAACCCGTACACGAAGTACATATCCGCATACTCTTAATTTGAAAATGTGAACGGCATTATTAAAAGCTAATGATACCACACGTGTCATAGCGCACTACACTGAACGCTAGCTTACGTTCTACTGACATGCTGCCTGCGAGCTTGCAAATTACGTCCACGTCTGTTGTGCAAGCGTCATGCTTCTCACTGTTGTAACAATGAATTAAGTGTCAATGTAAATGGATGATTAATTAAATAATACCTTTTTCAACCATTAAAAATGTGTACGAATAATTATTTAAACAATGCATTTTTTCAGCCATTTAGTTGTACAAATCAAAGGACGAGATAATTTCAATTGCCCGTAACTCGGTAACAAATGAGAATCGGACCCATGTTCATATGACATTTTTTACTCAAAATCATTTAAGGAATAAGATCCCGAAGTTATGACATAAAGTCACCGGACACCCTGTCTAACCTTAGCTTTCCTTTTAAGTATTTAAATTGTTGAAGCGAATCTGAACGAATTACAAGCGTCCATCATAGCACCGAGATTAACAAACTATTGTCATTGTTCTTGGTTTAATAGAAGTCTCTTTATTTTAATGTGGATATGTATTGATACGAGTATTCCTACGTTTTGTGAAGAATTATTTCTGCTAAAAATTTAAGTTTTTATTTATCGTAATTATTATTGATGGTAAGTTTTTATTTATCTTAAAAACTTTTTATCCTTATTCATTTAAGATTATTCTGAAAACTGTTTTCCCTATGAAAAGGTCATTGAAAACCTCGTTGGTGATCAACAGTTTCACTCCTACTAGTATCTAAAGCTGAATTACTCTGAACTAGCAGTAGGTATATTTTCGTTAATTTTAAGCAGTATGAATCGATAAGATACTATGAAACTTCTTACTACTTATATATCAAACATTCTTACGTTTGCCACTGAGTTCTCTACTTCTGACTGCCATTCTCTCAACTCTAAAAAGATTAAAGGTTAAATATAGAGACCCCCACATCACTCAACAGCTGGTAGACACTTTTGCAACTTTTTACGTCCATGCAAGCAGAAAGGTTATTGTAATTATATTATAGAGTTTATTCATATTAAAGTATTATCTATATAAAAGTAGGTTATAAAAATTCATTTTTATATCTTCACTTGTGATAAGGGTCCGCTCACAGTATCAGTCCTTACGGAAGACTCCCGGATTCGTTAAAATTAAAAATTTCCCTGGTACGCCCAACCCGTGACCAGCGAGGTGCTTCAAACTATCTCTCGAGGACATAAGGGTCAATCAATTAGTTCCTAACCAATTCGATAGCCATATAAAAATTGCCTCAGAAAAACAACTGCAGCGACGATTCTTATTGCCTCGAGATGAGCGTTGGTAAGAGTGAGCTTTTACAACACCGCCCATGAAATTTTGCGGTAAATAGTCACAAATTTCTATGAAGATTCTCCAGTGATGTTAATCAAGGGCATACACAGGGGTCTGGGGAGTCCAGACCCCTCCCCCCCCCCCCTCCCTTCCGGTGTACAGACATTTGTGGAATCTGCGATAACCACGCCACAATCTTGCTACTAGTGATTCCAAATTACTCGAGATTTTGGTACCCGGGTGTTCGATTAATGTTTCACCGAGCTACCCGGGTAACTGGGTAACTCGAATATTTAATGGAAAAAATAAAATTTTAATAAATATTCATTTAACGGACATTTTATTTATTTTTATTGATACAAGAGTTATTCAATGATACAAAAAATAGTATTTCAAAAAAATTAGAGCGTTTAAGTACAGGTTTTCATGCGGTTTCTCAATTTCGTGGTGAAAGTACGAGCTAGAGAAAAAACACGCTCAGAAGCAGTGGAAGTCGGCTTAACAATCAGCAACGCTTGATACAATTTCTCCAGTCTGTCGGTACGTTTTCCACTATTTGCTTCAAATAGTTTTAACTGTTTATCTATACTTAACTGTTGAGATTCTTTTGCCTTTGGCATGGTGAATGATGCAATGCATTTCTGCAATTTCAAGTACTCATTCTGTACTTCTTCTTCATGGTCGTCGACGTCGTCAGAACTTTCTGAATTCTGAATATCGCTTGGATAAAGCCGATTAATTAGACCTGTGGCGGTGGTCTTGATTCCAGGTTTTGTGGAGTAAGTGAAAACCCGTTGGCTTTTGGATACACTCTATGATTAAAAAACAACAATAGTGATATCAAATCCGTGTTTCTTCGTTGATCAATTCTAGTTTTTAATGACTTTTGGAATTCCCGAGTCAGAGGAATTTTGATTTATTTTAACTCTTGAAATACATAAATCAAAGTAGCCTCAGCTTTCAGCAAATTCGAGCTTTGTTTGCTCAATTCCAATACCGCAAGTCTGACTGGTTCTATCACCATTACGATTTCCTTTAATAAGGTAATGTGATCCTCCCTATAAAGTAAACGTCCCGTCCCATCTCTTTAAAAGCAAGATTTATCGAGTCAGTAAGTTCCAAAAGTCGAACTATTGCTGTCACTAGACTACTACAACGAGTTTTGACATCTGAAAGCAATCGAAGTGGTTTTCCTTCCTTCTCTCTGACATACCTAAGTAATATTTCTGTACGAACGGATGATTTACTAAAAAAAATTTAATAATTCTTCTCATCTCATCTAATGTATTCTTGTCATCCGAACAAAATTTAGGTATTTCATCGTCAGTTTCATATACACTTTCATCAGTTTCGTTGTCACTAAAATTTTGCTCGTTTTCATCCTCGTCATCAGAAAATTCAATTTGTTCCGCAAGATCAACAGCTGTTTTCTTTCTGTAAAATATTTATACAATCGCCAAATGTATTGTGTGGTTGTAGCAGCACTGGCTTTCTGCTGAAATGATTCTGCCATATTTCGCCATCATGTGTCGAGGCAAAAATATCTTTGTTATAATCAATTCCAAATTCTTACAATCGTTGAGAAACCAATTCTTCAGTTTTTTTCGATGTGCAACTTTCTACAATTGGTACTAAGCCAAGAACAATTTGTTTTTCTATTTCTATTTAAGTATCTTCTCATCGCAATATCTACCTATTCATCCACTGTGTTCGTAAATTTTTCTTCAGATTTAATCCTGCTTTCTAACCTCTTTTTAGTTTGTTTTCTTTTCCCCGAAAAATTGCATAACACATTTTCGAACTGTATATGAACTGGTTGGCATTTTGTAGTTGCAATTAGTGACGTAACCTCGAATTGCTTCTCACCGAACAATAGTATTAATGAGATTCCATCTTTAGCAACACATTTTGATATTATTCCTTCCAACGATTATCTGGAAACAAAAGATAACATTTCAGAGCTGATAGCTTTGGCCTTTTTGGCTGGTTTTGGTCCGTCATTATCTTTTGTGGAGAGACTTTTGCTCCGCACAGTGACGCCGTGTGTTTTCAAATGATTTATCATTCCAGTTGTATTTCCACCCTTAGTTGAAATCTTGTCTGCACATCCTTCTAATTGACATTGCGCCGTATCTGAAGATATTTTTCGAATGAATCCCAAACTTGAGATTTTTTAGAAGACATATTTGGGCTACAAAGAAAGAATTTGGATTAAAAGTTACTTTGAATTAATTTCTCACTGTACCAAATATCTTCTTGAAATTAAAATACATATATAGAAAATGATAATTACTTATTGCGCGCTGGATGATATATCCTAATACTGGTAATACTTTGTTAATCACTCTGATAAGCTAAATAATTTAATAGAAATAACAAATGTACATTAATTTTTTCCCATTTTCAGGAAGGATTAACATCCAGTATAAAAATTGAATTTTTCGAGTTTACAATATATACTTATTTAAAATTACTAACCTGTGACAAAGGGCAACTACTGCAGAAATACACAAAAGAAACGAATATGGAACGATCCTTCTTCAGTAATTAGCAAGGCCAGACTAGTGGATGCTACGCACACTTTAGATGGACGAATAAAGGTTGTAGCAGACGACAAGTTGGGAAAAACTCCTTTTACAGCATTCAGTAATTTAGCTTGACGCTAATCCCGCCTTGCTGGCACAAAAAGAGGGAAGGGACTCGCTGTTTTCAAAGACTTGGTAAGGGAATGCACAGGAGGAGGAGGAGAGAGGGAAGTGATTGTTTTCTTCCAGTTGTGATAAACTGCAACGAAGTTGGATTTGAATCGATTGTAAAGCTCACATATGTTGAAGACTTCTGTGACGCGAAGGTGAAAACCGTAGTGGCGTTATTTACAGGCATTTTTACCTCTAACGCAGGGCGTTAAAGTAATTTATTGAAATTTTAAAAAGAATATAATTTAATTATTATAATTGTACCTTTAAACTGTCGACAATATTCGTAAATTTGTAATTTTAATTTTTCCAATAATAATCGAGTACTCGAACAAAATTACCCGGGTACTTGGGTACTCGAAAAATCGAAGAAAACAACGAGTACCCGGGTAACCGGTACTCGGTGTGGAATCACTACTTGCTACGTTGCCTCTTTCTACGCTGCCACTTGCTGCGTTGAGTTATGAGAACTAAAACGTTACAAAAGTTTATATTATATGAATAGGACTTTTATTTAACCAATTGCTGGAAATTGGTTTTCGGCCTCAGACCCTCCTCCCCCCCGAAGTAAATTTCTGAGTACGTGCATGATGTGTCATTTTACTATTTCTAGAGATGGTGATTATGATTTCCACCTTTTTTCCAATTGTCTTTGAAGTAATTCCTTATTCACCGCGCTTTTAAAATTTTCACATTTTTATATTGGCATTAGTTTATGACGACCCTTTATTACATTTTAAAAGATTATCTACATCTCGGCTGATTCGAAAAAAACGGCGACCATATTCTTTCGTTGATTAAACACAATTATATGATTTCTAAGGAAATCATATGGCATGCCTGCATTTGTTTTCAATCAGAGTAATGTCTTACGCAATACATACGTATCCTCAGAAGATGCAACGGGAGTTAAGGAAAGATAATCAGTGAACTCGCCATTCGGAAACGACACTATGCTATATTCACCAGATATTTCTTTAGGAATACATATCGTATTATAAAAATTTTTAAAATTGTTGTTAATAAACCTACGGTTCAGTGACTGGAAATGGACTTCCTGTCCTGGGTCTGCCTAATTTCATACTAAATTTGAATACAAAAGTCGTTTTACACATATAAAAGTATATTAATCAAATAGAATGAAGGATCAACTACACGCAATTCTCGGAATTTATATTTTTTATCCGTCATTAGGTAACGTTACCGACCTAAAAATTGATTGAGATAATTGCCATTCGGAAAGAAATTTCGGAGGACCCCATTCGATCACGTGGGATCGGAGCGAATAATTCAAGTGTAGATCCCTGTTAACAATGAACCTGTTTGAATCTCCATGCTTCGAATTCCGAGACGGATTTTATTGATGAAATAATAAATTCAACGCTCATGGTAAAGCCTGCATGTCAGAATACGGTGGATTACGAAACTTGAGGTCGCGTGACCAACTCCGTCTGCAGCCGCATGTGGTTTTATTTTTAAACCTATGTCGGCTGTGCTTAGTCTTGCATACCGACACGTGACATACATTACTTATCCATAATTCTGACAAGTCACTGCAGAAAACGATCGTGTGTTGGCTTATCGTAAAGATATTTTGTCCATGTGGTTATTAGATGATTGCTGCGGTCATTAAAACAGTAGAGCAGCGGGCTTGATTTTTACCTGATATCCTATGAATTCACATTCTTATTTAATCATCTTATACACGGCAGGAAGCACTGTCCACGAGTGCGATAAAGGTGTTATTTGGCGCGCATTTTATTTCTTTTTATCTAATTATTTATGTATTCTAACGAGCACATAAACAACCGTTACCGGCCTTTTACAACGAGCGTAATAACGATAACAAAGACGATCACATACAACCATGCCCACGGCAGGATTCGAACCCGTGACCCTCGCTACCAAGGCCTGCAAGACATCCTAAATGTTCTTGAAGGACGAAATAAGATAAACAGCATCGTCAAATGCTTCGATGTGACGTTCGTTTGCTTAGACGTTCTTTATAATAAGTAAAATAATAGTGCTTTTCAGTAAGCGCTAAAAAGAAAGCCTTATGGCCAGGTCGTGTCCGTCCGTATGTTTCATCTCCGAAACTACTTGGCGGATATTCATGAAATTTGGTATTTAGGACATAAGGGCAAATAAACCAAGAAAATGATATAAATGGTCCACGTGTCCTAATCGGGAGTGCCATTTTGCTTGTGACAAAAAATGAACTTTTCTTTATCTCTCGTACAATTGCACTTATAACCAAAAATCTTTAAACTTATTTTGTAGAACTAACCAAATACCGTATGTTTTGTTCAGTACATTTTTATCGAAGGAGTAGCCGATTTCAAGAAAATCAGACGAGAAAGTCGTAATTCACTTTCACTTGAGAAAAATTTCCCGTGTTTTTTTAGTCGTTCTCAACGAAAACAATCTTTGTGACAACAAACAATATCTGCCGTAAATACTTAATTAATTTAATTTTCTTTCGTGCGCACGCAACATTTGGTAAATGAAGGGAAATGGATAATGATTTTGCGCTATTCATAAAAATATTTCAGCACTTTACTAGGAGAATCAAAAAATTTTATCTGTATCTTTTTTTAATCTGTCACTCATCGGTATTTTTTTAATCTTATCTCCTTAGGACGCAGCCTTGGAGAAACAATGAAAAATCTGATGTTGTCACCTTTGACTTTCACCATGCCTGTAATATTTCTAGAAATTCCAAGTAGGCTAAATGATAATAAATATTTTAACGAACTGCGAGAAAAATTCAAAGACCTTACAAAGACATATAAACTCATACCGTAGCCTTCTGATATTGGATATAGCCACGAAACTCCAACAATTAAGCATGAGAAGGAGCGATACTAAGACGTAACTCAGCGTAAAGTGTTTACAGTAGTCTCCGGTAGGTGGTGTGATGGTAGCAGCTAAAACATATAGTTTAAAAAATATATTTTAAACAACGCAATATGGGAAAATGTTTCGAACAAAAGTTATAGAAAAGTAAATTACCTACAACTTTTATTCTAGTGTTTTTTCATTGATCAAGTGTTAAAACAAATATTTGAATAAAACGGATACGTGACAAGAGTAAACACCCACTTACGGTTGGCTGACTTTAACCAACTCTTATCCCTTTAATAATAGCGTCAAATATAACATTTCGCAATGATTTGATTAATAGTATTTGTGCTAGAGCACCCACAAAATTCCTATCTCGCACAGACACACATCATCGAGAAAATGGTCAAAATGTGTTCAGGGGACCTCAAGACGTTTATTTCCGTTGAAATCTCGAAATCGATTTTTTTTTCACGAGAACAATTTTCCTCTATACTGCGTATGGAGAAAGTAAAAAATGCCTCTAGTAGTTCCAACCTTTTATTTTGTTGTTAAGACTGCTCATAAATATCTATAGTAAAATAAAATCAACAGCAAATATTTATTATTGATAAATATGTTCTTAGTTAAAAAATCAGGTCAAGTTGGTGTCAAAACGCGAAGTTTGCAGGTACTCAGGTGTCGTGCTACTCATTGCTTTAAAAGTTTCGTCTCCATTAAATGAATGCACAAAACAAGAAATTCATCCTCGGATACATGAGGTTTCAAATATATGCACACTCAGGTCCTTGATGCCAGCTTAGTAGTGGTTCAATCTACAGGTATTGTTGAAATGGTATCCACTGATGCAATGGTTTCTGTGGACTGTGCGTTGGTTTCTGTGGACTGTGCGTTGAATTTAGAATCTTGGGGTTCCTGAAAAACAAAATAAGTGAAAGTAAATAAAAGTAAGAGATTATCGCTATCGAAAGTATATTTTAAAAGGAGTTAAAGAAATACTTTTTAGAAATACGGGTTATACATATTTAAAATATTCATTGGTAATTGAGATCATGACTTATCGGCCTCTTTTTTCGCGGTTAAAATCCGAGCTCGGTAGAAATTGGTGGAAGTGCAACAAAAATGGGCTATATTTTCTCTCATTATCATAGGTAGTTTGTCCGTAGACACAGTCCCAGGGTCGGCGTGAGGCATGTTCACTGAACATTGTTCAGTCGGTTCTATATCCACGGTATTGTTTGTTTTCCTAATTTCTAAGACAAACTTCCAATTTAGCGCTGAATGCATCCTGCCTCTAGTTCCCAAGTCTGTCTATCTCTTCTAATTTTCCGTATTTGTTTTAGCTTTGTAGTTACATCTACTACTAGAAGGCTATGATCTGAATCTATGTCTGCTCCTGATAATGTCTTAGCATTTTTATGCTGTTCCTGAATCTTTGTTTTACCAGGATGTAACCTATTTGGCATCTCATTCTATCTCCTTGGCTTTTACATGTATACAGCCTTCGTTTATGGTTTTCGAAACATGTATTAGTGACTACTAGATCGTTATTAATGTTTAATTATACCAGTTTTCTCCTTGGTTTCTTTTCCCAAGTCCGTATTGACCGACAACATTTTCTTCTTGTCTTTCTCCAACTATGCTGTTCCAATCACCCATTATTATGCAGTTTACCTTCCCTCTTTTTCGTAAATGTAACTAATCGATTTCTTCTTCTTCATGAGCTAACATTGACACATACACCTAAATTATCAGCATGACCACTGGAATTGATCTGAGCTTGATTTCCATCGACCTCTGTCACGCTTTTAATCATATTTTTCCTGAGTACTAGAGCTACTCCTCTTGCCTCACTATTTTCTCCAGAGTAAACTACTGTGAATTCTGTCGAGTCGTACTGCCCTTCTCCTTCCCAATCCCATTTCTTCTCACTTCTTCTTTTAGGTTCTCTAGCTTTCCTGCCTTCGTCATAGTTTTTACATTCCAAGTACCTATATATAATTTACCTTCAACAACTGTTTTCCTTAAGTCAGTCCCTGCTCGGAGATCCGAATGGGCAACTATTTTACCTCCGGAATGTTTTACCTCGAGAGAACTCATATTGTCCAAACATATAATCATTACAAGGGAATTGTAATGCGGTAGTTTCTCTCTTGCTTTCCACATCTCAGTTATGTAGCCGTTCAAATCGTCCCGATCACAACTACAGCTGTATTGGATATATACCGTCATTTTCTCAATACGAAGGCAAATGTGAAAAATACGAACTTACAAACTTTTGTTTCAGTTAATCTATTGCAATGATGCACGACCTATTTCCGTCAAGGGGTCGCATATATTTGTTATTATTTACTTTTTAATGGAAAGGCAAAAATTTAAAATAAGAAAATGTCCGCAGATGACGGTTAATTATTACTGTTATCGTAGGAATTTAAATAGCCGGCAGGTTTTTCGTGATCATTATTTGTTAATAATTTAAGTAGGAATGATCATTGGCGCCTAAAAAAAAATAATGTACAATTATTTTTTATGTTCTTTCATGCCGTGGTGGTTTCGTCAAGAAACCAGGAGACGAGTTTTCCAGCTCTCCTTGTAAGTCAGTAAAAATCTGAATGTTTAAATGTCATAGAGAGGAAAATAATGATATACAGCAATTATTTTCAAAGTTTTATGTTATTAATGCTTTAAAATTGTTTTATGCAATGTTTTTCATTTATAATTAATTCAACCATTTATTTCATGTTTATTCATGAATTGTTACCAACAAAAATATTTTGTACTTCACAATGTGTTATTTTTCATTTATTAATAATAGCCCATATTCTCCTTATCATCAGATTGCAATCTGACGCGTAGGCCTATTTGCGTTAATAAACATAAAATATGTAGAATATAAATGATTTTACTTACGAAAAAGGTAATATTCCAGTATTGATATAAAGAAATAAGATTTTTTCTTTTAGTCAATCGTTTAAAACGCCCTCAGTCCACACGCAGTTTACTGAATAATAACTTGATAATTAACTGCAATTATTTACGTTGCAATCTATTACCTTTGACGTTGCTACAACAATAATTTCGATGCTTCAAAAAAAGCGCGAAGCGAATAACGCAATTTTTCCGTCTATTTGAAGACTACGCACGCGGTTGTAACCCGAAAGAAGTCATATAAGAAAACATGGATACTATGTGTTTAGCGCGAAGTCGAGACAAGGGAGGGAGAGACTAAAATACAAATTTGCGAATGACCGAATTCGAAAAAGGAAGATGGAGAAATTCACAAATTTTTCTCTCACTCACCTTTCCCGAGAGATCGTAAAGAGGAAGATGCAGTCTTTTCCGCCAGCACTCCGGCAGCTGGTTCGCTGTCCATTTGATGAGGTCCGCCACGAGAGCGTGATCGAGAAGTTCGGGATCGTTTGGTTTAGTTACAAGGCTCACCAGAAGTCCAACCACTACAGTCAGCAGCGTACCAAGCAAAGAATACCACAAGTACGATATTCGGTAGAGAGGAAATGGGCTGGAAAGCGAGTAGGGGAAAAATATCGATTAATTTCCAAAAATTCATTCATATTTCGAATAAAAATCATTCTTTTTTGCAGAAAAACACGTTACTCGTCTTCTAAAAATGATCTCTCACGTTTACAAAATAAAAAATCACTATATGCTATCATTTTTCGTTGAACTATTTTTTTATTTTATAAGGATGAAAAATTGCTTCAGTCGCACAATTAATGCTAGGATGGTTTGTCATAATAATAATATCTCATCTCTATCTTCATTAATCATAGATGTGTTTCAACACTGGAGAATTTAGGTTACTCTGGAGATGCAATAAAAATAATTGCACTTAAAATATTTTTTTCTGCACAAATGCCTTTAAGAACCATTTATATTTTTTCAGTGCACATATCCGATTTTTCTACGCTGTAGCATTCGCCACTTGGAATTGCTGTGATCATTTTATCCATTGAAACTTTGGATTCGTGGCCATAACCTCGCGACTTGGCGAAATTACTTAGAATATGGGTGCACAGCCTACGGCCCGCGAAACTATGATGACAGAGCAATCCGAAAAATCAATACACAATTTCCCACATTTTTATGAACATTTTGATAGTAAAACTTTTAACGTTGAAATGTTAGCTGTAAAAATCTTATTTAGACTTGATTTTCACTTATATGGCACCTCGGAATATAGAGGTAACATCCGATTTCAACAGTAGTCCGGAGGCCCACCGAAGAATCGATAAATTCCAATGCGGCCCGCTGAAGGATTCGCAACCACCGATGCGGCATGCCAAGTAGAAAAGGTTGGACACCACCGACTAAGAACGACGCGAATAAGGATAACGTCTGATCCGACTCCGTAACTCACTCAGAAACGGGCTCAGGCTCAAATAGCGTGGTGTTGCATAAGCAGCCGTCGACGGAAAGTGATTTCCTCGGGAATACTATCTGTCCGTTGGCTGTCGCCACCAGAGTTCCTAAGCACAACCAGAAGCTGAAGCACAGCCCGACGATCGCTCCGCATAAGACGCCCTTGAGTTTGCATAATGACGAGAGAGAAATGAAAGAAAGAAAGACCTGTTAGTTACAACGAAGCTAACAACACACAAATGCATTCAATAAAGCGCATTGGCCAAGTTAGCAATTTTTTCAGCGGAAACAATTTTAGTGAGTGCCACGATTCCGCGAAATTTCCGCGTCATGCATACGTTCAGTGACGTCGAGTTAACGTTAGCGATTTTTTTCGTTTGTTTGTTCTCACTTTCTTATAGTTGAAAAAAACGTGCCTTGTTATTGGCCCACGGGATGTACATTCCGAGGAAGAACACACCCATGATAATCCCGCTGATCATTCCGTTGAAACTGAGAGTTGCCTGAAAGTAGGAAACGTTTTTAAGCGACAAATTGACAGATGAAAACTTTTTGATTTTATTATTCTACTAATACATATTTACAACAAGAGATATTGTCCATAGGCCCAAAATTGCTACTTACATAAGTTTGATTTTGGCGCATACTTATTTGCATCATTGCTCATTTAAATTTATTGGCACATTCTTTGCACGAAAATAATCGGTTTAAAATAATATTGTCATTTTGAATTTGTTCTTTTAGAACTTTAAATTTAATTTTACTCAAACATTAAAATGAAATGCATGAGCTTAGTTTTATTTTCATAATAATAATAATAATAATGAGCGATTAATGTTTTCGGGCAAGAATTCTACTTTCACGTGTTAAACGTGTAATGTCAATTTCTAAGGTACTTTTAAAGCCCTCTGTTCGAAATAACAATGAATCATGTTATTTGTTTTTAATGACATTTTTCGAAAATATTTACGGCTAAAAATGTCAAGCAACATTGCCGCTGTAGCACTTCTAAAATTCACAAAAATATCACAAAAAAATTAGAGCATAAAAATATGGTTATTTCTCTGGAAGAAAGTCATGAGCATATTTCTGGGGACTTGATAATAGACGAGACCTGTAGCACGCCTCCAAGCTGCTCGATGAAGAAAACCAGCCCGAAGCTGATGGCCCCGAAACCAACGCAGACGCCTTTGGACAACGTGGCCTCTTGGAATTCGGTCAATTGCTTTCCTAGAACTCCTTTGACAAAATCTTTAGCGGTGACTGCAGCCAAAGAGTTCAGAGATGCAGCTACCGAACTGGAAGAGGTAGAATGTCTCTGTAACTATTTAGACTGAATACTTTCTGCAAAAGGTTGCTATTGGAGAAGAATGCCAGGGCAGACTAACTTGCTCGCGAGTTATATGTTTTGGCGCTCAAGAACCAAATTAAATACCCTCAGTAGTGACTGACAAATATAGTTTATAAATTAAAATGGAATAAAAGTGGATATTTTACTAGTAAACTGGCCGCTTACTTCACGCATTCCATGAGAAGTGTGAAACACGATTTACAGGAGTAGAGAGGACATATTCGATCATTTTTATCTGGTAAAAATCTATTATACTTCAAGCATTGTGCTAGTAAATTAGATACACATTTATGTTACCATATAGACTTTTAAAAACTGTTATGAGGTGATTTGAATGTGACTTTTCAAGCAACAGACTGCGGTTCAAGCACTTGGAGCATCGAGTTTACAGCATTTGGCAGCCGACGGTCATTTGGAACTGTTAAGAAATTAAGTAACTCAAAGGGGGGAACAGGAGATGCAAGACAAAGAGATAAGATTTGTTGCGGGAGAGGCGAGCTTGCACGAATGGGACATTACATTTTTTCATAAAAATTAATAAATTACACAATTCCACTTTCAATTTCGACTCGGCACAAGATGTATACAGCCTTACGTTCTTAATCTCAGCAGCAACCTTTTGATCATAATTAATTATTAAAAAAAGAAATAATTTTGAGTGGTGGTTCACATATTAATCATTTTGAGGACGCATTTGTAACGGAGTGTCACAGGTGGGAATAGATAGAAAAAGTTGAAAAATCACATAGCGTATTTGTGAACGGCTCCTTTAGTGATTGTATGTGATCTCTACCTCATTCCTTTTGATCCAGTACGGGTTTAAATCGGAAGAGAGGTAAGAAATAAATGGATTCCATGTATACAGGAATTATTAAACTTTAAGTTGATAAGGAATGAGTGTTAGCACGATACATATTGAAAATTGCAGTAACGTTATAATCATAGGAAAACAATTAAATGATTCTTTTAGCAATACACGTTTTAATGCTTTGATATGTTTATTGAATTAAACGATTAAGTAAATTTTTAGCAAGGACAATAATACAAATTTAATATTGGCAGAAATCGCCCAAAACGAAGAGAGAGAAATTTTTCGTAGAATGTTCTTATGTTCAGCATTGATAAACTGCATAGAAGAAGGGGCGGATTGAATTATTTGCCAGTATAAATGCCAGAATGTTTCATATTTCTTCATTAAGTTCAATCAGTTCAAAATTAGTAAAATACTATATTAACTAGACTTAATTTTAACTTACCTTAGCGATGCGCTGAATATACCCGCTACAAAAAGTCCTGGGATTCCGGGAACGTCACTCATCATATCCATGACATATAAGGGTAGCATCTGGTCCGTGGCTTGAATCGACTTCACAGGGAAACACCAGGTCATAGTGATAATTAATGGAGTCGTTTAAAACCAGCTACTTCGCTTTTGTATGAAAAAGTGTTATCATTAATTTATCTTGATATTTGAATCAGATTAAAATATTGTTAATTAAAAATAGCTGGCACAAAAAATTCAACGACGTACGTGTTATTCATTTAGACACAGACAAACGGGCTTCAATTAAATTGTTTTCCTTGCGAATGAAAGGTTGGTGAATGTGCATGGAAGCATTATGACATTATTACTTGCATGATGTATGTATTGGTACTAAGGTTCTAAAAAAGTAATAGTGTGAAAGTAAATTAAAGATTTATATGTACTGTATGGTGGAATTTTACATTAGCTTATATGTAAATAAAAAAGCAATTTAGACTATATTAAAATAATTACGGTATCCATTCCATTGTCATTATATTAATATCTATAGCGTTGCGGCGAAAGTTCAAAATTGGGTTGTCGACATTAGTCATAATTCGAACATACTTAATTTTTATAGCACAAAATAAGGCATTCCTTACATGGACGCCATAGTCTAGTGTAATTATGAAATCAAATCGAGAAATTACCTGCGCCGAAAGAGGGTCGCAATATCTATACTTGGAGTAAATCAACATTCCAAGATAGAAAAGAATCGTGTAGATAATGGCGAGCAAGCATGCTGTCAGCCATAGTCCTCTGAAAGTTAAAATATAACAAAGTTTAGGAACTAGGTCGTTTATAAAAAACAAAAGCAAATGCCATAAATTTGGTTCACTGAGTCAGTGTAAATAATTGATTTTACCGCATTAATAAAAAAGAAAATAGTAGGAATGCATGAGAAACATGTTGAAGAAAAATATATTTTTAGTAATTATTTTTAGTCAGAATTTATGGAAAATTACTCTATTGTGATCAAAGCACTTAGTGTATTAATTATAGTCTGAAAATTTTTTCGCTAAAAGATATACAATAAACCGTCTTTAATACGAACTCGGTTAACACGGACACCCGGTTTACACCAACATATTTTACCCGGCCCTGAATATATGGATTAATGTATGTGAGTTTGCTGGTTAACGCGAAATTTGCTTAAAACGAGCTTCGAACAAAATTCGAGAACCAAAAACACAAGTACTGTAATGTTCCCCGGCACTTCAGGGGCGACGGGGAGGGATTCGCCGGCGTAGGAGGGAGACCCGCTGGGCGCCAGTTCAGGTAAAAGAAAAAGGAGAATGAGGTAGAGATAAGAAAGGGAGGGGATGGGGAGTAATTCCGCCTGCACTCGGAATTCGTGGCCAAAGACCCACGACTGACCGCTGATCTCTGAACTCTCGACTTCCGACTCCTGACCCCCCGGCCGTAGAGCCACGGCCTTATATCTGGTCTCCGCCACAAGCGACATCAGTCGCAAAATAAAAAAAAACAAAAGAGCAACGGCGGACGCTTCTACCGCACGTCACAGTACTCGTTTAACACAAACAGTTGATTCAGTCAGATATGTTTTAGAGCCATAAGACATTTTTTCGGGGTGTAGAGAGATAATTTGTGTTAACAGTTCGATACGCGGATGCAGTGAGATCCATAAGGGTGATTCAATAACTGCCTTCATTCTAGGCTCTACATGCCCTTGACCCTTCAGTGGTGTTTCATTATTTTGTCTGATATCATCATTCACGATGGGCAGCGGTGTACCTTACTGCGATGGCAATTCTAATGAAAATATACGACTGCTAAATGCACAAATTTGTAAGGTACTGAGAGCTTACTTGTCTTCAGCACTGTTTACCGCATCTACGATAAGATGGCCGTGCAGAACAAGTGTTTTTCTTCCACCCCTATGAGGGGAACTCGAAAAAAACGGGTGGGCTCTTGAATGTCATCAAACAAAATTGATATTTTCTATTCGATCTTTGCCCACTGAGATAAATTGTAGGCCAGGAATGCGTGCTCTGGAGCTTGACCTGATGACTTGAGTGAGCTTGACTTGAAGGCTTGGCTTTGCGTCTTGAGCTTGAATTGAGCTTGAGCTTGAATTAAGCTTGAACATGAATTGAGCTTGAACTTAAATTGTGCTTGTGCCTATGCCTGAGCTCTTTTTAATGGGCTTCCTTTGGACCATCCAAGAGAGTAAATAGCAACAATCTCTTTTGGATCGAATGTCCCCGGGAAATATTCGCGGATAAAATAGTACAAACTTACGGGGGAAGTCGTTGTTTCTCCATCACATCTTATGTTAGCGCCGTGAATGATCTCAGTCTAGAGCGGGTTGCATATCTCGCTGGGTGGGAGCATGCAGGAGCAGTGGCAGATTTACGCCTTCTGGGACCCCTGGCGCTAAGCAGTCGGGAATCCTGCAATCTAAGAATATGGCGAAACCGCTCCTAACGGCTACGCTATTTTGTGATACCTCTTAACGATCGTTTTTCTATAGAATCAGAGAGGTTTCACTGATTTTTAAATTGAAACATTTAATATTTCTGAGATTATGTACATAAACATATTTTCGAGGCCCCTTACTTGTCGCGCGCCAAGTGCGACACCACTTAAATTCGCCACTGAGTGTGAGAGAGAAACAAGATTTAGAGTAACTGCCTTTTCCCCCATTTCCGCGGATCCACACAGAACCCCTATCTTTCGCGGAACCTTAGGGTTCAGCGTAACTCGAGTTGAGAAGCACTGCCATACGTCATGGGGCCCCATACTTAACGCGCGCGCCATGTGCGACCTCACCTAAATCCGCCACTGTGCAGGAGCGTCGATAGCAAGCATCCTGTCGTATCCCACCTTCGCCAGGATCCTTTCTCCCTCAATCCCGTACCACTCCCGAATCTCCTGCAGCTTGAGTCTCCCCACTTGCTGTGCCCACTTCCGCAACTAAAGTCTCCATCCCTCTATGACCTCCCTCTCTCTTCTTTGCAAGATCTAGAATGTCACCGAGCCTCCTTTTATATTACCATTCAGAAGATTCCACGATTGCCGGATGTCATGTGTTTTACTGATCTCATCCGATAGCAAGGAAATGAGGTTGCCGTATACATACAATTTGTTCTCAACGTACCCGTTGTTGAATATCCAGTATGGCCTGCTCCCTGTCGGACTTTCTGAGTTGGATAACACGACCCTGATTGACATGTGATCCGAAAACAAAGGTACCAGCATCACGGACTCTAGAGATTAAAATAGTGGTCAAGGGGTGTATATTCTGTCTAGTCCGGCTCTTGAGAAATACGGCCTGCAAATCGGGAAGGTGTAACCTTTATCTGCTCTCCGGATCTCGCTCCACACATTGTATAACCTCTGGTAGGAAACCGTTCTCCTCAAAGCAGACGCGACAGCTGGGTGGCGCACCGTTCGAACGATCCGTTGCTGGCGACAGATTAGTGTTATAGTCGCCTCCGATTAGGGTGTCAGTCGCGTTTCCTGCTGCTGTATGTAGAGGGACCATAAGATGTTCTTTGACCATTTCGAGGAGATTTACTGCCTTCGTCGCATCTTGAAGTACGTGTATGCTTATGAAGCGTCGGTTCGTAGGACACTCCCATATTAGCACCAACCTCTGGGAGCAACCCTCCTCGATTTCTTTCTCACTCACAAGGCGTGCGTTCAGATCGTTTCCAACAGCGATTGCTATGCCAGACTGTTGGTTCTTTGGCGGGTTAAATAAAGCTTATCAGTCGAAATTCTTTGGGATGCTGACGAAGTGTTGGTTTCTTGGAGGAGACATAGACTTGGTGCCCATCTTTACAGGAATAAATCCAGTTAGATCCATTTCGCCTCACTCACCACATATCGAATACTTAATATGCTTACAGAGATTCGTGGAAATCAAATTTCATGATTTTTCTTCAATTAACGATGGCACCGCTATTTGTGCTCCTCCAGAGTACCCAATTCCTGCAGAATACACGCCTCATGAATCTTCTGACGGTGGTCAAGGCGAGGAATTACGACCTTCAAGAGATTAAGTTTTATCTGCATTGTCTGTAATTCAGCGCTTGGCAGATACAACAGAAGTGGATTCTCTATTTATTCAGTTCATAGAGAAAATAACACACGACTGCATTAACCCTGGTAAGGTACACTAGGTTTTGGCACCTTACTCAGGTACGCTGAGGTACTGAGTACCCTATGAAGAAAATATATCTTTTAAATGTTAGCAAACAAATGTGTTTATTTTTTATTTGTAAAGAAAAAGGGAAAATAAACATTTTTTGAAATTATTTAAAACATTTGTTGGAAATTATATCCGAATGATTCCGGCAAGTAAACTCCTGACAGCTCTCGCAGCGTGATGTAGTTTTGCAGTCCTTGCTGCGGTCGCATAGTTGGCATCTTCCACTCCTTGACTCCAAATTGATTGCAGTACTCGGTGAAGCCTTTGGCAGTCGAAGCTGTGAAGTTATGGTCTTACAGAGGAAAGTTCTCAAAGTTGTCATTTGGAGGTGTTCTTGGAGCTGGGGCCTGATCATAGCTTCTCCCAAGTTCATCAAGAAAGAATGCCTGGTCAACTTGTTATATTTGCCTTTCATGCCATTATTGTGTGACAAAATAACAAATGCATTAATGGTCATCTTCCAGTTTATCCACTCCGAGAGGTAAACAGCTATATTGGCATCCGTGGTAAAAGTTTTAAGATCGATGCAATGTATAAAAACGTGTCTCAATGTTGCATTTTGTACTAATCTGATCGTTGTATTTATAGTTTGCGTCGGATTTGGAAATTACGGTGAATAATAAAGTTCACTGAAACAGGTTCGAAAAAAACATACGATTCCGGTGCACTGGGGTATTTAGTGCCCAGAAGACGCTGCAGAAAGCACAAAAAAGAGTGATGACAAACAAAAAATTATCAACATCATTTTTAAGTGACCATAAAGGAACTATAAAAGTGACAAGTTAATATGCATAGCCATCTCACGCTTACAAGCAAAATATAAATCCGTGGGGCATTCAGTGCCCCAGTGTACCCTTCCCGGGTTAAATACACTTGCCCAAAAATGAGGCAACAAAATATAATCAATGATTTTTCAAAATAGCCTCTGGAGACTAGAAAAATGTTTTATTTCTATTCATTCCTTTAATTGTGGAGTACCACCAAGAATGTTTCATTCCTAGCTTTGTTGGTTGTATTTTACAAAGAAAACTTTAATATAAATAGATAAACTATTTACGTACTATATGATAGCTATTAACTTTGCGTTCTGTTGTGGAATGAACTCTTATATGAATTTATTTCGTTTTATGTCCTACCCTTGAATTTTGCATATCTTCCAGTTAAAAAACAAGTTAAAACGTACGTTTACATTATTCAATTTTAATATGGATATTTAAACTTGTAGATAATTGAGATCTGTCATTTATTTCAATTTAATGTTACGTTAATTTGAATATTAGTCCCAAAGCGTGCATTTGTGGTGTTTTCAATAATAATAATAATAATTTATTTAACACAAGCAGATTATCCAATTACATGTGCTATATGAATATGTATAGGCATTTTTTAAGCAGAAAAATAAAATTTTGACCGTTTTTCTTGCATAATTCGATTATCACCAGTTAACAATAACACGTTATTTTATTCGCCCTTGCAGTTCGTGCTGACGAAGATTTACTGTGGTTAGCATTTTGAAGCAGACGCTTATCTTTATATTGTATTGGTTCAAATCGAAAAAATGATAAAAAAAAGTCTGGAACGATAAATTACTTTCCTGATCGATTTCATCATTAAAAGTACAATTTCGTTTACGAGACAATTCAGCAGCGGGATTTCGACCCAATAAGCAAGCAAGTATCAATTGGTCGTTTTACTTGCGAGCGTCTGAGAGCGTCGGCACCGCCAATTGTCTCTGAACGGATGACTGGTTGGCTGCAAACATTCCGATCCAAAAGAAGGTGGCTCCGATCATTATGCTCCAGAATGTGTGACGAGCAGTTATGTCTGGATTCATGCTAAAAATAATCGAGTTATTATAGTGAATCGGTTTTCGTTTTTGTAATCGACACGTGGTTAAAACAATGCAAAATGTGTACGTGCGTACACACACCCGTACTCACACTCACTTGAATATCTCTATCCTTCCCGTCTCCGCGCTCGGCGACCAAATTCCATTTGCTTCCAAAGTTCCTCGCGCGGTGAGAGCCACGATGGAGACGATTAATACGCAGGTTTGGTAGGAATCGGACCATATGACTGCTTTCAGGCCGCCCTGGCAATGTGGAAAATGTTTAACGTGCGTTCCAAAATGCTTGGTCAGCATAAAAAGACGCTCTGTTCACGTATTTAAGAGTAAAACGACGTCTATATGTATCTCGGACCAATTTCATCTCAGAAGGTTTAATTAATTTGTATGATTATGTACTGTAACAGTTACAAGATGAAAATAATTCCTGTACGAAATCACCTCTTCCGAGCTTAATTAATTAGTTTCAGTGGATAAAATGGTGTGCCTCTTATTTACATTTTCCATTGAACATTTATTAATCGAAATCTGTGTCAAAATATTTTTGGAATCTATGTCTAGCGTTAAAACTAGAGCCACCTCGGATTCAATTTTTCCTTTTTCAAGTGACTTGTTTTCTTTGCAGAAACCAAGCCTCCGACCCGTATTGCGTTTGAGAGGACAAAAATAACTTTGCTGAAGAATTGCGTTAAAACGAAGGGAGAAGTGAAGAGCCTCATTTGAATTCAAAGTCGGTATGTGTTACGTGATAATGTGTCTCGCTTTATGAGGGGCAATATAATGAGCGTATACCACACTTCTATTTAGCATGTCCCTCAGGTATTTGGTGATTCAGCTCACATTCACGCCATTTTGAATTCTGCGCTCGAACAATTTAGAGCTTTTCCTTTCACACAATCTCTAGAATGCGTAAGTTTTTGTAGTGACACAATGCAGTGATATAAGCGGCAGTATGGTTAACTGTATACATGTATTTTATATTTCGCTATTGTTCAATTGACTTCCGACTGTTAGATGCGCTATTACAGGTGGATTTTCCCTCAATAGAAGGTCTCGTTTTGTATTATCTCGTGGAATTTCTGCGGAGGTGCTAACTTTCAGGGATTTAAATTTATTTTCCTATTGCCTACTTTTGAAAGACTAAATCATAGGACTTAGAGCGTCAAGGCTGAAAATTTGCCGTGCATTTTCCAAGTTAGAACCAGCGATGTACCAAATCGTTAAAGTTTTAGAATAATTACGTGAACGATAAGTCGTTAACTTGAGGCAAACATAATGTAGCAGTCTATATTCCAACTCAGTATACATTCGTATCCCCAAATAACAAAACCGTTTTAGGTTTTATTGTTTCATCTGGTAAACTTAATATCTAACCTAAGTCCCTAATGCAATTATTTTTCCTGGAAGGCTGCTTCAAAATTACGGCGTCGTTCACAAAAATACGGCGCTGATAAAATTTTCGATAGCTATAAGAACGTTGTCATTTTTGTATATTCAAGCAATTAAATAGAAGCCACATGAAATGCTTGGACGCGTGCAACTTTTAATGGATTTAAGGATCGATTTGGATTTAAAATGATAAGAGGAATGGCCATTATGCCTCGTTGTAAAAATTCTTCTGACATGCCGAGTGCGTGTTACAATATGTAAATTCTCATTGTAAAAGTATGGCAGAGGCGTGTAAGTCCCGGCAATCGATCGATGGGAGTTTTAAAGCGGGATGAAAAGGGTGAACGGTTATCGGTTGCCATCTCAGTCATACTCCGTCGTACCCCGGTCGTCATGGTTTTATATTCACACGGTTGCATTTTGAAGGAAATGTATGCTGTGGAAGCTGGATCAAGGCCCATATGAGCCAAGATTCCTCTTAAAATATATGGCGTTTTTATCGGTGGGTTATTTATTTCTTTCGAAATATTTTGGAATCTCGAGTGGAAAGGTTATTTTGTATATTAAGTAAATATAAATACGGTTATAATGCACAAATTTTAGCCTACTTTCGGAAATAGGCTTATAGTTTCGTCGCTGTGTCTGTCTGTCTGTTCATCCCCCCTACCAACTTTTGTACCAAAAGTCCGATTTTCATGACACTTGGTGGAAATCTCTTGCTACTGGGGCCGAGCTTCCGAGGATAGTTTTTGTTGCGAAGATTTAAAGTCCAGGGTTCGATTCCATTTGCATTTGATTTACATGGGAAATTTGAAATCCATCGTGCACGATAAATTTCTCTTGCACATTAAAATATCTTAGAATTGTAATAACGGAGCGGGATCTATACTATTCCCTGAGGGAAGGAATAGAGATTTTAATTTATATCGTAGAATGATGCTTATCGATCGTATTTCTTTCGCGTAAATACTCGCGTTTGTGCAGTTTTAATCAGTCATTACGAGTTTTGCCATTGCAATGACTATGGTTTGACTCGGATTCGGTATAGTCTAATATTATACATACACGCGTTATTTTTGCCACAAATGCGCGCGATCAATTTAGTTTTCCGTTCGAATGTATCTGTAATATTTTATAACGCTAAATTATGAAATTTGGGAACACACAGAGCTACTCATCGACGCTGATTTTAAAGCTCTTAAAACCAATATAAGTATTAAATAAATAATTAAGTGGAAAGTAGGCATCATAAATTTCTTTTGGGTCATCTTGTAACATAATATATTGTCTGATTAGTAGTTTATTTACCGAACTAACGAAATGAATGATAAACTCTGTGGACAGAATCACTTTTAAAGAATTAATACAGTAAACTCCCGATATACAGGATCCCAATGGATAGACCATATTCCGGTTGATTGATATGCCTATTGAGGCATTGTGGACAAAAATGAAAATATAAGTAACTATTAAGATAGTAAAGAACACAATCCAAGAAAAGGGAGTTAATAGTTATGCAACTCAAGTAATACTGTTCTACATATGACCATCATTAGAAAGAAACAGTGTAGCAATAAGGCCATGGCTTGGAGACGGCCTGATCTATGGGTACGGACATATTTTGAAGTTTTTACTTTTTGATGAAACTTTTAGTGACATTTCTTCTACTTTAAATATAAATTCAATTCAACGTTAATGTAAATAGAAGTTCGTCATTTGGAAACACAATTTTCATGAATACTTAATATTAAATAGGGAGCGATCAAACTAAATGGCTTTGGTGCAGCTACTTTCCAAATCTGCCACTGGTTATAGGGTAAGAAAATACCGTACGTGTAAGAATGTAATTCGGTATGAAATCTATCAAGTTGCAAGTTTAAAAAATTCCGGTTTCTCGAAATTCCGGTTATTCGATATCCGATTGATCGGGTGTTACTGTTTACCTGTCTCATTATAGGTTTTCTCTTAGATTCTTTCAAGTAGCATGTTACTTTCAAATAACATATAGTGAAATTTTCTCTTTACTCTCAGCACACCTATTTCATTTTTCTGCTGAGACATACTGTTCTTTTCAACAAGTATTCATAGAAATTATGTCTCCCAAAATCTTCTTGTACTGTTGATCAACTGCTAATTTGTCCAACAATATTTAATATACATATATCCAGTGCCGTAACTGGGGTATGGCATTTGCCATAGGCGCCGTCTTCAAAAGGCGCCAAAGGTTCTCGCAAAAAATGTCAAAAGTTTATTTTCCCATAAATAAGTATTAATTTAATGCTCACATGTAAAAGTTATCTTTAATAAAATGCTACTATTCACTATTTAAATACAGGAAAAATAACAATTTGCATAACCTAGATGCTTCCTTAAATTTTGCCATGGGCGCCATATCTCCCAACTACGTCTCTGCATATTTTAAAAAAAGTTTTGGGACGCTACACAAAAAGAGGGACACTATGGTCGACGAAGGGGCGGATCAGGGAGTGGGGATAGCTCGCGCAACCTTAGGGTGTGCGACCTTTCTCCGATGGCGGGCTGCATTAGTATTTTCGAGTACATCGGCGGGCAGCATTTTAAGTCTCACAATCAGATAGTTCGACGGGCCACGTCGGATTTTAACCCTTAAGAGATCGTATGGAATTTTGTAACGTAAAAGTCGCGCGGTCATTTTACCCGCTTAAAAAACAAAATGAATAAGAATCAGTTCACGAACAGGTTTAGTAAATGAATTGTTGGTCCGTAAATAATTACACAAGTAGGTAATTCTTATTTCCAACGACTTTACCGAAAGTTGCGAGTCAAAATCAAGGCGAGTAGAGGTAGGCTCACACTTGGAATGAAACGCGGTGAAGCGAAGAGAAGCGCGGCCACAAGAAAAATATTCTTACCGAAGAGTTAAATGGACCCGCCCACACTTATGTTAGACGCGGTGAAGGAAGCGGAAGCGAGGAGAAGGGAAAAGACTTTCTTGGGGAGAATATTTCTTCGCTTTGCCTGACGTCACGAGGCGAAGTTTTGTGTGATCACTGTGAAGGTATTGGAGTGGCGTTGCCCCAGTTACTCGAATTCGAATGCTCGAATCACACTTACCATAAAACCCAGTTAATACCACTTGCCATAGTCCCAAATGCTCGAATACCAAATGCTCGAATTCCCAGTTGCTAGAATCCCACTTCCCATAGTAAAAACTGGGGTGGGGAAAAGAGGAAGGAAGCAAAAAGGAGAAATAACCAAGGGGAATTTGCGGATATGCAGCAAAAAAGAGAATGGAAGGAGTAGGAGAGGAAAGGGGGGAGGGCGTAAGGTACGATGAGAGAACATAGTCGACATTGGTATCAATCGACAAAGAATTTTATAGCGATTATGAATACGCAGCGTAAAAATGAAAATAAAGTGGGGGAGGGAAAAGGGGGGAGGGTGTAAGGTAGGCCAAGGAAACACGGTCGACATTGGTAACAATCGACAGAGAATTTTATAGCGATTACGAATACCCAGCGTAAAAACGAAAATATAGTGGGGGAGGGAAAGGGGGGACGGCGTAAGGTACGCCAAGGAAACAGTCCTGCACTTTAACTGTTCTGGGCTCAAGTAGGTGATTTACAGAGGGATGTTAACAATAAGAAAAGAAACTTGTAGATTCCGCGGATGCCGTCAAAAAGGTAAACTGCTGGATATTATGTCTCACGCCAACATCGTTACGATTCACGGAGGGACCAAAATACTAGAAAGTTTATACTTAGACATATCATTTTGGTCCTTCCGTGAATCGTAATGATGTTGGCGTGAGACATAATCTCCAGCAGTTTACCTTTTTGATATTCATCTAAACTAGTGCTCAAGATGACTGCAGAAAGGGCTTTTAAAAAGCCTTTTCCTAATGAAGATGGAAATGAAGTTAGGTTTGAGGAAGAACAGAACTTTTAAGCATCTACGAGTAACTATTCAGAAAATGGTACCGAAGAAAAGATTGTAGTAGATGATCCATTATTGTGCGAATATATGCAAGAAATGGAGAAATTAGAAAAGAGCCAATTGAAAAGCAATTGAACTAGCTTCGATGTTATTAATGAATTCAAGAGTTTGAAAGTTTCTCTGCAAAGAAGTTAGAATTTAGAATTGCCTTCAATTAAACCTACTACTGTATTAGCAGAAAGAGCCTTTTCTGTTGCTGGCTTATTTCTCACCAAACTACGATCAAATTTATCTGAACAATCATTAGATGCTCTCTGTTTTCTCAAAAGTAACTTCAAAAAACAAAATAAAAAAGAAATATTTGGAATTATCTGATAAACTTTTTATTATTAAATTTTGGAAAATAGTTATTTTTATTTTTCACCTTAAAATCAACTAAATTAGTAAATTGTCATGTACCTACTTTAAGTACCAGAAGAATCCCACACCTTGGAAGGAATTATACATACCACCTCCCAATTTTCTGCATGTTAAGAGATGCAAATAAAATTGGTAATGAAATTGATTTCTTTCATTCTACTTTATCTTCATTTAAGAGAGATATAAAAAAAATATGTTTATGATTCAAACACTAGTTTTAACTACTTGACTTGTTATGAATGTCACTTTTTTCATGAATATGTTTGTGGCTATAAGCATTAGTCAAATGTTATCTTTATTATACTCTGTTCATTGTGATTTAGTATATGCTTCAAAGTTACTATGTAAAATGGAACTAAAATTAAACTTGATATGGGCATTTACTTATCCCTATGCAACATTTTGTGCTTTTTTATTATTTATCAATATATTTTAACTTTTTTCTGTCTGACCGTATACATTGTATAATATTTCTTATTATATATTTTTAAGAATTTAATAGTCTGTTTGTGTCCATATTTTTGTATAACCATCCACACAGTGTTTTAAGTATTTTAGAGTGAGGTTTGATGTTATGGTTAATGTGATATGCGAACTTTTTATACTAATATGTATTTTGTTTTTGAAAAGTCCAGATTTATGTAGTTGTTGAAAAACTCACTTCTTGCCTTAGAACTCTGTTTGATATTTTCTATGAAAGAAGATTTATCCCGTTAATAAAGGATTATTATTATTATTAAAATAATATACTAAATTCTTATAAAATGTTCTCTGTGCAAAACCGGTTTCAATACCGTTATCAGCAAAACAACTGTCGCAATACCGGTATTAAAAATTGCCGGTATTATTTCATCCCTAGTATACAAGTATATCCAACTGGAATACAAACTCGAATTTATGATGAACCCCAAAAATACAGGCATACAAAACAAATTAAATAAAAATATGTCAACAAACCTCTTTTCTTTAGCATATTGAGTAATACTTATAAACATAATCATTATTATGTAGTTGTTAATCATTATCGAAAATGTATATTTCACTGGAAAAGAATGGCTAGTTTCCGAGAGCAAAGACGATGTTCTTTTGCCAGAAGACAAGCTGCCACTTTTACATATCGATTAGAATAAAAAAATCAACACTGATTTTTTATTCAGTATGTTAGGTATGTAAGGTATCAAGGTATTTCAACTTCAAAAATCACTGCATCTGTGAAGTTTTGGAAATTGGAACTGTAACATAAAATATGCATTATAATAAATGTTTAATTTTGCGATTTTCATCACCAATATTGTATTTTTATTTATTTTAAAACAAATTTTAAAACATTTTTGAAAACACGGGTCAGATCTTTTTAATTTGACAGTGTTACTTGATAAACAGTTATATATATATATACCATATTCGTAATTTTTCTATAAAATTTGTACCTCTTAAAAGCTGATTAAAATTGAACATATTATAGTGATAAAAATATTTGTATCGCAAAATGTAATTATACGCTTCAAAAAAGCAATGTACAGTACGAGCTCTTTGTTGTACGACTATTTTTAACGGAATGGCAACGATATCCGTTTGGTTCCTTTTGTCATCGTAAAAATTAGTCTAATAACTGGCAGAAATTAAAAAGTAGACGTATTCACATAATTTTAATTACAATCATCTAATAAAGCACCCTTCCACTTAAGAGTGCAGGAGAAAGAGTGTTTAGTTTTTAAGGTTCATGTTTTTCTATTCTCACTGATATTAATTTTTGAACAAAATACACACGATAGCTTAGAAAAATTAAACTATTATTTTTTATAGTTAGTCACTGAAACTTAATTAAACTTCTGTTTACTTTATTTGTAGTGACTTTAATATAATAAATGGAAGTATGTATTTACTTACCACCGACGTGTAAAATATGCACACCAAGTACACCACGATCACTGTCACATAAATGCTGATATTAGTCACTGGAAAGAAATCGAGAGACAAATATTACAAATTATGACGGATTGCATCCTATGAATAATCGAAATCTCAACTTTCGTCCGGCTTTAATCTCGAACCAAATTTAACCCCGACGGAAGAACGTGGCATTTTTTATTTCGGTCCTAACTAACGAAAATAACATCGAGCGAAAATTTTGGCGTGTCGAAATCCACGCAATACGGCGGCAGGACGGGAATTTGCATATTTTATGCGAGGAAAAATTTACATAGCCCCTCGAACGCGAAAAACAAAAAGAAGAGGCGCGAGGAGAAAACACACACACAAACGGTTCGAGTTATTTTCGGCGAAAATTGAAAGCTCGCATGCATCGAAACGTTCGGGTACATCGCGACTAATCGACCGAATAAAAATAGTCGTCCCGATTCCCCGTTCGGGGACATGAGGCGATCGGTTCGGAAAAGTACGAACTGCGTCGGGAAAAATCCGAGAGAGGAGTCTTTTGTCGTGTGTCGAAAGGGTTTCGAAGAAAATGACCTCGACGGGAAAAATAAATAATAGGCCCCCGCCATTGCGCGTGCGACATTTCCGCGAGGAATAGGTGGCGAGGGGCGAGAGGAGGAGAAGGGGGATTGGTCGGTTCGTGTCGCTAACGCAGTAGCGGGTTGACATTTCCTCCTTCGATGGAATTTTATAGGATGTCGCGTCGGCGGAAGCAGGTATCGAAAAGGGATCCTGCCGGCCGTGGTGGATGGAACGAGTCGGTTTCTTTTATGTACATGCACGCGACCAGGGCGGATTAACTGGAGGGCGTTCCGGGCTGCCGACCTATGACCACACATTTCGGGGAACCCGAAGACGGGAATTTCTTTTGGATAATTGCTAAAGTGACAAAAGGAATTGATTTCCCATATGAACAGGCGTTGCAAGGTGGGATGCGTTAGCCGGTGCCAACTTTTGGAGCATCGCAATGGTTTTTTCGAAGAAAACAAAGCAAGCAAAAGAGGAATATCCTAGTAACTAGGATGTAAGGACCACGGAATACGATTACCTCCCAGGGCACCGAAATGATTAAATGCGCAACTGCATGTGATTGTTATCGAGAAAAGCTTACTCACCCAGCGTGAAGGCCAAAGCGGGAGCGTATACGATACAGGACGAATACAAGATCTAGAAATAGAAAAGACAATTCATGCTATTAAAAAATAATTAAAAGGGTGAAAGTTTTAAAATTTTATTATTTATTTAATTATGAATGGTCGGTGTTGTTAATTATTCTTATTAGATGGATGTTTCATAACGTGAAAGAAGTTCTTTAATATTTTTTTTAGTTTGAGATAGAATTCAAATACGTTATACTTAATGCAAGTAATGTGAATTGCGCAATGCATGTTATTTGAAACCCTTCTCAATTGCGATGTCTTCAGAGATAATTTTAAAATTGAAATTCAATCTTATTTTTTCGAATTATCCATGCATCTTTGAAGCTGTGGAACTCTAACTTTTCCTATCATACACACCCCTGAAAATATTTGTTTTTAACACAAAAAATACAAGTAAATATGCTCTAACATATACCCCGTATTAGGTATATGAAACGAAAAACTATTGCGACGAAACTTTCTTTATTAAATGAATTTTAAAAAGGAAGAAATTTATCGTATCAAATCGCATTATTATTTTTAAGAAATGTACTTATATTTTAGTTACTGAAACGCGATAGAAGGAACAAATACTAAGTAAATGCTCGAGTGTAGAGTCTTAAGCTTATGCGCTGCTAAGATTCCGTATCCTAAATCTTATGCTCCCCGAAAGCATATTTGTTGAACACCAATGATGCATGAAAAAATCGACCGAAAACAAAAGAGGTAAAAAAAATCCCAGAAGGAATCGAAAACGGTTCTTTCGGATTCAACATCGCGTCTATAAACGGAGAATGGAGGATATATATATATATATATATATATATATATAAATTTGAAAAGTGGAAAAAGTCCTTATCCACTCTAAAACATCTCGGCGAAAAAAGCCATCGGACGGAGAGTAAAAAAAAAGAGAAACGATTCCGTTCGGAAGCAACTATTCTCCAAAATAAAAGTGGCAGGTTATTTTTTTCATTTTTCTTTTATATTTTTTTAAAAAGCCGTGGGCGTTTATTTGCACACAACGCCTTCTGGCATATAAAGATGGGGCAAAGAATCGATAATAAAATGACACACTCACCGTTTGAATGGCGAACATGAAGGACATGGAAAAACCGATGACCTTGTTGAACCTCATGTTCAGGTACTGGAATTAGAAATTTAAAGAAATTGGAACAGCATATACGTGTAACGTGAAAACAGTGAGGTCGCCGACCCCTATGGTTTCCCTAGCATTACATCAAATGATTCGAACTCGGCTCATCATTTTTATCGAATGAAATGTGTAAGTAAATTCTACTATCATCAAACGCTAGAGAAATTTTGATTTCTCGGAGGTAAATAAATTATGGCTATGTAATCTACTCTAACTTTTTATGAGAGCATAAATTATTCATACAGTACAGGTTGAAATTATCATTTTCTCTAAGAACCAAAGATAAAGAGTTTGGCCTCCATTTATTTTCTCATATACGTGGTATATTGAGAAAGTATTGTAAACGTGAAAAAATTCGACTTTGAGATTTTGATGGATATATACGTTTTAGGTGTCCTTGAGTCCAAGAAAGTGGTTTTTGCCATGCCGTCTGTCTGCTCGCCGTTCTAGGGCCCAAAAGCGTACATGAAATCGAATGATATCGCGTATTTATGCAATACATCATTTTTTACAGATATGGCACCAAAATAAAGGTTAGTTTATTCTTGACGATTTTTAGATAAATTTGATTTACTCAAAAATGGCTGCATCGAATTTGATTAAAATCAATCCAGTTGTAGAGCCTGTTGTTACAAATAAAACTGAGTATTTCTCAAAAACTCACCACATGGCGTCCAGTGACATTACAATTTACGCTAAGCTACCTTAACTAAGCCCTATGACGTCACGCCTCCGCCGCGATCCACTCAAAACCTTACTACAGCCTTACGGTTAAACTAACTCGAATGATATCTCATATTTGTGGATAATATCATTCATAAAAGACATTCTGAAGAGATGAATGATATTGCGCAACAATTAGGGGTAGTTTATTCAAGGATATTTTGAAATAAAATTCGATTTACTCAAAAATGGCAATAAGGATTTTGATTAAAATCCATCCATCCAGTTTTTCTTAATAATGATTAAAAATATTACATAACGCTTTTGCAACCAAGAGTATATTTACACAACTCATCACGGAAGATTATATTCCGCTCTGATGTATAGAAACTTGTCTACGATTAAGTTAATCGAAACAGCGGCTTGTTTGTTTTAACATTCAAACTTAAATTATTAATTCTTCCGTTTGAAGTAAAGTTACCTATAGCCCTAAAAAATACTCGGCGATAGTTTTTTTTTGTTTTAGGCAGAGTATTATTACAAATTGCACTAGAAAAGATGAAACGGCTACTCTTTTGAGTATTCACTTCTTCATCAAATCGGCCCATATAATAGTTTCAAAACGAATGTAACCGGTTCAAAGTGTTAGAGAAGATAGATGAAATCTTAATCGATCCCCTTGCCTCTTTCCTCATCAATTAGAGATATCTCCTGGACGATAACGACAAACACCGCCTTCCACCCTCCCGCTTTTCTATCTCCCTCTTTTCATCGCATTCCTATGAATATTCATCGCCGTTCTTCGAGAAAGCACGAAAATACCACTGCTATTGCGGATGTTAGCCCTCAAAATCCTCATCCCCATCTTTTTTCTCCCCTATTCTCTCCCTCCCTTTCTCCTTCACCTCACCTCTCATTCCCTCTCCATCTCTTCTCCCTCCCCCTCTCTTTATTTCCCCCCTCCCTTCCTCCCCTTTTCACTCTCCCTATTTCTCTCTCTCCCCCTCTTTCTCTCTCTCCCTCTTTTTCTCTCTGCCCCTTTCTCTCTCTCTCTTCCTCTTTCTCTCTACCTCGTAGTCTCTCCTCCTCTTTCTCTCTTACCCTCTTTCTCTCTCTCTGCCTCTTTCTCTCTCTCTCTGCCTCTTTCTCTCTCTCCCTCTTTTTTTCTCTCCCTCTTTCTCTCTCTCCCTCGCTCTCTCTCCCCCTCTTTCTCTCTTTCCATTTCAGCCCAAGCAATTAAACTGAGGTCTCTTTAAAAAAAGAATGAATTATTTTGGAATTTAATTTCATTGCCCTCATCCCACGCGGTCCGAGCTTCTTTATTATTCCCTAATGCGTGCGGGACAAAGGGCGCCGTTCTTTGCGAGAAGGGGTCGACGGCGACGGCCGATGTAGGGAGAGGGGAAGGGATGAGGGGAGATTGTGGGAGGGAGAGAGAAACGCGCGAGGACTCGCAAAGGTCGACGAATTAGGGACTATTTTGATCAAAGGTCATCGAAGCATCGCACGCTCGGCCACGCCACGGGAGGAGGAGCTCCGCTCATATTTGCGGCTGATGGAACGTGACGTGAGAATGGGAGATTTTTTTAATCTCCCTAACAGACGGTTGTCGTTTAGTTTTGTCGTAAATGTGGTTTCGGAGAATTTTATTCGTGCTATTTTCAAACTATTGGCGCGCCGGACGGTGATATATTACCCGAAACATTTTAATTACGTCCATTTACGCATAATAATATAATTTTACACGCTTCTATCGTTTTCATAATTTAAAGTATTCTGATGAAGAACCAAATTTCTTTCGTTTATTCTATAGCTTAACATATTGATTCTAGAAACAGTTAGCGAAGTCACATTATGGGTGAAATAAAAATTGACAATCTTTCTCCAATTGCCTTAAAAAATACTTTTTATTGCAATTGGAGAAACGTGTGTTTAATATTAGATTTTTTACGACGGGAGAAAATGAAAATAATAGCCATAATAATTATTTAACGATATCTTAAATCTATAGAATATGCCCATGGTAGTCTTATTCATAATCTAAGGCGAGATTTTCGAAATATTTTTGCTTAGCTGGATTTGTGGAGAGCGAGAGAAGGCACTAATTCAAACATTTTCACCAATATTCCTTGTTAACTTGTACGTTATGTATTTTATCTAGGGTATTTTTCAGCCCTCAACACTGTACAATTCTTGTAAAAGAAACAAAAATAATTCATTTGTTGAAAAACGATACCTTCGCCTATTCTAATAATTTATCGCCGATGTAAACTAAAAAAAGGGTTTAATGTCAGGCTTAATTGGACCACATAGGGATACTAATTTTTTTTTAGTAAGGGAATGACATATTTAACGAGCTCTCCGTACGGAAAAATGGTTTCCGGAAAAAATCTGCGAAAGCGTATGACAAATGGGTCGCATCGGATGTCGTCCTCTTTCATTAATAAGGAATATTGCGTGATAGGGTGACTCTTTCTGCCCTCCTCCCATCCTCTGTACGATTTTTACGGATCCTGTAGTACTAACCTCGTATGCGGACGTGAGATGGAGCTTCTCGAAGACCGGAAGGAATAAGTACGAGGTGATGGGCATGACGAAGAAGAAACCAATACACGAGAGCCAGTACTGGGAGCCGTAGTTGTACATCTCCGCAGGGTTGCCGAGGACCGAAATGGCGGAGAGGAACCTTCAGAAAAGCAGCAATGCGAAGGATTGTTACTACAATTCTTAGAAGGTGATTTTCCAGTATAACTGACGAAATATATTCGTGGGTATGAGCGAAAAGCGTGAATTTCATTACGTACACACAAAGAACAAAATGCTGTCCAAATAAATATAACTATTAACGGATTATGATATAAATATTAAACTTCACCTTCACAACTTTGAATATCTACAAGGAAATGAGATGGAAATATCATTAAAACCTAAATATAATATTATTATAATTCATGGGTCGTTAAAATTTGATCTGGACCTCATTTTTATCTTGCGCCTGATGAAGTCACATTAATTCATACTGATTTCTCAATGCTCTCTTCAGAATGCACTCGTTCCGTTCTTCTGGAAGCTTTCTTATTCAATTTTCAAAAAATCTTCCGTCGGCACCACATCAGTACTGCATCCCTAACTCCTTTGTTCGTTGATAGCCATGGCAACAACATAGCAATTTTTCCATATCATCGAGATAACTTCCTCCACAATTAACTGGCTGCATCTGCTATATGAGTTTAAAAAAAAATTAAAGTCCAGATCAAAATTCCTTTCAACAATTCATTCTTCAGTCAGGAAGATTTGAATTCCGGAATTGAACGAAACTCGATCACAATAAGATGAATTGAAAGGTTTCCTTCACAAAAACATTTTCACGCGAATCGTAAAATTTCGGACAGAACTCCTAAATTCTGAATGCCCTTGATAAAAGTCAGTCCAAAAACAAGCTAACGAAATTTTCAATACAATCAAATCCATATAAAAAACTTAGGTGGAAATATTGTACACCTTCGAGACTTACCCGGTTGTGAGCGAAAAAGCCATCGGGATGTAACCTATCTCTCTGTTTCCCATTAGGTATTCGGATGACGTGCTCTGCTTTCCACCGAAGCAACCGTGGAAGATCCCAATAGCCACGGACCCGAGAAGTGTGACAAAGAAGACGAGGTAATCTGCCCATCCGAATCTACCCACGATTTGAGGATCTTCGACGCACGTCGTCGGAGAGGGATCCATCATAGTGGCCAAGAGTCCGTCCGGGACAGCAACCGTGGTGGTGAGCATTGCCTGTTGGACCGTATGAGAAGCGAAACTCGGTCAGTCGTTGAAAGGAAAAGTGTTTTATATAGTACCTTCATTGAGCAGGTTGATATACCACGAAAAACAGACGATAACATTTTTGTAGCCACATCGATGAACTCAGGCTCAACCTTGTGGAATTTGTTAATAGTAATATCACAGAAAAAATAACTGTAAGTTCCACTAAAGGAAGTTACGGAGTTATTTTATCTGTGACTAGCTGAAGTACCCGTTCTTCGCACGGGATATTTCATCAATGCATCGCCGAAAGGGTCAGAGCTAAAGAAGGGAAGCACCCAAGAGCTGTCTGTAATATGCCCCGTAAAGTTTATTAACATCCGATAGTCGCGAGTGAATATTGCTTGGTTAAGAGAGTGCCTCTTTATAAACTACGTTACGAGTCTTTGCATTCGGGGCACAGATGAAAAGATCCTTGCTGCTACTCACCCTGGAGCAGGCTACGTAGAGTTGTCCGTGTGAGAAGTAGCTGGATGTCAAATCAACGCCAGCAATGCGGAGGGTCTAACCTTGTGACTTGTTAATTGTCATGGCGAAACAAACGGTGTCAGGGGAATTCGGGGGATGAAAACCGACTCGCCATTAAAGCACCGTTAGAATTATTGCTTCTATCACATATCTATGGAGGAATTTCACCTGCAGCCTTGTGCCATTACATAGCTTTGGAGCTCTTAGGTTTCACATGAGCATTATTGGACATCCAACTTTCAAAGTGATTTTATGCGCTGGGAACCCAGGAGCTGTTACACTATTAAAAAATTCCGCAGAATAGTTCACTGCGTCGTCCTGATTGTTTTATAGTTGCCATTTTGTTTCAAGATGGCGGCCTGTAATTTTGAGTAGCCTGTCTTTTGAATTAGGTCTCGCTATTTATACCACCCAAATTCCATTGAAATCCGTTGAGTTTCCTTTGAGTAATGCAATAAAAAAAAACTATTTCTTCTAAATAAGCCGCCATTTTGTTTCAAGATGACGGACTTTGATTTAGAGTAAGCTACGTTTTAAGTGAAGCCAATTTACAACTAATCCCCAAATTTCATTGAAATCGGTAGAGCCGTTTTTGCGTAATGCAATAAAAAACAATTTTTTCAACATAAGCCGCCATTTTGTTTCAAGATGACAAACTTTGATTTAGAGTAGCCTAGGTTTAAGTTTTAATTTACAACTAATCTCCAAATTTGATTGAAATCCGTTGAGCCGTTTTTGCGTGATGCGTGTACAAACAATCAAACAAACACAGAATTACAATTTTATTTATGTAGATGATTCCTATAACCCTCGTAAATGCAACTATTTTGTAAACAAGAGAATAAAATAATATTGTCTAAAAAAACAAACCTTCATATGTTTGGCGTAATATTATGAATTCTCGGTTTGGAAGCGATAGCTGTGCTCCAAAACATATTACTATCCCTTTCACAATACAGATAAGCAGAAGGCGTGACGTAATACTAAGTCCTCCGCACTTCCTCAATTATGGGGCCCATTTGGCCGTGCTCCCTCCCGCCAGATGAGGGTTCCCGGTAAACTTCTGATGATTACCTAGAACAGAAGAAGATTGCGGGGAACAAGAGAGAGCGGAGAGTCTGGTTTATTATTTAAAATCACAGACCTGTCTTCGATAAGTATCGCTAATGATAATGATGATGGTTATACGACATTTTTCATATCGCGTCGTAAGCGATTATCGGTTGCGTCCTCCTAATGCAGGGGTCCGCAACCTGATGCGCGCGAGTAGTATCTGAGTGGGGACCATTTGGCTCGGGCCTAGCGTTCAGACGGGCCTCCAAATTTTGGCCAGATTTCGTTATTTTTTACATATGAGTATACAATTCTTTTTATTTGTACTAGTGCAATTTTCCGTCAAAAATAACGGGTATACATGAATTAAGTAATGGGTCATAATAAAAATATATATATAAAATTCATGAAACCACCCTATAGATGCATTTAAAAGTGAAAAATAAATGTAAAATTCACCTGATTGAAGGTTCCAGAAATAAAAAATATTTTTCGGCACACAAGCCTTGTGTGGCAAAGAAATATTACTGATGATTTATTTATTAAAGAATATGCCACAACTTTTGTATGACTGAACCTCTTTTTACTTTTTGAAACATTTATTTTAAAGAATTTGTTTCTTAGATTTTAGTGCACATAAAGGGTTGTTTCATTATTTTTAATACTAATTGTATTTTTGCTTGTTATAAAAAGGTTCATTATTCTACTCTGAATTTTTCGTTGTATTTTTTGTTTTTTATTTATGGAATCAATTTTTCTACCCACATTTATCTCAATAAGTGTGCCAAAATCAAAAAAATAAGGTGATAAACCCAACCGAATCAAGCCCAATCCTATTAATGTTATAAATTTTTACTGGATACCTAATTTCATTTACAAACAACAAATACAACAAACAATTCTCAGCAAATTAAATCTATAATATATCTGACAAAATCACTTACATGGAAGACCAATGTCAATAAATAATAGAGTATTTATTTAGTTTTGATATCATCGTATTGTTTTTCGTTTCCAAGGTATTGTTTAAACTTCAAAATAGCGTCGAAAAATCGTGAATATATGAACAGATGAGGCGCGAATTAATAATATCAATAAATCGTTCGCAAATAGACGAAACCGGCAACAATGCAAATCACATCGTTCGTTTTAATTTAAAACCAGATTAAAATGAAGAGAAGATTTGAAAGTAGTACGAGCAAAAGACAAAAGAAAAAATTACTAGAAGATACGGTTAAGAACTTGACGCCTATAACGTTTTTGTGAAATTAGCAAGTAGCTCATAAAAATAAAACGTAAACGAATCAAAAAATGAGCAGTTGGGCACAAATATAGTGGATCATCTGTTGACAGATGCTGTAGATAAAAAAATCTGATAAACATAAGAATGATGAATCTGGACCCCAAGAATCCACATTTCTGCAAATATAAGGTATAGTGATGTCTGATATAGGAATAATTGACAAGAGCAATAATCTCAAGTACAATCATTCCTTAAAATGAGTTGCTTTGCAATTCCAACGAGAATTCCTCGAGACGCTTCTAATTCTTCTTTTCCGTATCGTTTGCTAACAACAACTGTCTAATGGTGAGACATGTATAGTATGTTCGTTTAGTGGTGGCGATGCGCAGAAGGCACTCTCACGGAAGGACGAGTCCATCCTTGAGGCGGGACCGCCTATAGGGGAGGCCATGTATAGCCGTGGGCAAAAGCTGCGTGACCTATTCTCCGAATTATTAGTCCAAACCCAAAATGTGCTACTGCGCATGGCTATGACTTCGACTTTCCCCTTAAAGGTTCCCCTCCCAAGTCTTTCCCTTCCCCTCTCACGCGTCGCCGAATTCCAGCACTAAACAAACGAGCAATAAAAGAGATTGTCTATGTTAGAGTAAAGAAAGACAATCTATTTATTGTGCTCCATATCTTGAGCATAAAATCTTGCAACTGAATCTCATTTCAGTGATCAGTCTGGTTGAAATATCAGCAGAGGTTGGATAAAACTAAAAGATAAAATTCCATCTCACGAAAGTTCAATTGTACATTATGAAAACTACGTAGTCTGGAAATGTGCCCGCAAATAAGCTTTAGCCGGCCATTCACTTAAGAATTTATTGCTGACTGAACTCGGTACAGAAGAAAGCAATTGGAAAATGTTTCTAGAACGTTGCTTTACCGTTATTCTTTTTCTCTACGAAAGAGGATTAGCATTCTTTGGTGCTAGCAAACGCATTGGTGATCCCTCCAAAGGAAATTTTCATGGATTAGTGAAGCTTCTCAGCAAATATGATACAATTTTGGCGGAACATGTTACCAAAGTTCGAGAATCACAGGAAAACAAAAAACGTATGCAAGTTCATTATCTCTCTACTAACATACAAAACGAGTTTATTGAGATTTGTAGTTCACTAGTTCTAAAAACAATTCTTGAAGAAATTCGAACTGCAAAGTTTTATTCAATCATAGTCGATGCAATTCCCGATTCTTCCCATAAAGAACAGACTACTCTGGTTATTCGATATGTTAAGATAGTCAACTCAACGTTTTCAGTCGAAGAACGGTTCATCTGTTTCGACGATTTTACCAAAAAAAACTGGAAAGCAAATCGCAGATCGAATACTGGAACTTCTAAATGGTATTCAGTTAGACTTTCAAAGTAACATTGGCCTGGCATACGATAATGGAGCTAACATGACTAAGAAATATAAGTGTGCAAGCAGTCCTTCTTCTTAACCCCAATTATATTTTTTGTAGTTGTGGAAATCATACATTGAATCTCGTAGGAGCACATTGTGCTGGGTCATGCAAGATGGCTATTACATACTTCGGTAAGATTCAACAAATGTATAATTTCTTCAGCAACAGTTCCAGAAGATGGGTACTTCTCAAAACTTACCTTCCAGTTTCATTGAATAATGTGTAAAAAACCAGGTGGTCTGCAAGGATAGATGCAAACTAGATTTACACAGCTGAAAAGATATGTCTGAGGGATTAGCGAATGAGGTAGTTGCTCTTATCAGAAGCCCGACGTATCTTGGAAGTCAGGACAGCGAGAATAAGATTCGAGAGATAGATTGTAGGACGGAGCGATATAGAGGATCGCTTTCCCTTTGAACGACGAAAGAACATAATAGGAAAAGATAGCGTAAGAAAAATTAAGGACCTTTGGTGCACTGCACCTCCTGCCATCCACCAAAATGGTGATTTGCAGGGTATGATGTTGATGTAGATGCAGTTAAGCCAGTGGCGCAGCACTTAAATTCAGTGAAAAATGCTCTAAACGAATTAGAATATTTTAATCTCCCTGCATTGACCTTAGCTGAATTAAAAGCTATTCAAAAATATGTTTTAGATTCGAATGTATTCTAATGTCATGTTTGTGGATAAAGCTACTTACATTACTACACCAAACTAATTTAGTGTTTGAGGCACGCCACACTACACTAGACATTGAAAGGGATAACATCAAAGCTCTTATTACTGATATCAAAGAAATCCGATTGGATGCGATACATGATGAGAGTAAACAAGATGATCCAAACAGAACTTATGATACCTACTTTCCATTTAATCATTTATTTAACACTTATATTGACTTTAAAGACATCGTGGATATGTAGCTCTTTGTGTTCCCAAATTTCATAATTTAGCGTTATAAAATACTACAAATTCATTCGAACGGAATATTTAATTGATCACGCGCATTTGTGCGGCAAAAATAACTCGTGCACGTACTAGAATATACCGAATCTGAGTCCAGGGTGGGATGGACAGACAGACAGACACAGCGACGAAACTATAAGGCTATTTCCATTCTGGAAAGTAGGCTAAAAGTAGCAAAGAGTTTTAATATAACGATTGAGTGTGAGTTCATACTAGCCATAAGTTCCCTGGCGAACCTGCATTATAATTAATTCAGATTCATTAGGTCTCACTAAAAGAATCGAATCACTCTATCAAATTTGCAACTTTTTTGGATTTCTTTGGAAATTTAAATCGATGAATGATGAAGATTTAACTGGCGCTGCTGCCAAATTGCAAATAAGGTATCAGAATGAAATATCAAAAGACATTTGTGACGAGATGAAATTCCTGAAAAGAATACAAAGCACTAATTTCAAATTAGTCTGTAAACCAAATGAGTTGCTGAAAGAAATATTGGAGCTTGGTTTTTCCGAATTATTTCCTAACATTGTTATTGCTTTACGTATTTTCGTCACTTGGCCTGCATCGATGGCTGAAAGAGAGCGCATATTCAGCGTCTTAAAACAAGTAAAAAAACTTCATCCGTTCCACAATGGTACAAGATAGGTTGAATGGGACTTCTATGCTGAACATAAACTATGATATTACGAAAAATCTTGATTTCTCGGTTATTATAAATGAGTTTGCAAAGGTTAAAGGCAAGGAAAGCTTTTATATTAAATAAAAATATTAAAGATGATTTTATTGTATTTTTTACTACGATAGACCCAAGTCAGTAGAGTGGGGGGCCTAAAAAAGTTAAAGTGACCCGGGCCTCGGCGAAGCTACCGGAGTCCCTGCTCGCGACCACCGCGGTGCTCTTTAGCAATCTTACCGCGAATCTACAGTGATAAAAATCGTCTTTCCTAATACCATCGATTTGATTTGTTTGCCTGTTTCTTTTCTAAGCTTAAGAAAAGACGTTTTAATCACTTCGACGTTGACTTGATTTCATTTATGGTCATCCCTACTTAGCGAAATTATAGTGGTGCTCCCTGATTGCTCTAGAATGTAACTTGGTGCTCGCCACATTCAATAGGTTGCGGACCTCTCTCCTAATGATACTTTTGGGTCGGGTTGAATAATTGCATCGCATACATTTCTGCTTTAAAAAACGCAAAGGAAATTAAATTTTTACCCATCAGAATACTTTTTTCGATTCATTTCTTCATTTGCCTACCTTTTTATTTGTTATTTATTTATTCCTTTTAAAACTATCTCAAACAGATCCAAAATGGCAATCACCAATGAATTTTAAAATCAGTTCAATAAAGAAAACGGAAGAAAAATAAACAAAAGGAAAAAGAGAAGTTCAGACTAGAATTAAAACAATGAGCCGCCACGTTATAATATGAGAGGAAATTTCCTATCGAGGATTGAAATATAACAGGAGTACTTTACAAGTAATATTACACGATATCTGGTCAGTATTTTTTATTTTATCGCAACCGAATTGCATATATTAGAGGAAATTAAAGCTTAGGTAAACGAAACGGAGATTAAGGAAGCGCAAGATAAAAAAAAACTTTTTCATCCTGTCAGAATTCGCCAGATGTACATTGCTAATGAATACTGAGGTAAAGTAAAAAGATATTATGAGTGATAAGCTGGGGCCCGAAATCCAATAGCCATATCTAACAACCCACGTAATAGTTCGGATGTTTACGCGTAGGATTATATAGGGAGAAATTATGGACGAAATGAATAAGCAGCGTAATTCCAAATTTATTTCAATTTGCTCGATAGCAATTGCTACGAACGTTTTCGTGAAATTAGGATCGGAAAATATAACCCCGCGATTACTTTACGAAAATATTTTGGCTAAATTTTTCTTTCCGGTTTAATTATATCATATTTATCTCAGCGGTTCCCAACATTTATGCATCAGCGACCCCCCTATTAAAGCAGCCGACCTTATCGCGACCCCCTTATCCCCATCTCTTTACCAATAAATATAAAATGTAACATTAATTTCAAAATATTATGAATATTATATTTGGACAGATATTAATGATTTTTTAAATATACAGTAAAGTAATTAATTTGTGTCTAATTTAGGTCAAATCTAAAGTCCTACTCACAAATTGGAAAGATAAGTTTAAGCCTCACATTGGTTACACTTTAATCCTGAACTAATCTTACATTTTGTAAAAATTTAATAATTTTAGTAAAATTCTACAAAACATCTTTAAAAAACTAAAAAATAAAATATTGAAACTATTCCATAAACATTGTTCTGTTTTAGCGACCCTCCCGAAAACCTTTCGCGATCCCCTGGAGGGTCGCGAACCCCAGGTTTGGAATCACTGGTTTATCCTATAAACGCAGATTATATTTAAATTATTAGTTACATAAATTTCTAGTAGCGACGGAGTAAACGCACCAAAAAATTTGACAGCTTTCATTTCGAGCAGTGTTTCGTGAACTGAAAGTGTTTTAAACAGGTTAATATAACGCTAGCAAAAATTTCTCTTATCTCCAGGTTTATACGAAATAATATCTTTGTCTGCCATAGTTTTACGCCAAACAGCTGGCATAGATTTATAATGCCGTTTTGGAGGATGTTACTATCAACCTTTGTAAATTATGCATTGAAGAAATAAATTTTTCCACATTTTTCAAATTCGACCCGTACTCATGTCAGTTGTTGTAAATTGTCGTTATAGTCTGTTTTTGTAAAAACACAGGTTTGATAAAGGTATTTCAGTGCCAACTCTGATAGTGCAAAAAACGGCACGTAAAACCAGAGCGCACCAAACACTACTATACTAAACTATACTATCTAGCTATATAACTTCTATTTCAGCTACCATATCAGCTGAACATTTCATTTTTGAATATTTTTTACATGATTGATTACATTCATATTTTTAGACACTTTTTTCAGTTTTTATTATACGCTCTCTATTAGCCCATTGTGAAACAAGCATTATTACGAATGCTGAATTTATTTTACCAAATCTTTGTAAAACACTTTTAAACACCGTTTTCCCACTTCATTTTGATGCCGCATAAACATTTTTACAGCGGCAGAACGGTGTAATATTTGGCAAATAATAAAAGGTTTGCCAAATTGTTCATCGTTTTCGTCAAATCGTAGATGGAATTGAGCGCTAGCACTGAGATGGAAGAAATAGTATTTCTCTCTTACGATAAGTTTTACAATTATTCGTAATATTTATACTTTTTTAGGACGTTAAAATTATATATATATATATATATATATATATATATATATATATATATATATATATATATATACAGGCAAGAGATGACAAATACTTAAAACTTTAAAAAATAACTCAACTCCAAGAAAAGGACCTCACTTTGTTTTGTATTTTATTCTCGAAAGAAACAAAAAAATATTTCTGACGCATAAATCAATCAGAAACGATTATAACGAGGACATAAACTGATCTTGGGAATATCACTTACCGATATAAGAAAACTAGATCAAAATTTATCCACAGTTTCCGATGAACCTTCACGGCACCATGTCCAAGCCCCTTGCAGTGTTTCGTGCGTTTTATCCTACCTGCATTATTCCGTCGAGAGGAATACTTATTTAGCACCACATAGAAATAATTGGCACAATAGCTCGTTTCCGCCTTTCAAAGAAGAGCGCTTAACTAGGTTTGAAAATGTAAACATGTGAGACGAACGAGAGTTGGTTCGCTCGTCTTAGATAGTTGACATGGCACCCACGCGGCTCTTACCTTGTAAGCTCCAAGAGGCTGCGAAGTAGTTGGCACGCCACAGGACGCTTCGTACGAGGTTTTCACTTGCAGTGCAGGCAGCTCGTTAAGAGGGAAATCGCTCTGCCGTTCTGTTACAGAAAACTGTGAAACAGGCGTTGTCCCAAAGCCTGGATTAAGGATGCGAAGAGATAGCGGCGGGGTTGGAGGAGAGTACAAGTAGGAACAGGGAGAGGACGGAGGGATTGGCGGGAGGGTGATAAGGGAGGAGGAGTGAGGTTAGAGAAGAGAGTTTTTTTAGAGCCACCGCATTGCAGAAATATTTTATCCTGCGTGTGCGTTACTAAAGGTTTTTGCCAAATGCGTGTCTGTCGTAAAACCCAATTAAACTAAATCACAGTTTTAACGGTCTCAGGATACAAGATAATTTAAGGGGGAAATGACGAAGAAGCATCCACTCGTCCCCGTTGCAGCCGCTGTACCGCTAGATCAAGATGGATTACTTTGGATCATAAAGTGTCTACCGTATTTTTTGCAGCTTTTATTTATTGAAGGATGCTTCAATCCCGTACAAACAGTCAGCGGACGTCATGGAATTTAACTGTGGCGTGATGAATACAGTCGCACAAGTACCTGCCAGGAATTTTGTGTGATTATTAAAGTAAATCAGTATTAGATTCTTATCGATTTCGAGCCCTTGAGAATCAACTGAATAATGCAATTGAAATGAACTATTTTCTATGAAATATTTGTTTATTGATGTACTCTCTTTACAATATCCAAAATTCATAGTTAATAATTCAAACCAGGTTTGACGGTTTATTGTGATTTTAAATTTATTTAATAAACAAATGATTAATAAAATCAAGGTAATGGTCTGCGTATGACTTTATATTTCCCTAGTTCTTTAAAAATATTCCTTTACATTAAATACAAAGTGATTTGTAACGAATGTTAAAATTTCCTTTTCTCATTCTCAATTCATCTTTAAGGAAAACTGAGTCAAAATTCGAAGACTCATAATTCTTATATAATGAATGAAGAAAGCATGTAAGTGGAGTTTAACGTCTCCTCAGGTTGTCTTAACGAGATTATAATCGAGGCCAAAATTAGACGAACGAATATGGAACAGGTATAAATAAAAGCTAGAGTAAACGGTAAATCATAATGTTTGATTTCTAGTTTGTGAACGCATGCCATTGCTTTGAAATTCTTTTGAAGGACAAGGTAAAAAAAATATGCGAAGATTTCTGAATTAAAATTTGAGGGAATTCTGAAATTTTAGAGAATAATTTGACTATTTTCTACAATTTATAGCAATACTTAGCCAAATTTCACAAATAAAATAGCTTCTTTAGGTCCGAGACCTAGATTTATCTTCGAGATTTTCAACGGCGAAGAAATGTATCGCTAATTCCGTCCGTTTTTACATTGTGAGAATAAAGTAGTATATTTAAATGTTTTGATAAGTTTACTGTACTGATAATAGAACTACATATTTTAAGATTACCCAGAATTTGTGCTTTAACTAAACCATGAGGACTATTTCTTGGATTTTCGAATCAAATGAAAAATTAAACTTATCGAACACAGTTACTACGCAAATTTTGTGTAATAAAAATAAGTTGAACGAATAGAAAAGATTTAAAGAATTAATTCTTACAATTTTATTATTATTTCTTATAAGCAAATGTCTATTATTTATTAATATTGAAATTATATTATATAACTTTTCGCGATATTGACATGGGCATGACTATTTTATCTTTTTAGCCAACAAAATAAAAATTTGTTAAAAGTGTGATCCGGCAGTAAAAGTCTAGACTAACAATAAAATGCGAATAACACCATAAACACAAGATTGGAATGGTGTACTCTATATCGGAGTACACAGAGTTTCCAAATGCGTTCTTTGAGATTTCACAATGTTCTCAATCTTTTTCGCTCAGATCAGTATTTAACGAGAAGCAAGCGAGGTACGTTGTAAAATATATGTAGGTCTTCATGTAAAGTAGTCGTGTTTATTGTCTGATTTTAATCAAAATTCGAATCGGTCGACTAATTTTAGCAAAACTCTTTAATACCAAATTTCATCACAATATGTCAAGCGGTTCCCGAGTTGTAACAAAAGAACATAGTAAACTATATGTAGGTCTTCATGTAAAGTGGTCTTCATTTTTGTTCGATTTTAACAAAAATTGGAATCGATCGACCAATTTTAGCAAAACTCCCCAATAACAAATTTCATATAAATATGTCCAGCGGTTCCTGAGTTTTAACATGCGGACGGACGGACGGACGGAAACGACCTCCCCTATATGCGTTCACTTCGTGCAAAGAACGCATAAAAATCTAGAACAGCAATAAAATTCGAATAACGCCATAAGAATTCCATAAGGGCATCAGAGATTACGATCGACTTTCTGGCGAAATAGAAGGCATAGACTATCGATGTTGAGCCATGAAAACATTTATGGTATCGAATACAAAAATATCTGCAAGGGAATTTGAAATTTAGAGAAGGGACGAGAAACGAAACAAATTCGAGATTCCCGATGTTTTCAGCGATTCCCAAACTTAATGCATCTGCGACCTGTCTTAAAGCTTATCGCAACCTCCCCGTCTATCAATAAATATACAATTTCGTATTGATTTTAAAATATTATAAATATTTATTTCATTTGACAAAAAATTAATGTTAATTTTAAATATCTGCATACATAAAATTAAATAGACAGTACTAAAAAATCAGCCTTCGTGACTCTTCTGGAAACCATTTGCGATCCCCAGTTTGGAAATCGCTGTACTACAGCTTTAAAAAGGATAACCTACGCTCAGGGCCGGTCCTAGACAATTGTGGGCCCCGGGCAAACTTATTTTTGATGGGCCCCTTTAACATTATTAAATACTCAGTATAGTGGGACATAACTGTTAGTTGATACGAATAAAAAGGAAATAATTCCAAAGGCGCCCATATTTTTTGTGAGAACCTGAAATTTTTTCCCGAGACATCAAATATGTTTTGGCGGGGGGCCTACAGATCTTCCAGTACGACACTATCACTTCGCGATATAATTTTATTCCTGAATAATCTTCCAACCGAATCCGGGAAAAATTATGAAACCTATCTGGTAAAAAATCATGCGGTATTTCCCCCCATTTTTGATACAGTGCATAATGTACAATTTTGCGGCCCCTTAAAAGTGGCGGTCCCGAGCGACCGACCGGCTCGCCCGCCCCAAAGACCGTCTCTGCGTACGCCACTAAAAGACGGTTTGGCAGCATTTTGTTCGACGTATGTCAGTTATGTAAGGTTGGTCGAAAGCAGATCGTTGACACATCCAGAGGCGAAAGAGTCCCCGTAAAAAAGGCAGGCCACTGTTGATAAAATATTTCTCTTCATACTCGGAGCACTCAAATACGGAATTTAAGAAAACCAATTGTAAATTGTCGCGAAGTTTTCAGGTAAACATTTGACCAGCGCGTATTTGAGTTCACACGATCAAATAAATGCAACACTTATTTAAATAACACGCATGAAGGTTAATGAAAAAGTACCTGAATTTGACACGCGATGCCTTTGTTATGCATATGTCGTGAGAATACTCGTAGCCCAATATAACACGCGAGTATTAAATTTTCGCAACGAGGGTCTTCCCAACGCAGCTTCATCAAAGAACTTCCGCAATGCAGCTAGAGAGTAATAATAGTTCATTTTTAGGTGAAAATATTTCAATAAACGTAAGTTGAGTTGTTAATTATAAAAAGTAAATTACATCGGATTATTTGACCTTTGAGTAACCGTTGACGAGGAAAATCAATACATATTAATTATTTTTATCAAGTATTTATTATTATTAGTCACTATCGACAGTAAAATACTAAGTATCAAACCTATGAATGAGTTGGTAAACAAGAATAAATACTGGTGACTGGAAACAATAAAATAGAAAATAGGTTACAATCTCCAATTATTTTTTATAATAAAAAATAAAACATCTTTTCCAAAGTGATCATCAGTGGAATGAAAGTTAACTTGAGGTAGTGCAGGTTTGCGGTAATGAAGAGAAGTAGGGGAGGAAAGAAAGGTTGGAGAGAGGTGAAATTACCATGTGTATAAACTCAGCATAAAAGTGTTGCCTTCTATTAGCTCACGAAAAAGACAATAAAATGAGATGGCGTAAAGATAACGCGAGAAACTCCCGGAGAGCTGGAAGCGATTGAGTAATTTTCATCAACTAATACGTTTCCCGTTGATTATGTCTGCAATAAACTCTTGAAATGATGTCGCACTTGTGTCAAAATGGTTGCTTGGCGGCAGAAATCCCGCCTGTCTAGCCTTTGTTTTATTTTAAGCTTATCGTCTCCTTGAACTCTATCGGATGGAACATAGGTATAACTGGAAGCCCATTGGACAATGACAATGAGACTGGCAGTAACAGATTGAAGATACAAAATTGAGATAAAGTCCAAGGTAATTAAAATATTAGGAAACGAAAGAGATTTGGAAATAAAATCGGTGGACAGCCATTAGAACAAATTTCAGTCTTTAAATACCTTTGAAGCATCATAACAAGAGATGCAAAATGCATCGATGAAATAAGGAATAGAGCGGCAAAAGCAAAAGACGCCTCCAGGAGAAAGAAAGTTTCACCGGCAAACAAAGTAAGCGAAGACAGAGAATAAAATGATAAAATTCTGTGTGTGTAATATCGCCCTGTATGGAGCAGAAACATAGACACACAGGAAAAAACGATATAAAATTCTTGAAAGATTTTGAAATTTAAGAATGGAGAAGAAAGCTGATGATGATCGTATAGGATGTAAAACTAGGAAAGACTGTGTTAAATAGAAATTAACTCCTTGACCGTAAAAGTTTACGGTTAAGGAGTTAATTTCTATTTAACATCAATTTTGCCGTAGTCTCCATCTTTACTTATTTATAGGAAAGACTAAGAAGAATAGGAGAAAAGCGAATGATTTTACATATAATAAGAAAGGTAAAGGCGAACTGGATCGTACATTACCTGAGGAGAGACAACTTTGTTTAAGAACATTTGAAAGAAAAAGAGGAAGAGGAAAAAACTGTTTCAGTTCCAAGATTACTTGAAGAGTAAAGAGAGCTATCAAGAAAGGAAGTAAACTGCACTAGTATGTATGTACGTAGAGAATCAGGTTTAACCAGCAAGCCCGGTCTGTGGTAAATGAGAGCCGGGCTTCGGCCCGGGGTGCCCGAGTATTGTATTGTATATTGTATTACTCGAAGGTGAATAAATATCGGATACCACTTTATATCGCGGATAAGGCGGAAATCTAGATGTAATTCCTTTTACTTTTTCATTATCAATTGTTTTACGGAGCAATGAATAAATTACGTTCTGTTAGCAATATCTCAACAAGAATTTCCGGAAGGGGGTGCTGGAACGGTGTCTTGCTCGGTGCGCCAAAATACCTCGAGCCGTTCCTGTTAACCAGAAATAATTGACATATATTGAACTATTGAAGTAATGTTTCCTGTCGTAGTAAAAATAAGACATTTCCTCCATAAATATATACTTTTAATTTAAAATTTTCAAAAGGGATAGGATTACAGAAATACCAGCTGACAGAATTTATCTCCGCTTCTGTGGGATATCAGCAACTATCAAATCACTTTTATTGGCGCCTCCGTGAATTCGCATCTCTTCCCATCACTCAGTCCGACTTGTGCCGTGTTGTGTATAAAAGAACTTTTAACTGAGTATTCTTAAATCTATCTCTCGGCTGTTTTTGGGCCTCCATTCTATATTTAACGCTCCTTCTTGAAATACCTACGTGCATAACGACGAATTTTCCGAGCGCCGTTTACGACTTCCAAACCGAGAACCGTGATTGTCTCGTCCCTTAAGAGCTTAGCTCTTCATTCGCTAATGACTTTCCCGTCCGTGACTATCGCACACGTGAACCTCACGCGCTTAACGATAGGGGAGGAGACGGGGACGGAAGGTCAAGTTCCAAAGCGATCCCGGTCACCGAGATGCGGGAGATGAAGAGGGAGATAAAAAAGCGCCGACTCCTCCGTTTCTCCTTCCTTCCCTCTCTCTGTCTCCCACTCCATTACCTCCATCCGAAACCTTGGGACCTCGTTCCTTATTCTCCTTTCTCTCCCCCCCCTCTCTCTCTCTCTCTCTCTCTCACTCCTTACCTCTCACGACTCTCCCTCTCTCGTCGTTGCGTGCACGCGTGCGTCCAAGGCCTTCTACGCTTCTCCCTCCCCTACTTTCTCCTCTCTCTCCTCTTCTACTTTCCCCAACCACGGTCTCTACATTTTCTTTTGTTTTCCGCCTCGCGACGATCGACCGTTCCGCGCGCGCGAGAGAGAGAGAGAGCGCACACACAGACAGACAAACACACACACACAGGTCCTAAAAGACCTCGCGGCACGTCCGAATCACGCGAAGGTAGAAGAGGGAATGAGGGTCCGGAGATGTCGTGGTGGTGGTGGAGTGGAGAGTTATGAGAAAGGAAGAGAGAGAGAGAGAGTATTACGGGAATAAAGCCGTGACATATGCAAGAGGTGACCGTAAGGAAAGAGCGAACTAGTCCATTGATCGATTTTCCGTGGCCCTAAAGTCCGGTTCGTGTCCGTGTTCTTTTTTTTCTGGTTCGCGAATTTTTTTACGCATTTTTAAGCCTTTTTTTAACGTTCCGTGCATGTTGCGCGATCGCAAATTTTGGCGTTTGAAACTTTGGTCGATGCGACTGTCCTCGATTGAAGTGCGCGAATTTAAAAAATGGTTGTGATCGGGAGCACAGATAAAGGACGCTGGCATTTAATTTCGGAAATTCGATTGTTGTAAATTTATTATAAGTTATTAATCCCTTCCTGTACCGTGAACTCTTCTTCCTATCTCTCTTTTCATTGGAATTTTCTCGATCTTGTGTTTTTCCTCATTGCCTATCTTCTTCTTTATCTTCATTTCTTTATACCTTTTTCTTCCTCTTTTTCTTGCACTTCCTCTTTCTCCTCCTCTACTTTTTCCCTCCGTCTTCCACACACTTTCTTCTCCTATTCTGACTTTCCACCAATTTTTCCCCTTATTTCTCTCCCTATTATTCATTTCTCTTCCCCTTTCTCTTCCTTTTCCACCACTTCCTCTTCCACCTCCTCTCCATTTTTTCCTTCTCTTCTTCACCCTCTTCCTTCCGCACTTTCTTCTTCTTCCCTCCACTTTCTACCCCTCCTTCTCCTCATTTCCCTCCCTAATATACATTCCAACCCCTCCCCCCCTTTCCCATCCCTCTCCCTTCCTTTCCCCCAGCCTATCCTCGCACCTCCTTTTTCTTTCCCCCTCTCAGATCCTTTTCATCAATCTTCTCTCCCCTCCGGGGACTCGACATTACCCTTTCCCTCATTCCTCTATTATCCTCCCGCCACCTGAATAAACCCTCCCCCTCTCTCTCTCCCGCAAAACAACTCCGCCCCGCATCGCGCGCGCTATTCTTGTTTCACCGCCGACGCGATGGGTTGATCCGATCGGTCACACCCGTTGCATTTTTAACCACGTCTTCTCCGATTATAAAAAAAAACGCGCAATCCTCCTTTACGTTTCTGTCCTTATCTCAACGACCCGCATCTCTCTCCCGGAGTCATTCCCTTCCAGAACTCCGTAGCCTTCCTCTTTTTCATTCGACGCCTCCGGTTCCGAACGCGGACCAACGTTGCGGCGGACGTCTTAATTAAGCTCCGCGGGGAAAGGTTCCGTCTTTTGCGCCGATAAAGAGAGAGTGAGCGAGTGTATGAGGAGCGAGTGAAGTAACGAGGAAGGGAAGGAATAGGGTGCAGGAAGAAGGGCCTAAAAAATAAATAAACCGAGCGGGATGAGAGATTTGAGTTATTTTTTTAAGTAAGCGATCATAGGGAGGAGATAAGCACGCGATCGCAGTCGCTCTTTCGGAGGAAGTAGGGTAGAGAGAGAGAGAGAGAGAGAGAAAATGTCGGCGTAAGAGGAAAGAAAGTCTCTCTATAAAGAGTTCCTCAACTTCGCGGTTCTCTTCGCGTGTCGCTCGAGGGAGGTTTCAACTTGTTGGACGCCCCCCCCCCCCCCCCCCCCGAAAGGGGGCGACGGCGTATTCGGCGTCCTTAACCACAAGGAGGAAGAGAGAAAGAGACTTTTCTGAGACCTCCCTTTATTTTTTAGGGAGGTGGTGGTGGCGCGAGGCGGCCTCCCGCAGATGCCGCGCATTCATCAGGTGGCGCTGCCTGCCAGTTTGTAGGTGGTGGAGGAGGAGGTAACGCCGTTCGCGGCGGACGGTCGATAGCCGTGGAAAGGGCTCTTGGAAAGTGGCGGCTGTTTCCTCACTCTCTCTCTCTCTCACTCACTCACTCGATGTCCCTCCCCGACGCCGCACACTCAGTTCCTCATCGGCTGCGAAAGGGAATCTGTCGCCACGGAATGGTCGAGGACTTCGGGAAGACTTGCCATAGTTGCGTGATGGCGTGTCCGGTCTGGAGACTCGGAGACATGGGGATCCCGGTGGCTGTCGGAGGAGGCGAGGAGGGATCCATCCGGAGGGCAAGCTGAAGAGCGGGGATGCGGCATGGAGGCGGCGGGGGCGGCGAGGGAGGAGGGGGAAGGGGAGGAGAAAGGGGAGGAGGAGGCCGAGGAGGAAGGCAGGGGATGCGGAAGGCCGAAGGCTTGGGTCGTGGGGGTCGCCTCGCTACCCTTCCTCGCTCTCGGCATCTCCCTCACCTGCATCGGGTACCTGGGACAGAGGGAAGGCAAAGGTGAGGGCGTCTCTTTCCATCTTACTCAAATTTTATACTTTGACTTTCATCCATCCGTAGCTTTTGCTGCACTTTTCATCCTGGAAAAGGCCGCGTAAAGCGAAACCATGCCTAGTGGGATAGGTTTTTCCATTTGAAATACACGGAATTACATTTGTATTCCCAGTCGGAGACCGTTTCAAAACCGTGCTAAAGAGAAATTGATGGTCGTGAAGTTAGCGATAGTTTTCTGAAAGATAGCGGTGCTAAACCAAACACGTGTAAAGCAAAGCTGTTTAATTTGAGAGATGAGTTTATTTATCCATCCAATCGCTTGCAGCACTTGGACGCTATTCTTATATACGAGGGGAAATCAAAAAGTAAAGGTAATTTGCGTGCGAGAATAATACACAATGTCAGAACGCACTCTCTGCGTCATAATACTTACTATAGAGTCATATAAGTCTAAATGTGTCTTCCCAGTTGCCGGTACTCATTGTGTCTTGTACAGTTGAGGGCTAAACATGTCAGCTCTGCTTTCCGGTTGCACCGTTAGTGAACAACGTGCTGTCGGCAGATTTTTGTGGTCAGAAGGGGTCAAACCCTCTGAGATTTATGGGAGAATTCTAGCACAGTATGGTGAAAAGTGTATAAGTCAAAGAAAAGTGTACAAATGGGTGGAAAGTTTCAAAAGTGACGGAACAAGTTTGCTTGACGAACATCGTACATGTCATCAGACAAGTTCAAGAACAAAAAAATGTTGATCGAGTTAATGCTGTCATACGAGAAAACAGACAGATTACTGTTACTGCTGTTGCCGAAATTTTAGACATCTGTGGATCTGCGCGTTCAATCATGCACGATGACCTGAAATATCGCCAAGTTTGTGCTATTCACAGTAAACGCAGAGGATTGCTGTCAAAAGGTGTTCTTTTACATCGTGATAATGCTCGACCTCATCCAGCTACTGCAACCATTGAAACAATTGAAGAGCTTAAATCTGAAATTCTTCCTTGCCCACCCTACAGTCAAAACCTAGCCCAAGTGATTATCACCTTTTTGGTCCTCTGAAAAAAACATTGTGTGGACGTAAATTTTCACATGATGACAAAGTCAAAGAAGCAGTGCATACTTGGCTCCAGAAACAACAAAAAACGTTCTTCTCAGACGGCATTAAGAAGCTTGTGGACCAATTTAACAAGTGTTTGTAAAAGTAAGGGGACTACATTGAAAAATGATACTAAAAGTTTGTACATTTTACTTTTTTAGATTTAATAAAAAATAAATTGCCTTAACTTTTTGATTTGCCCTTGTAGGTACTTACTTTTTGCGTGCAAGGTGTGTTCGGCGAAGGAAGGATCAATTTTTGTACGCTGCACTGTATCGTTCGCAATATCGTATTTGTTACCTCTGACGCTTCCATCCGTCTCAAGCGCCATTTAACAAGAGTTATCTCAACAAACAGTAACAACCGTAGAATAATTTGAAAACTTTCCACAGCATAAGTTATGCTTAGTGTTACCCAGAGCGGGGACAAGATATTTTTGCATCCCAGGCAAGGTTTTAAAATTATGCTCCCTCCTATTGAAAGTATACGGCACACAATTTTGCCTCACAAAACAGTAGTTTATTTATAACGTAGAGGTAAAATAAAATATACTAAATATATTTTATAACATAAAAGTTACATTTAAAAGTTCAAATCGCCATTTGTCACTTCCCTAAGTGTGCTATTTCGAAGAAGCAAAACGTCACTTAATTTTTAGTATTTCTTTCATTATACGTATATTCTAAAATTATCAAAATCGAGCCGAATAAGGACATAAGGTAAAGAATGTCGCCATTTATACAAAGATGTCGCTATATCCTTCTCTGTCGTTGCTAAAGGTCACATATCTACAATTTCGTGGTTATAGGATATAGTTGAATCTAAATTCAAGTGGCGACATTGTTAATAATCTTCTTTGTTGCCTAAATAACATCGATACATCTCTCCGAATCTCTTCCGTAACAAATTAATTAATCGTAAATTTAGTGTTAGTCTGAATCCGAGATTTTTCCGCTCAAACCAGGACGTGTGGTAACCGTAGTTATGTTTATGTTCGATTTCTGCCTTCTGGTATACTCTACGCAATTGGGTTATTCATGCAGACGCTATCCGTTGGACATTCTCTCACTAAGTAATTACTTGGATTCCGTTTCGGTGAACATAAGCTCATTGATTCGCTGCGTCTTTTTTACGAAAATTTTCCATTCAATTCGTTCACGTGAAATGGGCATTCCGCCGGTTCTGATCGCACTAAAATTTGGTAGATTTAAAAGAGAGCTTTTGAGATTGCCTTTCGTCCAAATCGCCTCGTCACTGAGGATTCGTTCTAGCTTTGCATGCGTGCGCTTGTTTGACATTTCGAAGGGGGTAACCATTTATTCAAAATACGAACCCGTAAGAACCCTTCGGCTAAAGGTCAGAGGTCAATCGACGCTTGTGTTTCTTTGGTGTTTCGCCCTTATTATTTCTCGCATAATAAGGGGCCCATCAAACCATAAAACTTGTAGTTTTGGCCAGTTCTTACCTATTCTTATTTTTCGCAGCTTAAATGTCGTGCACAAAATCCATTAAATTTGGCACCTTAGATTACACTTGCTTCGGAGGCCGGAAGAAATTAATTGTCGCTGGATTGAAAGTGTTGAAAGTTATTCACATTTCTACGTTTTGCCATGCAACCTCGTTCTCCCCAAAGACGCGGGAAGATTGGTGTTGTCGCGGTTGCATAGCGTGCAGGATAGATTTCACGACCTGGGGAATATACCGTGGTTCGGGATTTGTTTTCACATCGTAACACGATTGGATCAATTATGACCGATTTTCCATTTTCGGAGTATGGCTATCTGTTAATTTCCTTTGGCATGCCAATGAGTATAAAAAATCTGCAAAAGCGACGACACATAAACGAAGCACAAATTGCTTCTGCCGAGAACTGTGGTCGTTGTTCCTGTGAGTATTTATTGATTATGGTTTTCAATATAATAATTATAACCATGAAATTGCTTTATTTAATGGATACGTAAAGTTTTAAAGTGAAGGATAGTTTATTACTCCGAAATTTGTCCAAAGTATTCTTTCAAGATAAAACAGGTAGGGAGAGTAGCGGAAAAGCGTGTCCAACGCGAACGCATTTCAAATGTCCTCCAAAGATTTTTCTGAAGACATTTCAGAACTAATGGTTAACCTTTAACGTAATCTTATTCGTTAGTTGATCTTGAAAATAGGCATCCAATATCTTTCTCCAACAGATATCGATGTCTAATAAGAAAAACAGAACGTCTTTACTCAAATTGTCAACGTTCGATAGTTAAACCGTTTTACTTTTATTCCCTTTCTATTTCAACTTAAGTACTACGCAAACATCCGTGCGTCGATAATGTATTCCATATTTACGTTTATGATCGATTCTTGGAAATTCGCCGCTGTAATAATTTATGACGGAGTTGTCGAGGTGACTGAACCAAAGACGATTTAGAATGCACAGACATCGTGGACTTGTATTAAGATCCCGGTCTGCTTGCATTGGATGGGTCGATCTCCTCGCTCTTTCCCCCTTTGCTTCCTTACTCTCTACGCCCACCCCATTTTTTACTCCGCCTCGAAATCTCTCTCTCTCCTCGTGTTCTCTCAGGTCTCTCCGTGAGCGTGAGCATTTGACTCGACCGCTTCCGTGTATGAGCCAAGAGATAACAAGAAGCAATACGCCCTTTCAACGCTCGTAAAGTTGAAAAACAAAACTATCGAATATTACGTTATTTTATAAAAAATCTGTTGTAATAGTTTCTAACGTTCCGACGAACTATTAATTTACAGCATGACCAAGTATTATATTTTAGACTTAAAACCGAATTCGAACTCCTTATTGAAACTGTACTGAAAGTTGTAAATAGGGAAATTACCACGACGCAAACATATGTTATTTAATTCAAGCTAGAGAGTCACAGACTGAAAGAAAATAGCAAGAAAACTTCATTCTTTGCGTTTCGTGTTATGAAGCACGACTCCTCGTCCTTCACGAGGAGCCTTTAAAGCTGCGTGACCCGTTTCGGGGAAGTTTCAAAGTGTAGTCAGAGGATTTCCTAATCGAGGTTGGTGAATGCATGCGCGATATTGAGTGCCCGAAATGAGCTTGCGACGAAAAAAGACATCCGGTCTTGGAATATGTGGCCATTAAAATACGAGGGGACGCTTTAAGAGCCGTTCTACGAGCTCCAAAGACTTTGGAAGGAGGAGAATATTTCTTCAAGTGGCAACATCATAAAAATACCTTCTTATGGAATAATAACATCACAAACAATTTTTATGGCGATCAAGGAATCTGAACGATTATATTTACGGAAAGATTCTAATTTAACGAAAATTTTCATATTCATATGCTGCTACGGAGTATGCCATTATACTAATATAAAAGAGGAAAAGTAAAGAATTTCAGCATGCGGGTCGGTAAAATGCATGCGAGAGTTTTGCAGAGGCATTCAAACATTATGGAAATGAAAGAGAGAATTGGTTCTTTAGATGCTTCCAAAGGAGGCAGAGTATGCAAAGAAGTTTTGAAGAAAATAAATCGAAAGAATAAAGAAGAGCGTAGAATCCTTGACAGAGGGGACAATGTAACTACTCTTAAACGAAAGCTTCTAGAGACTTCGTTTTTCCGCCAATAGATTCAGTATTCTCTCTCGTTGTGCACGTTTTTCTGTGGAGGTTCTAGTGGTCAGCAGAACTGGTATAAAAATTTTACTTTAAATTTCCATTTTTTTAATCAAACGTTTTAATTATTTTTCTTCTTGATCATATTAAATAATTTTTATAATATAATTTCAGACTAATCATAATAGTATACATAAATTTTAACATTCTGTATTAACAATTTTTTGAACCAACATTTACTGTCGGCTTCAGCAGCTCTTTTCTTCTTTCTTTCGATTATATAAGAATTATCTACAGTTATCACGAAACAAAGTCAAATGTCAAATTTTATAAGCTGTTGCTTTATCAGTTTCTGCGGTATCAAATAATCTATTGAAGGCATTTGCTATTCTTGCGTAAAAATTATATCTTTATTTTAAATTTCATTTTTTCCATAAATAAATATTTTGTGATTTCATTCATTAGACAAAAAAATCTTATAATTATTATTTTAATTTGAGCCACTTTAAAATTGCATTATGAAGTGTCTCTAGATGCGTTAGATTAGGAATACAAACTTTAATTGACTATCAAGCATTTATATTAACTTTTGTTAAGCGACCTTAAACTTGTTTTACGTCATACGTTCTTTATATAAAATTACTTGTTAAATATTACTTTAAGATCGCCATTGTTTTCTTAAATATGTTAGTTCTGAATTTTACTCGGTGGTTCTATGTCATAGTAGACTCAGGATTTTAATTGGGGATAAAATAAGGGGTTATTTAATTTCTTATTAACAGTATTTTGAGATTAAAATTTACATTGTAAAATATCATCGACGCCGTCGTTGCAGCAATTTCACCCAAGGTTATTCGAATAAAAAGAAACAAATATCGTGTCGCCAAATATCAAAGCACACTTTCCAGGTTTAGTATTCCTCCTCTTTTGTGTTATTTTCCATTGATAAGTTGTTAGGTAATGATATCGGAAGGTGAACTCGTTCCAAATACGAGGCAAATTGATTTTTCTCTTTCCTTCGCGTTGCCCTAAATGAGGACACGTTTTTTTCGACCGTGACCAAGAAAATAATTTCATAGAAACATGTAATTAAAACCATAACAGAGTAGAGAAGACTTATCTAAGCGCCTAAGCGATTTTATCGCTCGTCGTAGTTTGGGAAAAAATAGTGCATCTTTGCATGACAATTAGCTATTGTTATGATTTAGAGTTCTTATCGTTCCCATTGCAGCCATTAACTCCGGAATTTAATTGAGGTCAATTTTTAATGCATACGAACTCAGATATAACGATAAAAATTTGACATATTTAATCCTAGAAAAGCTCAATCGGATTTTATACTTTCACAATTCATTTAGCCTTCGGTAGAGAGAAGATTAATCGATAAACATGGAAACATGGACAATTTTCTCTATTTTTCGCCAAATCAAATGAAAAACGCCTCTTTTTCGTACTCCGTTACTAAAACAAGCAAAGCAGGCGTGATATTTTTGTATCAATAAGTTACACTCGCCAAACGTCAAGGATTAAATTTGAGAGCAATATGTGTGTGTGTGTATATATATATATGCGTGTGTGTGTATAAAACTTCAGCTTGTGTATATTACACAAGTACCCGGCGTTGCGTGGGCAAATCCAGTGTACTGCATTCAAGAACAAGCAATTTAAAAAATGTACTTGCCACAGCAATCTATTAGAATCTATTTTCGGTGAATTACCGCTAAGGAAGGCTGCTTTGTAGCCGAAATGTGCATATGGTTTTTTAACCTCGTTGTGGCTATTGGAGATACCTGACGGAAGTGCATTTTAAAAAAATTGCTTGTTCTTGAATTTTTTTCAGCAATAAGACAAGCTCGATAGTTCACTGTTGAATTCATACTGCATGAACATATGATCTCTGAAGCACCAATTATAAAATTTATTCGGAAACAGCATAACATTGGCCACGAAAAATCGGCGAGAGCATATAATTACAACCTATGTTTCCTGTGATATAAATTCAAGAAAGTGCAAAATATGTCACTTAAATATTGCATTGCATTATGAAATGTCTATAGTTGCGTAAGATTAGGAATACGATGTTTAATTGGCCATCAAGCCTTTATATCTTATGTATATATGTATGTATACATACACACACACACACACACACACATGAAACTAACCTTTCCTGTCGGTAATATAATATCAGGGACTAAATCTTAACTATTTTCATCTTCAAGGTACAGACGCAGGAGGCCTGGGTCCACATTTCCGCATCGCTGGTCCCGTAGTCCTCATCGCTAGCGTCTTGGTCCTCTTGCTCTTTTGCGTCTGCCGCCGCCCTGGACTGGGGCGAGTGGGCACGGAGGCGGTCGTTCCTCGCCACTACAGGGGAAGGGTTCATAGGCAGGAGTGGAAGGAGGGAGGGAGTGGGGCGGTCGCGAGGATCGGGATCCGTGGTTCCGTAATCGGCGACCCCGATGCCTTGTGGGACTCCTGCACCCTGGGGCATTGCCGCTGTCCTATTACCCCTGGCAAGGAGTCCGTCCCGAGGTATCCGGTGACCATGTTGGTTCCTCCGCTGCTGAAGGTGATCCCACCCACTCCGGAGTCACCTTCTGTGAGGAGAGAGAATGGGGCGGGGAGGGCCATCTCCATGCACCATCTCTACCTCACTCCCCTAAAACTTAAAGGAGACTTTCGGTAGTGTGTTTGACGTTCTCGAGTGGGCGTGAACGTGCTATGAACGCTGACAATTTAAATAAAAAAACTACATTCTCATGAAATTTTCTATCGAGTGTTTACGTGTGTGCTGCGATAACCTTGAACGGCTTCAGAGACTTAGATGTGAAATATTGCGGATAAAATCAAGAAACTGCAGTTTTTAAATGTGTGTCCGTAGTGTCATACTATATTAGCTTGGTTACGATGAACCTTGTAACAATTCGTGCTTTACCAAGTTCATAATAATCCTCCATAACGTTCTGTTTTTACTAAAAGACTTTACTGCGCTGCATTTTTGATCGCTTACATTTTAAGGAAACCCTTTCCCAGTATTTTTCCGCCAATTTAACGGAATTCCGTGAATTTTATACAAGACTATACGTTTTTTTGAACAACTTTTTTATTTGTCTGTATTCAGCCCTCCTTTTATATTTTCATTATAAATGAATCATGTCTTTAAATAAACAAATGAATCTCCTCAATGGTGTTAATTTAATCACAGTTATCAATTTTAAATAATTTTTTTTGAAGAATTAAAGAATTAATATTAAAAAAACAGATGATCCGTTTTCACATATGAAATATTTCTTAGAACATTTAAAAATAAATATTCTTTTGAAATGGCTCTGCGTTAGTGATAATACATTCTGCCATAGTATTACTGCATGGATTTAAGACGGTGTCCTCCACAAGAGCAGTACCATAAGAACTTTTCATTGTGGGGATTCGAGGACTGAAGTGGGCTTTCAATATTGGGCATATTCCATGTTCTTCTTTCGTATCTATCAACCGTGCCTAATATTCATATCTTGGCTTATTTATTACATATATGTTAAAAATAAACGCAATATGAGGAATAATAATAGAGATATTATCTTATAAGGAAGCATTTCAAGAACTTGAAGTACGGTGTAACTTCGTATTTCCGGCTACTCTTTCTGGAAAGATTCCATAATGGAAATGAAAGACTTATTATATTGTAAATTCCAACAAGTCTTTCATTTCTAGTATTATTATCAGTATCGATCTGTTTTTCTCAATCTTTTTAAGAGTATACAGTGTAATTCGAGCCAAAGAAAAAAAGAAAGAATTATTTACCATTTAAAAAATCTTTTATATTTGAATTATAGAATATATTACAATATCATTTACGCTGTGCTTAAAAATAATTTTTTACTCATCATCTCTAATTAAAGCTCCATTCAAAGTTTAAAATGTGTTCAATGAATTAAATATGCTGACAGTAAATGGATACTGTGTATTTGAAAGTCCTATTAGTGATAAAAGCAGCACTCTTGCATTAATCAATCGCTCCAGGAAAAATCTTAGCTTCATTGATATGTCCATAAAAGATAAGGAACAGATGATGAGCAATGAATTAAATTGATGAAAAGGCTAAGTAAATCTCATAAATCAATGCCGTGTAGTCCGAGCATGTTAGTCATGATCGATCAAAGAATTGAAAATTTCCAATGCATTGCAGAATCATATTTGTGTTTTACTTTTATTTATTGTTTACACGTTCTTTGCGCTGCGACGGTAATGACATCTCCGAATGTCTGCGCTCGACCATGTCATGCAACGCCAATTGCACGTGTCTGATTTTCCTTTTACGTGTGATGTCAGCATCACCCGCTAGTTATATGAACAAAGTCATGCTGGATTAGAATAGCAATCCGGAAAAAACCTTCGGGACATCCATAACGGAGAATTAATCAACCGTATGACCGCGAGTGCTGCTGTGCCCTCGAGGAGGAGGGGATGTTGGATTCAAGTGTTCGCTCTTGTTTTAAAATCACATTCTAAATAAATTTTTATCTGTAAGACAATACCTTGATTTAATTTTTAAAAGAAGCCCTTTCCTAGTATTTGCCATGCACGCGCATAACGTCTATAATTTTTCAGGTGCTAATTATTATATCATGCGATTCGTCTTATCTGCAGTGGCGGTCGGTGGTTGTTTCAACTGGTAGGGTCAACATATGTTTAAAAAAAACCTAAATTTATAATACAAAAAAGTATTTTATTTTTTACTTACCGAAAACGTACTGTAGTGAGTAGATGAAAAAAGTGCCTTGCAGCTAAAATGAGCGGTAAACAAAGTCTATTCGGCGATCTTTCTTGTTAGAAAATAAATCAATAAATTTTCTGTTGAGGCTATGTTATTTACATAAGTTTTTTCACACGATAGCATGTCTAAAGCACTTATCCTTTCTTCTTTCATAGTATTCCTAAGAAAAGTTTTTATTCTTTTCATCATTGGTATCGTGATCAACACTTTTAAAAGCTTTATTGTCTCTTGAAATGTTTCACACAAATCATCACCCAAAATTAGCGACAGAAATGGCACAGCACCAGAAACTGCTCTTAATTCCTCTCTTTCGTAAAAAAAAACTTGAAGTTCACTCTTCAGTCTCTTTTTTCCAAAAAAGGATACTTTTCAATATTTCACTGAGACACGTCTCAGAGAATATTTTGCTGTAATTATCAAAATCTTCGACCACAAATAGATTCGTAGCCACGAGTTGTCCAGTAAATTGAGGCTACATACAATATATATCTTCTGGAAGTACGACCAAATACAAGGTATTGATTTCGAGAGTAGAATTCCGGAATATCGTTCCTCGATTTTCGATCAATTTTTACTTTCTCCATATACGAAGTATAGAGAAAGTACCTATTGTTTTCATGAAAAAAATCGAATTCGAGATTTCAACAGAAATACATGTTTTAAGGTCCCCACACGTTCTGACTATTTTCTCGATGATGTCTGTCTGTATGTGATAGATTTTTGTGGGCGCTCTAACTCAAAAACTATTAATCGGGTCAAGGTACAATTTTATATTTAACATTTTTATAAAAGTTAGAAGATCTGATTAATTTTTAATAAAAATCGGTTGACCGAAAGTGGGTGTTTACTCTTGTCACATCGGTTATTTTGAAATATTTGCTTTAATATTTGATAAATGTAAAAATGTATTGGAATAAAGGTTGTAGAAAATTTTATTTTCTACAACTTTTGTTTGATACATTTTTCCATATAATGCATTGTTTAAGAGACATCTTATATTTTTAGCTGCCACCACCACGCCACCTACCGACGACTATTGTTAACAATTGACGCTTAGTTACGTCTTAGTAACGCTCATTTTTCTTTTCTTAATTGTCAACAGGAAGTAAATATTGACAACGATCCCAGAGCTAACAACATGTAATTTGCCATATAAATATGGAGAAAGTCATGTGTTGCCCACATCAGTTTATTTATTTTGCAGAAACTCAGCACTCCGCCAAAATCAAACTTTCTCCAGTGAAAGTTTTCGGGACTATCACAATCGAGAGAAGTGTATACAGGACGGACAAATTATGGCTCACATGCCACATAAGGCCCGCGGTGTCGTTATGAAAGCGAAACGTGTTATGTAATACAAAGAAAATTCATATTTTTAAACTTATGGCCAGAAAACCTTTCTTAGCGAAGTATGCTAAAGTATTATCAATTCTTGATTTCAATAATAGGATCCTTCACATTAAATCTGTCCGCATAAGCTTCCGCAGCTCGTAAAAAGCTTGGCCAGTATACGCAAGTGACATAATGAAGTCAAGAGGCGTTACAGTATACGCAACACTTCTTAGGCAAGGATTGTTTGTTTTTGTGCATTTCTGGCTAATCAACCTCTTGGATTATTATAGCCGTGACACACATTACACATCAGGCACACTCTCAAGTGAGGAGGAAAATCCGGTGCCGGCATTAGCCTACTCTTTTCGAAGAGCACTAAAGGGGCCAACTGCTTAACGTCCTTTCCGATGGACGGAGCGCTGACTTTCGCGGTCTCCTCAAAGCACACACGATCCAAGGTTGAAATATCCTGGCCTCGGCCGGATTCGAACCTGGGACCGCTGCGTGGAAGCCCAACGCTCTAGCCACTCCGCCACTCCTTAGGCAAGGGTTACCGTGATAACTACGATGATAAGAATTTCTTTCAAAAGTTGTCTGTCATCGATAAAAAAATCGCAGTCTTCACATTATTGAGTATTGTGCCACTATGGTATAGTATAATTATAATTCTTGGCGAGTGCGACGGAACAAACTTGCGTATTTGCTGAAAGTTTGCTCAAAACTGAATAAAGTATGAGTCCACGAGAAATTCGCGTACATACTGGAAAGCTAAGTACAGGACATTGCCGGAGAGCGCGAGAGAGGGATCGTCCCGGAAATTTGCTACTTACCGTTGCCGGAGTGGAGTACTCCTGACAGTCTACGTGCTGGGGAAAATTCCGAGAACAGAGATTTCAATCTCAGCAAAAGGCAGAAAAGCTAGCTTATTTGGCTATTTTTTCGCACGGAGAAACAATTTTGGGTATAGCTACGAAAAAATACAGACGAGGGATACAGCTGTTTCGCGGTACTGTCTCGCAAAATGCGAGACGGCTGTCACCATATTCTGAATATTTAGTTTTTACCCGCCAACCTCCTGAAGTGCATAATTGAATTCCATGGTCTGCCACAGGTGGCTCCACCTTCTAATGGTTACGGTGGTGAAGACTAGCCACTACTCCAGCAATTTCACTACGCATATTCTCATATCTCCATTGGACTCGATGGGAGTGGTGAGGTGTATGAAGGTAACCAGTACCGTGGCAAGGGAGGAGCGATCGTCCCGGGCGGCGTGACGAAGGGGTGTGGCTACAGGCAAGTCTCGAGTATGTATATTTTGTTAAAAATATTTCGAAAAATTTTGTTGGTTATTTGTTGGTTATAATTTATGTATTTATGGTAATATATAGAATTTATTAACATAAATTAAATATATTTTTTATTTGGCACGCAATTGAAATCATTATTTATGAAATTATGATAGCTTTGAGTTGGTGTTTTTCTCACACTGGTCGGCTAACTTCCCGGCTACATTTTTGACGGTTTGTCCGACTGAAAGAAGCTTAGAAGAGTGTCATGGATAGTTAACTCTCACACTGAGGTAAGGTGCCTTTAATTTTCTTTAATTTATCTACGTGAGGAACTGCTGCAAGCCAGCTCTCTTTACTTTGATAACGGTCCAATATCATATCATAATAAAAAACTCTTCTGTTAGGATCCCCTGATTCTATGTAGCATGTCATCACCGAGCTCGGAGACTGAGCATAGACGTTCTACGTCAAAACCAGTGTCTTCTAAATAAAACCATTCATTTATTCCTTTTTTCTTACCTTGTTGAAAATACGGATTTCAAAACAGTTACAGATAACTCAGTTAATTTTATTTTTTCCTACCGGCGATACTTAGTGAATATGTCTGAATTTTCAGCATATTTACTAGATTAGTTGTCATTAATTTATTGTTTTATTGTTGTAAAGGAATAGTCTCAATGACTGACCTTGGTGTAAAGGAGGGGTTCTCGACTATTTAACCTTAAACTGTTTCACCTTAAAACGAACCTATAAGCTAGAGATAAATGCAATATGAAACTATATTCGGGCGTCCAATGGAGTTAATAGCCAGGACCGACTTGATGGCAGTGCCAATATTGTGACTGCGCAGTGACCCGCGCTCTCTAAAAATATTTATTGTACTTATAAATTACATACATTTTTGAAAACCCGAACAAATATCAAACACTGTCGTGGTTAGAAGGGTAGCTTTACTTATTAAAAGTTTTTGACGCACACGCTTTGCCCCGGGCCCCGCGATTTTCCTAGCCGCCTCTATTAATAGCATTACTATTATCCAAAAATAAATTTTCTTTTGGTTCCAGATATGCGGAACGCACTTCCTGCCATGTGGTGAGAGCACGATGAGGAAGATGCAGGAGCGTTCGGAGGAGTGGAGGCGAGGCAATTATCCCCTTGTCAGCGGCAACTGGATATCTTGTTAACAGCGTTCCTCTTTATATATATTGAGGCATTTATTGTATTCTACTTTTTTGACAGTCAAATACGATATTTGGTGATTTCTTACGCGGCATGTGTATACGAAAGTGCGTCAACCGATAGAATTTGCCATAAAGCACTGGAAATTGTCTGAACTTACGATATGTAAGTATAATAATTCTTGTAAAAATAAAACTTTTCATCTGAAACCATATTCCATTTTTATTTTATATCCAATGTCATCTATTAATCTCTTGTGCTTTGTGTCGCAAACGAGTGCATCTTCACACTACGCCCGCGGGTTCTCCGCAGCACGTGTCGAAAAATGAAAACCGACGCAAAAAACAGAACTAAAGAAAATAATTGCATACGAAGCACTTTTAAAATGTAGGCATTGAATTTAAAAAGTAAACTCGTGTAAAAAATGTAAACTTCGTTTGAACCCTAGTCCAACAATTAGAAATCTGATTCTATACCACCAAGCTAACAAGTAAAGGTGTTAACTGAACATCTAGAAAGAAAATTTGAATGGAGTCCTTGAAGTGCACGCCGTAGAAGAAATCACACTGGGCCCCGCGCCCGCAATATAAACCGTTCAACGTCAATAATATTTATTATACCCCATGAATTAAGCTAAAATTAAAGACTAAACTCTGTATTCGCTTATAACGTTATTCCGAGATTATTGTCGTATGGAGCCCTGCCGAATGTTTTGGCAAGTGGCTCCGCCTTAGGTTCATGTCCCATTGAATAGTGTCTTGTAAAGCTTAGCCATTAGACGTCCTCACTGAGGCACATCCAAATAAATGCCTGTGACCCCTTTTGATGGGCCTGTCTGTCAAGGACAAAACCTAGGGTAATCCTGTGGGACGTGGGAATTTCGGCTACGTTAAGGTGAAATATAGGTCAAAACCTGAGTGGTGTGAGTTTTTCGCCTTTTTGGAGGCCAAATCCGGGATTTTCGCCCGTTTTTCAAAATTGTCCGACTTTTTCTCAGAAAATTACTTGACCTTGAACCTGAAAGCGAAAGTTTGACGTCATTGTGGCGGGATTTTAAATTGCTCCTTTCGCTCCTTGCTTTTATTTTAGCCTTTATATCGTATTACCATTAATCAATTGATTAAGAATAGATTTTATTTGTGTAATATGCTTTAGTAACCACTTAAAACAAACAATACGTATTTAGTTGTATTTAAATGAATTTAACGCTATTTATAGCCATAATATTTTTATTATCCGTTTATTTTATGCAAATTTCACTCAGTAAACTTACAAGGGGCATAGATTTAAATGTTTCGAAATAAAAAGGCACTGAATTCATTTATAAATTTTTATTTTTAAATAAATACATTATTAGGGACAAACATGTGCTGCCACGTCGTGACATATTGCGGTACTCACTCCTTCGATAACTATTAAATTAGTGGAACCAAACGACGACGGACTATTCAAATCTTCACAAGAATAGATATTTTATGAAATGCATCGCTTTTATCGCCGAGTAACTCGAATCCCGCTGCTCTGTCTTGGTGGGTCAGAGCGCTTTCCAAGGCGGGACGAGAGTTAAGTCGAAGTATGGTAGCGTCGTTCTTTTCGCCGCAAATCGACGATTCAATCACACACCATCACTCTAAGTTGCTATCATTCTAAATAGCTCTGAAATTAGAAATACAATTTTTGATCATTTAATAGCGTTTACTCTCTTTGTTAACAAATCGAGCAAAACACGACTCCGACACCTTTTGTTAATTATATTTTAGATGTTTTCTTCTTTTGTATTTCATATTTCATTTGTTAAAATGTACAGATAAAATCTTGGAAGAATAAAAGCATGATTGTGTTCATATGATAAATAGTTTAAAACAAATCCTCTGGATTGTAAAATAAGGGGCTACGAATCTTCACAAAAAGTTAGCACCTCGATTAAGCACAGACAACATTATTGGAACTGTTAACTTAAAATTGACTAGACAGATTTATCCAGTAATATATGGAAAAGTACCTACACATTAGATACCAGCTTCAGTGAAACTTACGTAATTTTTCTAATTCATTCGAACTCTATGGGGAAACTTGTTATGAACGTCCTTTTAAACTTCAATTACATTTTCAGTTGATTAAATGAATCTTGAAAAAATAATTAATTTTATATAGAACCTTAAATCAACCACATATTGCTTAAATATGTATCTTCACCATGGTATAAACATTTTGTATGCAATCTATTTTACATCTGCATTGATAATTTGCAAATACACTAGTTTCAGATCCATTTTTTTAACAAACGACAGAAGAGTCAATAACAATACTGCCTTTTAAAGTCTGTCCAAACAATTCATCTAACACTAAAATGTTCAGAACACAGTGAAAGTGATTGTATCCAATCTCCTCAGGACCTTAGGTTGGTTGCATAATGGGTTAGCTCATATAGAAAAAGCCAGAAATGAAAATATATTAGATGTTAATTATAATCATTTTAAAAATACTTTATTTACAAAAAATAAGTGCTGCAGATACACACCAGTTGTTGATAGAAAATTTTATGTGGCTCAGTCAATATTTTGAATTTCTAGTGGTAATGGATGCACCAGTGATTTCATCACCTTTAAAAGTTAAATTTAAAAATGCACAGGAAGCCTCTCACTCTCTCATAAACACAGGATAAATATAGTTGGAGCAATCAAAAGTACCTTTGGTGTTTGCCCTGTGAACCATGTTTTGGTAAAGGCCTAAAAGTCATAACTGGAACTCAAGTATACAGACATTCGTAAATTGCCCAAGTGCTTTACCCATTAAAATTTTTAGGCATTTCTAAAAATCATTCTCATACTTTACAGTAGATGAAAGAGCAAGTACATAAATAAAAACTGCAATACATAATTGGATGATAGTATATCTCCAACTTCGTAATCTATAGTTCTAACATGTCATAAAAAGTTCAATAGATTGAGCTTTGGCTAAAATGAAACCAACATAATAGGCTACTAATTTCGCAATATTAGAATCTGGCATTACAGGATCACAGCTGAAGGTAACAGCTGCTTTATAGCCAAATTTATTATCTTTTTATGGCTGAAGAAACCTATTGTTATCAATTAGACAAAAAGAATATTTCCTGTGCCTGCACCAGCTATATGCAAGATCTGATGAAAAATTTAATTAAGCAAGTCAACAAAACTGTCGAGAATACAATTAGTTTAAGTTCATTATAAATACAATGCCCAGGAATATACTGTTTAGAATGTATTTTTCCAATCGATTTGCATTGATTAAAAATATTTTGGATTAACTTTTCCTATGCAGAAGAGTGATCCAATTTTTATCAACTAATTTTAAGGGTAGGATATAATTTATAGTTTCACAAAAAAATTTATTTCAGAGCATAAGCATTTATTTCTATACAAAATAATATATATATACATAAAACATTTTGATTGTAGATAAAATTATTCTAATGATGATCAAAAATGTAGCCTAATCAAAATCTCTCTATCCTAACATTATATATTACTATAAGCAATATAATTTAATAAAATCACATGCTTAAAATAGCATTAAATCCTCACTCGTTAAAATGAATACTGAAATCTTACAAAAATGTATATAAATAAAATTATTCCTATTTACAATCAGCATTTGTACATTAGACAACACATTTTCATGTGCGTTTTGCCTTTAAAATCACCATTTTCTAAAAATTAACTGTTTTACAGTCAAAAATCAGGATAGTCAATGACAAGTTAAAATGTGCCACTTATTTTTTAAATAGAACTGCCAGGTTATTGGCAATTTTATGCACAGTCATCCAGACACACTAGATTGGAATGTCATTTTTCACACACTTATACAGTTCTTTGTATTCTTCCAATGACCATTTGAAACAGTCTAACAATTTTGTTCTCTCCTTTTCCAGACATCCTCCTCACTCTCTCTTTATCCTCAAGCCATTCACGTTTTACCTTGGGACTCAATGGTCCCCAAAGGCTGCTTGGTGTAAAACCAGCTTTGATTGTCTGCAAGAAATTATAAGAGATGTTACTATAAGCAAATTGTAAAAAATATTTTCATGAGTCAACTTTGACTATATGTTATATAACTGCTGCTTACCTCCCACAAAGTGTCTTCTCGATGTTTATGAAATGCATAGAGAGCCCAAATTGGTATTTGAAGGACACCAATAGCCAGAAGCAACCAACCAAAAGCTGAAAAAATAATTTTTCATGGATTTTTTAATATTTAAAATTAAAAAAATAATTTTTATCAGTTATGCATAAATATTTCCATACAGACATGTTTGATAATTCAGTCTAAATTAAATAATTAAAAGGCTAGATTATATTTTATAGCATTTTTTTATTAAAGCAAATACTATGATAGCAAATATTTTATTATTTCAAGGAATCATTTTGAATGACTGATTTGTGCCCGTTTAATTCATACCATATCATATGATGAATAATTGTGAAACTCACCTTTAGCTATATCAGGATACATGTAATCTCCATATTTAAGAGGTTCAAGATTGATGATGGAATAAATGAGGATAGTGATGAGAAAGACTGGGGTAATAAGTCCCCAGCATAGTTTCCAATACATGCTCACTTTAAATCCAAGCATAAATTCTACATCATGGCAAAAGTTTTTCAAGCCTGAAATTTAGATTTAAAAATTATAATGCAAATTAATACAATAGTTTTTATCATAAAAACTTTCAAATATAAATTAATCCCTTAATGAGCAAGTTTACAGAAGTTTCATATGTACCATCGAGTGCATTCCGTAAGTTCATGAAATTTTTCATCTAACTGCAATGCTTAATTCATCTTATATAAATAGTGAAAAACTAAGAATTTGTGAAATTGATCAATATGCACACAATAATATCAAATGTTAATTTTAAGGAATAGGAGTTTAAGGGATTAAACCTGAATATTGGAATGTTTACTCTTACCATATATCCAACCAATAGCAACTGTTTCACAAACTGCCAGGATGAAAATGATGAAACCACCGGCATAGTAATCAACGAGATTTAGAATATATTGTCCTCCCTGCAATAAATTTTACAATAATGGATAAATATATATATAAATATATATGCTAAATGCATCTCCTTGGTTGAAAATCCTATTTTGACTTAATGAACCAACAAAAATTGTAACAAAAATAAATGTAGAATATTTTGTTAACATTTGTACTCACCGGTGTGATATATATTATGCCAGAACCGAATCCCAAGATGCAAACTACAAGTGCCACAAGCCATTGTCTGGTATTGGGGAACTGGTCACGGAAAATTGTAATTATAACACCCACCAGGGGAACAGCACTTCCAATACCAAGAGTGAACAGCATCAAGAAAAAGAGCACAGAAAATAGCTGAAAATAAAAAATCTTGTTAGTACAATGTTAGCATTTTAACACTTGCTTTTAGAAAACAGCCAGAATTTGATCATCAACAGTTTAATTGGCATCATAACTGAGTCACATATACAATATATTCTATAACACCTTAATTCAACATTCTCAAAGGATTTTGAGAGGTTTTATTTTGTATCCAAATTGAAAATTTTCTAATAAAATGTAATGCACTAAAATGTACCTGTGGAACATAATCAAATTGGGCAATGGCATCTGGGTAGGAGATGAATGCAAGACCGGCTCCTCCCTTCACTACTGAGGACACATCTGCAGCACCAGATGTATAAGCCAGGTTTCCAAGAATTGCAAAGATGGTGAATCCAGCAAGCAAGCTTGTGAAAGTATCCATTACGGTAACTATTACAGCATCCCTGGAAAATTAACGAGAACAAAGCAATTAAAATTTGGATTAAAAATATTTAAATAAACTTCCACAAATTCCATATGTTCACATTATAAATGTCATAAATGGCCAATAAAAGATTTTGCATGACTATGAGCATTATCAACTTTTCCCGCATTTTACACAGAATACAACACCATAGAAAAAAGTGTCTCACCTGTGGACATTGTGCCGGAAGGGATTGTATGATGAGTAAGTAACAATTGATCCAAAAGACACTCCCAGGGAAAAGAATGACTGTGTCACAGCTGCATACCAAACCTGTGAAGCAAAGAAAGAATGTTATAAATTTATATAATACTTTTGCTCTATTGAGAAATTAGTCCTGTATAATGGACTTCTTATGATAAGAAATTCTATTGCATTATTGTTGTTAAATAGAATTAACTTCTTGACCGTAAAATTCAAAATTAGACACACAATGAAAAAAGGGGGTAGAAAGGCAGGAAAAGGCAAAAGACAATAAAATTTATGGTCAAGGAGTTAATTCTATTTAACATCAATTTTGCCGTAGTCTCCATCTTTACTTATTTATTGCATTATTAAAAAATTTTTAGGATAAATATATTACCTATATGATTGTAAAAGGATTCACTTTTTAAACATTCAAATGGACAAAAGATTAAGGGCTTTAATAATAATAGTAATACAGTTAAATTTTTAATGATACTAAATTACCTAATAGCCATTAATTTGTTTCAATACGAAATTATTTAAACTATATAAAATTGCTGATGTAAGCTTCATCTTGTGAAATACATTTCCAGTTAAATCTAATTCTTGGCAGAAGTTTTGTAAAAAGTTATTTACCTTTGGATTAAGAAGTTCAGCCCACTGTGGTTTTATAAAAAATATGATTCCATCAACAGCACCTGGCAGGGTAACACCACGGATCAATAATGTGAAGAGTACAATGTAAGGGAAGATAGCCATAAAGTATGCTGCTTTTCCAGAGCTTTGGACACCCTTAGCCAGCACAATGAAAATTGAGATCCATGCCAACAGAAGGCAAAGAGTGAGGCGCCATTCTGGTAATCCAATGCCATTGTCTATGCCATCATCATTAGCATTGAGGACATATTTACTGTTCAAAGAGTAAAAAGAAATATTCTTTGAGGATTTATCCAATAGAAAATTAAAAATAAATATATTATTACATTACACTCATTAAAAGCTAATGCTGCATCAAATATTAAGTAAAATTTCATACTATAATCAATAAAATACTAGGATGACTAATAAAATTAATAGTGTCATTTTTAACTTACTTAAAATATAGATCTGAGGAACTTCGAAAACCAGTAGTGTTGATTAGAGCAACTTCAGTAGTTGCTGAGTAGTTCTCTGTTGATATGTATTTCTCAGTTAACGAGGTGTTCAAAACAGGTACTACTGGATCTTTGACAGAATCAAAGCAATTTTCCCATTCTGGTCTACATTTTGTCCAGGGAAGCACAGATTGGAAGGAGGCAGCAAAGTAGAATATGGTGAGACCCATGAGGGAACAATAGTATGTCACCACACATGTCGTTGATAAGAGCTGCCCATAACCAATTCCTGTGTAGAAATGGAAATATTTAACATGATGACATTATTGCTGGTATATTTAGAAAAATAAACCTGACCAAACTGGTAACAACCCTTTCATTAAAATAATGATGCATTGTATTATAAATTCATATCAACTCTTTCTGAAAAATATAGCTTTTATTTTTATTGGCAGGGGAAAAAATAATCTCATCAAAATATTTATTGTAAATTATATAAGCAACATCACTACATTTTTTTACCTTTCATTGCTGGAACCACCTCCCAGATCTTCACTGATCCTTTGCTTGAAAACTGCCCAAGAGACATTTCCAGATAGTACAGAGGTTTTCCGACAATGAAGAGCACAATGATGTACGGAATAAGGAAAGCTCCACCTCCATTTTCATATGCAGTAAATGGGAATCTCCAGACATTGCCGAGACCCACAGACATTGCAATGCAGGAGAGGAGAAACTCAAATTGGTTAGACCATTGCTGTCTCTCTGGTCCATCATCTCCATTTTCAACATCACCAACAACTGCTTTTTGTGGAATTGCTTCAGGTTTTACTCCATTAGCTGCTGATACAGGGCTGATAACACTCAGCTTTCCCTCAGTGCTACCATCAAATCCTTTGTTTATTACGCCCAAGTTCTGAAACAATTAAAAGTAAAATATCAATGAGTATGCAATCATTGTAAAAATGATTGTACATGTCAACAATTCTGTTACTTGCATTTATTTAACAATATTAATGTAAAGTATACCAATAAATTCATGACCATCAATAATATTTTAAAATGTGAAAATATCTCTTGAAAAAGATTGCCAGATATTATGTCAATAACATTGCTATTTATTGTTTCTTTTAATCCATACCTGGGAATTCTGAGATACTCATTATGTTCTATGAAATCTTAAAACATTCGAGTATTAACTTTTGTAAAAAAAGTAAATTTTTTGTAAAATTATCTACATGAATGTTGGCATTTAGTTATGCTAAATTTACTCCCACAGTTGGTTCTTGGAAAAATGATTTATTTATAGCAGTCCCACATTTCCATATGGAAAGATGACTTCTCTTTTGATGCTTACTGAATGGTTGCTTAGCTATTACGATTTACAAGTCACATTTGCGATTATGCAACTTGTCATCAATTTTTACGCTTTGGGTATTAAAGCAGATGCCGCTCCTTTATTTATTAGCAGCCATGTACCCGTTTGCCTTGAGGATGTTACTGAAACATTTGTTTCCCCAATACAAAATACATAATGGCCTTGGAGAGATATTGTCAAATCACTACTTGAGTATGTACGTAACACTGAAAATGAGGCGCATTCTGGTAGATAGATACCTCCTTTATTAAGAAGTATTAATTTATTATTTTTATATTTAAATTTTGTGCGAAATGGGTTCGAAGCATTCAAACAACGTCATGCTAAGAGGCTCTAAAATAGCCTTTTTGTATCACTGATAAAATGCGCCGTCTTATTTGTTGTCAAGTCTAAAGAAAATCGAGAATATCTAAGACAGGTGATTGGAATGCGATAAATCACGCACGTGCCGCTCGCATTCTTTAACTTACCGGTGACGTCGTTTAAAACACCAACCCACGTTTAGCAACCAGAAAACCATGCTCTACACGCTGTAAAGCGTTATGAATGAACGGCGGAACGAAACCAGAGCCCGTAGTAGGCGTCAGCATCGATGAATTTAGGTACCCCGCAATGTGACCGAGGTATCCCGTGGCTGAGATGCAGCATCTGAATGTTCGTGACGCCCTCCCTTCCCCCAAGCCGCACATCGCATTTCCGAACGTTTTCACGTTGCTTCCTCCATTTTGAAAACGTGGGGGACTCCCGAATGCCCCCTGCACGTGTTCCTGCACGACACCGGTGACGATTCGGCGATTTTTTTTCGACCAGTGCATCGTTATTCCATGGACCATCAAACATCGACCCAACGCTATCATAAATTTTCTGTATCTTCTTTGCCATTGACCGTACCGCCCATAGACTTCGTTACCTATGTTTTCCCTATCATCACAAACTTTTGCATTAAATCATAGTTTTTTTACTTGCCTGTGAGGATAAGAGATTGCCTTTCTAGAAGAGTTAGTTGGTCGTTTTAAATCTTTGCGCATCTACAGACGACGAATAGTATTTTTAAACGATGCTGATCTTTATTCAGAGTTTGCGTCAACCGTTTAGAACAAGTGATCAAACAATAGAATATTTTAATGGTCGATAAAACGTATCGTAAGAAACAAATCATCGGTTCGTTTGCGAAAGGCTCGTCAAAGAACACGACTTCTCTTGAATCCGATCACGAGCTCCCGTTCAAACGTGTCATCACGCTCTTTTCTTAGATTATGGCGGATATGAAGATCTTCCCAGTCTTACTCCTAAAAGAATATCATCCTAAATTAGAGATGTACGTAAATCATCCGTAGTGATCTCCAGCAGAGGACATTCCCCTTTTTATAAAAAAAACATCCAAGACAATCTATATGATCAAACGGAGTAAATAGTAAGCACAACATTTCGTAACCATCTCATTCCCTCACAATAAGAACTGTCCAGATATCAACATAAAGCCGAGATGTTTTTCTGGCCAATCACGTTCGATTTCGGTTGTCTCCTGCGTCTAATATATGGCCTTTCAGCACTAAGCCAACTATAGGTAATCTGCGCACTAAATGTAGAAAGGGTGACCACAAGTCCATGCCCATTCCAATATGGATACGGATATAATATTAGTAGGAAGAGGCCATAACTATCTCTAACACCACCAATATAATATGCTATAACCATAACACCGACATATTCGCTCTAAAATTATAAACTAAAATAACTGATTTATCAAATCTCTTCACGAAAAACTCCTAACTCTATGACATCTCACTGTGACGTCCATTGCTCTCTTTACAACTAAAGCGTGAAGCTCGATAGTGCGAGAAATAATAAGTGAAAGTTGAGCACACTTGTTAAAATGATTCAATCGTCGATCAGTTGAATTGTAGAAGACCATAAGTCAAATGAAAAAAATTTTTAAAAGAAATACTTAGGTCATTTTAAAGTGGTAATTTCGCAAATCGGCTCATGCTGCAATTATTGGAAAGAAATTTTTTTTCTAATATTCGCTCTGCAAAGATGAAGGGTAAATAAACTGGCCTACTGCTCGCCTACGCCTGTCTTGATAAAAATAAAACTGATGACGTTTAAAAATTTTCATAGTAAAAACCTGATCTCAAGGCAAACTGAAATTCTTCGAGATTTCGAAGGTCACTCCACCCGTCCTGATAGCTGTGGTGGTCATTTTTGTAGCTATATCATATTACCAGTTTTCCGTGAAGCGGGATGAAAAATAGCAGCAATAAAATTCCGATTAGTTTCTAGATACTTTTTTCAGGTCGCGCTGCTTCAACGTTAGTTTTAAAGCGGATGGCCGAGTAAACGTGGCATAATAATCGAAAGAATAACTAGAGCAACGATAGCCCCCGAAATAAGCGCCACAGAAAAATAACAAGCTAACGATGCGATTAAAGCCTTAAAAAGTATTCATCAGCGAAAATAAAAAATTGATTCTAAAAAAATTAGAAGAAAATCTAAATAATTGCATTCCTGTCGTTCTAAATCCATACCGCAGCAAGGTTTAACCCATCAGCCTTTTTGCACAACTTGAGGTCCCATTACGAAATGGTTTCCCACCGTCGATGCCAAAGATTCCTTGTGCGGGGATTTTCCCTAAGGGTTTCGTGCCTCGGGCGCTAAGCAGACTTAAACATGGAGCGAATCTATTGTTCTTTCCCAACTTTCTCGTCCCTCCGTTCAATCATTTCAATTGCTTCTCGGAAAACCGCGTCAGATAAACCGCAGTGCCGGTCAAAAGCTATCCCAAGGGCAATATTGGCGTATTTAGCCGCGTCCGCCCGCGACGACATTGCGGACATGTATTTTTCCCTCGATCCGCTTACGACAATGGGTACGCGACTGTTAAATATCGAGCACGCGCCGTCACGTGACTCGGAGAGGTAGGATGGGTGAAAGTACTACGCCGAGGAAAGAACTCGCCCTATACGCACGTGCTTCAAACGCGTATGAAAGCGAGGCTTCAAGGAAAAAAGGATGAGATCTTTTTGTCATGCATGCATGCGCTCTCGCCGAACGGATCCTGCTCGAGATTTTTTCCTATCTCTTGCTAGCTTTGAGAACAGGTTCGGTTACACGAAAATAGATCGTTAAGCAAATGATTTCCCATATGCCCCCTCGATTGTTTGGCCCGATGGGCAAATATTTTTTTGAGTGCCGTTATAAAGAGTCGACGGATGTCGCAAACAGAACTTTGGTGGCGATTTTCGCATTTAGTTACAAAGAAATGTCGTTAACCGTTAAGCGAGGTATCTCTGCATTCGTTCAGATTAGTACTGCGCGAGGATCGAGACAGCTCTAAAGGCGAAGGCCTTCATAAGAATTTATGTGCACTATTATGTTATTTGCATCGTATGAAGATTTGCGTTAAGGAAAGTACAAATTATCGATGAACGGGTCCCACCAATCATCTTCGTTCTTCGAAATAGCTACGTTGTGTTCAAGTAGGACAGGGAAAAGTCATAAACAGGAAAACAGCTATATTATAGGTTTCAATGCTACATGCTGTCGCCATCAAAGCGTGTCTCAATTAATTTACCACAGAATGAGACCAAGTGACTGACTATACATTAATTAATGCCAAAACTAATAAAATGTATGTGTTATCTTGGTGATAGGAATAGGGTGGAAGTTTAATACCGGATGACTTGTATAAAAATATAAGTGATAAAAATGTAAAAATCCTCTCTGTAATTGAGTTAGCAGTTACCGGAATGGAGTGCAAACGAAAAATAGAATTTCGCAACAAAGTCTGTAGGAGTAGGTACAAAGGAGTACAACATGTCAAGGGAAATAAGGCTACGTAACATAATTGCCACAGCACTCGAGTAGGAGAAACTGAGCAGTAAAAAAAATCACACGAGACTCGTTTCTGCGACCTCTTTATGGATTCGCGAAGCAAGAGGTAGCGTCAGGCGAAGCAAAAGTGAACATTCGTAAACGGACGCCGAGAATGTCCGTACTTTCCAAGAGGAATATTTTCAACGGCGAAAACGTGGTTAAGGAAGAAGCAGGTGTGGACGGTAAAAAGATGGAACATGTTATTAGCAGGTGATGGGAATTCGAGAAAAGGTAAGAGGGAGAAACGATGCAGGACACACATTGTTGGAAACTTACCCAAAGGGCGAACTTGATAAATGGCGAAGAGTGATTCATAAATTGCGAGAAACAGATGGCGCATTGGCGGATATTGACGACATAAAACGATTGGCGTCAACGTCGTTCCCAAGCGTAGGGGCGCGCTATTGTAGTCACGATGATATACGATCTAATTACGGAGTTTTGAAAATGCGACGAGGACAGGATGAGGAAATAAAAGAAAGAAACCTAATGCCAAGAGAAAAATCAACATATTAAGGAAAAGACGGATAGTACACGGTGATAAATTTTAAAAGGATGATAAAAAGTGAATAAGCGATTCAGAATTCATATTATCGATGCGGCGTCGATTGTGCGAAATATCGCAGCCGCGATTAATCGCTAACTCTCCAACTCGCAGAAGAGCGATTGCGCATACTTCTTTCTTATCGTTTTCCATTTCAAATGAAGGTCATTCTGTGACAAGTACGAAGGAGCTGTTTCTAGTCTCTTGGCTCCGACAAGTTCAATTACGGTCAGAGTTTAAGAAAGCGAACGTTTCTTTAACGCGCGTGTGTGTGTGTGTGTGTGTGTGTGTGCGCAAACAAAAATGGCATAAATTTGCTAAAAATATCATAACATATATCGGAATTCAAATAGAGAGAGAGAGAACAGACGGGTTAAGAAAAAAATTAACGGTCTTCACCCAATTGTCCCGTGACCCCCCGACAACTAAATGGAGCTCTCTGGTTGGTTGGACGATTCGCAAGAGGCGTCGACATCTAGAGAGAGACACTTGCAGGTTTTCTTTTTCCCTCTCCCTCCTCCTTATCCCCCACCCTCTCTCTCTCTCTCTCTCACGGAGTTGATTTCAGTTTTCCTCCTACAGGTCGTTGAATTTTCGCCATCCCCCTTCTCTTGCCCCTCCCCCACGCTACCGACTCAAGTTGGCGGAATTAAAAATAAAAACTATCGGCGGGTAGAGATGCGTTTTCCGGTTTTTCTCAATAGAACGAGAAAGTATTTCCCAAGAAATCGAGGCAAAAATGAAGAGGTAAAGAGAAAAACTAAATTCTTTGTTTACGATATAAAAACTCCGTCTAGATCAGAACTATTACCCAACCACCTTTTACAGCAATATTAGAGCTAAACCTCCTGCAATATACCCGTTTATATTAAGGTGTGATTGATACCTGCTATAAACCAGTCTCAATGAACAGTTTAAACTCCGACCATATTCCAGTATGGCTATTAAGTCACGGAATAGCAAATATAACTGCTAACTTCAGTTAGGATGCAGCAACGGCTGATTATAATAAATTAAAATGGCACAATTGAAGTAATAAATAACACAGATTTAGTTCATATAAACCCGTAAATATTATAATTAAATAAAATTGTTGTATCTGCATCTAACCCTTCCATCCTTTGTTAAGTCACCTAAGTCTAATACTAATCATCTGCCAAAGTAAATCCTAACTTTAATAAAACTTTGGACATGACGATTTACAATATAGGGCTAAGCAAACACGTAAAGAATTTAAAGAACAGGCAAATATAATTCAAAAGGTGACATTTGATTACAAAACAAGAAATACAACAGACACCAGAGTGCGTTCACCCTTAATGTGGAACTCCCCTGTTTACTGTGCACCTTAGGAAGTAGGTTAAGGGTCGTTCCGAGCTAGCGAGCACTGCGAATCCTAAGAATATGGGCAGCAGGTTAACGAACCGCCATTTTCAATAACGCTCGGTAACAAGAATTAAATTGTAGGCAATTTCCGTAAATTTATACGTTAAAGATATAAGGAATAGATGAGATTGATTGTAAATTAACAGCGCGAGAAAATGCGCGATTTAATTTGGCGTAATTAAGAAATGAACATCTATGAGGCGATTTTTTCGCTTACGTTAGTCATTGTCATTAAAAAAAAACTACCAAATCGAGTTTCGTAAAAAAATGTTTTAAAATATTTTTTTTACAAAAGTATACCGTTTGGAAGTAAGCATACTCCTTAATAGACCGTTAAAAAGCGAAAGGCAATGTTTCGTGAAATGGATTTCACCCTTTTAACGCGTTTGGCAAACAAGTCAATACTTCGCACTCGAGGTGCTAACCAAAAAAGGTTTCCTAAGGTGGCGTAAGAAAGAGGACGCGAAAGAAAAACGGTAAAGGAAGAAAAGAGGAAACGAAGGATGGATTAGTACAAAGGAGTTGGGAATAAATAAGTTGACGAATGGAGAGAAAAAGTCCTGATTAAGAAAGAAGTGGAAAAAGATACCGAGGAAAGGTGAAAGAATGGAAAGTGAAAGAGAAAGATGGATGGAAAATGTAGAAGGGGGTACGGGAAGGAGAAAATTGGAGTGGATGGGGAGGAAGGAGAGGGAAGAGGAGGGAGGAAGAGAAAGAGAATGAAATAGAGGGAGAATGGGTAGTGGAGGGGATCAGATAGGTTAAAAGAGTAGGAGAGAGGCCAAGCAGCTCGTATGGGTAACCAAAGAGTTGCTTTATTTCCATCCCTGAAACACTGGTGACTCGTTGGTGAAAACATTGTCTACTTGTTCCTCCTGCCCTGCCATAGGTGCACCTCCTCCCACCCCCTTCCCTATTAAATGCATCCCCACCTCTTATTCCTTACATCCTGCTCTCCATTTTAAATATCTTCATCCTGCCGACGCCGTATTTTTTATCCTTATCTCTCTCCATTTTTTAAATAATGCTCGCCGCCACTTTCATTTCCTCTGAAACACGCGTGCGATCGAAAGACGTTCGCTGCTAGTATTTATCGGTACGAACCGCGTCAAGTCTCATTAAAGGCCCTTTCAAGTCACGTCAAACTTCCCGCGGATGACCGAGAGAGCGAGAGCGAATACACCGCCTACTATTCAATGCCACGGGCGAAGTTTTTAGTTTCAAAGCCACGCATGATCGTGAAAATTGAAGGGATTTTAAGAAAGTCTCCTCGTGAATCGTGATTGTTAATTCTTGCTTATTTAGTGGAAGAAATTTAGATTTGTTTTGAGGGGAAGCGACCGTTACTTACTGTACCGATCGCAATTACATACAATTACACAGTTCTCCGAATATAATAACCAATTACCACCTCGTGAATAAATTTCACGAGAAGGAAATTCCGATTCTCATCGAGATAAACTTCAAAATAACGCGATTCAAAACGCAAATGAGTTCCTTTAAGAATCATTAACGCCACGGAACAAGGGAGGGGATGATATTTTTCATTTTCACGCGTCAAAAACTGATTACAAAATGATCGGGAGGAAAACGGATATTCGGCCCAGTAAAATTCTTCTGTCCGGACCACAACAGGCCGAGCTGCGGGTTGTTTTCCCGGCGAGTTCTCATAACAACTGCGTTCGGCGTTCATAAACAAGAAAACCGCAAAAGGTTTCGGGAAAACCGAACATCTTTTTTTTTCGTCGGCACAGAGTTTTCCTAATTATCGACGAGTCATTCGGTTTAACGGTTGTGGAAGGGAAAAACACCGAGAGGGTTGAGGTAGGCGGATGTTGTTTCGGGTCAATATTTCCCCGTTAAAAAATAAACACCTCCCTCGGACTCCCGACACTTCCTTCCTGAATACGGGCGCGTCGTTTTACTCAGCAACGTCCATTATGAAACATTTGTTTACGCAGCCATTTGATAATTTTTCACTCCATCCGAAAGCCACCTCACAGGATGTCAACCATCGTCGGAAATAATATATTTTTTAGGTATCTACGAAAGTTGACGAATGATGCAGTCTATGTGTCGTCTTTTTTTCCAAAAACGAATCGACTGCTATTCAAATAAACCCGATTTCCCGATGGAGAATGCCAGTTTGTATTAGAAATAATGCTTGTCTGGACTAGCTTATATCTTCCATGTTTATCGAATTTCGCGACCGCTCGTGTGCCTCTAGATCAGGGTTGACCAACCAGGGCCTGAGCAAGACTCGCGATACTGCATTCGACATCACCGAAGAGCCGCGGTAACATGTAATGAGCTGATGAAATATATTTTTCATTTAGTGGGACTACTGGCAGACTTAAGCTTCAAAAATTCCCTAGGCATGCATTCAGTTGTGCTCGCGCGCAGCAGTTCTTTCAAATATTTCAATGTCATCTTCCAAAAATTCTACTATTTCCACCAGAGATTTTGCTTTGTCAGTTAGCATATTATATTACACAGGGTTATAATTTTGCATCTTCACTCGTGTTAATCTGGGTGCTAATTAACACCGGAAAATTGCGGCATATTTAAGGCAGACAAAGTTTCAAAGAGCCGCGTGCGGCTCCGGAGTCGCCGGTTGGCCGCCCCTGCCCTTGATAAACTTCCGGCAAAAGATCGAATCGCAATGCAAATCTTCGCATCGCAACCGTGATTGAAGCGTTCCTATATAGTAGCTATGCGAGGCTAGTCGCGGCCACTTTTCCCACTTCGCTTTCGAAGTATATCCCTCCAATAGCTGCGTCGGGTGTTATCAACACGCCTTCCATCTCACTCGCTTTCTTCCCCTTCACCAGTCCAACTCTTCCTCAACACAACAACAAACCATCCCGCCTATACGCCGCCCCCTACGACTTCTACCTATCTTTCCTCTTCCTCTTCGTTCCTACGCCAACACCGAACTATTTGACCTTCAAATTCTCCGTTTAATTCGACCTTGAACGAACCTCTCCCATTCTCCCCCCCCTCCCCCATTATGATTTTTTTCCTTTTTCACCTCATTAAAGCCGAGCCATAGAAAAAAAGACATTCGCTCTTCGGTGAATCTTTAAGAACCGCCTCACGAACATCAGGCGAAAAGGTCGCAAGAGGATACAAAAATATTTGCCAAAAAATGAAATTGCGTTGCGAGAGTAAAAAATAGTTTTCAACGAACTTAAGCATTCTTTTGGCCGCAATAAATTGCAATAAATTTTTTCGACGTTTTAAAAGTTTTTTTTACTATCGGTATCAGTTCCAAACGCGATCAGGCTAACAAGATATATTTAAATAAACTCGTTCGATGAAACGAGAACCTCAGCGATGCCGAGGGTTGTCAACAAAGCGAAAAATAATATCACATTCGAATTCTCGAAATCGCGACTATTCCAGCACCGAAAACAATGACCTGTTGTGCGACAGTTCGCAATGAAGCACGTCCGCTTTTGTTCGTTATTTATCGACTGCCCATACTACCACTCTAGGACGCAAAATGGCGCTCTATTGTTGAAAAGAGTTCCTTTTTGTGTCGCGCCGGAATGAGCGGATAATTATGCGCATGCATTTTCCCTTTGTGTGCTGGGTTACAATAAAAATAAAAGATGGCAGTTTTTTTAAACGGGGACGAGAGATTTTCTCTCTCGATGCGAGCAGCACGTAGCTACGAATTAAACGAAGACAGGACGTTGTTTTGGTGTGCGAGAGAGAAAATAAACACGCAATGAAAACACGGACGGACACAACAAACTATTAGCGGAAAGAATAAATTACGGTCAGCAATTTTCGCCTTCCATTCGCTCCTGTCACGGCGCCACGGACAAGAAAGCGAATCACTTTGTTCGGCACATTCTCCCCGGATTATCGAACCGCTCTTCGTCGATTATGAAATCTCCGATTTCTCGATCTGTTGTGAGAAGGCCGGTGTTCGATTAAATCGCATTTTACGGCGTCAGTATTATTCAGTTTGCATTTCCCTACAGCTATACAATTATAAGCAATGCTTAATGATTGCGGAGTATGCTGCAGCAATTAAAAAAATATCATTCTACATTTTAATTAACTCCACGCGATAAAATTCGGACGAGCGAGCCGGACAGCGACCAAGTCTTGGGGGCGCAATCCCGATTATTTATGTATGCATTAGTTGCAAGTGAATAAATATTGGATACAATTTGTACCGCGAAACAGGCTGGATTATTGTTGGCATTCCTTTTATTATTTATTACCAATAATCTTTACAGAGCGATGAATAAATCAACATGTACTTCGAAAATATCTCAACAAACATTTACGGAGGGGGGCGCTGTAGAGCTAACTCGCCCGGAACGCCAAAATTCCTCAAGCCGCCCCTGTATTGAGGGATCGTACAAGATATTATCTCCATCTCTTTCGACAGAATTGAATAGTTGGAGACCTAGTCATTTTATGTTGCCCATGTACATACGTCACGAGATATCTGCAACTTCAAATTAATAAAATCGCAACTGTTATAAATCCGCCTTTGCCCCGACATACTGTTGCTATTTAAACGAGACTGCGCACTTTCGTTCGTCCCAACCTTGACCTTCAGATACTTTTATTACTACGACTATAAGGTATCGTGAGATTCGCTGCTCTTGAGTCCGTCGATTACACGCCCATCGCCAGTTTCATTTATGGACATGAATTATGCAATCTATAGATCCATAAAAATCGCAAATGAAAATTAAAGCCGTTGCGGCATCATATATCAAAATTTACCATTTAGAATCATATTAAATATCAGTATAAATAGCAGGACGGAAGAAACTCAAATAAGTCCCCACTAAGACGACAATCTCTCTTCTATCCCTTATGCCATTAGATTCTCCGCCACACCCCGATGACTAGTTATATAGGTACCGATTCGCAAGCCCGCGTGATTACGAACGAGTAAGCGGTTTCCATCCCCGAAGGCCCAGTTTTTACTGCATTTTCGCTTTCTTTTCAACGTTTTTTGCACACCCCAAGTAGAAGGTCTCGCTTCGCTAGAACACTCGATTCCAAGCTCGGAAAGACTCGATGTATTTTCACTCTCACGATTTCCGTTTGAAACCTCAGCAAAATCGAGAAGCGGAACCCTTCGTGATTAGTACGCTTTTAAAAGAAAACGATGCCGGTCGAAGCGTAATTCTTCTTACATTCGAATCAATGTTCTTTCAATTTTTCTTCGGCTGAATGGTAGAAATCGCTGGAAAACATGATAATATTGAATCATGTGGGCGAACGCAATACCTCTCGAAGCAAATTCGATCATTCAAGTCTCTTCAAACTCTCTTCGGTGTGCCCACGCCTTTACCGACCGTCAACATTCTCTTTCGCGTTTACCTTGCAATGCACGGAGGAAAACGGTAATTAGTCAGGTCTCGTGAAAGTCTCCACATGTGTTAAGTTGGCAGGTCATCAAGGAGCTTGGAATTGTGGTAGCTCAAGGATTTGATATGCAACGTTCGGCCTCTTCTCTCGCAAACGCCCAGAGCACTAACAAGAAGGCATTAATGATCGTGAGATAATATATGGTATACCTACATTTATTTGTGAAACGCCGACATGTCGTATGATGTTCTGACCTTTTAACTGGCATACGGGGGAACCTTTTTGTGGCGGTAAGTGGGTCAACCGCTTGATAATAATAATTGAAGGCCAATTTCCGATATCAATAAAACCAAATTTGCCTACGATGCGATAGTTGCCTAAAATTCGCCCAACGGCTCTCAAGATATCGTAAGCGTTGGGTAATATTCCACAGCTATTTACAGAAAGCAGTCAAAATTCCTGTCCGACAACCTGGGTGCGTGTCACAATTTTCACACTTAAAAATAAATTTTCGTAACTTTCTCCACTGCCAACGTCGAGTTACGTATCCAGGCGAAGGATCTTTATTGTAAATAAATCCAGACTGCAACGGTTCGATTCGATCCTTGAATTACAGCCAAAAAATAAATAAAGATCCCACCCTAAAAATCATACTGGAGAACCCCGGTATCACAAAAAATCCTTCGAAATTTCGAAACGCGAAGATGCAACTGCATTCGGAGTGATCGAGGGAAGGCCCCGCCGCTTAAAACTCTTCGACGTCACATCTCTTCCATACGACTCGGGATGAGGTACGGCCCAACCCCTTCATCTCCACACCATCAGGACCTCGCCCAACACACTCCATTGTTATTCCTTGCCCCTCTCATTAAACTCTCCCTGCCTCCCTAATTGTCATTCACCGCTTCCTCCGTCCTCCCGCTACCTGGCTATTTTCTCTTTCGGTGATTCCCCCTTTCGAGCGCGTCACTCGCCCTTCAAGACGCCAAACTCCTCCCACGCCCCCCCCCCCCAACACCCCTCCCCCCTCCAAGTCCTCCAGTCCACTCATTCTCCCCCGTCGCGTACTCTCTTCCACCCGGACTATTCCCCGCGGGCTCTCTCTTGTAACCCCATCACGTATCGGGTCTCCGATCCGACCCTTGTGTTTCGGGGAATCCCTGAGATGTCTCCCTGTTCGACTGTGATGGATGGTGACCGAAAACTTCGACGGGCGTCTCCGAAGGACAGGAAAGTGGACCGAAGTCGGCCGGTTTCGAAGAGGGACGCGGATCTGACCCGTAAATAAGTACGGAAGGCCACGGACGACCGCCGAAATTGACCCCATTCCCCGAAAGGCGAGGTTATAAGACGGAGAGGTTCTGCGGGAGGTGGGAATCCCACTCCTCCCTCTCCTCACGGACGCCGCGTCCCCACGCTCGAACCGGATTTTTTTACGGACTCGTTTGTTCGACTCGTTTTCGTAAGAATTCGCCTGTCATTTCGGTTTACCGATAGTTACTCGGCGAACCTTCTGCGAATATATGGGCCCGAGGAGTTTTTTGCTTCAATTTCATTTATCCGTATGATCGGGATATTTTAAACGATGAGATTTTGGCGTAAAAAATTTTGAATGCAAATTTACTTCATGTATCCTGTTCACTGCCGTGACATGACGCGTATTTAGGGAAAGACTTTAGACGAGTATTTATTTGATAAAAAGCGATAGATACACGTAGGACAACGAGGAGATTTCTTATTAAAAGACACTCATTTCAACTTTGAAAGCATTGATTTGATACCGCACGAAAACTAATACAATACGACTCTCATGCGAAAATCGCGCGAGGGCATATTGGTAAAAGCCGATACTCGCTTCATAACGTCAACATTGAAAAAATATTGGAAGCTCAATCGCTTGAATATTAAAATCGCAAAACGGCAGCAATAAAAAAAAGAAAAATTGACCGCATTATACTCGCTGCGTTTTTCCTCAATTCGCCGACGTCCGACATTCATGGGCCTTGCAATTTGGACGGCAATGAAAAGGGCCGTTATTCGACCGGCAGACTTACCCATCTACATTAATCCACCTCCGATAATCCATCATATCCATCGGTAAAAACGAGGCCTCTGAATATATGCACGGCGCTTTCCCCCTGTAGAAATGGATTTCACATCTCCCCATCATCCCTAATTCGATCATTCCATCGTTCCGCGAGGATCGTGATAAAAAAACACAATAGGCGACCGTTATCGAACGAGTAAATAGGTCGCGCAATAATGGATCCGGCAATCCATCATATTAATCGTGGACGTCAACGAATTACACCGCCGTGAATTTTGACGCGCGCCGCCAAATTAAATTTCTAAAATATCACCCTTCGCTATACACCCACCCGTCACCTTAGACACGCGCCAGAACACTTCGGCTCATCAACGAGAGACTCTCTTCGTGCGCACCCAACCTCTCCTCACTTTCACGTGGTCGAAATACCCTGGCCAAAAAGTCTTCAGCATTGTCCGTACGAATTCCAAGCCTTCGACATTAGCCGCGGGTGGCGGCAAATGCTACCTTTGGAAACTTTTGTTTACACCTGCGGGAACTACGCGTGATGCAGAGAGAAGGGACGTTCCTATGCTAAGTGCGTGAGGAGAAAGTGGTCAGACTCCCCCAACCGACTTTTGGTGTACAGTCGAGACGGTATTCAAATCCGGAGAACACGACTCCATGTATACCGAGCTCGTTTTTTTTTAGTTTTCGCGGGTGCGCGTTTCGAAAGAGTCCGCTCTTGTCATTTTCTTGTCCGACTTATCTTTGGTGCGCGAAACACGTGCATCGGAAAGTTAAGACCGGTGAAATTGGTTGCCGCGCGTGGATTTCTCGACACACACAACTACTCGACGAAGGTGCGAAAAGTGTTCTTTTTTATTATTACCCCGCGACGAAAAGTGGAGATAGAAGCACGCCTGAACAAATAACCCGAAAATTGCATTTTCACTTTCCAACTCTTTTATGCACGACCTCGCAAAGAGACGAGTGCTTCCTTATGCCTTCCCGACGACTTGGGTGGGATGAGCGTTACGCTAAGGAAATGACGGCGCGAAATTTCCTTTTTTTATTAATTAACGCCATGATTCACTTCTCGGTTGGGTATAGGGAAAAAGAAAACCTATAGAAATTCAAAGCAGATTTTTTGCGGAACAGAGATGCAAACTGGGGATGTGCGAGTCATAGTTTTATCCTCGGGTGCTAATGAGCGTAGGAATAGGCGCCAATGCACAATAAAACATGTTTAAATAATAGCTAGAAGGGAAAGTTACTACCAATCATTTTTCACATAGGCGATTAGATAGGCCAACCGAGGCTTCAACAAGCGTAGGAATGGTGTAATGACATACCCTGCAATACGCCATTGTCGCCTTGCAGAGTAATAACGTAGCGATACTAAGGCCCTTCGCGATAAGATGTCATAATAGGACATTCGAAACTGAAATTAATATTTTTTATGAAGTCTGGTGCCCTGCAATCCACTCGAATGGCGACTTGCAGAGCATTTTGTAAATGTGGAATGTAAACGCATAAAATAAAACCTCGCGATTAAACCAATTAATTTCCTCGTGGGATGATTCGGGATCTTCCGATTGGGAATTGAATTTTTTCCAGCACTCACCACGTCGTTCATCTCGTACTTGTCCTTCGTCATCTTGACTCAGCTACTTCAAAACTGGCGTGCTGATTTTCGGAAGAATTCTTCCACCGCTCCTCCTGCGTCTTTTGCGCCAAATCTGTTCCGGGCCAACAGAAACTTGAACGGACAGCTCCCGCCTTTTCCTCCTCAGCCTACGCTTCTCTGTAGAAATAAAAAAAAATGCGGAGCATGCGTTAAGAGGGCTGTGCGTATCGAGTGAGGGGGTGGAGATTTAAATCATTGATGGTCAGACACAACAGATTTTTTTTTGGCGAGGACTTTTTACAAAAGATTCATCGCAATGCTTCAAATGTTTCAAGTCGCGATTTAATAGATGGAGAGATTCGCGGAAACTAGAGCGAGGATGGTCTGGTGCACAGCCAAGGTGATATACTTAAATGCCTGTGGGGAATAACGGAGGCATAGTAAATAAAAAAACTTGGGAGAAATCAGAGCAACGCTATTACGAGGTTGTGGCGTTTCATAAAAAAATATACCACGCCGTCCGTCCGCTCCCGCTTTCGTCGAAGTTTAATTAGACCAGAAATTATTGAAAATTGGCGCGGTCGTGGATCTAAACCAGAACGAGAAATTATATGGAATATATTGACGGGATATATACCGGGACACAAGCGAAGAAATTATAATGTTTAACCTGTTCTTGAAATGGCACAAAAACTAAAAATCCTAGGTCTACCGGGTATGTCGATATGATAGACCAATATTTTGCCCCTTTAAAATAAAAAAATTCATTTATGAAACTGTAATAACCCAGTTAAAATCAACGCCTATTAATACAAGGTGAAATAAGCCTATTTCATCATATCATATCAAATATAGACGGAAATCACAACTTTGCTTCAGTATATTATTTACACATTTTAACAGACAAACGACCCGAGATGCGGGCAAAAATTGCAGGTAATGGTTTTAATGGATGTGCCCTCATCTGCACGCCGCAAGATAAAGTCGCTAAAACACTCCGCCGCGCCACATTAAATCCCGGGAATCGAAAACGACCCCGTTTTTTCCCATCCCGTCGAAGGACGGGCTTTTTTTTTATGCGTTGCACTCGTCAATTTTTTTAAAGGTCGTACGTGAAGGCGGATATGCTCACACTCGCATTAGAAGCAATAAACAAGGGCACATCGCATGCGCGGGTTAGCGGCATCCGGTAAAGCTTCTCCCTCTTTCTGACGTGCGGTCGGAAGTGACGCTTCCCTCCTTATAGAGCGGGCCGACGAAGCGCGTGTCGGGCCGTGGGGTACTCCTCTTACCATTTACGTCCCCTACCCAATGTCCGCGAGGATGACGGACATCTTACGACGGCCAACGTCCTCCGTACGCGTGCCTTTTACCCCCCCTCCCCCAAAACACCGTCGGATTTGCTTTACTCTCCTTTTCGCGGATTTCCTTACGCGAATGCAACTATTAGCAACCAACTTCCTTCCGCTTCGGCTAAATTCGCTCGCTTACCTTGAGAGAATTAGGTCGCCATCAGAGAATCTTCCGGGCGGTTGTTTTTCTTTATGCAGCGCCCGGAGTATTCGAGCAATGATAACAATGAGCCCGGCAAGGACGCACGATGGTCGGGGATCTCCTCCTCTCGGATTAACTCTTCCCTCAAATCTGACGAAATCTCGAGTCTTCTTATTGCCTAAACGGTATGCACTCGAGGTCGACCTTCCTCCTTACTCGCACCTCCAAGGATAAAACACTTTCGTTCGTCCTGTTAGGCGGGGAGGACTTGAAAAAAAAATCACCTCCTCCCCCTACCGATGCACCAAAGAACGGAACGATGTCTCGAGAAGTTAAAAAAATATTACGGCGTCTTTTATTTCAGTCCGTCTTCACTGCACTCTCCCTTCCAGGGAATAAGGTATATCCCTTGTCTCAGGATGAGAGGGATGGTTATTGGACATAGGGTAATCAGTAGAGAGGAGAAGGATTTGAGGTATACAAGGAAGGTATTTAGAGAGAGTGGTCGATCAGTACAGGACTGTCCGTGAGACACACGTGGACTGAGTGCACATTCGCCACTCTCCGACCGGCTCTGCGAGGGAGGGAGGGAAAGAGAAGGGGAGGAGTTGGGGGGAGAGGGAAAGGCGAAAGAGAGTGAGAGGGGGGTTGCAAACTGGGGCGGTATGGTTTGCACACGCCGGCTGATCGAGGTATCGCCGCTTACCGCTTGATTGTGCGCCCAGTGGGACCGTCAAGTACCCTCTCGAACGAGATGGATTCGGTCGGGTCGAGGTTCGGAGTGATACGTCAATTGCGATGGTGAAGTTTTTTTAAAAAAAGGACCTCGAGAGATTCGCGCGTGATCGGCTCAGATCCCTTGTGCTTGCGCGCGGATTTCGCGGAATGAGTAATTCAGATGACTCGCTCGCAATTATGACCTCGTAATGAGAGGACGCTGACCGTTTACTTTTCCGATCGGTCGGTTCTCAAAATATGCTAATTAGCTTATAAGGTCGTCGGTTCTTCGAAATAAATTAATGGGACAGATTGTCGTTCCAAGGATGGTAAACTTTTGCCATGGAAAAATTTGAACGGCGCATGTATCCTAAAATAAAATTCAAATGTTTTCGATACAATTAGCCCTTTTCACACTACAATTACACTTTGTCTAAAAGAGAACTTTAGTGCTTTTATGAAAAATATAATTCAGTGGTTAGAATATTTGGCTGAATGTTCTTAATTCTGAATGACCAATTTAAACAATGGCGTGAAATCAACTTAGACGACAGAAAAATTCTCTCTGCAAACAATTTAAGAAACTACAAGATCCGTGTAATACTGAAACGGGATCGAAGGACACCATTTTAGCGTGCGCTGTAACCGAAAATGGCCCACAAAATCCACGGCTGCCACAGAGGCGAATTTTTTGTTTCACTTCACATTTCGACGTCATCCTGACCAGCAGCGAAACTACATCCACCTAAATTTGCAAAGTTACGCAACGATCCGCGGCAAAAAAAAAATAAATCGCCCGCGGAAATCCGCGCCGCCGTTTGGCATTTAAAATCACACGCTCGTACACGCCGCGTCGAATAGTTTCGGAATTCAATTCTCCCGGGAGGAATTTTCGGCCATCCGGAGGAATGGATTCGATCGACCATGCGCCGTAATTTTTCTGCTCTGGCTTTTCACGTCCTTTTTTTTCTGACATCCATAGTTCGCACGAGCGGCGGTCGAAAAGAGGGAGCAGGTTAGAGAGGGGGGATGTGGAGGGCAAGAGGAGGAGTCTCAATCGGAAGACCCCACCCACCGGAGCAGGCGAGCACGTGTGGAAGGAGCTCACATGTTCGAGAGCGTGTCGTCGGCTATCCCTTTGTGCTAGGTCCGGCGCACAGCGTGTAGCGTTCTCCTTTCACCTGCGTTCGATTCGCCTCTAACTCCTCCCTTCATCCCTCTCCCTCTTATCACCGCCCTCCCACTCATTTGACTCCCTCCTCCTCCTTCCAGGGGCGACCCGAGGAATTTTGACGCCCCGGGCGAGATAGCAATCCAGCGCCGTAAATGTTTGTTCAAATTGTATTTACAAAGAACAGGTTGATTTATTCATTGCCATGCAACAATTACTGATAAAGGAAAATAAACGGAATCCCATCAGCATTCCAGCCTGTTCTGCGTTATAAATTGGTATCAAAGATTTTTTCGCATGTATGTAATGCATAGATCAGCGGTTCCCAACCTTTTTGTAGGCGCGGCACCCTTTCAAAGATAAACAGTATTTCGCGGCATCCCAGCATTCAAACAAGGTTTTTATATTTTCACAAATGGACATATCCATTTGTTGGTATCACTCCATAATAAATTTATTAGAGATAAAATTAATGCCCTAGTCACCTGTAAACACATACAAAACGTTGATTTATTTACAAAACTAATTTTATCGCGGCAACCCTAAAAATCAGCTGCGGCGCCCCAAGTGTGCCACGGCACTCAGGTTGGGAACCGCAGGCATAGATATCGGGATATCGCCCCCAAGACTTGGTCGCCACGGGCACCGTCCGGCTCGCTCATAGCTCGGGACGGCCCTGCCTCCTCCAACCTACAGCAAAAAATTCATTCGCTATCATCCGAAGATTCATCGATCACGAAGAATATTTGCAGACGCGGAGTAATGCGGAGGATTGCGTGTGGTTATAGGCGTCGAAGGGAGATCGTTAGTGGGAATGTGGACGGGAGCGGGAGGAGGAAGGCGGGATACAGTTGCGGTGCAGGGAGGGAGAATGGGGTGCTCAAAGATAGGTTCTCCCGAAGCGGCGGGCAACCTGTTCCGGCGAGATTGATTGGAACGGTTCCACGAGGTGATGTTGGTCACCTTGGATATCCTTGGGGAAAATCGGCGAATGAAATTGCGACTTTGAATCGGAACGGAAATTTCCCCGAGGATTTGGTTCCCACACAAGGAAAAGTCGCCGTCCCTTCTGTACGCACTCTTGTTTTTTATCCAATGTTTACTGTTTCGACCTTATGCGTAACGGTTCGAGGGAAGAGGCGAATGGGATGTTCATTTCGGCTTTAATAATAAAAAGACAAGCATTTTTTGCACCCGATGGAGCGCATCTGTTAAGCGGTTGACTCGGTTTCGATGCAAATGTCGGGTAATGCGCGGTATTCCGAGAAATGGAGGTTTAAACAGGTAATTTGTATGAGCCGATGCTGCGGTTACGATCGCCCGCGTTGGAAGATGAATATGAATAGGTGCTTGTTTTCCAATTGCTACCATGATGGTGACGTTTATAGACGCGCAAAGGGGCTGTATAATCAATACAAAGGAAAACAGATAAATCAGAGTTCTAGTTTGTGCGGTTTATTTCACTGTTCGCGCGAATTTAATGATATTTATTTTCGGGTACTTTATACCGAAATCGAAGCGAACCACTTGCATTCGACGCGAATCCAACAAGAAGCGTTTTATATTAACAAAAATAATTATGAAAGAGTGTGCAGGTTGAATCGTTTTGACACCCGTCGTTCGCGGGATTTAGCTATTCAATTTATCCATGGCCGCGTTCGACGTAGATCGGAACGTTGCGGCGACGATGACTACGCGATTGTATTCGCATCGGGCTGGCATCCGAGTTCGGATCGGGTAGTGAACCCACGACCTTGTGATATGCTGAAGCCATTAGGCCGACAGGCGCGAAAGAGAGAGAAAAAAGTCGGAGCAAAATACTACCGGATAAAGATGTGCGCGAAACCTCACGATGATGATAAAATGTGGTTTGCTTACTGGTTTATATTTACAAGGAAACTACAGCGGAAAAATCGTAAAAGTCCGAGTCGATATCTCGGAAATTGAACATAAAGGCGATTCGACTTCGACTAGGAAAATGATTTTTTGTAAATCGGCAGAAACCACAGCTCAGTGTATTTTAGTTGACTCAATGCCGTCGAAATTGTGAACTTATTACATCCGCAAATAAAAGCAATGAAAATAGCTGCTTCTTTTTGTGAAGGTTTTGCGTTATAGAGAGTAATTCCCTACGTGTCCATTGGAATTTAGCGGGGATTTTTGGAGAGTGTTAGCAAATCTGCGCACCTCAAAATTTAGATTACTATTTTTTTTTAATTCGACTGTTTTCGATGTAATTGCCCCACGGAAGGGAGATAGATGCCATTGCTAGCTTCAGTTGATATACTCTCCGACTAAATGCTGTTTATAAATACAGCAGAATTGAGACGGAAGCATCGTATAGTATTACAATAGGTTAGTTTTCAAAGAATTCATTAACGCGTGATGAGTAAGCGAGACATAATTTCGATTAGCGATCCATCGCAAACCGCTAAAACCATTTCCGGCTTCTTTCGGTCTGGAACTTTTGGCGTCGCGTTAACTAAAAAAGCGCGAAGATATGGTGTTAATCTACGTTTCCCAGTAGTGCCGGTGTTGTCCAAAGTTGCGCATTATAAGTTCTTCAAATAAATTCTTTAATTACGAAGGAGAGGTCGTTGTGGATGTTCTTTTTATAAATCCGACGATTTCCGCCGAGCAGTTCTTCGGCAAAAAAGGAAAAAACCTTTTCCGAGGAGATATTACAAGGGCGAAAAGGACGGTCGTTTTGGCGACTTCCCGCGAATGGATGCATTTTTCTTATTTAAATAAATATTCGCGGGCTGCGAAAAATGCCTCATCGCCGTTTATTTTTCCTCAAGGTACCGTGAATAGGAGGGAGGCCCTATTCGGCGCACGCCATTTTCGGGAACTCCTGGTCTCAACAAGGGAAATGGCGGTTCGGCCATTCTATCGGTTTTCCGTAACGGTTAAGAGGCTAATATGTCTTCTAGGAGCGGGACTATTCTCCATCTGGGTGGCTACCGTGAGAGCGAAAATATCCAAAATATTTTTAACGGCTTGATCGATGGGACACCGACACGAAATGGGTGCGTGTAAAAAGACTGAGCTCGTGATTGTTGACACCCATTTATTCATTTTGCTGCAACGATTAAAAGCACCTCAATACTTTAGTATAAATTCTAATTGGGTTTAGACTTAATCCATACCGATTCTCTCCTATGTAAAATGGGGAGTCAAGATTTTGTGCCAATAAAATCCCACATATCTCGCGAATGATCCTGGATTCTCCCGCCGCTTCGCGGAATTTACAGGGAAAAAAATAAAATATCTAGTGGAGAATATATACTATTTTTTACATCCATGCTATCCCACAAAGAATAGCCTAATTCGGTCAAATTTTTAAGTAGGAATTTTCTCAATTTTCAGATCTGAATAAACAAGCGTCGAGTGTTTTAGAAAGGCTATTGAGGTGAAACATTCTTGGAAAACGCTATCTAATTTGACAAGAATATTCGATCAGTCGGAGAAGGAAGCAATCCATCACTGGAGGCGATGAAAAAATGAGAGAGACGTTTCGCGAAGGCTATTTAAATAAGAAACCTTTCGCGCACAATGGAGAAAAGATTTGAAATTGGGAAATTACCGCGCGTCGAATTAAAATTCGCCTGCTAGGAAATGTCACTCTCGTCTTTTCCATTTCGAATCGGTGAAGGGACCTCTCCCGTGAAAGCGAACGAAAACGCCGAGGCGGACGACGCACGAACGGAAAAAGAATCGCCCACCTCCAAAAATAAAAACGCGGAGAAACGACTAAAAGGGAATAGTGTTGAGAGGCACCCGATTCGCGACTTTCTCCAATCAAAGTCCATTGTCGAAATTTGACCCGCGCTTTTGCGCACTCCCTGAGCTGATTCGGGGTTGGACAAACACCGGCGGCAGGAAAAAAAATCGCAGGCTTTCTCTATGATTTATCATGCGGATAGGAAAGTTAGTAACCTGCCCAGTGAGTGGCTAGAGTAGGAGTCATTAACCCGAGAAGGCCAATGGGGACGCAGCGATGGAGAGAAAGGGAAGAGAGAAAAAGAGAATGAGATAGGAAAGGGAAGGTAATTGAAGAGAGAGAGAGAGTGGGAATTAGTGACGACACTTGATTACGCAATCTCTTGTATGCTCTCTCAAAAGTAAAAGCTACTAGCGTGCCTGTGGTCAATAGCACCGCGTGATGTTTTCATAAGAGCTATCGACGGTGAAACAAATCGAAATGGACACTGTCATTCCTTCACTCCGTTCGTGACTTAAGCGACCAAGTTTATAGAAAAAGATAACCTAGGAAAAGTATGGACCCTTGGTGCACTGCACCCCCTGCCATCCACCAAAAAGGTGACTTGCAGGGCATCATGTAGATAGGTATAGGTACAAGCCTGGGTGGTTTCTTTTTAGTAAAAGCCGGCGACCGTGACCTATGCGTCCATCAAGGCCTTGAAAAAGCTGAGAATCATCGCGCTAGACGAGGAGGTGAAAATTATTAAAATATAGGTCGATTTTATTCTTCTACCTACTTAATTTCGCGTATTTGCCCCACTTTTATTTGCCGAAGCTGTGATGTTTGAGTGAAATACGCGTCTGTTGACTTTTAATGAACCATAAAAAACCAGCCACATTGCGCGTATAAAAAATTCTTGAGGGAAAATATTTACATGGAATACGTAGCTTTTCTCGTATCAAAATGGAGCAGAAAGAGTCGTCTTTGATTGGTTCAGGTGGTAGCAAGCAGCCTCTTCTGCCGCACGAACGGACGATAAAAAGGCTAGAGGTGGAAATAGAGAGAGACTCAGAGGAGAAATCTTTAGGAGAGGAGAGGTGGGAGTACGAGGCATAAAGGTAAAATGAAAGCCGGCTGCCTTTGCGCTTGTCTCAACCTCAAAAGCAGTTTGCCATGTTTACTGCGCAGTACGAATTCCTCCCTTCCAGCATCCCAACGGATCCAACTTGTTTTGAATATCGGGGATTGCGAAAAATCGCGCTTCGGCAATAATTGATATGTGTGTTGATAGGTGTTTGCTTAACATTAAGGCGATGGCTTCGTGTAAACATTACGTTGAAGTAATTATCGGATCTTTATATAAAATGTTAGCGAAATTCTTGTTACCTTTTGAAATGTCGCGGCGGAACTGGCTGTCGAAAATATTTGGATCGCACCGGGTAATATTATTCCTTCGAATCGCTTTTGCTAAGGTCTCCTCGTATTTGAAGTCCGGTTTCAGTAAACTGAAATTTGAGAAAAGAAAGGAAAATTTTTCATTGCCACGCTCCCGGAAATGATAAAAGGCGTTTGGGATTAAAATCGATACGCGCGGAAAACAATCATTGGGTCTCTAAATGTCCAATTAATCTGTCAATTCAGCAAATGGTTGATTGAGTTCAAACCTTGTTATTGCGACGGAAATTGGGAAATGCAGAGCGCGAACTGGGAGATGAAAAGAGAGAGGAAGAGGCTGATGGACTGGGGGATGAAGAGGGCGGGGGAAAGAAAGAGGCTGGCTTTAAAAGGGAGTTATGTGTAATACGAGCGAGTTAATACCTCCACAATATGACTTTCTCTTTTACGGGAGCGAATCGAAACGCAATGCTTCATTTCCTCTTTAAATGCAGGAAGACAGCGTAAAAAACCCTTCTCCGTCATCTTTTATTTTCCTAAAGCTTCGGTGTATGTTTAATTCGTTTCAAATTTCGAAATAAGTCAGGTCAGTAGTCCATCGCAATCACGCGTATAATTTTATTAAATTACTCCGTCACATTTTAAAAATGAATTAGGATTTGAGTGGGTTAAATTCCCTGGCCATGATTACATACAGATTTTTAAACCTTAAGAATTAATTTTAAAAATTTACTTGTGTGCTTTTCATCTTACCGTTGTCTTCTAAAAAATATTTTCACACTCTTAATCGCGAAACTAGGCAATCGTACAAAAGAGAAGCATTCTTTCGTCTGATTTTCCCGTTCGGTTAGTAAACAAAAGGCCTCGACCATAAAAAAATCACCATCTTCCAAACATACAACATCCAACCTGCGCGAATCCATAAAAAAGATGGCGACGCCACCTACACTCTCTCGGACAGTAAAATGGAACTACACAATGCCATTCAAAGCGCCGAGTAACGCTATACCTGGCGACTCACTGTCTATGACAGAAGAGCGAACAAAAAGAAAATTCCAACCGCAATTTCAAGCTCCCATCTCGCGCTCGTTTTTTCGCGCGTTCTTTTTTCTGTTTATTTATTCGCTCGAGTGAGAAAACAGTCGGAGGAAAAATTCCAATCTATAATAAGTTTTCTACCTCTCTCTCTATCACTTCCTCAATCGCGACGCTCGGATTCCTCTTAGCGCAATTACTCAAACCGTCTCAGGGGAGGAAAAGAGTCGTAGGAGCGCATGGGGACTGCGTAGGAGGAGGAAGTGCTGAGGAAAAGGATTAAGGGGTGGAGGGATGCGACACTGGGGGTCGGGCGAGGAAGGAGGAGGAGGAAGATCGGAGGATGGTTTTTCTCTCGAGGTGCCGCCTCGGGGCGAAATGCCCCTGCGGAGAAGTGGTCACGAGATGATGAATATACGGACGACTAGTCAAGCAGGTCTTCCTCCAGTCCCCTCGCTCCCCCGCTCCTTCTCTTCGGAGGTGGATCCACCTCCCCTCCCCGTCCTCAGTTCCTCCCTTAACCCTTCTCGACCCCTTTCCACCATCTATCCCTCCCTCCTGACCTCAAGCGCGGCTATCTCCCATCCATCCCACTATAACATATCCCTCGTCAAGTCGCCACCGCTTAAAGCAGACAAGTATCTTTCCTGGTTTACACTCTCTTTGCTGACGTTCCTGCCCCGTCGTATGTATGTACCATTCCCGCAAGATCCCTCCGCTAAACTTTATCCCCCGCAGTACCGAAAACACTTCTAGCGGAATTATTTAGCGCGCGCTAATATTCTCTCTTTCTCTTTTCAACGTACGTAATTCGAGCTTCTTTTTTTCGATTACGAAAGAACGCGGCCCTCCAACGTTTGTCGCGATCTCCGAAATCTTTTTTAACAAGGGGCTTAAAAATCGAGACGGAAAAAAAGTTATTTCATCCACTTCCTCTCCCGATATAAAAAATTCGGCCTTGGATCGTAAATTCATCTTTACTTTAGGAGATGTTCTATAGTTTCCGTATCCATACGGTAAAAGATACGCCGAGCGAGTGAACAGTATTAAAGGGATTTTTTCGTCTGCTGCAAAGGGGTGATTTATGGAATTTGCTTCACACCGTCGAGGTCGTGAGTTTCGATGCTGGGGAGATGGTGTGTATGGTTTCTGTTCGAGGATGAAGGTTAAATATATTCATTGCATTCTCAGATGTCGGGAAGCATTGCACTAAATCAAAAATTTATTACATAAAGTAGAACGGAATACGTCATCAAGAGCTTTTACTTGGAAGAAAAATTAGCACACTGAAATAAGTAACGTCGATATGGGGAATCGTGTAATTAGCATCGCAATTTTTTGAAGAAGCTGACGCATCGACTTTAGCGCCTTTATATAGTTTCATATTCGCTGTTAATTACACAACCAAGCACATGGAAATTTTCAACGCGCGGAAAAAAACCTTAGCATATTTATTCCACTTACAGCTTATTGCACAAGTCGTAAAATCAAGATGCCTCATACTGCTTGCTGAAGACATAAGGGGCAAATACTTTCCCATTCTTCGTTTTGTAACATCCGGAAATCGTACGGGCGTTGGTCTTCCAGGGCATCAATTACTACGAGGTGCGCGAACGGCTGTATAGATAGAATGTCATCGTAGAAATGAGTTGGAAAGCGATTGGAGCATTACTTGAGGAGCGGCATGTAGGGTGGAAGAGAAGTAAACATGAGCGATTGGGATTTTCCTTTCCGGGAGACCTCGGGTAATAAAAAAATGGAAGATATTGATGAAACCCGAATGTGAAGGCATACTACGTGCTTCTGAAAGGATAGTTAACCAGTTCAAGCAACTACTCCCCTCTTTTATTTTTACTCTTAACCCTAACACGCTCTGCCCTCGTGTTTTCCTTTGCTTGCGACGTAGTATCGCCTTATCCGGTTCGTGCGGGTCCACCGTTCGCCAAAGCCTCCTAAAATATTTATGATCCTATCGTTCTTAAAATTTCTGTTACCAAGCTTACCAGCTTCGTCCGTGGGTTTCACGGACTTTGAATGCGATTTCACGCGTTGTGCAGACAACGAGCGTGAAAATGGCGGAAACGTCCGATGTAAAAGAAATTTGTACGGAAAATCGGAAAAAAAGTCCTGCAGGACGGCCTTCGAATTCGTCGCCGTAAAACGCCGCCATGTTGGCGCACCGCACCGGAGTCGAACGAGACCTATAAACACCGCGACTTTATTCGGATGCTTTATACGCCCGGGTGGAGAAGAAAACCATAGATAGCACTCTTCTCTCATTTAGGACCTTTATACCGAGATAATAATCTTTAAAATTCACGATGTTTGTTTGAAACTCTATGAGAGTTATATAAGTCTCAACAGTTCGAATAGTCATGCCTGTAAAAAAAACTGGGAATGAGGCTTCGTTCTAGGAAGACGGATCTATGTATCAGGGCTGGCCAACACGTCGATCGCGGCTTTAATTTCGGTCGATCGTGACGGAATTATATTACACGAAAAAAATTAATTATTTAATAATTCATCTGTCAAAGTGATCTATTTGAGATTATATTCAGGCAGTTACATAATTCAGGCAAAGATAATTTCACGCCAGCTATAAAGATAGCTCTGATAGTGTGCTTTGAGCATGTAGTTCCAGCATTTGACCAACAGATGGTTTTGCTTCAAAATCAAGTCGAACCAGTAGATACAAGTTCGATATATTCGATACAAGAAAAGTTTCGCCTATCCATGTTGGGTGCACACGAATAGTAGTCTGCACACTGCAGCGCGCTTATTCGTCATCTATCTTTACTTCGGACACTCCCACATTTACAATGAGTGCTCCGAAAAAAAAAAAGAAAAACATCCTTTTCATCAAGAATGGGAACTGGAGTACTTAATTTCTTAAAAATGCGTTTTTAGAAGAAGCTGAAGTAGTACTTTTTGAAAATTTCAAGAATAAGAATTAAATTAAAACTGCTTTTCAAGATCTACAATTATCTCGAATTAGTGCGATGCGGCGGATTGAGAAAATGAGTGAAAATGTGAGTGGACAGTTGCATGCAGATATTGTTAACTGTGTTTGCTTTTCCCTCCAACTTGATGAATCTACTGACAATAGTGACCACAATAGATAACAGTGAATAATAATTAGTTAGGAACTTGGTGCGCGGCACCCCCTGCCATCCACAGTCAAGGTGACTTGCAGGGTTAATGTTAAAGTCATTAACTGGGTTCGCGCTTTCCTTTGGAATAGAAAACAAAAAGTAGTCATCGATGGTAAGTCCTCGAGTGTGGCAGATGTAGTCTCTGGAGTGCCGCAGGGTAGTGTGATCGGACCTATGCTTTTCTTGCTTTATATAAACGACATCAGCTCAGTTGTGAAAAGTAATATCAGGCTTTTTGCGGATGACACCGTAGTCTATAGAGAAATTAGTGGTCCTAGCGACCATTGTCTGCTTCAGGATGATCTGGATGCGTTATCTGTTTGGTGCAAGGAAAGGCAGCTAGAAATCAATCAGAAAAAGAGTAACGTTCTAAACTTTTGGAAATCTAGAAGCCCATCGTCCGTATTTACCTACTCGATAGATGGTGTGAGCATTCCTGTTTCGGAATCCGTGAAATACCTCGGGGTAGCCTTGAATCGTGACCTGTCTTGGGACACCCACATAAGACGAGTGATAGGTGCGGCAAATAAGAAGTTGGCTTTTGTGCGTAGAATAGTCAGGAAAAGCACGGAAAAGGTGAGAGAATCCTGTTATTTATCCTTGGTTAGACCTCAAATGGAATACGTAGCAGCGGTTTGGGATCCATATCAGAGGGGACTCATAAAGGATTTAGAAAAAATACAGCGGCGAGCAGCTAGATTCGTAAAAAATAATTACGATAAAAAACAGAGCGTTACGTTACTCATTGAAGAGTTGAGTTGGCCATCGTTGAAAGATCGTAGATTACAGGCGAGACTTAAACTTCTAGATAAATATAGGTCGGAGATATTCGTAAATGAAATGAAGGATATTATTCGACAACCAACGTATATCGGACGGAGAGATAATGAGGACAAGATTCGCGAAATAGATAGTAGGACGGAGAGGTATAAGGAGTCATTTTTCCCTAGGACAATACGTGACCACAATAGATAAGTGAATAATAATTAGTTTGGAACTTGGTGCGCGGCACCCCCTGCCATCCACCGTCAAGGTGACTTGCAGGGTAATATGTAGCTGTAGATGCAGGGTAATATGTAGATGTAGTGATACAGCCCAGTTGCTTGTTTTTATTAATATGGTTTTCGATGATATTACATTAGAGAAGAAATGCTGGGCATGATTCCTTTGAAAGAGAGGACAAGAGGTCTTGATATATTCAACGCCTTCCAAAATTTCGTTGATAAGATTAAATTGCCTCTATAAGCTTATTACGAAAGACGTTGCCAAAGCAATGGCAGGGTATCTTAACGGATTCATCGCATTGTGCCAAAAAGCTGACGAATTCCCAGATTTCTTGAGCCATCATTGTATCATTCATCAACAAGTATTAGCCAGTAAGAGATTAAATACAAAAAGTATAACCTTCAAAATCGTGAATTCAATCCGAGAACTATCTCTTCAAAGGCGTCTTTTCAAAATGGAACTAGATTCAGACAACCAGATCTAGTATTAGACACAGATGTGAGGTGGCTGAGTCGTAGTAAGTTTTTTCAAAGATTTCGCGATTTGTTGAATGAAGTTATAACTTTTCTTAAAGAAAGAGGAGATAATTAAGAGCAGTTACAGGATGTGAACTGGCTGTTTGATCTGGCTTTTCATACAGATTTCACAGGCAATCTAAGGACTCTTAATTTTTACTTGCAAGGAAAAAAACAGAACTGTTGTTGAATGATTGGCTGTATTTCGGCCTATAAAAAACAATTTTTGGTAAAGGCCAATGATTTTAAACAAAATATATTCGATCACTTTCCAAATATTCAAGATCATTTGCAAAAATACCCCGATTTTGTATTTGATATCGAGAAATATATTGCTGAAATTGAGAAAGTTGTGGAGGATTTTGAATTCAGATTCAGCGATTTAAAAAAAATAGAAGATATTGTTCAGTACCTTTCTTTTCTCTTTAAAGCAGACTTAGATACGAAACATATCGCAGAAGAAACCGCTGTAATTTTTCAGATGGATAAACAATTACTAGAAAATGAGATTAAATCACTGCAATACGATGTTTTTCTAAAAGCTCGGTCATCAGAATACGAATTTTGGAGATATGTTTCTCGAGATAAGTACCCTAATGTGAAAAAATGCAGTGAACTGATCCATTCTTCTTTTGGTTCAACATATTTATGTGAATCAGCTTTTTCATATTTGAAGCAAACGAAGACGAAGCACCGTTTCTGTCTTACAGATTTGCATACAGAAGATTCATTAAGATTAGCCTTGTCACAGTACACAGCTGATTTTGGAAGCTTGGCAGATGATATGAAGGCACAAACTCCTTATTAAATGGTAATTTAATTATAATATTAATAAAAGAAACATTTTTTTACCATGTAATTTACTTTTTTATTTGAATCATTGGGGGGGGGGGAGAAGTGAATAGATATAGTTGCTCACAGTTGGTTTTAATGAAAAAAAGTCGATCGCGTCGCAAAATAATTTGGCCACCCCTGCTATATATCATTATCGAGTACGTATCAGATTTTGAGCTATAATCACGTCACACGAGGCATTTCCTGTCACCTTGCGAAAGGAAAAAAAAGATTTTCGAGGTCGGAAGATAGGTTTAGTGTACATTCGACAACCTTCCTCCTTCCGATGACTCATCGTTATTGGTCCGAGGTGTCCCGGAGTACCCTACGACCCGACGATCTTGGAGCTCCCAATGCATGTATTCCCAAGAGATTTTCTACCCACTTCCCCCGCGCGTGGGCCCCTCCGAATGGAGGAGGAAACGAAGGGAGAATGGAGAGGGGCGTCACCTTCGGATCGAAGCGGCTGCACTTAAGTCTCCGACCTGACCCTATTCGCAACAAACATTCTCTCGGCTAGATAAAATAATAAATCCCACGCCTCTCTCTCTCTCATTCCTCGATTTACATCTGTTGCCGCCTCCTCCCTCCACCTCCTCCGCACCCTCCTCCGTTTCTCCCACGTCTCCTCTCGTCCGGTCCACGGTTTGTCCTTCGTCCATCCTCTTCTCTTGTATTTCCGCTTTCCTCTCCATCCTCTCGCATCTCTTTCTCTCCCGATGCCTCCTCACATGCCGCTCCTCGCCTATTCCACCGCCTCTATCTCCAGCTTTCTCTTCCAATCTATTCCCGCCGACGGAATTGCACGTCACCTCCTTATAAGCGGGTAGCTCCGCGCATAATGATTTAAATTGGCTCTCTTTTTGCCGGCGTTATTATTTTTGCGCGTCGACCTCTCACTTCATCAATCAAAGGCACGTCGACTCGTCATCGCGCCTCTCGCTAATTCTAACTCCCGCGGTCTCTAGCGACGCCACATTTCGTTCGATTTTTTTTATCGGGCGGCGCCGAAAGAATTTCGCGCGGTTTTGCCCCGCTGACATCGAAAAGGAGGACACGTCGCAAAGGCGTTTGAGCCTTAAGAGGTGGGTATGGCGAGAGCCTGTTATCCCCGAGATCGAGCGGTTGATTGCATAACGCGTTGACGGAATTTTGACAAACAAAACTATAATGTCAGGGCGATGTGTCGGCCGCCATCGGTGGCGGTGGAGGGAAGGATGTGGAGCGAATTACGGCGAGAGCGGAGAGGACGGATGGAAGGGGAAATAAAAAGGAGGCAATCCGCTTAAAATTTCGCGAGATGAAATTTTCGGTCATGACCGAAGGAAGGGAGATCGAAAGCGGCGATGAATTACTTTCATCCTTCGGACGAAAAGTGGGCGGATTTTTAATTGTTGGTAAATGCTGATCAATTGATTTTATTTACTTCGCGTTTCTATCCGCCGCTATGCGAATCAGATCCGGGAAAGAAAGATTTTTGTATTAATTTTCCTGTCCATATTAATCCAGTGTTTGAATCCGAAAGGAATCGCACATTCTTTGAAAAATACAGCAATAGTAGCAATGAATGTGAAGAGATTAAAAGTCATGCGAGACGTTTTTCCGTTAAGAATGGAGTCAAAGTTTGACGGTTCCCATTGGTAGCTGATAATGTAGTCAAGCTCAAAAGAAAATTTTACGAGTTCTCCATATGACCTAAGTTAAATTGATAAGTTTCTCCAGAAGCAACACAGGATTCCCATTTCGGCTACGAAGCAACCTTCATCAGTGACAATTCACCGATGACATCTCTTTTAGCACTTTTAAAAAACAGCCTATGTATTCAGTTTGTCTGTCCGTCCGTCTTTTCTGGCAATATCTCTTTATCGAGAGTAATCGATGACTTTTTCCAACCCCTTTGTTTCAATTTTACTCCCATAGGAAAAGCATGATATCGGTGCAGGGGATTATAAATTTGCATTTTTAAATTATTTGAAATTAAGATAGCTCGAAACATGAAGAAGCCGAAACTGAAAGAACGAGGTTTATATTTTTGAAAACAGAATTCAAATGTTTCGAATGAGAGCGAACAATTGTTTTTAATCCAAAAAAGAGGAACAAATTTCTGATTTTTAACAATGGGAAATAAAACTGCCATAGCAACGAGCCCACAGCTTTTAAATAGGAAACATATTATTACATAGCGTTGATGTAATGCTCTTAAAGGGACTTTATAAAATGTTTTCCGAGGCCGTCGATCTCAACCATAGATGTGATCTTATGACGACGTCATAATCCTAAAACAACAAAAAAGGCCCTTATGTAATTTGCTCTACAATTCTTCCCTCGCTTGTTAAAATATTCATTTGGTTTTCCCAACCTTTTCATGACTATTGAAGATGCACTTTTCGTTAAAAGAGGAAAATGATTTCGAGCCGTTTCGGGGCAACACTCGTTCCCGAACCACGTCTTCCTCAACCTTGAAACCAAGAAAACGAACGCAAGATAATCCTTACCGCACTGTCCTTGGAACATTGGCTTCCGTTATCCCTTCTCTTTCTTTTCGTTCTGTCTCTTGCGATATATCCGGGGATAGTCTCGGAATTTCCGTTCGATCGTTCGCGTTTCACAGCTCCTTTAAAAAAATACCACAGATTTTAAGAAAGCCCATCTTATTAATATCTCATTTTGCAGGGAATCAGCTCGACGTATTCGATCTCTCTCTCTCTCTCAGAAATTGAGTGCCGTCGCAGACGCCTTATGATTGATCGGCATACCAGGACCAAACTCGGATTTTTCCCATCAACGGGAACAAAAACATGTCTGAAGCGTTCAGTAGCGATAAAAGGCTCCGTAGAAACCAGCACCACTTTCCGCCGCTTTAAAGCAGGCCAAGGTCGTCTTAGAGAAATAACACAATCTTGCTGTCTCGGCCTCTTAATTATGTGCTCCCGAGTCTTCTAATAAACCCGCATACTTTACTGCAGTACTCGAGTTAGGCCTAAAAACAGGGATTGATACTTTTAACGGTAGCGTTGCCAACAAGGTTTTACATTCGTTTTTCTCACAAGTTAAGATGCATTCCGGACGAGGTTTTGAATGACTCGGGTTGGCTCGGTTTCAAAAACATATCATTCAAGCTTTGTGCATGTTATGCAGATATGCAATTTTTTGTGAAAATATATATTGAATGTATGTTCTTGTTTAAACATCAACCGAAACTGAAAGCATATATATATATATATATATATATATATATATATATATATATATATATATATATATAGCTTAATCGCTTAAGGAAATATTTTATTTACGCATAAGTGCAATGCTTTTCAAATAACGACGCTGTAGAAGCAACACTTCCAACCCTTTAACCTTTACGTTACCTCTTCTGACTCTTCTTCGTGCATACTCCACTTTTCCACGAGGAAAAAAACGGCCATTTTTTACGGCCCTCGCACACGCGCATACCCATATATTCTTTTTCGGCAGGCGAGTTGCGAAATTGGCGGCGGAAATAAAAAAATGAATAAAGGCGCATCCATTTGTCACCGGCGGAACGAGTGACAGGACAGGAATTATGAAAAAAAATCTTGCGCGGCGACGCGACGCGCGTATTTTGTTCGGGACGCTCGAGGAGTCTCCGCCATCCAACAGCGCCTCTGCAAATCGACGGAGAGGTCGAAGCCGCCACCTTGGGGTGGCCCTTAGCTCTCGTGGACAGCGGGAGGTCACCGCATCGCGGGGGGAGAGGGATGCGGCGGGTGGGGCTTCCGGCCTCACCTGCCACCATCTACCTGCGACGCGCCATCTACGCGCCGCCATCCCCTGCGCGCGATGACTCCGCGATCCCGTCCTCCTCCTTATCTCTTCCCTTTTGGTGCCAACATTCCTGCGCTTCTGATGAGGGGGTGTCGAGGGCACCCGGCCGGCCATGGCCCGATTAAACTACATGCGAGTGGGGAGAAGGGGGATCTAGACTCCCACATGCTCCTTCGTTGGAGTCTTTGCCTTTTGTCTTTTTCGTTCTCTTTGGCTACGCCGTCTCTAAAACCACGGATTTTCCTCCTTGACGATTCTGGACGACGTTTTACCGCTGCGTGTTTTCTTTGTAATGCTGCCGTTTAAAAGGAGATAAACGTACGCGTGTGAGGTTTGAAAAAAAACGCTCGTTCGTGTCATTTTCTTCGTTTCCTCTTGTGGAGGAATTTTCCACCATTCTTTTGTCTCCGTGAATTTGCGCTCGTCTTTTTTCGTTGACGACCGTCTCTCTCATTTACGATTCGTAATTGAACGTGAAGAAGGAAGGGGAAGAAGACACAAGGATAGGTTGAAAAACGCGAGAAATCGGCGACCTGTGTCGGACTTTTGCGAAGCCTGCGATTACCTTAACGCAAAATGTATCGCGAAAAGGAAGTTACGGGGTGAGACCCTGCCATTTTAAGGAATGGGAGGTTTCTGAGGGTTTTAGTGAAATTTCTCACCATCTCTAAGATGAAATAAAAGTTTTGTCAGTTGCACACATTAATTTTCCGCAATATTTTTGTCCGCGAGACAGAAATTGCACCAAGTTTATAGGCGTGCTACTTGGGTTGACAATAGAATTAGTGTCCACGCTGATTAAATCTGGAACACGTGTCTGTAATTAAAATTCATCGTTGCACGATTCCCAAGCTGTATGTTGTAGTAGTGACAAGATGTCCTCGTCGGGATTAATAATTAATGACAAGGGCACTTAGGTATGGGACCGGCTATTGCAAGGAGGAACAAATTCAAGGTTGGATGATAGGGTTTTGGCGACATTCGCGTAGGTCACTGCATTACAATGCACGGATTTGGGCGCGCTGCTGTGTCGAATACAGACTACCAGTAACAGGCTTTGACAATGAAATTGAAGGAGAACGGATTTGAAAACGTGACCTCTTATCCAACACTAAATTATTATTCGTTTTAAATTTTCCTCTGGAATTAATCTTTGTTATATAATGGGATATTTGCAAAACTTCAATCGAATTAAAACTTTTTATATACTCTACGAATGAGGATGAATTTCCAGCATCATTAATAGGCTCAATAAAAACTCTGTAGCTCTCAATAATATATTCAGAGGACTTATAATAAAGCAATTCTCTCAAGTGCCTGGGAATGACACGGGAAAGAAAATCAAATAATTAACATTTTACGTAAAGATAACGGTGTGCCCACGGGGAAATCCCTCGCGCCTCTTTTAAAACATGAGTTAATTCTTTCATTGTCTCAGGTCTCTGGCGGAAGGGCGACGGAAATGCGCTCGTTCATTTTATCTCCTTCAATTCCCACTCCCGGACAACCACTTTTCGGATTTAGCCCATTACGTGCCTTCGAGGCGTCGCGCAACCTTGTGTTTACGAAAGAGACTCAACCAGCCGCAAGTCGCTCTGCCTTCCAAGAGAATTGGCGACGGAATGCAGGAAGTCTTCGGAGCGCAAATTTGCTACAAACGCTTCGTGCTTCTTTTCCTCCGTGCGGGCTAAATCGCGGGAGACTTTCAAAAGAAGAACAAATTATTCGCGCGAGAGGTAAAAACTGGAGGTAAAACGCCGGAATTTCACGGCCAGAATTCGACAAGGGAAAAGAAGCGAAAGCCTAGAGTGAATCACCCTTTGTTGAAAGGCCGAGCGCCGCGACCTAGACATAACCTTCCCTTGTGGGCCTATGACGGTTTTAAGGTGTGTGGGTCACCCTGCGGCGGATGAACGTAGACGGAGAAAGAGGGGGGTAAAGGAACGCCTCCTCAAGGAGGGAGGTAAGGGAACGCCTCCTAAAATAGAACATTAAATCTCGTGCTTCGCCTCACCGGAGCAGGTTTTCCTCCTCGCGGGGAAATCCCGGCTCGAATCTCACCGCTCCGACGCATGGGCACAAGCGATCCCTCTTGATCACGATCTACCGAGAAAAGCGCCTTTTCCCATGTTTCATCAAATCTTCGATTTTTTTAAACCGATGAGGATGCTAGAGCACTATGACGCAGCTTTTTTTTAGACCCGATGAGTGATGAAACTGTTTCGAAATTTTAACTTTTTTTTTAAGGGGAGAAAAAGATTTTGCCGATTTAATTTCGGGGGCTACATAAGTTAATTCGTCCATTTTAAAAACTTTTCTTTTAAGTTTATTTGCCAATAAATTTAGTAGGTCTTTAAACTGAATGTAGATATTAATTTTAATGAGCGTAGCTGTATAATTTTTTCAGATTTCGAAATAAAAAACAATCCTGTAATTACAAGCGAAGCTGAAGAAGAGGTTCATTATGCGATAGCATTTACAAACGAAGTTCGGTGAAATATTGGACACGCGTTTGGTTAATATGAAGTAAACTTTAAAAGACACACAAATATAATTACGGCACATGAAATTTCCTATAGTTTCTATGTATGGACTAAATAGTATGTAAGTAAAATCGGAAAAAAGCATCACAAAAATTAAATAGTTGCGTGTAAAATCTTAGGGACGTAGAAGGCTGGTAGTTCACTATTTGAGAGTTTAAGTATATATCGAGGGCAATAACCTCTCAGTACTAAGTCATCATATAAGTGCAGATGACGATATAGTGATCATTATAAGCAATGAACGACATTTTGGGAGTTATATCATGGGGAACGTGAGGGAAACAGAGAGGGCGTGTTGGAGTGCTTTCCTACGGGACGTTTGTTCGTCCCTGAAACGGCGAAAATCTAAAGATTCAGCCTCAAGGTTTTTCGTTAGTGGTCGACCTCCATAGAGCGATACACATTTGATGAAAATGCGGAAGAGTATCTGACTAAAGTCACACGCACGGTTTTCGAATCAGCGGAATAGACGATTTATCGAACACACAAGTTTGCTCTCAAAATTCCTCAAGCAGAATTTATATTGGTTTAATTTTATTTATCTTAACAAAAGAGAAATTTTAGACCTAAGCAATCCGTATCTACTATATTATTTTTTACGTTTATAAAGTTTGAGTGGCAGAAAAGTATTGCAAATTTGCATTGCATGCAAACAGTTTGATCCAATGTTGTAGCTATACTCGACAAGTCTATGTTGAGATGGGAACGCAGAATTGCTCTTCTCTAGTTCCTTAAAAAAACTTTCCAAGCGTACGTTTTTTTGTCTCTCGACTCGACCTTTCCCCCATGCAGTCTGTGTGAAAGCAGTACGTCTTGGTTCTTTTTAAACCGTTTGCGGATACACGGACGCACGCTAATTGTTGAAGGAACAAGGATTTCTATACGTCTGCCTACTTTCAAAGGACGTTTGTCGGGAGAGAAATGGTGCCATTTCTTGCTTTGTATTATGGACATAAATGAAGAATTACAGCCGTCATTTTCCCGCTATAGCGCTCAATACTCCGTTCCAACACAAGGAAAGTATCCTGGACAGAAATATAATGACACCTGATAAAATCCAAAAGAGTCGAAAATGGTAGCTATAATACGCGCAGCTTACCCCGAGAAATAGAAAGACACGCCAAGCAACTCCTTTAAATCGAAGTTCGAGGTGCTCAAATATTACTGGATACTATTTCAAAATTACGTCATAATCTGGAAATTTCGAGGCTATAATTAGATTAAGTCCATTCCATTTGCCTTTGTTTCTACACAAAGGTAATAGAGCAAACGTCTCTTGATGGCTTGCGCAAGAGTTGAGAAAAGCCGGTTTTGAGATCTGTGACTCCTAAAGAGGCTCTCATTTCCCTACCGATCTGATCTGCGCCTTACGTGGCAGAGATCGGCAGAAAGTTTTGCAAGCATCGACTCCTACTATAATTTTCTGCATGACGCGGGTTTTCCAATGGTTAAAGTCATAAAAGCACACTGTCGTTATCCCATTTAAGACTACCGCGTATGTGTAACTGTTTAACGACCGTTACGGTGGAAGGATGATGTGTTGCGATGCGGATAACTGTTCGTCTTTACATGTCGCAATTTTGATGAAAGGAAGTGATTGTAAAATCATCTTGATGTAAGGCAGAACCAATGCGGGCGATTATAAATCTCAATACCACAGTGGAAACTTTTCTTATTTTAATCACGGAAGCGGAATTCAGGAGACATCAACGGCCGAGTAGGGAAAGATCTTACTATTATAACTTTTCTGATACGAAGCAGACTTTGACATATAGGAGCACAGCTTTAGAATAAAAAATAACTTGGCATTGAATGGTCTTATTTTGTGACAAGCTTTTTGAAATTTATAATTACGGATTGGTCAAATGTGACGGTAGCATATGCTAAATCCACCAATTACGAGACGCGGTTTCATTCCTCTCTTGCGACATATATACTAAGGGGTTTGCAAGCACGCATTGTAATTAACATCAATAAATGAAGTATGACACAAAAATATTACATAAGCGATTATTTGTAGGTGGAACTAGAAGAAGACGATCGATTGAAATTGTTACCAGCTGATGAGCTTTCATCGCCACTGATTCGCGAAGATAAACGACGTTTCCGCGAAAACAAAATACAGCACAACATACCGTGGAGAAAAGGCTATTGAATTATTTAAAGGGGAGACTCGAAACGTGTTTGTCATTTGATGGAAAAAGCGCAATCTTTTATTCAGTATTACTTCACTTTCTTTGTCTTGCAATGAGTTCATTTCCCGTTGAAATTCCCGTAATATGGTCAGTGCCTCCGTTGTTAATTAACACTTTGATTACGAGATCCGAACTCAAAATATTTAAGCGTTCAGCGACTTATCAGATGAATTCACTTGGGTAAAAAATGTCTTCTTCGATTTCACAAGAAACATGTTTTCGTCAATTCGACCAAAGTTCATCGAGGACACAAAATCCTAGTCAATGGCGAAACACCAATTTTATTACTTACCGAAGGGTAATAATTCTAAGTCACAAAGGGATTTTAAAAATATTTTCGCGATATTGAAAGAATGCTTAAAAAACTTTCGTCCAACTAAAAATAACACGCGCACAAGTATTCGCTGCTTATAATTACTAGGTACTGTAAGTTTTCTTCAAATGTAACGCCTCGCTCCTTTGGTATCTATTATTTCACGCCTTGATTTTCATAAAACTTATTTTTTCACATTGCCGAGACAAATTTCTTCATTATGTCAATAGCAAATCCCTCACAAAAGCCGCAAAATTTGAACTCACCCGTCCACAGGGCACCAGATATGCTGTCGATGCCTCCGTAAAATTCCGTCTTGGTGGTGTTTATCGGCGTCCTTAAGGTGCACTGCGGTATTTTCTCTCGTATTTTTGAAATCACAAACACTCCTTTGCGCCGATACAACAGAGTTGCGTTTATATCGAGCTTTCGAGGAGAAGTGAACCGCAGGAGGAAAGAGCGCGGTTGATATTCCTTGCCCCGCGCACATTTTTTTCCGCGTTTTTTTTTATTTTTCGCCAACCTGCGTCGGGAGTCGCCCATATTCCCCCCTCCCCTTCTCCTCCCATTCACCACTCTCCTACACGTTTTCCCGCTCTCCCCTCGGTCGCTCCGCCCCCCCCCCCCCCCCGCTCTTCCTCCCGCCAATCTTTCATCCGTCATCCTCCTTCCCCTCCTCCCGTCTCGAGACACAACAACTCTCCCCCTCCTCTCCTTTATCGTTACCGCAAGGATCGCGCTTTAGCGAGGACGCCCATCCTTGGTACTCCGAGGTATGGAACGACGTTAACCCTTGGGCCTTCCCCTCTGCTCATCCCCATCTTCCTTCTTCCCTTCAAGGATGAACGGGAAGGTTTTGGTCCTGCCCCTTTCTCCCTTTTGTTTCCCCCGTTCCTTCGATCCGCCGTAAACGTTTTTCCACGCTCTTCCTGTCTCCGCTAATAAGACCGATGCGTTTGCGGTGTCCCTCCGATTCGCGGTTTTACTCTCTTCCGAGATTCCGAATTTTTATCGGAAAAACCCTTGCGCGAGAGCTCGCGGAGACAATTATCCACGGCGGAAGACCATCCGGTTTCGTAAAATATTAGCGAGAGACGGAGACGCGGCGGCGCCTCAGGGAAAAGTCTTTATTTGGCGCTATTAAGGGCGATCAGCCGGTTGGGGAGGAAAGAAAAGAGGCGAAGAGTGCGGGAAAGTGGTAGAGATGGGGAGAGAGGGAGGAAGGAAGGTCCAGGAGTTTTCCTAGGGGAATAGAGGGCAGGGGATCGCAATGAAATGACCTACGAGAAAAGAGAGGGAGTGAGTGAGGGAGAGGAGATAGTGAGGAAAGGGAAATAGGGGATTGATTGATTGATGAGGCCTTTATTCGGGGCGAGATTAAGGCTAGGAAGTCTCATCTTTCACCAAGAAGGGGAAATGTAGAGATAGGAGGAGAGTAGCGAGAGACGGGGAGAAAGGGAGAGAGGGGAGAGGGAGGATAGAGAGAGGAGAAGAGAGAGAAGTAGAGAAATGATAGAGGAGAAGAGTGGAGGGAGAGGAGAGAGAAAGAGAGAGGTGCGAGAGGGTGGAGAGAGAGTGAAGGAGAGAGGAGAGAGTAGAGAAAATGAAAGAAGAGAGAGGAGATAGAAGGTAAGGAAGGAGTGGGAGGTGATAGAGAGGAGATAGAAGTAGAGAAAGGAGAGATAGAGAAGAGAGAGAGGAGAGAAGTAGAGAAAGGAGAGACGAGGAGGGAGGAGGAACTAGAGGATGAGAGAGGAGAGAAAAGGTGAGAGAGGAGAGAGACGGTGAGAGAGGAGAGGGAGAAGGAGTTAGAGAGAAGTAGAGGAGAGAGAAGATGAGAGGGGGAGAAAGTGGAGAGGAGGTGAGACGGGGAGGAGAGGTAAGGGGTGAGGGGTAGAGGTCGAGAAGTAGAGAGGATGGAAAAGAGGGGAGGCAGCAGTGGGATGGGAATGAGGAAAAACCGAACACAGCTGTTCCTCTCTCTATACCCGCCCTCTCTTATGCTCGAACGTGATTGGTCGGTCGAAAGTAGCGAATAAAAATGCAAAGGGACCAAAAAATAAGGCCGTTTTCTCTCTCTCCATCTCTCTCTCGCGTTCTTTCGTTTTATTCTGCGAACCCCGGCGGGTTTTTAGGGGGAGTTCCACCGCATCACACGAGCCAACACGCACACCTCATACCTCCATTCCCTCCTCCCACTTACCTTTCGCCTTATCTTCACTCAGCGTGCGTAGCTCAAAACATCCCTTTTCTAGTCTCGAACGGAGTCGGATTTTTTTTCCACCCACTTCACCTACTCCACTCGACCTCTTTCCTCCTCCTCCTCCCTCTGTCGCTGTCTCGCGATTTCCGAATCCTTGCGTCTGCCTCGAAGAGGGATTCCCCCGTCAATCGAATTGGAATGCCGTAATGGCGCGAAAGGCTATAAAAAGGTAGAAAAAGAGTAGGTTTGTTTACGGGACGCGCTTCCCTTTAAATATGCTCATGGAACGACTTTTCGCGTTTGTTGTCGCTTAACTGTAGGGAAGCAAATGATATGGAGGCGGGTGTCCTTCACGGTTCGTCTTTTTTAGGTCAGTGTACTTCGAGAAACGCATTGACTCTGTTCTAGTCAGTTTTTGTGTCGTACAGCTGTTGTGTAACTTAGTCACGGGTTATAAATATACCGACAACTAATTCGCATGAATGCATAATTTTGTTGTGGTGTTCGCGTAGCATAAAAGAGGATCGAGTTATTGCGACGTCTTTTTTCGCATTTCTCGAGTAAACTTAAAATTAAACAAATGGATTTCTTACTACTGCTGGATATGTCACAAATTTACAACAAAGTCGCTGATCATGGCAACTAATAACATTTAGAGATGTCAGTCAATTGAACTAATCCATAATTTCGCATAACAATCGTTTGTATATGTTTTTCTCCGTCAGTTTTGCAAAACTTTTGAGCAGAAATAGTATAGAGTGGACCTCAAGCAGCAAATGTTTACAAGCAAAGAAAAAATTAATGGTTTGTCATTAAAATTGTAACCTAAAACATTTGATGTCACTGATAGAATGTTTACTTTAGCTCAAGCAGCTACGTTCTGAATTGCTTCTATTCTGATTTCTCCCAAATGGAATTACTTGCACGTTTTCTCTCTTTAATATCAATAGATCGTACTTTTCACGTGCTTGTGAAATATTACCTACGACGCAATACCGACACAAAAATCTTTGAGACGCTCATTTGTCATTGAACAACAGTAGTTGATTGAAAGCCAACATTTTGAAAACGTCGTTATAAATTTTAACATAGCTTATCAAAACGGAAATCATTTGCTCAAGAAATACGAGCGAATATTTAGAGCGTGCAGCAAACTTTCGAAAACTGCAACACTTCATCCTCTCCCATCGGGGAGAATTCCGACCATCATAATATTAGAATATATAAAGGATTAATTGGCAATGTTTGTAAAAAAATATTCGAGAAGCCTTGGGTACAGTCGCATCCCCGACACATTCGCAATCCTCGCGACGCAGGGGTGTTTACGACCAAAGTGGGCACAATATCGTTGAACATGAATCCCTTAGCTAAGGTATGAATTATTATTACTAGCATTTAGAAGAAGGGAAATGTCTTGGGTTTAATATGCACTAGGACCGGTGCTGGTACGAGAGAGAACGAGCAATTTTAGGTGATGGGAGGTGAGAAGGGAGAGCGAACATTTCCTGCACTCCAATGCTCGGGAATCATTATTTTTAGCCTACTTTCCAGAATGAAAATAGGCTTATAGTTTCGTCGTTTTGTCTGCCTGTCCCCATATTAACTTTTGAACCAATAGGCCGATTTTCACGACACTGTGGAAACGTCTTGCTACTAGGACTGAGTCCCGAGGATAGTTTTTGTTGCGAAGATTGAAAATCCCGGGTTCGATTCCAGGAACTATCCTTCCCATTTGATTTACATGGGAAATCTGAAATCCATCGTGCAGGGTAATTTTCCCTTGCACATTAAAATATCTTAGAATTGTAATATCGGAGTGGGATTTATACTATTCTCTGGGGAAAGGAATGGATATTCTAATTCTCATCGTAGAATGTTGCTTATCGATCGTATTTCTTCGAATTTCGCGCAAATACGGGCGTTTTTGAAGTTTTTATCACTCATTACGACAGTGATGCCATTGCGACGATTATTGTTGGATTCGGATTCGGTGTGTATAATCTAGTACAGGGGTTCCCAACGCGGTACCCGCGGGCGACATGGCGCCCACAAAGTTTCGTTGTGGCGCCCGCCGAGGTTTGTTAAGGTTTCCTGCCTAAAACCTTTAGCTATTTTGATTCATAGCATTGAGCGTCCACATAATCTAGAAAGTATTAATCTAAAAAGACTTTATTAGTTTGTCTTATAAAATTTACATGCAATGTCATACACGGCATGATATGATTTCACTCGCAGTTTTGTTGACAAACTCGTCGACCTCTCGGCTGTTTTACTGTATCATTTTACATTTAATCGATATCGTAAAGTATCCCAGCCTATTTGTAGGGACTGGCGAACGGTAGTTATTCTTTTTTTGCGATTTGACGAAGAAGTATCACTTCGTGTTTGTGCCTATCTCTATTTATTGATCTATTTATTGATAATAAACATTATTTTCTTAGAAAATATTCGAAGGGATATTTGCTTTTACGCCATAATATAATTTAAAATATAATTGTTTGAGATTAAAAACATTTTCCAACTTATGTATTCTTTTAAATTTAATGAATACTATTATAATACAAAATGTATATATAATGTATCTATCCAAGAATGTATTTATGTCAAAACAAGTATCGCAGCTTTTTTAAGGGAAATCTTAAGCCGCGTCCACACATGAGCACGCACAGCTACGAACAGGGCGAGCGCGAATGAGCAATTGTTGCTCGCCGTGCTCAAGTGTGTATGAGAAACACATCTGCGTCGATAGGTCGGCAGCTGTTATGTATTCTTTGATAAAGAAAGAGGAATAGAAAAGTAATGCGTCGGTGGTTGACAGAAATACTTAGAAACAGAAACAAATATAGTGGTTCAAATTCGTTAAGTGACTGCTAACTAATTTGATCGGGCCCAAAGTTCAAAAAAAAGTTGACGATTCATACCTTTTCCTGTCCCGTAGGCTCTTCTTCGTTTTTTTCTCTCTCCCGACGAAAAGAGCCCCAACAACTCGTCATTTTCTTTTTCACCTCCCCCACTTCCATTTGTATTTTCTTCGCAAACTCATTCTATGCGTCCTGTTTTTTGGTTTTTTAGTAATAGTAAGGGTGTTTAGGATCCCACAACACCCTCTGCTCCTCGTATGCTTGAATAAGCTACAGGAACCCTTCGCTATTCCACTCCATGCTCGCACGCGCTCGGGCAAACCAAAATACTGTCCACACTGAGCGGTTTACGCACACCGAGTTCCTTGGAGCAAGTGCCCGAGACCGCCAGCCTTTGACTCGCTTTCGTCGGTGGTCACACTGTTCGGCGAATAGCCACGAACCATTCGGCGAACCGTCTACACATGAGCATTTGGGGTTGTTCGTCGGCGCTCATGCGTGCGCGTGCTCATGTCTGGACGCGGCTTTAAGCGAATCTCATAATTTAATTTTGATTTATTGTTAAATGGAAATTTTTTATTTTATATAATTTGTATTTTTAAGTTAAAAAAATGTGTTTAAGAGTAAAATTAATTTCCCTACTACCAATGTTTAAAAATAAATATACATATAGCTACGAGCTGAGCTGTAAGTGTCGAGCGGGGGGAGGGGGAGGGAGTAAAAAATATCGGCTCCCGCCGCTTTCACTTCTAACAAGTGTTGTAAGTGGAAGGCGCCCTTGCAAACATAAACATAAATTGTCTAGTACATACACGCTTATTTTTGCCACAAATATGCGTGATCGATTTGTCTGTTAGAATGTATTTGTAATATTTTACAATGCTAAATTATGAAATTTGGGAACAGAAAGAGCAACTCATCCGCTGTGGTTTTAAAGCTATTAAAGCCAATATAAATCTAATACATACTATATTAAATAGAATTCTGTCCTTCTTTTTGTGTGTTTGCACAGTTTGCAGCACATTCTTCATTTGCATTTTAAAAACACTTAGAATTGCGATATGAATACGGAACTTGCGCCAAACGACGCCTAAAAGAACAGATATTCATTTTCCACCCATTGATTTTTCAATACGCGTCAAATCGTTCCTCAAATTCGTTATTAAGACGAAAAATTGGCTAAATTTTAGACGAGAAAATTTCGTCGCCAAGGACTACAGCATTGTTGCTGATCTAGCAAAATGATGTCTATATGTAAAAGCAATGACATGAACTTTGATATTGTATTTTAAATCAATTGTGAGAACTCTTCTTATATATTTTGAATGCATTTTAATCGAACGGGAAGTAATGGTGGCTTAATTTTAACGATAGGTTTGTTTACTGCAATGCCATTTCTAAGGCGTGGAAGAAATGCGAACGAATATACGACCACTAATATTTTAATTAGCTTTTTGTTTTGTTTACCTTGACGACGAAAGAACTTAGTAAGTAGCTTTTTTAATTCAAACATTTTTTGTAATCACTATAAATGCACCGGCCATGCATCAAGTATCTTGCTTAATTATCGGAAGAAATTAATCTTAATCATTGTCAATATAGTAATTTTCTTTAAACTGCCCAATACAATTTGCAAACGAAAAGATATTTTCAATGTACGCGTGAAGTATCTTCCTATTTGAAATTTTGTGTTGTCCATCATTACAATGCATTGGGGTCGTTTCTGACTTAAAGTTTTTACGCTATGTGTTTATTTGTTTGAAATATGCATGAAACCTTTCTCATAAATTTTCAATCGGTTTTTCTCCTTCATGATTTTGTTTCATTGCAACCTCTTTATGAAATGTCAAAAAATCGGGAAAATAATCGAATATAAACTTAAAATATGAGGGAGGAGAATGTAAGAGAGAAAAGGAGGAAGAATGGGAAGTGCCTTAAATTTAATCTTTAATCCACGCACACCCGTCGTATTGACGGGCTTTTGCACTAGTATTAAATAAATAATTATGTGGAAAGTAGGCATTAGTTCCGTTTGGACCATCTTGTTAACTTTTGTAATTGTGTGTTCGACCATTCCAAAGTAAAGAAACGAGAATAACTCCATTTGCATTACCATAAAATAGGCAATAAGAATTAAGTACGGGCACGTGAAAATGTGCTCTTTTGAATTCCTTTGTCGCAGCTGCAAGACAATCTTGCAAAAAGAAAGACCTACGCACATTCTAATTTCTTTTCTTTGTTCTTCCTTCGGAAATCCTTTTACTCAATCGAGGGTTGGTGACTCCCCTTTTTATTATGATCGGGAGAGGTGCTTAGTGCAATCGTCTCTTCCCACGCAATCGAAGTCGAAATGACGCGCCTGTAATAACGGGGAATGTCGTTCTTTCCGGGCGTACCGCCAGTATCCGACCCCTCTATTTTTTTTCCTTTTGTCGTCTTACTTTTCCTCAAAGCTTCGTAAACACCGCATCGCCGCGCAAAGCGCTGTTTAGCCGGGAGAGGAAGCGATCGGGTGAGTCAAAGAGGAGAGGAAGCGATCGGGTGAGTCAAAGAAGAGCGGAAGCGATCGGGTGAGTCAAAGAAGAGCGGAAGCGGATGGCGTCGGAAGCTACGGTGAGTGTAATATTACGTGGGTGGGAGGACGGAAGGAGGAGCGGTAGAATGAGATTGCGTTTTTTTTTTCGCGAGAATTCCGTGTATATTTGGATTTAATTTTTGACGGAACGAAGCGAAACCGAGCCAAAATTCCTAACGGAAGCGCGCTTCATTGGATCGAGGAAAACACGAGGAAAACATTTTTTTGGTGAGTATTTGTTTTAGCGAGAATCTCTCGCAATCTTATTTTTGCCTTGCGAAACGATAATTTTTCCCATCTTTTAAATACATTCAATTAATCTGCTTATGAATTTTTTTTCGAATATCCGGGATGGGTGAAAAATGACGGCTGACGAGTAGAGAAACACTCGATTCCTCGTGGCAAATTTTTTACTCTTCTCATAATAATTGCTTATTTCAAATTAAGAATGTAGTGAGGTTGTAGCCAGATGCACTAACTGTTCAAATTTGTTAACATGAAATAAAAATTATAAAAAATCGTTTTGGGAAATGGGTACAGGGGCACGGCTGATAATACTGGTTAGTTGTTAGCCGCTCCATTTTCAATCACCAAATATCATTATCATATCATTGTTTGAATACTTTATATCAGTGCCCGTTTGTTGGAAAATTTTTATTCTGATGTAGCAGAGCATAAAAATAAAACCCAAGAATATTCGTTGAAGTCGATTTCTATTGTAAATAATTAAAGGGGTTTTAAAAACTGAAATTAATAATTTGACCATGAAAGGATTATGTAAGGTAACTCGACCCAATATGGCCTAATCGCCGTATCGAATGTACTACGTGACAACATTGATAGATGGTGGTTGCAGTATATCGGTAGACTGCTAACAACTGTGTTTATATGGAATCCCGCTGGACGCGCTCAGTTGGCTGAATTTGGTGGAGTGTTTTGTTTGAGACCATCGTTTGTGGTTACGTGCATCTAATTCCAAGACGTTGGTTGAGTCATTGTTTGTACAGGTAAAAGTTAATTAATTAATTTGACCTTAAGCATTCTACAAGATAATTGTCTCTACTATTAGTGGTGTGATTGATTTGGCAATTCATTGAGATGTCATGTGGTTACAACGGAATGTTTTAATAGTCAAAGTTTCTTCATTATAGTCTATGTAGGCCATATTGCACATTTTGTGGACCTTAAATAATGACAATGAATTTTTTGAATGATTTTAGATCTCATTTTGTTGTTCATTTTTTTATTTAAATTAAATTTTGACCTTATGTGCCTAAATCTTTGGTGGTACAATTTTACGATTTTAACCTGTGTAAAATTAGAATCTCGACTTTAATTCTCTCATTTTTTAGTTATTTTTGCCTACCGACAATTTATTGTAACCATTTTTGAGCAATCAAGCATTAGAATTTTGATACAAGTATTTGATAAATATTTCAGATTCTTGTTCTCTTATTTTTTTAACAATAACCCAATAGGCCATATTGAGATCATATGTTCCTAATATGGCCTAACAGCAAGGTTTTGAAAAAATGCTAACCAGTAATTCCATGTTGAAGCGTTATAGTTGTAACATTTTTGTGTTTACTTAAATAAACTGTCTAGGAGTACATTATGTTAGTTTTACTTTCAGCATTTGGGAAAGATGCTTACAAAATTAATAAAGCTTAGATAGGCCATATTCGGTCGAGTTACCTTAGTTTCGAAATGAAGATACTCAAAATTAGTACAATAGATCGTCTGAATTAAAAGAGTGACTTTTTTTGACTGGTGAACTGAACCAAGGACGAATCCAGAAAATTTCCAAGTGGGAGAGGGGCGATCGCCCCAATTTGCCCCTCCCTCTGAAGGCCCTTTATTCTAAAAATCCTTAGCCCTTTAGGGATCCTTCTTTCCAATGCACTACAGTGCCTAATATGACGCGCAGAATCAAGGACTTTTGCGCAGAATGGGATTAAGAATGCACTCAATAGAGGGCAATGAGACATCCGGAGGGAGGGCAATCGCCCGTATCGACCTCACCTTGGATCTGTCACTAAAGTAAATCAACACTAGGTCACCTCTGATAGAGGGGATAGAGGTAGTCTCTATCCCCACGCTAAAATTACTTGAGATAACGAGTAGGTTAATGAGGTAGCTGCAGCGAATCGATTATATTTAACCAGTTGCCACATTTGCCATCGTTTACAATTTATTATGGTCAACTTATTTTACTAAAGTTATTTCGGCAATACATAAGAAAGTTAACGACTGAGGGACATTATTTGGTGCTTTTATTACATTTTTCATGCTCAAGTACAAAATTATGCAGTTTTAAATGAAAAACTATTGAACATTATCTCCAGCGAAGGCTTTTTTTGATATAATTAGTCCAGTTTACTATTAAATCCAGCAGCCGGCTTTCTATCTTTCACATTATTCATGCAGACTTGCTCCCGACTCCGGGAGACAAAAATTCATGCCTTAGAACAGAGGTCCGCAACCTTTACAATGTGGCGAGCACCAAGTAACATTCTAGAGCACCAAGCGAGCACCAATATCCTTTTGTAAAAGTAGAATATGATAAAAAATGAAATCAAATCAACGTCAAAGTGATTTAAAATGTATGTACTTTCGTACGTTTAAGAAAGAAATCAGGCGAACCAATCAAATTAATGGTACCAGGAAAGAAAATTTTAACATCGTAGAAGTGCACGGTAAGACTGCTAAAGAGCACCGCGGTGCTCGCGAGCACCAGATTGCGGTCTTGGATTGGATTATCTACGACGAAGAAATGAACGTAAATATGTCTATTTTCTTTACGTATACACAGCGTTTGTAAGTGAAAAGAAATCGGTAATTTACGACGAAGGAATGAACGTGAACATAAAGATTATAACAATACTATTCGAGTGAGGTAAGTTTTAAGTAGTTGTCGATTGTTTTATTTAGTACAACCGATTAGGAAATAATCGATGAATAAAAAATTCGACATTTATTTGGCATACCAGTTCTTAGACTTTATACTAAGCCATTAGTATTTATCTTTTTTGACACGATAGCATGAATCGTAAAGAGCGCCTCTGCTTTGCATGTATGTATGCATGATGTGCGCATCATTCCTCTCATGTTTAACAATGGAACCAGCTCATTACCCCATGAAATAGGCCGATTTACCCCTCGGGGGGTAATTACCCCAGGTTGGGAACCACTGTTTTGAATGAACTATATAAAAGACTCGATTATTTAAACTTAAGCATTACCCTCGTGAATTCTTCAGCATCAAATAGTGAATCGTTCCAAACACAGAAGTATTTCCATATTACTGTATTTTATATTTTAAATATAGACTTTAATATTTCGTGGGTTATTTTTTCATAACCATCCCACTATGAGAAGCTTACAAGATGTTAATGTAGCAGTCAGTATAAGAACCAGTGTCAAGGATCGCATCTTAATTCAGCTATCTTTTTGAAGCCTTGAAATGCATTGAGATGATGAAATATGGATTGAAATTTAGAGGACTCGAAAACTCACCATAAAGAGTGAAATGTTGAAAACTTCGAAAATGAACTTTTCCGGCGATCCGGAATTAAAGTATAATATATACAGTGTAACCTAGATAGAACGAGTACGGAATACAACGAAAACTTCCTTTTAGCGAGCGAAAACTGTCACCGTCAATTTCTTAACGTCGCATATCAGATATTTAATTTTCGGATATTACGAGTACTCGTTAGTATTTTTATGAATTTTATAAATTCTCGCTAAATCGATGTTTCACTGTATATAATTTTGCCGTAAGCCTTTTATTGTGGAGTGCGTATGCGGCCTACAATTTGATTAAAAAAATCGGAAAAAATCTCATTTTTCCTTTTCTTAGAAAATTTGCTATTCAGCGGTAGGAAAGTGGGAAAAAACAATTCGTTCCCGTGCTTTTAACGTAATTTGTGACTTTTGCGTCACTTGAAAGTGTAAATTCCTTCCTTCCTATGACGATAAAGGACTAGGCGTTTGAGGAAGGAAATCATGGTGTAATCTTGATATCAAGGTTTGTGTCGTCATTTGATTGTTTATAATACGTAAGAGCCTCATTCGGTAAAAATATATGCCAGTTTATAAAAATCCGTTCTGTCGGCCTTTCTGATTTTTATTGCAAAACTGGATGCGCTAAATATAAGCCCATTATGCATTCAAGTATGATTAAAACAGGGAATTTATATGCCGACGACATGGAAGACGAAAGATGGCCTTGTTCCTACCCAATATGTGAGCGACATACCGTGAAAAAATTTTATATGTAAGTAATTTTGATGTTTTAATACCATCAAGTATTTGAAAACTATTAGTTAGAAAGGTAAGAGTAATAGATCTTCTGCTATGAAAATATGTGTTCTGAATTGCAAAATTTGCAAGTGTTAATGTTATAAAGCATTTCTAAAACTTAAATTTATAAGGAGTAATACAAATCTTAATTTCCTCTTTCATTGATTCGCAGTAGCTAAACGGATAGTTTATCAAATACTGATATTCTTCTATCGTATGATATCCAAGACTTTTACCTGCCATATATATTTCAAGAAAGTGCTTTGTAAATAATTAACTTCCAATTTCCAACCGAATAATACTGTGTTACATTTTGATTGCAACAATCCAATGTCACAAGTATGTATTTAGTTTATTTCCTTTTGCGGAAAGGAAAGTAATAGTTCAAGTGACTCAGGGTTGCGAAACGACTTACGCGAAGTCTTCAAGTTGTTCAGTCATAATTATCAGCCGCAATTCCAGAAAAAAATTATTTGATTCTTTACTGCTTCACCATGTGTTTCGGTATAATTAATTAATATAACTCTGCTGATGATGACAGTTAACGCAGGAAGTTTAAGGTTGAATTTTCGTCGTGTTGCATGCTTTATATGATAGCTACGTTTCAAAATAGAGCATTTGTACTGTGCATTTATGAGAGCAGTTCTCAGCAATATTACAGTAGCGGATTGTTTTTGGTAATTGTTTTCATTTTTTACATCTAAATCAGTTGCACACAGTTTCTTTAATCGAATTAAAGAATCTGTCTATTCCAATGAAACATGTTAGATTGTTTCGAAAGACAATTTTTTCACTTTTTGATCAGTAGAATTTTCCTAAAAACTTCACTGAACACGGTATGAGCGGTTAATACTACAGACAAATAAAATATAATTCCACTTGAAGTAAGAGAAAATATTCAACACAAATAAGCAAAGCAATCGGTGAAATTTAAAAAAGCGTCAGTGCATCCATAAAAATATTATTTATTATTTTAGATAAAAAATAATCGCGTTCATTCCATTATCCATAGGCATCGCATATATATATATATATATATATATATATATATATATATATATATATATATATATATACTTAAGGAAAAGAAAAGATAGTGATGAGGGTGGCAACAAGGTGTTGAAGGACCACTGGATCACTCTGGTGTTCACTACACGCCCGAATCGGCTCAGAGAGTACCGAGTAGGATTCTTGAGCACAGTAGGGATTTTTTAGGCTAGAGAGTAGGGCAGGGTGTAGGTCAGTTTTGGGTCAGGGGATAATCGATGCACTTGTAGAAAATAAGAATCCCGAAAGATTATCTAATGATAGAATATACACCGAGCGTAATATGCAGCACCAATTTCGCGATAGGTCATTGATAGAATGTTCCGTAAAGGGCGCGACGGGTCGCAATTCCAATTTTGACGCGACGCCATACAGTCGTGGGAGTGATTGTGGTGGGAGCGCATGTAGTTTTAGAGTGAAAGAAAAAGTCAAGGGTGAGATTAGTATGCGAAGTGATAGTGAGAAATTAAACGTCGTCGTACTGAACTGTCGCAGCATCCGTAGGAAAATTGCTGAGTTCGAGCATCTTATTCGCAGTCTGCATGCCGACGTCGTGATAGCACAGAAAGTTGGTTAACGGATGAGATTCAGAGTCAGGAGATATTTCCTAGAGACTATCGTGTCTATAGAAAAGATTGCGCTAATAGATCTGGCGGGGGAGTTTTCATAGCGGTTAGCGATAAGTACGATAGCAGTGAGATCCCGATAAGTGACGAGGATATCGAGAGTGTTTGGTGCCGCATAGGTAAAGATGGCTCCAAAAAGGTGTTCATATGCTCGTTTTACAGGACACCTAACGCTGGTGTAGATTGTATTTTAAGTCTCGAGAAACAATTATCAAAGCTTAGACTGATAAATCAAAATGGTATCGTTATAGTCGGTGGTGACTTTAACTTACACTCAATTGATTGGGAAAATCTATGTTTCGAATCTAGAGGTAAAGAACGCGATTCCTGTGAGGCATTAATCGAAACATTCTGCGAGCACTCTCTCCTTCAATTAGTCAGAAAGCCAACGCGATTGGGAAACATATTAGATTTATTAGCAACTAACGTCCCAGAAAGAATAAACAAAGTCACCATTGAAGATGGGATAAGTGATCATCAGGCCGTATATGCAGAGTGTAAGTTGAAAATCGATAGGCACCCCAAGCCTCAAAGAAAGTTTTATATATTTGCTAGGGCAAACTTTTCAAGCTTCAGGTCGCGCCTACGAGAAATACTACCTGGCTTCCGTGATATGACCGAACGATCAGGTGCTGAGTCGTCATGGAAACTATTCAAGGATATAATGCTAGAGAGTATCGATAAGTACATTCCAATTAAATTGAAGGTAGACAATAAAGAGCCACGTTGGTACAATAAGCAAGTTAGGAGTGCGCTTAGGCTTCAGAGAATAAGCCACGCGAAAATAAAAAATATGCCGTCTACATCATCCGATGAATATAGAGCAACTAAAGTTAAGACGTATAAGGAATCCCGCGCTAAAGCGAGAACTACTATGCGCGAGGCTTTTACTAACTTCCGGAATAAGGTATTAAATAATTATTTGAAGGAGGACCCTAAAGCGTTTTGGTCCTATGTGAGAGAGGTCCAAGGTAGAGGCCCTACAATACCTTCCCTGCGTAATGACTCGGGTGACGTTATTCATGATGGCGTAGAGAAAGCCAACCTGTTAAACGGTCATTTAGTAAAAGCATTCACAGCCGTCAGCGACCATTGCGTACATTATGCACCCGCAATAAGGAGGGGAGGGCTGATGGATGATATAGTATTTTCTGAGGTGGGAATAGCAAAGCAATTTAGTTCCATCAGACATAACAAAGCCGCTGGCCCCGAAGAAATTCCTGCTCGCGTTTTAAAAGAATTAGCTGAAGAAATAGCACCTTTTCTTCTGATAATCTTCGAGAAATCCATTTCTCGCGCAGAGGTCCCTAGCGACTGGAGGTTAGCGCACGTTACCCCAATTCATAAGGGCGGCGACAAGGAGAACCCAGAAAATTACAGGCCGATTTCTTTAACTTCGATATCGTGTAAGATTCTCGAGCATATACTCGTTAGCAACATAATGCGATTTCTTGATAGTAATTTATTGTTAGATGATTTTCAACACGGCTTCAGGAAAGGTAGGTCATGTGATACTCAGCTCGGTCTTTTTGTTAATTGTTTACTGAGAAGCGGAGAAAAGAATGCGCAGGTCGATGCCATCTTCTTAGATTTTAGGAAAGCTTTTGATAAGGTACCTCACAGGAAGTTAATAACGAAATTAGAAACCTTAGGCGTTAATTCTAAAATCGTTAGTTGGATCCGTGAATTTTTAAATCATAGTAAGCAGATGGTTGTTATAGATGGGAAATCTTCGAACTTAGTGGAGGTTGTCTCTGGCGTTCCACAGGGTAGTGTAATTGGTCCGTTATTATTTCTAATTTATATAAACGATATCAGCTCAGTAGTCATGAGTAAAATTAGGCTTTTCGCGGACGACACCGTCATCTATAGAGAAATAAGCAATCCGGAAGACCACCAGTATCTCCAAAATGACCTAGAAGCTATTTCTGCATGGTGTAAGGAATGGCAGTTAGAGATAAACCAAGAGAAAAGCTGCGTCATCAACTTCTGGAGAACCAAGAGTATCTCGTTGAATAATAATTATTCGTTGGACGGAGTAGAGATTCCAGTTTCAGACTCGATTAAATACCTTGGAGTCACGATCCATCGTGATCTCTCGTGGGACACCCACATTCGCCGATTGATCGCCCCTAACAAAAAGCTGGCCTCTATAGGGAGAATAGTTCGAAATAGCTCCGAAAAAGTGAAAGAATTATGTTATTTATCCTTGGTTCGACCGCAGGTCGAATATGCTTCAGCTGTGTGGGATCCTTACGAAAAGGGACTCACTAACGAGATAGAAAAGGTTCAGCGCAGGGCAGCTAGATTTGTAAAGAGGAATTACGATAGTAAACAAAGCGTAACATCATTAATAGAAAATCTGAAATGGACATCGTTAGAGGAACGTAGGCTGCAGGCTAGAATTAAACTACTGGAAAAATTTAGGTCGAAGGGACTAGCGAATGAGGTAGTAGGACTTATCAGAAGCCCGACGTATCTCGGAAGGCAGGACAGTGAGGATAAGATTCGCGAGATCGACTGTAGAACGGAGCGATATAGAGGGTCGTTTTTCCCTAGGACGTTAAGAGACCATAATAGAAAAAGATAACGTAGGAAAACTATGAACCCTTGTTGCACTGCACCCCCTGCCATCCATCGAAAAGGTGACTTGCAGGGTATAATGTAGATGTAGATGAAGGAAGCCCAGCGGACACTTACCAAGTTGGGGACCAAGTTGGCAGGCTGCTGGGGGCGCCCAAGAGACACGTGCAACACACGAACACAAAAAAAAAAACAAAAAACACGCAAGCTTATCGGGCCTATGCCCTTCTTCAGCGATAGAGTAACTATGTAAATAGTAAGTCATCATCATCATGAGGTGTTCTGCCTCTAGGCAGGTCCCTGGCACCAGCGTTGTCTCCACTCATTTCTGTTCCTTGCCATTTCTTTCATTTCCTGATACCCTCCCCTTTCTTTCAGATCGTCAAACATTTTTATTCTTCTACGTCCCCTTTTCCTTTCACCTTCTACTGATCCTTCCAACACCATCAATAGTAAACCTTCTCCTCTCAAGATATGCCCTAACCAGTTACTTTTCCTCCTCTGAATTGTTTCAAGTAATCTTCTCTTCTCATTCACCCTTGTTAGTATTGCTTCATTCCTTATCCTATCCATCCACTTTACCTTCTCCATCCGCCTCCACACCCACATTTCAAATGCCTCTAGCCTTTCTTTCTCTCTCCTCTTTAGCGTCCATGTTTCACACCCATAAAGCAATACACTCCAAACATAGCACTTCACAAGACGTTTCTTCAGATTTAAATCCATTTTACCACATAGTACCCGTTTTTTCCTATTAAATGTTTCTTTTGCCATTGCTATTCTTGTTCTTATTTCTTTTTCACTTCTCCAGTCTTCAGTTAGCATGCTTCCCAAATATCTATACTGTTTTACTTGCTCCACTCTTCCATCCTTTATTGACACATTCATAATCTCTCTATCCCCTATTCTCATCACCTTTGTTTTCTTTATGTTCATTTTCATTCCATATTCCATCATCCTGTCTTCTAGCTTTGTAACCATTTCCTGAATATGCCTCGTTTCATCTGCCAAAATTACCATGTCATCAGCAAACCTTATACAATTTATTATTCTACCTCCAATACTAATTCCTTTATCATTCCCTATTCCATTGTCAATCATTTCTTCAGCATATATATTGAACAGGGTTGGCGATAAGCAGCAACCTTGCCTTACTCCTCTTCCTTGATCATACCATTCGGTCTGTGCATCTTTTATCCTCATAGCTGCTTTCTGTTTCATATACAGCTCTTTAATTAACCTTCTATCTTTCCAGTCTACTTTTTTTGCTTTTAGTATTTCCATCAGTTATTCCCAGTTCACTCGGTCGAATGCCTTCTCCATATCTATGAAGCACAGACTAATTCCTTTACCCCTTTCTATATATCTCTCTCCACTTATTCTTATCAATCCTATTGCATCTCTTGTACCTCTACTCTTTCTAAATCCAAACTGTTCCTCTGCAACATTTTCTTCCATTTTGCTAATTAGTCTCCTGTTCATAACCCTAAGTAGAACCTTTGCTGCATGTGTAATTAAACTGATTGTTCTGTGTTCACTGCATTTTCTTGTTCCTTGCTTTTTCGGAATTGGAATCATAATTGTTTTGACGAAATCCTCTGGCCACATCCCCTTGTCATAGATTGCATTACACAACTTCACTATTTCTTCCAGTCCTTCCTCATTAAGACACTTAAATAATTCTATCGGTATCTCATCTACCCCCATTGCCTTCCCATTCTTCATATCCTTTATTGCTTGTAGCACCTCTATTTTCAATATCGAAACTCCTGTTTCGTCATTATTTATTTCATCCTGCTCTTCAATACGGAGATCCTTTGGTTTTTCATTTGATTTGTACAACTCCTCCATGTATTCTCTCCATCTATTAAGGACCTCCTCTTCCTTATATAGATAATAGTAATAGTAATAGCAATAGTAAGTATGTAGCATGAAATATATATATATATATATATATTATGCTACATATTTTGAGAATACACTATATCTGTATATAATTTGTCGAATGTCCTTCTGAGGCAAGGTCATTTGAATGGCACACTATTTGAATAACAAATTGAATCAACATAAACGAGGAGTCCGGATGGCATAGTGAGTAACGCGTCAGCTCCGGAATATGAAGGTTCGGTCCCGATTGGGTCACTTCTTTATTCAGTTTTATATTTCATTGTTTAATTTGATTGATGATTTTGATTTGAATATGGCCATCGACTCATCTTTATTTACTTTCTGCATATACGTAGTATAGGGAAAGTTTCGTTTTTATGAAAAAAAATCGACGTCGAGATTTCAACGGAAATACACGTTTTGAGATCCCCTGAACACGTTTTGACCATTTTCTCGATGATGTCTGTGTGTGTGTGTGTGTGTGTGTGTGTGTGTGTGTGCATGTGATAGTTTTTATGTGGGTACCCGAACTCAAAAACTATCAATCAGGTCATCGCGAAATTTTATATTTAACATTTTTATAAAAGTCAGCCCTCCCTAAGGACTGCATAACCTTACAGAGGTGGGAGGGTTTGTGTACTCTTATGAACCAAAGAGCTATGCCGGCGGGAGATAATTCTCCTGGTAGGACCATCCAAGCCGGAAAGGTCTGAGGGGAAGAGTCAGACTAAGAAGCAGTCTTGGGGGTTTTACATCCCCCAGTGCAAGGGCAGCAGCTTGCACAGTACCTCTGTAGGTGGTAATCATGTGGATCTGAACAGCTACAGATGGGTAATCACTCTGTGAAACTGCGATGAGGAAAGCAAGGGAAAACTACCTCATTATATTTCCCATGATAGGCTGAAAAGCTGCAAATACCTCTATGGATCTCTCTGGGGTAAAATATTCCGGAGGTAAAATAGTCCCCCAATCGGATCTCCGGGTGGGGACTACCCTAGGGGATGCACAGAGAAAATGTAACATTAATAAGAAAGCAAGTAGTGAGAAATTAAAAATAGGCACATGGAATGTTAGGACTATGAATTCAGGGGGTAAACTAGAGAACTTAAAAAGGGAAATGAGAATGAATAATGTAGGTATAGTAGGTCTTAGTGAAGTTCGGTGGGAAGGAGAAGGCGAGATAAATTCAGACGAATTTAAGATTATTTACTCGGGAGGAGAGAACAAGGAAAGAGGAGTGGGTACTATAATGAGAAAAGAGATAGCTGAAAGAATTAGCAAGGTAGTGACAGTTAATGATAGATTAATAGCCGTAAAACTTCAGATGGAGCCAGTGGAAATGCTTATAATTCAAGTGTATATGCCAACAACTAATGCTGGCGACGACGAAGTAGATGAAATGTATGAACAGATTATGGAGATATTGGAGGAGGAGGGAAAAGGAAGGATCACCACCATAGTAATGGGAGATTGGAACAGTGTAGTCGGAGAGGGACAGGAAGATAACATAGTGGGAAAATATGGACTAGGGAAGAGAAATGAAAGAGGGGAGAAACTTGTGGAATTCTGCCATAGAAATAGATTGATTGTAACTAATACATGGTTTAAGCATCACCAGCGGAGACTTTACACATGGAGAAGCCCAGGAGACCAGAGACGATACCAGATAGATTACATACTAGTCAATGAAAGATTTAGAAATAGCATTAAAAATGTGAAGACACTACCAGGGGCAGATGTCGATTCTGACCACAACCTTTTGGTGGCAAATACACAATGTAGACTGAAGAGCGTTAAGAGAAACATAAGAGTTAACAAGAAATGGAACTTAGAGGAACTCCTTAAAAACAAGGAGGCTATCATGACTGAGCTGGAGGAAAGGTTGGGGGAGAGAGCTGAAGAAAATAGGAAGAATGTAGGTGAGGAGTGGAGATACATCCACAGCAACATTAAAGATGTAATGGAAAAGAAGGTAGGAAAGATAACGGGTGAAATAAACAAAAAACCATGGATCACAGCAGCCATGCTGCAAAAAATGGAAGAGCGGAGAAAGTGGAAGAATATAAAAACTGAAGAAGGCCAAAGAAAGTACAAGGAGTTAAATAATGCTTTAAGAAGGGAAACAGATAAATCCAGAGAACAGTAGATAAATGAGAAATGCGAGGAGATTATCGAGTGTGAAAGAATTTGTAGAACAGACCTCATGTATAGCAAAGCAAGGGAACTATTCAAGAAAAAGGCGAGAAAGATAGGACGTAAAGGAATCATGAACAAAAGTGGTAAAATAGTCTCGGAGCCAGACAATGTAAAGAATGTCTGGAAAGAATACATTGAGGTGCTGTATGACAAAGAAGGAAAGCCAAGAAATATTGAATTAAATGAAAAAGAGGATGTGGAAAAAGATCACCTAGGACCAAGTATTCTCGAGTCTGAAGTTAAAAGAGCAATTGATGACATGAAAAGAAGGAAAGCTGTTGGGAGTGGACCAGTGGACGTTCATAAAGTTTTGGGGTTGAAAGCAGTTAAGCAACTAACAAAATTTTTTAACCAAATATATGATACTGGCATATGGCCTGAAGATTTTTTAGATGTTATTATGGTACCCCTGGAGAAAAAGAGCAATGCAAAACGTTGTAAGGATTACAGAACTATTAGTTTAATTTCTCATACAGCTAAAGTTCTAACCAGAATAATAACCAAAAGAATTGAAGGTAAAATAGAAAAGGAGCTGCAAGATAATCAGTTTGGTTTCAGAAGAGGAAGAGGGACTAGAGATGCTATAGGATGTACGAGGATGATGATAGAAAGAGCGCTAGAAGTCAATAAAGGTATGTATTTTTGTTTTGTAGATTGGGAGAAAGCTTTTGACTTGGTGAAATGGGATAAAATGCTGGGTATTTTAAACAAAATAGAAATAGATTGGAAAGATAAGAAACTGCTTAAAAACCTTTACTTTGATCAAAAGATTAGAGTCAGGGTTGAAGGAGAAGAAACAGAAAGTACTTCAATAGGGAGGGGAGTGAGGCAGGGATGTCCTATTTCACCAGCGATATTTAATATTTATGCAGAAACAATAACAGAAGAAGCGTTGATGGAAGAGAAAGGATTTAAGATAGGAGGTGAAAGTATTACTACCATTAAATACGCAGATGATCAGAGCTTAATAGCAGAAGACGAGAAAGAGCTTCAGAGGATGACAGACAGACTAGTGGAGGTTGGCCAACAATATGGAATGAAGATCAATGCAGAAAAAACGAAAGTCATGGTGGTTTCAAAGGAACATAAAGAATTAAATGTAATGGTAAATGGCCGAAAATTGGAACAAGTAAGTAGTTTCAAGTATCTTGGCAGTATTTTAGCGCAGGATGGAAGTAGTACACAGGACATCAGAAGTAGGATTGCAATGGCAAAAGCAGCATTTAACGAGAAGAAGGAGCTTCTCACAAGCAAGAAAATAAATTTAGAAACAAGGAAGAAATTAGCAAAATACTACATATGGAGCATAGCTCTTTATGGTGCAGAGACGTGGACGGTAAGGAGAAAGGAGGAAAAATATTTAGAAAGTTATGAGATGTGGGTATGGAGAAGAATGATGAAAGTGAAATGGACAGAGAGGAAGAGAAATGAAGAAGTATTAGAAATGGTGGGAGAAGAAAGGATGCTAATAAAAACAAACAGGAAAAGAAAAGCAAATTGGATAGGGCACATATTGAGAAGACAGTGTTTACAAAGGACGATCTTAGTAGGAAAAATTAGTGGAAGAAGAGGAAGAAAAAGAATAGGAATATTAGAGAATATAAAGCAGGGATATAATACTTCATTCGTATTCTGTCTTGCGACAGGTCCTACCAATTAATTAATTAATTGGTTTTGACTAGGGAATGTGTGGTGGTTTCCCCGTTGCCTTCCACACCGGACTCACACACAGAAGGGAGGAGGGAAACCCGGTGCCGGCATTTGCCTGCTCTTACGAAGAACACCAAGGGGGCCAACGGCTCAACGTCCCTTCCGAAGGACGGAACAGCTGAATTTGCGCGGTCTCCTCAAACCACGCAAACAGGGGGCCGGGTGACCTTGAGAAAAAAATCCTACTCGCGCAGGATTCGTACCCGATGACTTTTTCAAGCATCGGGGGAGTAGCAGCCAGCGTCCTAACCACTACACCACCGGCACACATAATACTTATAGAGGTATAAAAGAGGCTTCTAGGGAGAGAGAGAAATGGAGGCAGCGATTCAGTTAAAACCTGTCTTCGGACAGAAGCATGATGATGATGATAAAAGTCAGAAGATTAGTTTTTGGTGAGAATCGGTCAACCGGAAGTGAGCGTTTACTCTAGTCACTTATCCGTTATTTTGAAATATTTGCTTTAATATTTGATGAATGTAAAAATGTATTGGAATAAAGGGTGTAGGAAATTTAATTTTTTACAACCTTTGTTTGAAACATCACATAATGCATTGTTTAAAAGATATCTTATTAGCTGTCACCGCCACGCCACCTACCGACGACTATTGTTAACAATTGACGCTTAGCTATGTCTTAATAACGCTCCTTTTTCTTTTCTTAATTGTTGGGGCTTTGTGGCTATATCCAATATCAGAAGGCTGTGGTTTGAGTTTATTTCTGTTCTTTGTCAAGTCTAAAATTTTCTCGCAGTCTCTTAAAATATTTATTATTATGTAACCTATTTGAAATTTTTAGAAATATTACAGATATGGAGAAAGTCACATCAGATTTTTTAGCTAAAATTTTAAATAAATTTAAATTCATACATTTTCTGTTATCCTAAAATATATGAATTATAAAAGCAAAGTATATTATTCTATTCGTTAAAGTAATAATTCAATGTAAAGGAAAAGGTATGTTAGTATATGGTCCACGCATGACGCTTCAGGTGGTCTACCGGAGAGTTTGGAGGCTCGTTGCGATAATAAACGCATAGCTTTTTTCAAACGAAAGACAATAATCGCTGAAGAAACAAACATGCACTTCAAGAAATCTAACTAAGATGTTCGTTAAAAATCTTTTAATTTAAAATGGTCTTCGTATAGACTCCAATTCCAAAGCAAACCGCTGCAAGTTTTCTAGATTTAAGAGCTGGACAGCCGACATTTTAAATTCAGTTTTCCTCGACGTGGCTCATCTCCAAATACGCAATCGCCGACAAAATAGCGAGCAATGGAAATAAATTGGTTTTATCAATTTCCTGAAAACTTTGACCATCGCTTTCCTTTGAAAAATTTCATAAACGGAAGAAAATCAAGTGGAAACGTAGACTCGTTGAACATGTTGAAATAGAAAATTTTCCGTTGGTGATAAGCATGCGTATTTTTAGAATGCACATCAGTCAGTCAACGACTTAAAATAATTGCTTATTCTATAAAGCAAAACTGAAAGTATTACGACGAGAAAAGGAAATTCCATCCATAAATAATTCGTCCTCGGCTTGGATGCGTCTTCCATTAAACAGCATTTTCCGATTAGATGACCGATGAAGTGGTATGGCAGCATTGTAAGGGTGACAAGATAGGTTTTCAACAATACTTGAAGATGAGGTTTCCGTGCTGGGCAGGCAATGGAGGAAGCGTAGAGGAGATGTGGGCAGGTTTTAAGAAATTATTATTTGATGGAATAGAAGAATTTGTTCCCAAAAAATACAAAAACAATCCTGATCCTGAATATTACAACAAAAGAATCAAGGTTTTAAAAAGGAAAGTCAGAGGTGCCCATAAAAGAAGAGGGTTAGGAGAATGTTTTTTGCAAAGGCATAATAATTTGCTGAAATGCTTGAATACGGAGAAAAGGAGGGCCAAAGATAATTATCTACAAAATATACTAGGCACTAAAAGCAGCAGTGATTTTTACAAATACCTCAGGAGGCTGAATGATAATAGAGAGAAAATAAGTAAAATTAAGAACGCAGAAAGGAATATAATAAACAAGATGATCCAAACAGAACTTATGATGCCTACTTTCCATTTAATAATTTATTTAATACTTATATTCACTTTAATAGCTTTAAAGACATCGCGGATATGTAGCTCTTTGTATTCCCAAATTTCATAATTTAGCGTTATAAAATACTACAAATGCCTTCGAACGGAATATTAAATTGATCACGCGCATTTGTGCGGCAAAAATAACGCATGTACGTATTAGAATACAAGTAGTTGGTGCTTGCATTCTGCAAGCATTTCATCTGACCCTGATAAACATTAATATTTCAGAGATATAGCATTATTAGAAATTTTTTTTAATTCAAAATATTTCACCTCTGCACCCAATTTCTATCGTTCCTTATTGAACAATATTTGATTAAAACAATGCCTTAAATTTGCAATTTTAAGAATATTACACTTTATTTAATGTAAGGTGCTAATTCCCCACCATTTTGTCAAATTTGAAGTTGTAGCACATCTAGAAGTGAAATAATATTTATTTAATTGTTTAAATTTCAAAAGTTTAATGCGGCCGCAATAACACTTTGTTGGAGCTTTTCAAATTTTTGTTAGTTTAAATGCACTGAGCTTTACTTAACTTTAAAATTTCAGCTCCCTAGCTTGCCCCAAAGTACCTAAACATTTATCTATTAGTTTAAACTTTAAGAATTTAACAGCCAATGAAATTAAAATATAAAAAATTTTATAATTTTTTATTTTGTTTTTTCCAAAAACTACCGGTAAAAAAATTTCAGCTTCGTAGCACATTCGTCAATACATAAACTTCAAAAATATGTTTAAACAATTGCGAATTTTTAGCGGTCAAATTTTTGAACTTTTTCAAAATTTTATTTTTTTCTGCATAATTTTCTACAAAATGATTTCAAAAACTCGAACCTACAGCATGTAGTTTTCAAGATAAAAATTATTAAACTTTAATGTCCAAATGGGGTTAAAACAACCCCTAAAAATTAACAATTTTAAACTTTTGATTTTTATAGTTAGTTATAGGAAAAATTCTATAATCTTGTAAAATTTCAGCTTCCTAAACTTATTAGATTGGTCTACACCAGTGGCGTCGCGTGCCCATTTAGGTTGGGTGTGCGTTTATTGGGGAGGGGGTTATGCAACCCGCGCTACAAAATTCACGTGTTAATTTGAGCGTACGAATGCATTTTTATCAACGTGTGAAAGTTTTAAGAGAGCATAGCGCAGCAGCGCTCTTCTTAATTGGTCTAATGCAATTAATCGTAGAATAATTTTGAATGCTTTAATTCAGTAACTGATATAATTATGCATCACGCGCGCCGTTTATGTGAAAAGGGTTAACGCTTCGTTGTGAGAAGATTAGGATATCATTGGCAAATACTAGAGTGAAGCACGAATTATCTGTATTTTTCTACGATTTTTAAATATGTACAACTATATAATACGCACAGAAATCTGAAAAAGTAATCACTTGGGAAAATATTATTTTCCCGATTGAATCAAAGAAAGGCTTAAAAAACTCATTTTACTTACTTATTTATACACCAGTTCCAATCTCCTGTTTTGCCTTAGGAATTGTGTTAGCACATCATCATAAAATGAAGGTCTTTTCTTCAGTTCCCCCAGCAATGTCTTTTCAATGGCGAGTGAACTTAAGCCGCATAATCTTTCCTGAGTTTGTGTTCCTCTATAACACGTATGTATTCTCTTCATAGTCGAAAAAGAACGCTCGACTGTAGCAGTAGAACTCGGAATCGTCATGATAAGTTCCGCTAATTTATAAATTTCCTTGAATGCAACCTGAAGCTGATTTTCTTGCATGAATTTTAATAGGTGATGCACTGGTTTCCTCGCAAATTCATCAGAAGAAAAGAGCACTTTTAGTTCATTTTTTAGGCGAACGTAGTCAAAAACTGGTCCGTAGAAATCCTTTAATTTTTCTAGAATACCATCAGGAAAAGTTTTCGCATACTGATCATATCTTTCGCTACAAAGGAGTTGAAAAAACTCAAGTTTCGAAAGTGAAGAGTATCTTTCTTCCATCTCCAGGCACATGCAGTCGACTATTCTCTGGTATAATCGAAGGCACGCGCTCTTCTCCTCTTCTATAGATCCCTTTCGTCTTTTAGGCTTCGACTCCTCAACCGTATGCTTTTCCTTTGCAGAAACCCAAATATCATCAAATCCATGTTCCTTGTCATTCCTAAGCTGTTTCATAGTATCATGCACCTTTTTACAACAGTACAATATGTCATAGGATGATGTTGGCAATATATTATTCAAAACATCAGTATAGCCAAACAGAACAGAAAAAATTTCTAACAGAAAAATTGTTTGAAAATCTTGCAAGAAATACAAAAAACCACGAGCTTTGATTACAGCATCCACGTCCCATTCCCCAGAATTCTCCACAATGTGTTCAAAAAATTCAATAAGTTGACTTCTGTGGCGTTTTACTGTGTTTGATAAACGGGAAGTAAAGTTCCATCTGGTTGGTGCGATGGAGGGTAATTTTTTAGCAACAAAATCTTGCAAAGCATTTACTCTTTTCGATGATTTAGAAAAATATGCTGCCAATCCACTGATAGTTTGGAAAAACAATCTACATTCCTTGATATTCGAGAGGCTTTGCTTCAGAACTAAGTTCAAAACGTGAGCGTAGCAATGCGTAAATATTGCTAAAGGATAGGCCTCGATAACTTTACTCTGCAACCCATTAATATGTCCACTCATTACACAGGCACCATCATAAGTTTGGCCGACCAACTTGTCCTTAATATTAAATTCCTCAACTCTGTTTACAACATGTTTAAAAAGACCACTAGACGTTCTATCATCACTTACGTCTGTAAATCCGATAAACCTTTCGTGTGTTTGCCCATTATGGACAAAACGAAAAACAGTTGATAGCTGCGATTTCGACATGACATCAGAAGTTTCATCCAGAAGAATGGCCACAAATGTAGCGGAAGAAATTTCTTTCTTTATAGCATCTTCAACCACATCAGATATAGCATTAATGATATCATTTTGTACTGTGGGAGAAGTTCCTCGAAATATAGTCGATGCCTTTAAATGACTGTCTAAAAGAGGATCATACTCACGGAGCACATTTAAAAATTCTATATAATTCCCTCGGTTGGCTGAATCTTCAGACTCATCATGACCTCTCAAAGGAAGCTCTTGCTTAGCCAAATAACATACAGCATCAATTAATCTTTTTAAAATGTCTCTATTATTCTTTACTTGTTCATTATGACGACTAATTTCAACTTTTCTTTGGCTGTCAATGAGAGTGTCAATTCTTTGTTTTCCAAACATCTTAAGATTTAAAAATGACTGAACATGTGGTTGGGAGTGCTCATGTTTTTGCACTGCTGCAGCTAAATGATTAAGATCGGAATACCCGTGCTTATTCCAAACACTTTTCTCTTTGGAGAATAATAAACAAGGCCAACAAAAAAGTCTTGACCGCACTTCACATCCAGTTAACCATTCTACTGGACCGTATTGTGAAACAGAGAAATGTCTCATGTACTCAGTTTTTGCATCTTTGTGCTTGCACAGTAAATTTGGAAGAGGAGGACGAGGCTTACCTTCTTCGACTATGTTCATACAATCCGCAAAAGCTCTGGCAGAAAACGGGGCATTCAGTACATCGTCAACACTGTTTACCATTGTAAATATGGGCAAAAAGTTATAAATTATATCTAAAAAATTATAAATATATGTTAAAAACTTGTCTAAATCGGTGTCATAAACACGTCGGTTCACACCTTACCCCACGCACGCAAAACAGACGAAACTCAGAAAACAAAAACAGCATCTCATGACAAGTAACAACGTTGAATTGGATTGGTTCACACAATAGCCAATCACAACCGCTAACTACTTCTGGGTGCTGTTGTCTCAGCGCACACCCTGCCACGCCTTCTGGACGGTTTAAAACCACAAGGAGGCTAAGAATTTGACCCGCTGCGCCATCTGTACGTATGTTTAAAGGGCTCAAAGCTGCTCGTATTACTTACCGCACACCCGGGCTATTAACGTGAATGTGATACAATGTTTACGCGCCGAAACTTCTCCTCTTCATGAAACATTGTATATTGGATTTGATTTTAGGAATCACGCGAAGCCAGAAAACGATTAGGGGAGTCTTTAACGGGAATAAATGCAAAAATATAATATCTGTGACACTGTGAATCCGTGGGTGTGCACCGCACACCTAGCACACCCTGAATATACGCCCCTGGTCTACACACTGGATTACGTTTTCCCATGCTAACTTATGGGAGGGGTATCTGGAGTCGAACCCGAGACACTGTAAGCAAAAGTGACAATAATTCATAATAGATATTGCGGCCATCTACCAACACTGAAAATTTCATCTTTCTAGCTTACCGGCAAGTGCCTATAATTAATTTACAAAAATGGTGCAATGCTTTTCTTATGGGAAAAAACGCAACTTTCGGAATTTCTGGAGTCGAACTCATGTCACTTAGGTAAGAAGTCTCATTTTATCTGAAAGTTTCTCCATCATATATACAAAACTAAAACTTTCAGCTCTCTAGCTCTTGTAGTTTGGGCTGGACATTAGTATCCTCCTGTTATATGTTATCATTATATATAGACGTTCCTTACAGAGGAGGAGGAGGAGGATATAACACTAGACTAGACTCACTCATATGCGAGTAATTCTTTCGTGTAAAGTAAACATTTTTTTCAAGGACATTTTGCCTTCCGTTTCAAAAGATAAAATTGTGAGTTTATTTCCCGAATGCTTTCAAAGAACTATCTCAGGAAATATGGCATTAATTTGTCCATTATTGCAAATGTGTTTGCTTGGGGAAAAGAAGTAAAAACTTTTAAAGGAAAGGAAAAGGAAGGAAAATTTATTGCATATTAGGGAAATGACACCATAGTACGCAATAAATGTATCATGAATTAGTAACGTTTATCCCAAGTGATTAAGGAATTGAAATTTCGATGTTTTGTTTCTAGAAGGTTTGTAGCCCAGACTGAATGGCGTGATTCGAATTTGGTATCAACTCAATGAATTTAAATCGTTCCTAAATACGTATTTAATGAAGTTCTTGCATCTTGGTCGATCCGGATTAGTCAGTGAGGCCAATATAGGGGATTATCATTTTTCCAAAAGATAACACGTAAAAATGTATTGCTGGAAGTGTAGGCTTTTAATATTTTGCAAATTTAAATTACTTAAAACTAGCGTAATTGCCCGTCAAATATGACGAATACACGTGAATTAAGTTAAATAAATAAATAAATAAAATTAAATTAAAATTAATGAAACAATTTTATATGCACTAAAAAGTAAACCGAACTGTTTTTTTTGGGATTTTGTTCCGTAAATGTCTTTTACTATAAGTGACAACCATTCCTGCCAAATTTAAATCTTCTACCTACTCGGAAAGTTTGTTAAAAGTAGCATTATAGTCAGTCAGTGGCGCGGTTTGGTGGCGTGTGGTGGAAGTTCTTGCAGACGGAGCAAGAGAATATATATATATATATATATATATATATATATATATATATATATATATATATATATTCATTCATTCATTCGTGTTCTGTCTTGCGACAGGTCCTACCAATTAATTAATTAATTGGTTTTGACTAGGGAATATACATACACGGTGTGGTGGTTTCCCGTTGCCTTCCACACCGGACTCACACACAGAAGGGAGGAGGGAAACCCGGTGCCGGCATTTGCCTGCTCTTACGAAGAACACCAGGGGGGCCAACGGCTTAACGTCCCTTCCGAAGGACGGAACAGCTGAATTTGCGCGGTCTCCTCAAACCACGCAAACAGGGGGCCGGGTGACCTTGAGAAAAAATCCTACTCGCGCAGGATTCGTACCCGATGACTTTTTCAAGCATCGGGCGAGTAGCAGCCAGCATCCTAACCACTACACCACCGGCAATTTATTCTTACCTTTCATATATCAAAATGTTATTAAAAATTCTAACATAATGGATGTATAACAAACTTTAATGCTTTGTCATAGAAAGTCGTTTACATTATGTAAGACTCTCTAGACGACACGTTAAATGCTTGATGGCTCATATCAAGGCACTCAAATCGTACGTATATATTACTCATATGAGAATTGAGACAATAATGGAGTCTTGATTTCGACAATGGCATGGTTGTCAAGGCAAATCCTCATGTAATCGCTAAATTTAGCCAAATAAGTCATTTAAACGTTCAATTCGAGCGTTTGCGGACCGAGAGAGAGACTATCGGCGATAAGAATAAGAAACTATGTTCATTTTCTCAGTTTCAATATCGAGGCTCAAATTTTCAGATTTTTATGAGCAAAAGAATGAAAGCTTGCTCGTCGCTAAATTGATTTTTAAGTGTTATTTTAGATATAAGAAGACTAGCGTAACATCCCGTTAAAATTGACGGGCATGCGTGAATTAAGTATTAAGTTAAAATAAAATTGAAATTAAAATAAATGAAACAAACTATTATATGCACTAAAAAGTAAACAATAAATATAAAATTCACATATTTTAATGCTCCCGAGATTAAAAATAGTTTTGGGAGAATAGAAATTGTATGACAAAGAAATACATTACGCTATACAATTCTTATATGACCAGAACTATTCTAAATTTATGGAACATTTAATTTTCTCTCTCTCTCTCTCTCTCTCTCTCTCTCTCTCTCTCTCTCCTTCTCTCCTATTAAAGCATCATAAAAGTACTTCCAATATGCTTGTTTTCGATATGAAAAATAAGTTAAATGAAATCAATGTTTTTGAAAGTTATCTTTGTTTTAATTAAATTGTTTGAATAATTATTATCAGAGAGCCAAAATGGTTATACAAATATTTGCTAGAATAAGAGAAAAAATCGAAATAATATGATATAATGTATGAAGAACCAGCAGAAATTTACTTGAAATATTTGGGAATATTATGTTATATAATACTTTTTGAATCTAACTTAATAACTGAATTATTTTACTCAATCTTTATAACACGTAAAAACAGGATAAAACGTGAATGAAGTCAATTTACCATTAAAGGAAAATGCGTAGTAACTTACAATGAAATAAATATTTACATGAACTGCAATGAGTTTTAACTATATTTAAAAATAGCATTTTTCGTTTAACTATAGTAGTTTTGAAATTTTCCAGAAAATAGGCTTTATTTAAAGAAATTTAAAAAAAGTCATAAAATGTTATTTTTTCAATCATATTAGAAATTCGGTTCGAACTATTTGCTGTATTATCATTTAAAGAAATCTATTGAAAATAACTTTAAATTTAGTTTTATGAATTCCCACCATTTGGCAATGGCGCATGATTCAATCGTATAAAATATTTTATAATCAATTATAATTTAATTAATTAAATTAATTAAATTATTGAAAAAATACGGTTTTAATTATAAAAAATTCGAGCGCCTTCTCTCTCTCTCTCGTACTAAAACATTCAAAGCGCGCTTTCCTTACGCATACAGTATATTAGCTGAAACGCCCGGCGTAGCTCGGGAAAGTTTTCTATTAAGTTGCAAAAGATTTTTTTATTTATATACCGCTTTTGTTGTCATATTACAATAAAAATAATACAATAAAATTTGAATTTTTTACTTTTGCTGTTGGTACCCCAAGTTTTGAATTTCTGGTTCGGGGGTTTGGGGACGGAGCCTCCACAAAAAAAAAAGATCCAAACTTTACCAAACGTCACCATACCTTAATTACGCAAGCGATGTTTACATTAACCTTTACTATTTTATGTATTGTATTGTAAAGTTTTACTATTAATATAATTACGCATTAACGTCTTACTTAATATTAACATGGATAGATGCACCGAAGCCTTTAAAGCAGCAATAAAATTATGTGAATTGTACCAATACTATTAGCCAAAACGTAAACAATAAATAACACCTTGGTTACCGAACAAATGTAAGTAGATTTATTGATTTATGTTGCGATAAATCTTTCAATGTTAATGGTAAAAGATAACAATGTTCTAATATTACTTAAAAATCATTTCACTCACTTTAAAAGTATTCATATACTATATTTAGGCATGAATCCATTTGTACCCTTTATCTTGGCGTTGACTAATCTTCCTCTACGGCGCGCCACGGTGTGGATTTTCCTTACATTAATCTTTGCCTTTGAAGAGGACAACAATTAAGAAATTTAGCTTTGTTGCCGCCTGGAAAATGGTCATCTAAAACAGCGGTGCCCAAACTACGGCCCGCGGGCCAAATGCGGCCCGCGAAGCTAAGGCGAAAAATCAATTCGAAAAATTTAACACACAAATTCATACATTCTTTGAAAATTTTCATAATAAAACTTTAAATATTGAAATGTTAGCCATGAAAACCTTATTTAGACATGATTTTCACTTAATGGCATCTCAGAATAAATAGAAATTTTCCGATTTAAACTCTCCGACCCGCCGAAGAATTGACAACTTCCAATGCGGCCCGCCAAGGGATTCGCAACCATTGAAGTGGCCCGCCATTAGAAAAGTTTGGGCACCGCTGACCTAAAACGATAAATTTTGCGCTTAAAGAAACATTTCGAGCGATATAGCATGTAATACGACAAAAAATGAACAGAATTAAAATATGCAGTCTTCGTGCGTAAAATAAGCCATTTACCGTGATCGTAAGTTAATACATATTTAGGTATATTTATATCCGCATCAGTGAAGGACTGCATGGCATTTTGGGGTTTCTCCACACCATTTCCCATGCATTCTTATGGAAATAGTATTTTGTTGACCCCATGGGGTATAAGAGATTCCACGATCTGCAAACCTAGACTAAGTTCTGGTTGCATACCAACTCAGTCCCGGGATGTTGTTACTCGAAAAGGTCGCATACTAGCTCAGTCCCGCGGTTGTTAGAGGCCCATTCTAACTCAGTCCCCCGCACAGGCACTAGATTCAATGGACATAAAAAGTAATCGACAAGAGAAACTTATGGAACTTTTAGTTAGCATGGATACGATTTTCGTTGATGGCACATTTAAAAGTTGTCCAAAATATTTGTCGGCTTTTTACTGTTCACGGCATAATGGACGACACTTACGTACCTTTGGTATATTTCTTGCTTTCTAATAAAAGTGATTAAGTGTATGTAAAGGCTTTTCAATATTTAGTCTCCGAATGGTTTAAACTCGTTAAATTTTTCACTAAGTATAGTGCACGCGGATTTCGAGAATGCTACTTTTAGTACAGACAATCCTAAGATTGTGAAAAATGGGAAGGAAAACTGCTTCGCGGTAGGACTGAGTTAGTATGTCCTTCCGAAAACCCCGGAACTGATTTAGTATGTTTTTTTTTGACCGCCGGACTGAATTAGTGTGCACCGCAAATTCTTCCTTTGGTCCACAGGATGGCCCATAAAACTTATGAATCCGATACCTTCAGCGGTGTAAAAAAGTGTTAAGAATATACATACACACACACATATTTATAAGATGGACGACAATACAATCCCCAGGTTTAACAATAACACGGTCGGCAAGGCAACATATCGTTAAAAACCTTACATTTTCCCAATAAATGTGATATAAACGTATAATTTGAGCGATTTAAAACCGTAGGCCAAATTTGACGATACGAATAAGAAAATCTATTTATTTTTCTTTAAAACGATCTAGGTCCGAAGATTGTAGATCAATTCTTTCTAATTTTAATTTGCAAAAGAGTAAAAGTCTACAAGTCAAAAATCGATTTTTACGTGTTATCTTATGGAAAATAGAAATTATCTCCTGGAGTCGAACCCGGGTCTATTTTGGATTTTTTTCGTAAATGGCTTTTGATATAAGAATCAGACATTCCTAGTTGGAAAGTTTGTGAAAACACGTTCAAAATATCGCGATCGAGCTTCAGATTTCACTCAATACGAATCAAAGCAGCGTTCCGGCGGACGGACAGAATAAGGATATTATGTATATCAAATCGGTAATGCTGCTTGAGATGTACGACACAGAGATGCCATGTTTGTCTTGCATCCCGTGAATAATATCTTCGAATAAACATCGTTGATGCATCCATTTGATACGGATATGCAATGGGACATTTTTGATCACGATTTCCTCAAGAACAAGTCATACTACCAAAAGCCTATATGACAGGAAATGTTTTTTTTTTTGCTCTACGAGTGCTGAGATATATCTTTTCTGGAATGTATATTTGATGAGCTAAAGTAAAGTTTTTCATTTTAATGACTGCCCGTTATGGATGATTTAATCCAATTATGAGATTTTCGTCTTCTTCTTTAACATAAACTTTAAAAACAATATAAATTCAACTCACCTAAAAGCTATCAACCGTAAATGTTCAAAGTTTATTGCAATGAGACTGACTACCATTTCAAGTAGATACCAAGCCTACTTTATTTGAATTCTTGTAAAGGAAACATTTATCTTAATTTTAGCGGTCAAAATTTATAGACACACATACATAGAAATTTCATTTTTAACCTGCCCGGCCTTAAAATTTTAATTTCAAATAATGTAATGACTTCTCTTCGTCGTGTGCTTATTACCACCGAGAAAGGTCACAAGTATCATTAAGCCATTGAGTTATACCATAATATTCGGTCCAAATTAGCTATAATTATTACAGTTTTTTATGGTTATAACGCCGAAGATTATACCACATATTCGTTTATACGTGTACTTCTTACTCTCCAAATTTCCTACATTGAACTTGAAAAACTTCCACTGTACTGACCATAGATTGATGTCAGCATTAATTTCTTTATATTGTTATTTTCACTAATCATAAAAATAAATTAAAAAAACGAAACGTGTCATGTACGTACTGTGAAAGATCAATCATGTCCTTGGTTATACCATGAGAGATGCTATAACGCGGGTCTCTCCCCCTCCCAAATTCGCGGAGAGCACTGTGTCTTTATAAAAATGATACTTTTAGTGTGTCTTACGAAAAAGGAAAAATTATCAAGTTTGAGAGACGCACTTCCACAGTTCGATTCATAAAATCTATTATCTCAAAAAAACATCAATAACAACTTATCATTATTTATGCAGAATTTATCAAATAAGATCAAATCCGCATCGCGTGTTTTTCCTATTTACTATTCAAGTTATTTTTTGTAATTTAATAACTATTAAAGCTAAAAGTATAATACGAGGATAACGGTCTAACCACATAGTTAGGGAGGATATCCCGCCGAGACAGTTCCCGCCACAGTTTTTTTCCTTTAAGGTCGCAGTTCTCCTTTGGTCGAAAAAGTGAAAGTATGCATCTTAACTAATCCCGTCATTTTCCCGATGTGTTCGCTGTAAAACAAAAACAGCATCGAAGAAACAGGATTATACGGAGAAATTTTAAAATAGGTCGAATTTTGCAAAAGAAATTCGAAGAGGCAGTTTTAGTGCGTCATATCACCTACGTACGATATAGCAGATACGTCACTGAATAGATATGACGTCACCGTGACCCGATGAAAAACTATGGGCGGAGAAACTGGAGGATTGGCGGCCAGAGGTGAGAAACAGGTTTCAGAATGAAGGTCTCAAGTATAAAGGATTTTAGGCGGTTGAACTGCTTTATTGAAGACAGGCGAACGAATCCAACGCTTAGAAAAATGACGTTCTAGAATAGTTTATCAAACGGTATGTATACTAGAAAACTCAGTATACAATTAGGAGAATTTTTATAAAAGTGACATTTACGTGAGTTCATTTACGTGGGAACTATGGAAGCCTTCAATGACGCGTGGCAAATTCTGCCATTGGACTCTGCCGACGCTTTGAAGGCTTTCAACGTTCCGTTTCGCATTTTAACATATCGTGACACTTGAGTAGTATTAAATCTATCTAAAAACTTCTTTTCCTTGTCCTCGTTTACGATTCTCGTTTCACAATTAATTTTTGACGATATAGCCAATTTTTTAACAGGCTGTTTTTATGTAAATAAAAAAACAAACGCCTTGTTAATACAAGTTTTGTGTGATAGTTTTAGAATTGTTTCCGAGACTCACTCACCTTCACTGCTTTCTATATTATTCTTTGATTGTTCCATACCTTCGTAATTTGAATATTATGTTTTATATCTCCTAGCTCAATATGTTCCTATACTGGCGTAATTGACAGTCAAATATGACGGGTATGCGTGAATCAAGTATTAAGTTAAAATTAAAATAAAAAATTAATAAAACCAACTTTTATATGCACTAAAAAGTCAACAATAAGTATAGAATTAACATAATTGAATGTTCCAGAGAGTAAAACTAGTTTTGGGTGAATAGAAATTGTATGACAAAGAAATATATTGCGCTATATCATTCTTATCAGTAGGAGGTGAAAGGAAAAGGGGACGTAGAAGACTAAAAATGTTTGATGACCTGAAAGAAAGTGGAGGGTATCAGGAAATGAAAGAAATGGCAAGGAACAGAAATGAGTGGAGACAACGCTGGTGCCAGGGACCTGCCTTGAGGCAGAACACCTCATGATGATGATGATGATATCATTCTTATACGCCCAAAATTATTTTTAATTTATGGAACATTTAATTTTGTCTCTCACTCCCTCTCTCTCTCACCCTCTGTCTCTCTCGTTCTATCTTCCTTCCTCTCTCTCCTTCTCTCTCTCTCGTATTAAAGCATTCAAAGCACGCATTCCTTACGCATATAGTATAAGGATTAAGGCGACTATTCAATCTCGAGGTTCAACAAGTATGGAAAGGTGTACTCCATGTCGGAGTACACAGAGTTTCCAAAAGCATTCTTTGAGATCGACAAATTTTGGTAAAACTCCCCAATACCAAATTTCATCAAAATGCGTTCCCGAGTTAAAACAATACATTGTAAGCTACATGTAAAGTAGTCGTAATTATCGTCCGATTTGAACCAAAATTGGAATGGGTCTACAAATTTTAGTAAAACTCCCCAATACCAAATTTCATTAAAATATGTGCAGCGGTTCCCGAGTTGTAAAATGTTCAATTTCTTTGAATGAACAAAAGAAGATCGAAAATCGTATAATTACGTAAATGCATTAATTTCCTTTTCTTTAAATTTATCGTAAACTTTACGTTTTACGGGAAAAATTATTTGAGAAAAATGTGTATTTAATTATTTTATTTAACTTTTGTTCTCAATATTTTTCTCTCGGATGAGTATTTAACGAGATTCTTGCGAAGTACATTGTAAAATACATGTAGGTCTTCATGTAAAATGGTCTTAATTATTGTCCGATTTTAACCAAAATTGGAATCGGTCGTCAAATTTTAGCAACACTCCCAAATACCAAATTTCATCGAAGTACGTCCAGCGGTTCTCGAGTTTAAACAAACGGACGGACGGACTGAAACGACCTCCCCTACTAGTATATGCGTTCAGTTCGTGCAAAGAACACAACAATGACACGATCGGAAAGGCAACATCATCATCATGCTGCTGTCGGAAGACAGGTTTCAGCTGAATCGCTGCCTCAATTTCTCTCTCTCTCCCCGGTAGCTTCTTTTATACCTCTGTAAGTACTATATTCCCGCTTTAAATTCTCTAATATTCCTATTCTTTTTCTCTCTCTTCCCTTCTTCTGCTAATTTTGCCTTCTAAGATCATCCTTTATAAACACTGTCTTCTCAATATGTGCCCTATCCAATTTGCTTTTCTTTTCCTAATTGTTTTTATTAGCTTCCGTACTTCTCCAGCCATTACTAATACATATATATCGTTAAAAAGCTTTAATTTTTCCGATAAATATGATTTAAACGTAGAACTTGAGATATTTTGTATTGTAGGTAAATTGTGACGATAAGAATAAGAAACTTATTTATTTTTCGTTTAAACGGTCCAGGTCCAAATATCGTATGTCAATTATTAATTTGCAAAAGAGTAAAAGCCTGTAGAAAAATCGATTTTTACGTGTTATCTTATGGGAAATAGAAGTTATCTGCTGGAGTCAAACCCGGGTCTTTTTTGAGAATTTCTTTCGTACATGGCTTTTACTATAAGAATCAAACATTCCTACCAAATTTAAATTTTCTACCTACTTGGAAAGTCTGTTAAACTAGTATTACAGACAGTCGTAAATAGTTATCGATTCTCCCGCACCTTTATAAGAGCGGCGCCACAGTCGAGCGTGATGCACAAACATAGCTTACTATATAATAAGATTTTTCGTAATACAAATAGGTTGTAAAGTAGTATCGAGCTCTGATTATCTTAAAATATGTATTGTACCAGAGTTAAAATCTCCCCCTTCAGCACTTACGCTAGCTCTCTCTGTAAGATCGTGTTCTATGAATTATATGTCTCCTTTGGCAAAGATTTATCCTTCTTTGGGATATATGATCAAACGCTAATCATTCTCAATCAACAATAGCAAGAATTACAACCCATTAAAATAGTTGACCCTATCGTAGGAAGTAAAAGATGGAGAAGATTTGAACGCGTGAGTGACGTAAGTCTTTCATTCTTTTCTCCGTTCAAACGATAGGTTACGAAAAGACCTGTTGTAGTTTCCCAAGTCCGTTTATTCGTATTGGATATTCCAAGATGGCCTTCCTGCAAGAAGACTTATTTTGCTAAAAACATGTTTCCGTTTCCGTTAGTGTGGAATGTCCATAAATTAACGGTCCAAACGTCATCAGCGGGTATTTACGACAGGATATGTCTTATCGTAGTTGCAGACTAACTTGAGCTCTGAAATAAAGCAGGAGAGGGTAGGCAAGGTTACCAAATCAAACAAGAAGGGAGAGAGAGGGAAAATATGGAAAGAGGTTGTGTATGATGTGGCAGCCCTGCACTTCGGTGATAGGCTGATGCCCTTTTCGACAGCTCCCCCGCTATTGTTAGTTTTGCTTAGCTCTCAAGAGTCAAATTTAAGACTTCGCCTACGATAGTAATGGGAGGTGCTCTTAAGTTATCGGTGTCAATCACGAAATGTGTTACTTGATACAGTCAACTCTGTGTGATTCGGAATTATCAAGCGTGTGTTACGCTCAAGGCCGAATTAAGGCGTACAATTTTTCACAGACCCTCCACCCACACACACGCACGTGTCCGGGGCCTCCGTGCGGCTCCTCTAATCACGCAGCCCTAGGGCAACTGTGCCTCGATTAAACCGGCAATGGTTACGCTACACACAGAAGATAGCGGGAATAAAAAACACAACGAATTTTTTAAAAGTATATTCTTTTACTATACATAAAAATGTCAAATTACCAACGGTTTAGTTCTGATACATTAACATTTTCTGATGTGGTGATATCAAATTTTACTAAAATTCAACACGAATATCGGCAAAATGGCTGATAAGATTAATCATCCATGATCCCTCCCGTTACACGGTGCACACGTTCCTGGAAAAGATCGTGTAAAGTGACGATCTCAAACTCGCGGCCCGAATGCGGCCCTCGTGTCGCATTTCTGCGGCCCGCGAAGAAAGCTAACTTGCACTAGACGTTCAATACTCAAATGCATTTCTTATGAAATATGTCACGTAAATCTAAGAAATTTAAGAAGCATGATAAATCAGCACTTTTAAATATACGCAATTTATTGCTCATTCCTTTTTATAAAAATTCTGCACAGATCGGGTACTAAGTATGTTCTTCCTGCTGCCTGCGTGGTTCTTGCGTGTCAGAAGAACCTAACCCTCGATGCCGATCAGGCAATTTTGTAATGAATGCTTTTAAAGCCGCATTAAAGGGTTGGGGTTATTCCTTACCTGTGGGGAGGGAAGAACGAATGTCCAAAGAATATGAAATGGTTTGATGACTGGGAAAGTGTGCGGCCCCCGGACTGAACCAGTGCCTTAATGCGGCCCGCGCACAGATGTGATTTTGAGACCCTGGTGTAAAGCGAAACTGTGCGAAATGGGATATGTTCTCCATAGGAATACATAAGGTTACATATGAGGGCCCCCTTTGAGTTCAACATGCAACAATTTAGCTATATTTCATTCAAGATTGCTTCCTTTAATTTTTACTATAACCTCTCATTCGAACTGAAACATATGATGATTTTTAATGTCTGAGGGGGGGGGGGGGGTGTCGGTGGTGTAGTGTTAAGAGCGTTGGCCTGCTACGCTAGGCGGCACCGGGCGAAATTGGGATTTTTTTCCGAGGTCACCCTTCCCCCTACTTGTGCAGTTTGAGGAGACCGCGCAAAAGTCAACTCGGGACGTTAAACAGTGGCTCTTCGCAAAGAGTAGGCAAATGCCGGCACCGGGTTTCACTCCTCCCTTCTGTGTATGTGTTTCCGGTGTGGAAGTCAACGGAAAACCACCACACCATGTATGTATATTGTCAAAACCAATCAATGATTGGTAGGGCCTGTCGTAAGACAAGATATCGTATGAATGAATGTCTGAGGAATGCTACGAAACCGGGTTATAGATAAATAATTATAAAACAAATTTTCAAGGATACACATTTTTTTAATACGGCTTTTTATTCTCACGTACTACTGAAAGCACAAACACGACGATTAAATTTGGAATAGCGAATAGGTTTGTTTTTCTCTAGGACTATAAGAGATCACAATCAAAGAAGCAACCCTGATAGCAGTGACGGTAAAACGTGAAAAGTATTATAATGTTGTGTTTCGTAGTTTTCGAGAAAACTTAACTCATTTCAATTGCTAAATATAATGGCGTCGTACCTATTTCTCGATATTTTTTATCCAAATACTTGCTCAAGGCATGGATGATGATGACATAATCTTAACAGAAAATATCCTAATTTTTCCATAATTTTAATGTATAGGGTATTGTCTTAATGATGATTATTCTTATTGCTTATGCAGGGTGATCTGAGTCACGAAACTTGAAATACGAAAGCTTGGACACGAGCCGATTGCCAGAGAATTAGGAAATTACAAATAGTTGCCTTAATTTCGCGGAAAATTATAAATATTCTGCTAGAACTCGTGGAATTTATTATTCAATACATATAGGCTCCACGTGGCTGAAGTGCTATTACCCTGGAGATCGCGTTGGTTTATTTACGATTTTAGATCTTGGTCTATGGTGATTTTTACCGCTTGCAGTATGCATGTACCGACAACTCGTAATGAAAATGCGTCGTTGGAATTCACGTTGCATAAGTTATTACTGTATATATTAACAAATTTGCCGTATTAATTATTGTCTATTTTATTGTTTTTGCGACGAACGACTGGCGATTATTCCATTTTGGGGATGTGTTCGTTAGCGTTAGTATTGAGAACAGTAATAATCTTACGTTCGGCGTATAAGACGCAGACTGATTTTCGGGGTCGTTTTTCTGAAAAAAAGTACGTCTTAATATATGCCAAGAAATACGGTACTTATTTTCAGCTGAACTTGGTTAAAATATATTTAAACAATGACATTTATATTTATATTATTTATTCTCAATATTTTTTCCATCTAAGTTCTGCATTTCAATGCATTCACTTCTTTCAGTTTCTTTATTTTCATAGCATTCTTCGCTTCCATTATACTCAAGATCTGCAGAATTTTGCTCCTCACTTTCCTCTGTATTATCAAATTCATCATCCTTAATCATTCCCAAAAGCACTTTCAAACCATAAATTAATTTTTTCTTTATGGTCATGTCACTCCAGTTTTCACCTTGGATAAATTGCAAGTGCATTTTCCATTTAATTGTCTTTTCTACATCCTCTGGTCCATAAATTGCATTTGTTGTGAAGGCCAATTTCACCATCTTGTATTTAAATGAGATGAAAATTAATAAGAATAGCATATAACTTATTTACTATGACTTCCCTATACTGATGTGAAAATTTTTATTGAAGTGTTTCTATGTGTTGCTGCAATTATTTTATATCCAATGTATTTCCTTATTGTTAGTGAGTTATCAATATTATAAGTATTATTTTTTCTATATTAATAAAATAATTATTACTGCATCTGTTTTAATGTAATCATTTACATATGGTATGATGTGTCTTTACTGTAATTGAGCTTCGGCCTTCTAATAAAGAAAACTTAAAACTAATATACATTTTCTATATAGTAATGGTTCACCAAAATGAATTTTCTCTGTTGAGGTATTTGATATCAGACTCTGAATGCATTAATTAATGCCCAGGTAGAGCTACTGAAATGCTCCTTATTAAACTACACCCATATAAGGATAATGAAGCTATCATTTTATAAAGAAATATGAATCGAGAATTTATTATTCTCTTATTAATGAATGTATTTTTTAAAATTAATATAAAATAACAATATTTATACTATCTATGATAATTTAATTAAAATCTCTCAAATAAATTGAATCTGCTTCTAAATAAAGTATCAAAAATTTTCATCACATCTGTTAGATATATTTATTAATTTAAAGTTCCAAAAATAATGATGTGTTCCCTTTTAATTACAACTTCCTCCATTGAGAGAATTATCATTAACCTCTCTTATTGCAAACTACAAAACACAATAAAAATAAATCACATTCTGAGCTACAAGTCACTCCATATGGCAAAAATATAATAGTTTCTATTATTAATGCTTTCATACTTGCTTAATTAAATTGGTTTTGCTTTGTAATTATTCAAGATTACGTAATAGGAATTTGTTTATATAAAACTGGTAGCAATTACTGATATTAAATATTTATTTGCTGGTTGTATAATAAATTTTAAACTATTTAAAAATGTATTACAAGAATAATTTAAATTTTGATCAAAATTCGATCAATAGTCAATTGATTTTCATAAAAGAAATATGATAAGTACTTCATACTATATTAGCCAAATCTAAACATCAGAAGGATGACTAACCTTTTTAAATGGATTACCTCTGTGTTTGTATAGTTCTTTAAGCATCCAAATAAAAGTTGGAATGATGCCAAGTACTGTCAGAAGATTACCAACTACTGTAATAAATCAATCGTAGGTTAATGATAGATTAATATATATAAAAATTAAGTTATATAGAAAAAATATATTTTACTTTATAATTCACTTGTTACTTACCAATTGCTAATTTTGGATAACTAATACCTTGGTAAGTTATTGTACTTGAAACTGAATAATAACATATAAGGATTATTATTAAGAATAAGGGTGTGATTAAACCAAGGGATAACCTCCAAAAGATATTCACTTTTCTTTTGGTCATGTATGTTATATCTTTGCAGAAATTTTCCAAACCTATAAAGTTAATATCAAAATGGTATTAAGAAATTTTTAATCTGATAGCTATTGAAATATTTCAGTTGAAAAGTTCTTTATGATAAATAAAACGGAATTTTCATAAATTTTCTGCTGCTCTTATGCAGTCGACTTGAACCATATATTCTAAAGATTTCTTATTTTGCTCTTTATTGAAAGCTATATGCAGTTGTATAACTACAATGGCACAGAGAGAATGGCTGTGTCCAACCACTAATTGTGCCCACGATCACCAAAATTGATTTTCCTTTTTTAAATAAATAAGAGTTGGAAAAAGAAAATAAACATAAATAAAAAAGTATAGATAAACAAGAGGGCATTATCCTCCCCTTGGTCTTTACTTGCTTCAACTTGCTTGATGCCCTGTGCCTCGCCTTGAGATTGCTCACTTTTCCTCCAATCTACTCATGTTATGAACAAGGCAAGTGAATAAAATGTGTTTGGGGTATCTTATTTTTCTCTTAACCTTTGCTCTATCTCATGCCCATTCATTCCTACGTATACTAGTAGCTATATGATTATGTTTGTGATAGCATCTATTTAACCCTTTTAGTGCCATGCAAATTTCGGCGGGTATGGCCAGAAGTGCCACAGGCAATTTGTGAATTTTGTATTACCTTAGGTATACTATCACAGTGAAATTATTTCTTAAGATAATAAGCTAATTTTTTTCAGAAATTGTAAAAAATAGTAAATTATTCATAATTACGTAATTTTTATTTAAATGAAATATTAAGATATGTAATAACAATAAAAAGTTATGGCAGATCACATTGCAAAAAATAAATAAAAAGTTTATCACAAATAATTTTCATCTTATATACAATATACACCATTAGAATTTAAAAATTATAATATCTATATTACACTAGAAAAATCTTAAGAAGAAATCACATGAAAATATAAAAATAATATAAGCTACAGATTTTTTAATCAACCTCTGCAGCGATAAATTTTGAATAAAAAAATTAATACAGTGATGATTATTAACACATTCAGTGCGGATAACTCACACATGTGAGTCACCTGGGTTTCTATGGAGGGGCAGGCGACTCAAGGTGTGAACCACCAGAGTCTTTTTTTTCAAAGCCGTGGGACAAACACCCACATGCGGTTTATGCTTTTGTAATGGTATCTCGCCTTTCAGCATGACTCTAGCTTCGTAGTGAATAGCATCGTTTCCATTTCTGTCGAATATTTTTTCTTCCAAGCTTCCGAAAACCAGTTTTTATGGTTTTATTTTATCATTTCTGTTTTTAATAATATAAATTATCTGAAGTGTTTCTTAGTAGGAGACATATATAGAAACATATATATGTATTTATAAATAAACTTAAGGAAATGAAAAGGTAGTGATGAGGGTGGCAACAAGGTGTTGAATATACATATATATATATATATATATATATATATACACACACACACACACACACACACACATATATATATATATATAACATTTAATGTATTTCGCATATTTCAGGAGTTTTTCTATTTAGATTTCTTATTTTTTGCGAAGTTACCTTACCGGTACTGTTCTTCGTCCAAGAAAGAATTTTATTGACATACTGTACGTATTTGTTGTAAAAAATACTCTCAGTAATATTATTCATCTCCTTTATATTCCTTTTACATGTTGTGCATTAGATTTAATGTTATAAATTTTGTTTGCAGATTCAGATTGCGCCTACTTTTAACTTTGTCATAGACAACAATCTTTCATCTTATCTCTGCTTCTTGATAAAAGCGTCGAGTTCGTAGCCCGCAGTGAATGTGTTAAGGAAAAATATTGGACTAATTGCATGTGGCTTTTGGTTCTGACTAGTGTTTCATCTATACTAATGTGTTTGTGGGATGTGTAGTGACTATAATAAGTTATTACCAGTTCAGTTTCAGTCTACGCCAGAGCTGATATATCGGCCGTGGCACTCTTTGTCCGAGAAGCAAAAGCTGATATATTGGCCTATGGCCTAAAATAGTTAATTTATCTAGTTGCAAATTTAGTCTGGATGCAAATAAATTTGATTCATTTTCCTTAAAAATTTCTTAAATGCAAACATTACAGAATGTTAAAATGATCTGTATGTGATTATGAAAGTTTTCTTGCAGATAATAAGTAAATTCATATAATGCATTTTGTTTAGTTTTATGTAAGTGAAAGAAAGTGTCTACTAGAGCTAAGTAACCTTAAATCCATTCAGTAAAACAATAACAATAGAACAAATAGGTTCAGACAAGGCTGTAGAAAATTTTATATTTCATTTAATCAAATTCATGAGTTGGAGATAAATTTAAAATATTTATGAGGTGACATTTTAACAGAAAAACATCTTAATTGTAAAATGTTATTACCATAAATCCACGTAATTCCTATAAGCTGAAAAATTGCAAGAAAATATATAACTTGTCCCACTGCATAATAATCAACTAATTGCAATAAAAAGAGTCCACCCTGAAATTAAATAGAAACTAAATTTAAAATGGAATGATAAACAATATATTCTACATAATATTAAAAATATCAGATATATTATGGTTAGTTAACCATCTTCTCGAGTGCAATCAATGATGCTTTTAAAATGTTTTCCTATAAAATTGAAAAAAGTAAGCAAGACACTTCAACATGACTTATTACTTACAGGTGTTAAATACACAATCCCACTAAGGGAACCAATGACACAGCCAATAAGGGTAACATGCCAAATTTTTAGTCTTGGATAATTATCCAGAACAACTGACATACATAGCCCCAAAATTACCACAATGCCTCCTATGCCTACTGTAAGTATCATGAAGAAGAAGAGTGCTGAAACAAGCTAAAAAAGATTTAACATAATATGTAGCTCATAATATGATATTGTAAAACATTCTCAGATAAAGAACACATATTTCTTAAATAATTATGAAATTTATTAAAATTACAAACCCCTGGTTGATTTGAAAATTTTGCAAGTGCATCAGTATAGATTATCAACGACATTTCCATTCCTTCTTGTACAACATTGGAAATATCCTTGTTAGTTACATAAGCTATGTTCCCAAGAGTTGAAAATGTAACAACACTTGCCATTAAACACAATAAGGCATCCATCAAGGGGATGATACATAAATCACTGTTTAGGAAAAAATATACATTTTATTCTCTGAAATTTTTAGTTTTAAGGTTCGTTTTATAAAAGACTAGCTTTCTTAATTGATTATATAATTATATTTTAGTTGTCACTTTATGATAAATTAGGATGAGTAAATTTTCATGAAATTCATAACTGAAATCAGATTAAAGATTTGTATGTTAGAGCATGATCTTCCATGATAGTTAAACATATTTTTAGGAGGTACCTTACAAACTTAGTGTAACTGGCAGCCAAAATTATTCATTTTATCAGTATTTTATTATCTTATGCTATAATTAAATTGGATATCAGCCAATTATCATTATATATGTGTGTGTGCATGTGTGTATATATATATATATATATATATATATATATATATATATATATACACAGTGTTTTCTGTGACAGTATGCACCAGTACGGTGTACCGGAATCTTTTATAACAGAGCACAAAGAACAAATTCAATAGAGAGAAGGGAGGGGTGCAGGAAGCGATGAGGCATGCGAGGCATTTTTAAATTTATCAAGATATGAGTACCAGCACCTGTTGTTTTACAAAAAAGCACTGGGTGTATATATATATATATATATATATATATATATATATATATATATATATATATATGGATGTCAACAAGGTGTTGGGATGAGGAAACCCAGTGAGCACTCACCAATCAGACGACTTCAGGTTGGCGAGGCCCCGGGGATGTCGAAGCGACACACGTAAAATAACACAAAAACACAGAAACATCACAAACGTAAAGCTTTCGGAACTACTCCTTCTTCAGCTCACTGGGTTTCCTCATCCCAACACCTTGTTGACATCCATATATTCATTTTACCTTTCCTTTTCCGTAAGTTGTTATATATATATATATATATATATAAGCACTGGTGGTGTAGTGGTTAGTGTGTCGACTTCCCATTACAAAGTTCTGGGGTTCAAACCCTGCAAATGGAGGTTTTATAAAAAAAAACTATCATTGGTGCCTGGCAGTAGGCAACAATACTGTCAGTATGTTATAGAGCCCAAAACAAATGATGTTGGTTGGGTCTATATCCAATACAGCTGTAGAAGTGATCGGGACGATTTGAATGCCTACAGTATTGCGATGTGGAAACCAAGAAGGAAACTACCACATTATAATCCCTAGTAATGATTATATGGTAGGACAATATGAGTTCTCTCGAGGTAAAACAATTCAGAGGTAAAATAGTCCCCCAATTGGATCTCTAGGCAGGGACTGCCTTGAGGAAAACATTTGTTGAAAGTAATTTACGAATAGGCACTTTGAACGTAAGAACTATGAGAAAAGCAGGAATGCTAGAGAACTTGAAAGAAGAAATGAGAAGAAATAGAGTTGACATTATAGGACTAAGCGAAACTAGATGGGAGGGAGAAGGACAGATCGACTCGGAAGAATTCATGGTAGTTTATTCTGGAGGAAATAGTGGGGAAAGGGGAGTAGCTCTGGTACTTAGGAAAGATATGATGAAATGCATGACAAAGATAATAGCAACGAATGATAGACTGATGGCAATAAAGCTAAAAGAAGTCCCAGTGGACATGCTGATAATCCAGGTATATATGCCAACATCAGCTTATGATGAAGATGAAGAAATTGAAAAGACTTCTGAGCAAATTAATGACATTTATGAAGAAGATGGAAGAGGAAAGGTAAAAGAGAAGGACAGGAAGAAAATGTTGTCGGGCATTACAAACTTGGGAAGATAAACCGAGGAGGGGAAAAAACTGGTAGAATTCTGCATCAATAATGACCTTGTAGTGACTAATAATGGTTCAAAAACCATTAACGAACGTTATACACATGGAAAAGCCCAGAAGATAGAATGAGATGCCAAATAGATTACATCCTAGTAAAACAAAGATTTAGGAACAGCATAAAGACTGCCAAGGCATTACCAGGAGCAGACATTGATTCAGATCACAGCCTTCTAATAGTTGATGTAAGTACAAAGCTCAAACAGATAAGAAAAACGAGAAGAGAAAGATAGACTTGGGACCTAGAAAAACTGAAAGAAAGGCAGGATATAGTCAGCATGAAGTTGGAAGATCACCTAAGAAATTTGGAAAACAAACCAAAGACTGTGGATATAGAATGGGAAGAAATTAAAACCAGTATCAAGGATACCTTGGATAAAGAGATTGGAAAACAAAAGAAGAAAATCAGAAAACCATGGATCACTAAGGAAATGCTGGAGAAAATGGATGAGACGAAAATGGAAAAACATTAACAGTGAAGAAGATAGAGCCAACTATAGATGTATAAACAATGAGTTGGGAAGGGTAACAGATAAAGCTAGAGAAAACAGTATAAAAGAAAAATGTGATGAAATACAACAAATGGAGAAGTTAGAATGGTACGATATGATGTACACTAGAGCACTGGAATTAGAAGATAAGAAGAAGATGGGAAGACAGTATCAGAAACAAAGAATGTAGCACAGGTATGAGAAGAATACATTAAGGAACAATACAGCAAGCAGGCAGGATCGGCAAAAATAGAACTGGAAGATGAGGAAAACATTGAAGAAGACAACTTAGGACCAAGTATTATGGACAGCGAAGTAGAAGAAGCGATAGTGGAACTAAAGAAAGGGAAAGCCACGGGAAGCGATGGAATACCAGCTGAGGTACTTAAAGTCATGGGATCAGAAGGACTAAAAGCGATCATGAAATTAATAAATAAGATTTACGACATGGGAGAGTGGTCTCGGGATTTCCTAGAAGTAACAATGATCCCTCTAAAGAAGAAGCCAAAGCCAATGCAGTGTAAAGACTATAGAGCGATAAGCCTTCTGTCACACACTTTGAAGATCATCATGAGGATTCTTAATAAAAGGCTGGAGAAAAAGGCAGAAGAAATGCTAGGCGAAGATCAATTCAGTTTCAGAAAAGGACAAGGAACTAGAGATGCTATATGGGTTAGAATCATATCAGAAAGGGCAATAAAGTACAGTCAAGATATCTGTGTGTTTCGTAGACTGGCAGAAGGCCTTTGATAGAGTAAATTGGGTAATGTTGATGAAGATATTAAAGAATATAAGTGTAGACTGGAAAGACAGGAGACTGATCAGGACTCTATATGTGAATCAATTTGTAAAGGTCAGCTTGGAGAATGCGGACACCTGCAGAGTAAATATCGGTAGAGGAGTTAGACAGGGATGCTGCATATCGCTGACCCTATTCAATATATATGGAGAAAGCCTAATGCAAGAAGCATTAGCAGGCACAGGAGATTTCAAAATTGGAGGAATGATTATAAGAACAGTAAAATACGTATATGTATATAGAATAATCCCCTGAAATCTGAGTGCTGTAATTGAACAAGTTTGGTACCTGGCATTGAGTGAAAATTCCCAAAACTTTTGTTTTTCAGTATCTCCTTGATTTATCATGTTTTTAGGGTGCCTCTGTGATAACCATAGGACTCTATGCATTAGAATTGATCATAAGGCCTGTTCGTTTGGTAGTTATTAAACATAAAATTCATGAAATGATATCAAGTTCAATTTATGGCTCGCATCTAATAAATGTTATGGCTAGCTTAAAAAATATGAAGATCATTTAGTTTATTTTGTATGATGTGAATTTCCACTAGAACTAATTTGAGGCTGCAATATGCATCTGGTTTGTATATACGGCATAGATCACAGGTTTTTACAATAGAAATGATAACAAAAGTAGTAACAAGTGTTAATTAACATAATTAGGTTGAAGATAAAAAAAGATGATCTTATAATGTCTGTTACATGAGTGCTAAGACTGGTTGGGCTTTTATAATGTTAAGTTTTTTGTTTGAATACTTTCATTGAATCTAGAGCAGTGGTTCCCAACATTGGGTCATGACCCAAATCAGGGTCATGGGAAGGTCTCAGTAGAATCATGAGAAGAATACTTGACGGAAAGGCTGTTTATATCTATGTATTATTGGAAAGCTGCCGAATCTTTATCAGTCATGGAACATGCTTAATGCCTGATGCAAGGTACCCTTGCCTCTCGAAGCTTTTAGCATCTATGTGTGAAAATAGATGGAAAAAAGATGGAATACCAGAGCAACCAAAACATTTCCCTCCCCATACCCACTAACATGGGTTTCACACTATAGTTCCACCCTTTCTCGAAAATGGTCATGAAAGAGAGAGATCAAATTAGCAGTGCTGTGGTGATAAAATAGAAGTACCATCTGGCCGGGGTGTATTTACTGCTTTCTCTCTGGCTTATCTAATTTTCACTCTCTATTACAAGTTCAGATTGTGAGGATCTGGGTTGTGAGGTATTATTGGTGGTCAGTTTAGGGTCATAGCAACAAAAGATTGGAAACCGCTGTTCTAGAGTCAGTACTGTATTATAGTATGTTGGTACAATAATTTTACTTAGTTAAGCGATCTGCCATCATTTTCCTCCTCCTTGAGATTCTTTATTGCTATCCATTTCAATGTTACAAAGCACTGAATCTTGGCTATTTTTGACAGGAAAATTTACCAATTAAGCATTTGATACATTCTTCTCTTCATATTTAACGTTCACACACTAAGCCTAAAGGTATGACATTGAGAGATGGTAAGGCTGTTTAATAGTAAAATGAAGGCTGGAAAAACAAATTTGTTCATGACAGTAACTTAGGCACTAAGGGTAAGTAAGAACCTGTTGTGATTTTTTAATTTTAGCAAGAGAATATTAATTTTTAAAAACATAGTAGAAATAATGACACTCATATCATATTTGAAATAGTTTTATTAATCATTTGCTTGAAATATTTTTAAATTTAATTTTTTTTCACATTTGACTTTTTCAGGGAGACACTTGGGTATCAATCGAATGTTGTAACACTGCATTTTGATAATTTTATTGGCATAAATAGTCCTTGAACAACTTCTACAGTTTTACTTCTTATTGTATCATCTTACTGAACAATGGCTTATACTTCAAATCTCATTGGCAAATTCTTTCACGATCATAATATTTACTCTTATTATATAAAGACAAACTACAAAAAATCAACATTCTCAAAAACAATGAAAAACACTTGAAACATTATGAGAATTGTTAATGCTGAAGGCACAGCAAGATGAGTCAAGGTCAGCAATCAAGTTACTTCACTATCAAGTGAGAAACATTACTCAGAGTCATATTGACTCATGAAAATAAATACAGGAAAAGGGGCCTAACAACGACCAGCATATAAACAAGTGAGACAAATTTTCACTGACACTGTCAACCAAAAAATATAAGGCTCCTATAAGAATATACAAGACATTAACCAAATTTGAGAAGGTTAACTAGAATTTGTAAAACCTGTGTGAAGTACTATTACATCTTATTAAGTGCTACAGCAGATACTATATCCTAAAGAATAATAAATACCTATATGCAAAACTACATAGGACAAACATCACATTTTGTGATTCTTAAGGGAACACTACAATTTGTTTGGGCAGTAAAAAAAATATTTTGCCAGTAGAATTTCTCAAGCAAAAAAAATAAATTGGGAGTAGAAAAGATCAACTGGCAGTATTCAAGCAGCAGTAAAAAAATTGCTGTTAGGGACACGGAATTATGGCTAAGCTTCAGTATAAGTCACCATGGCGATTTTCATTCTTTTGTTGTTTTGGGAAATGTTTGCATGGAGGAACATTTTGCTCATCCTTTCCGGGTTGGGTAAGTTGGTTGAAGTGTTTTTCATTCCTCTTCAAAGGAACATTTTATTTTTTTTACTGTCATGTTGCATTAAAATACTGCTAGTTTTCACTTTCTTTACTGCTGCTTGAATACTGCCAGTTTATCTTTTTTACTGCCATTTAATTTTTTCTATTGCCAAATATTCCTTTTTCTACTGCCAATTTTTTTTTTACTATCAGTTTTATTCAATGCCTTAAGGGGTTTTTTTTCAAAAATGACTGACAATGAGGCTAGGACCATCCGTCTAACCAGGCCCTCCGAGAGACTCAAAGAGGCCAGGGCCACTTCCAGATTTTGAGGCCCCTCACCATAGTAAAAATAAAATAAATGGTGCAATATACATCGCACAAACTTTCTCATATACATCTATACGTTTGGTCTCATTACACTCTTTGTCCCAAAATGAACTCTGTGTGCTTGGCAATTCACTGCCAATTATGTTAATAATGCATAGCAACAGAACCAAAGCGACTGACACCATCAACCTCTTACATCTATCACCTCTCACTAATAAGCGTGTGGCATTAACAGAGAAGTACGGAATTTTAGACTAGGGAATCACAATGTTTCCCCTCCCCTCTGATGCGTGCATTGAGTGTCTCATACAGAAATAATGCCACTGGATGACATATAGTAATATTTTGGGAATTAGAATTATTTGTGACATCAGGCTGAACAAATGGATGGATTTTAATCGAAATCCTAATAGCCATTTTTGAGTAAATTTTATTTTATTTCAAAATATCCAAGAATAAAGTACCCTTAATTGCTGCGCAATATTGTTCATCTCTTCAGAATGCCTTTTATGAATGACATTATCGACAAATATGAGATATCATTTGATTTAGTTTAAAAATATAGGCTCTAGTAAGATTTCGAGTGCATCGTGGCAAAGGTGTGATGTCATAGGTCTTAGGTAAGGTAGCTTAGCATACATTGTAATGTTACTGGACACCATATAGTGATTTTAAGAGATATATGGTTTATGTAGTATTATTTGTGACATCAGGCTCTACAAATGGATTGATTTTAATCAAATTCCCTGGAACCATTTTTGAGTAAATCAAATTCTTCTAAAAATCGCCAAGAATAAAATACCCTTTATTTTTGTGCAATATCATTTTTATGAAAAAAGGGTCTGCAAAAGATGTTGCATAAATATGAGATATCATTTGATTTTATGTACACGTTTGGGACTTAGAACTGCGAACAGACCGACAGCATGGCAAAAACAACTTTTATGGACTGAGGGACACCTAAAATGTGTATTTCCATCAAAATCTCAGTCGAATTTTTTCACTATTACAATACTTTCTCAATTTACTATGTATATGAGAAAGTAAAAATTCCCATAAGAAAGAATTTAAGCATTACATAACCCAATTTGGTGGTCTGGGTTTGTTGAAAGGTTATAGCAGGTTACATTGGGGATAGGGGGTTCAAGCTTGCATTATATAGCACTCTTTCATAGTCTTTTGACCCCTTAAAGAAAAGATTTAATATGCAAAAATGTTTTGCTACAGTGCTTTTTACTCAGCCAATAATGCAGACCACTTTTAAATGGCCCTCTAGAGAATTTTTTTTAAAAAGTGAGTTCAAAATGAAAATTCCTGTGCATTACATAAGAGGAGAGAGGATTGAGGGTTGTGCAGGATTATAGTGGTTATCAAAAAATGAGGAAGTTGGGTTATGTAATACTTGAATGTCCTGCAGGAACAAAGTACGAAAATTGTATTTTATATTTCTTTTTGGCATGTCCTATTCAACATTCATTGTTGGTATTTCGATGGATTAAAAGATAAGTATATAATAATAAACTGTTCTGCATATCTGCAGGTTCAGGTGCTCCTCCTCCACCTTTCTCTATCCTGTGCCCTTCTCTTTATCTCCCCATACCCTCCTCCCTCCCTTAGAATATCCAACATTTTAATTTTTCTTCTTCCTCTTTTCTTTCTTCCCTCCACCGTTCCTTCGATAACATCCTTCAGTAATCCCTCTCTTCTCAAAACATGTCATATCCATTTCTTTTTCCTAGTCACTATCGTGTCCATCAAACTCCTTTCCTCTTCTACTCTTCTTAGCACTTCCACATTTGTAATCCTGTCAGTCCATTTAACCTTCAGCATCCTCCTCCACACCCACATTTCAAATGCCTCCACCCTCTCCCTGTCTCTCTTCTTCAGTGTCCATGTCTCCGACCCATATAGCATCACACTCCAAACATAACACTTTACTAATCTCTTCCTCAATCCCAAATCCATCTTGCTGTTAAATAGCTTCCTTTTTCTATTGAACGCTTCCTTTGCCAAACCTATTCTCATCTTAATTTCCTTCTCACATTTCCAGTCCTCTGTCAACAATGTACCAAGATACCAGTACTGTTCCACCTGCTCTATCCTCTCCCCCCTCACCTGCGCTTCCATCCTTTCCTCACCCCCTATTCCCATTACTTTCATTTTCTTTCCATTTATTCTCAACCCATATCTGTCCTCCACGCTCACCAGATTCTGTAGCATCTCCCTCAAGTCCTCCGTCCTCTCAGCAAACAGTATCATGTCATCAGCAAACCTAATTGACGATGTAATTCTTCCTCCAACGCTTACTCCTGTGCTCGTCTCCCAACACTCCTTTATCATTTCTTCAGTATAGATGTTAAACAGGGTTGGTGACAAACAGCAGCCCTGTCTAACTCCTCTCCCAATCTCGAACCACTCCGTCCTGCTTTCCCCTATCCTCATGGCCGCCTCCTGTCTCATGTATAGATTCCTTATCAACCTTCTGTCTCTCCAATCTACTATATTCTTTCAATATCTCCATCATCCTTTCCCACCTCACACAGTCGAAAGCCTTCTCCAAGTCCAAGTATATAAGATAATAAATTATTTGAATAATTTTTTAATTAAGATATGCTTTCCTAGCTTTTTTTCTGCAAATTTATTAATTATTGATGAAAAATCTCAATCTGGCTTGTGTCACGGGAAAACAACCATTGATGTCAGGTTAGGTCAAGGGATTAACACAGTAATTTTTTGAAGATCAGGCAATATGCTTGAAACAAACCACTAAAATATTAAGCCCACCAAACCTGACTGTGGGAGCTTGCTTACCCCTTGCCCCCTCCCCTGAAAAAGTTCCTGCGGATGCCTATGGCTGAGATAAATATTTTTAAATGACTGTTCTTGAACATAATTGACATGTTTATATTCATGTTTTATTCAAAGACTTGATTGCATGGAACCTCGAGTTTGTCTGAAAAAATGTATTTAAAAAATAGTATGTGTAAAGCAAAGGAAGAAAGTCAACTTATGTGGAGAGTGTATACTTAAAAGCACATTCTCATGGTGAAAAATCAATGTCGACTTATACCCAGAATTGAATTATTATTTACTGTGTATTATCTTTTTTCTTGGGCTATTATCCTGGGAAAATGAAGCATAACCTACTTTTCACCATACTTCCAACGAAATAATTTATTCACCAACTTAAAATGACGATAAGTTTTAAAAATGGGTTTTCAGGAATTGAGCCATCATATAACAGTCATGATATTTTTTATGCCAAATAAGTTTCTACAATTACTAAGGAAAAAAGTCGATAAGGTTTAATCATTCATATCAAGATTTTGGTTTCCTTACCTGTCTAAGTCATGTTTGAATTCACAGTAAGACGATAAGTAAATAATTGTTCCAAATGAAATGTTTAATGAAAAAAATGCCTGTATCACTGCTGCATACCATACCTAAAAATTTTTAAATATCATTGTTTCAACAATAATTTAAACAAATGCCAAATTTAAAAAATCCAATTGTTTAAAATAATAATGTCCATACATTATATTTTTTTATGTGAAAACAAGTACCTCAGGATTGAGAATTTCAGAGAATTCTGAGGCGAATAAAAATGATATTCCATCCTTTGCTCCAGGTAGTCTCGTAGTTGCAATAAGCAATATTATGAATATAACGTATGGAAAGATAACAGCAAAATATGCTATCCTTCCCATAAATTTTAACCCTCTGTAAAGTAATAGACCCAAAATGATCCACATTCCCAGCAGAATGAGAGTAAGAGTAACGCCAGGTGCCCCAATACCATCGTCTATACTGTTGATTTCTTTCATTAAAACATCTCTGAAATATGAAGTTAATTGCATAATCAATACATAGTTGATGAGGATATTTAATTTACTTTTCATACTTTTATTTTTTATTGGTTATTGGAGAACCTCAAACATTTTCCTATCCTCCTAAACCATATTTATAATCAGTGAAAAATTAACAATTTATTTAGATGTTTGACAGTAGCAAATTTTTTTTTTCAAAAACTTATATCTCTCTTAAAATTAAAAAATTCCATTACCTACCACAACATTTGAACAGTTCTTAGATTGGAAATAATTGAAATTTAATTTCTCACTTTGAAAACAATTATTTGCCAAACATTTATGTTGGTACCAAATTCCTAGGAATAATAAAACACTTCCTTATCTGAATGTACCCACTATTGTAATCTATGATTTACACCCAACTCAGTCTCTAATCTCACATGTTACAATCATGAAAACAAATTTTTATTCATTTTAAATGATGGCAAATGTAATAAATTTAATTTTAATTAATGAAAAAAAGCAGTTACAGAAATTCTTCCTTGACTAAAACATTAGCTACACCTGCTCCTGAATTGTTGATTGTCTAAAATGTGGCTTAGAATTAAAAAAATTGTTTTTGATGCCCAAATGAAGGGAATACCAGCAGCTTATAAATTAATGGGTTCAAGGGTTTGGTAATAGGTATAGGAAGAAACACTTTATAAAGTAACTTACTCAAGATCCCAAACATTTTCCTGCACCACATATGAAATCTGTATTATATTATGCTGAGCATTATTATGTGCTTTACCATAACTGAGAAAAATGTTTTATCATTAAAAAATTGTTTTTGGTTAACCTAAGAAAAATACTTCAACCTGAATAAACCACAACTCTTTAGAGTTTTCAACTATGGAACTTATTGATTTGATTTCTTCCACTATATGCAATGAAATATAGCAGTTTATTTCATTAATATTTAGAAATCTGAATTTTGCAGTTATATCTTTATAATCACCTGAAATAAAAATCTGATGAGGAGCGTCCATTTTCTAAAGAGTTATTGTCTGGAAAAACATTAATAGAATCAACACATGCATCCCATTCTGCTTGGCAACGACCCCATGGTATATTTGATTTGAATGATTTAATAAAATAATACAGTGCCACTGAGATTATTAAGTTTAAATAAGACACTGTAGATAGTGCGATGTAAACTTGTCCAATGCCAATGCCTTAATGAAAAATATTCCATTAGTATTACATGAAATAATATGAAGATAAAATTACTTATATATCGTGATTTATTAGTATGGCAATGAAGACTGTATTCCTTATAAATTATCACTTATTGTTGGTCTTGATTGCGTTTATCTTACTCAACGTTAATTACTTTAGAATTCAAAGAATTTATAACCTCTGAGTGCTGGGACGACATTCCACATTTCAATTGGTCTTTTCCCTACGAACTGTCCCATTGCAATCTCTAAATATAAAAGAGGATTCCCAACAAATATCATGACAATAATGAACGACCAAATGAATGCACCCCCTCCATTCTGGTAGGCTACATAAGGAAATCTCCAAATGTTTCCAAGACCAGATGCAACTATACATGTAAATAAAAACTCAATTGTTCTAGGCCATTTCTTGCCAAAGTCTGTTAAGGTAAATCTTCTCCATGGACGAAAAGGTCGTTTGCGAATTCCCACCTAGAAATTAAAATAAGCATTTCCAATACAATCAAGTTAAACTAACTTTTGAATGAAAGGTTTTTATTCAAACACTAAAATAAATAACAAAATAAACACTTGGCATTACAGATATTACCATAATTCACCAGCAAAAGCAGACTAAATACCGCAAATTTGCATAGTACATTATATAAAACTTTATGGGTGAACCTTATTTTATCGCTTTGAATTATATTCCTTATTCTATGACAATTTTTTTATTTATTTAGAATCATAGGATGACCTTAAGGCATTCTATTATAGTAATATGACGCTTAAAACCCGATGGAACTATTAAGTACGGATTTGTCGTCTGAAAGTATTTAAGCAAACTTTCCTTCTTTGGACTAAATGTAGGTACTGAGCACTTTAAACAAGATTATGATGATGAACATTACCTTAAATGAGGAATCTGTATCAATTGTTTCCATTTTCATAAAAATGAAATAACTTTATTTTAATGATAAGAACAACATCCCTATCTTATTTATAATCCTCCGTCAATTTATCGTGTATCGATTGTTTAGCATTGTCGATATTATTCTATTATATAAAACAAATTACATGTGCCTTTTCTCTAATAAAATATGTACTTTTGTTTAAGCTAAAAGATCGTTAAAAGGAGTTAATAAACAGAGTGTTCTTTTATTGAATTTAATAAATTAAGTAATTCAAAAATAATAATTGACGCATTTGACACCAGGGTGGCCAATGCAAGACGTCTCGGCAGTTTTGACAAATTACCATTTATGAAATTGAAAATTTTATACTATTCAGCAATGATCGCAAATTTTGTTTGTTTAACAGATAAGCATACCTACATACTTACGACGAGGAATGACAATCACATACCTATTGCATAATGGCACAAATGACAATTACTTTCTTGATATTTGTCGCTTTGTCTCTTGATGTGTTTCAGGACCCTTTACTAATGCTTTGCAAATCATAGCTTTCAATTCATTAACTAAGTTTGTCAAACTGAGTCTACTTTTTTGCCATTGGTACGTCTACTCCTTGTGTAACTCTTGCATAAATTGCAGCCGGTAGAGTCATCTTTCGGTAATGTGTGAGTCAGAGTGACTCACGTTACCATTCTAGGGTTAAGTAAAAATTTGCAGTAAAATGAATTTTGGCGTGGGCTGCCACAGAGGCGCGTTATACCTCCATGGGGCCCAAGGCAAAATGGAATTTGGGGGCCCCATCTAAAGAAAAAACTAATAAAGAACATTTTCAATTTGATTTTATTGTGACAACAAGGCCAGTGGCGCGTTATCATATACGTAGGTAAAAAGACATCCGGCGCCAGCGGCGCCGGTTACATACAAGGCAGTCTTTATTTTTTCAATTAGCTAACTTAACTATTTAAGGAAGAACTAAATATAAAATTTCATAAAAATCGATAAAATATTTTTGAATAAAAAACGTAATTTTCAAATTAATCTTCAAGTTCATTGACCTTGGCAGGTAGAAAGTTCAGTTCCCGATAAAAAATCACTTAAAATATTAGTAAAAACAGCAATGAGTTTTTGAAATAGTGATTTTGGGGCCCCATCTGAACGGGGGCCCTAGACAGATGTCTTTTTTGCCTATATGATAACGCGCCTCTGGGCTGCCAAGAATTTTATAAATTCATTAGTAAGCCCGAGCAAGTTGAATTACTCAGAAATGCGGCGAGGAATTATAAATACAAGTGGAAATAAAAATAATCAGTTTAAGTGGAAATATTACCATTATAAAATAAAATCTTCTTACTTTTTAATAATAGCATCTTTTATTATTTTTTTAACTTCATTAAGAAAATAAAAAACGTTAACTTTCAAAATAGTTATTTTAATGATTTTTCTTGCCTCATTATCTCAGGGTGTTTATTATAGAGGAACTTCCTATATCTGGAAAGTAGGAAATATTACTTTATAATCACCCTTCATATGTACTTTTGAATTTCCCATGTTCGAAAATATAATATTTAGGTTTGAGTATAAAAATCTTTAAAATCTCCGGGTTTGGGTCCAAAATCTCAGGGTTAGAACTCAGTGCAAGGTGGTAACTCTAGTCGAGATACTGAGATAGACTAACCAAATCCAGGGCGGACTACCAAATTCCGGGTCGTATGATCTCCCTAGTTTTGAAAGTATCTTTCCAATATTATTACGTCCGTGACCCAACTTAGGGACCAGATTTAAACCATTATTACTTTGTAAGACATAGGAAAGGTTCGATCTGACAACGCATTAAATAGGTTTAAGAGCTGTTTTTGATAACATTACTCAGAAACCTTAACAACTTAAATGTGTATTTCTTTAGAAGTACAATAAATGCAAAATTAATTTTAATTCATATCTCGAGTAGAACTTGATAGTAAGCGCGTGCCTCTTTAGAGACACGAATCATATGCTCCAGGAAAGTTTGACATGGCATTTTTGTCGTACAATACATATCTGAAATATATGCATATGATCTCGGCAATACAAACGCCAATTGACCTAAATTACTGTGCTTTGTAAAAACGAGTTTGCTTTAACGAGTATTTTATAGTAATCAATGAATACCTATATTTTCTCAGGAGATTGAGATATACTGCGTGTAAACGAGGATTTTTTTAATTTGCCGATTTCATAATCAATAGGTTTTACTGTGATGATGATTTTGACGGATATATAATTTCTTCCTTTTAAAAAGTGTCGCCAACGAACCTCAATGTGCTCATTCTCTATCGCGGTAAGCTTCACTTGCTTGGCATCAAGAATAAGAAGAACGGGTGCGTTGGAAATTTATAAGCGTTTAAATAAGGTGAAAATGTATCATCATTAGTATGTAATTAGACTGGGCTGTGATTATAGATTAAACCTGGTTCTCCACATTCTCCTCTCCTCTGCAGTCTTCATTTCGTGATAACTCTTTTTCTAATCGTTGATCAGTTGAAACGTTTTATTTTTTCCCGCTTTGATCTTCATTTTATCCTTCACTCGCGAGATCCTTTTAAAAGATATCTCTGAGAATACCTTGTGATTTGTCGTATTTTTATATTAATATAATTTTATTATATTAATATTCCTTAAATTAACATAATTTTCTAAATATTATTTATTGTTAATTAATATAATACTGCTGGACAAAGTCTCTTCCGTACACTTGACTCATTTCATTGAAACATGATAAGTCATCATGCGCAGCATTAAATAGTCAATATTCAATTTAGCCGCAAATTTAAATTAGTATTTTTAATATAAGTTAAATTTAAATCGGCTTTTACCTGTTTACATTAAATTCATCAGTTTTTTCAGAAATATATAATTTTCCAAATATCACTATCGATTAACGTTACTAATACGAATATGAAGAAACAAAAAAATATACGTTGATATCAGCAAAACTGCTACTGGGGATAAACAGAATCCTAGGCCTTTTCCTCATGTAAGTATAGGTTTTGTAGAATTGTGTCTTTAAAAACAAATGTAATTTAGAAAACGTTTTGAATAAAATTAAAGGCTGCACTAGTTTTGTGATTACAAAATAGCCATAATCATATGCGCAATGCATTGCTCTATAATTATTTGTAGGGTGCAGGGTGTAGAGAATTTCTTTTGCCTATAATTCATCGAATGATGATTTATACACTGCCGTATTCCTTTCAAATAGAAAAACATACATCTTTCGTTACGCATATTGCTTGGTGAAACCCTTGAAACATTTCACGAACTCCCAAGGAGTTCGTGAACCACCGATTGGATAGCAATAGCCTATGGCCTTATCAGTCTATTGTTTATCCGTCTCTGACTAACCGTATATATTGCACAGTTCACTTTATAAATGTATATTGAAATTAGGGCGGCCTGTTCGCGCACCCAGGCATCAATTTTCTCTTAAAGTAGGTGCTATGACCTCAATCTCAAAGAAAGTCTGACGATTTCCTGCATCGCAACTCGAATACTTCCTGAATTGGATTCCATTGTGAAGATTCGGCACATATGTGAGCCCTTGGCACGATTTTTTCATCTTGTTTAACATACAAACTGCGTCTCATCATGATAAACGGTATCCTTTGATTTAGACTCGTCGTCTGACTATTATATGAACGTGGGATGCGCACAAACGATTTTCTAAGCAAATGGATCTACATTTCATGTCGTTTTTCAGGTAACATAATTTTTTACGGTTTGGTTTTAAATTAATGAATTACTGCCACCTTAGTTATTGTTAAGAGAAGCATTTTTAATATTTTAAAGTGAAATCTCAGCATACTATTAGAAGAAATTCGATGTTTTTTTGTAAGGTAACAAGTCATACTCAGGGATTTTAGAAATATTTATCGTTTGTTCAGAGTATACAAACACAAATACATACACCCAGGGCCGTCTCTAGAGTTTCGCGGGGCTTCCTGCCCCACGCGCAAAAAAAATATATTCATAATTTAGTAATTATTACTTTTTAAATAATAAAAATTAAATATAAATACAATTTTAAATAAAATTCAAAGAAATTACACAAAAATGTTATCTATTAACAATTTTTTCATTGATAAATACAGTATATTTTCCAAATTACAGAAAAACATAAGTATGAATAATCATTATCATATCAATAGAAAATCTTGTAAACATATAGTATTACGTATTACATTTTAAAAATTTACTTTTCTAGCATTTATATGAGGAAATCTATCAATTATTCATGACATGTCAATCTATTATCAACTTCCTTGTGAAATTTTCGACCCTAAATAAATTTTTATCAATTTTAATTTTGAAAACGACGTTACGGTCACTTGTATTGTAAGAATTATCCTACCCAGTATTTCCGTGTTTAGGTATATTTCATGCAATCTATTTTTATACAAGAAATTTGAAGTATGAATCACACTGTCGTTTTCTGGTACATTTATTTATAACATTCTTAGTTCTTCATTGAGCTGTATTTCATTTGCGTCACTTTCGGAATCCGAGTTGGTTTCATTCTCCAATACTTGTATATTGCAACAGTCTTTCTGCAAGTTAACTACATCCCATGTATTAAGTTGGCTTACGTTGCGCTTGAACCAAAATCTACTAACATATTCTCCATATTGATCAAATCGTCAGGATAGAGAGTTAAATACCATATTCATTACTCGTAGAAAGAAATCTCTTCTAAATCGCTCCTAAGCATTTTCCAATCTATCATCCTCATTTTCGAAATCAGAACGTCTCCTTTTACCTTTGATAGAAAATTCTGTATCGGGCGATGTCTCATTTGCGAGTTGTTTAGCTACTTCTAGAGCTTGTTTAAAACATTAATTAATGCTGATTTCAAAGCATCCAAATGTTTAACTGCCATATCCAAGGCCGGCCCTAGGCGTGTGCCACCGCATACGGGTGGAGGCTTCCGAGGGGCGGCCTTCGGTTCGCTACTATATGTATTCCACTTATAAACGTTCTTAAATTTGTGCGTTAAAGCCAAATAATGGCCCTAAGACAATAGATCACGTATATGGGATAACGCATAAACCGAACACGCGTAAATCGAGAAATATTTGCATTTGATTAAGCTAGAAGGGGCTGCCAAATTTTCCTTCGCACACCCCTGTAAAAGCCTTATGCCCGACCCTGGCCATATCTAACGGAATTTGAGCAGATTGTAGAACCTTACTGAATTTATTTACAGCCAATAGTATGTCATATCAAATTACAATGGAAAGCAAAAACTCGAAGCGGTTTAATTAATGGGAAACCATTGAATTTGATTCGCTTTATATTTCGACTCTTTATAAATTTTTGCTTCTTCGAGTAAAGCTTCTTTAAGTATTGATAAGGGAAAGCGCACACCTTTTATACTTTCGAGTCTTGACTCCCACATAATATTAGACAAGGGTTTTAGTGATATATCTGTATACCTCTTTAAGATATTCCATCTTGCCGGAGAGGTTGCGAATATAGTGTACATACGCTGAATAAAACCAAAAAGTGACATTGCATAAATTAGCCATATCACACAGAGAACCAAATTTAAGTTATGGTCTCCACATGGCATGAAAAATGCTCTTGAACTTAAATTTAAAATGCGTGGGTGATCTCCCTGTTGATAGCCCTTCACATTCGCGTCGTTATCATCCATCGTCCTTGCGTATCCGAGATTTCTAGAAAACTTACGAATTGCTCAACTACTTCTACATTAATCTTCGTCGCCGAAGGGTGACGCTCTGCCTTGTCATAACATCTATATAGAGTAGGTAAGGTGGCCGACATTTCAGGAAGCCAAGGAGGGACATTTTCAAACATTTGCTGACTATAAAAAGGGGCAGATACAGTGGCTTGTTTCTGATTTATTTATTGATGAGTCAGCCTTAGATAGATGCAATAGATATCAGATTGCTTGGTGTGACCAGTGAGGGCGTTAAAATGACAATTTGGGATATTAATCAAGATTTTTCAAAAAGCGGGACACAAGTTGACATTTATCAAGGCGATGTTCTCACGTCCCGCGAACTATATGGAGATGCGGTTATTTTAAAAGTAGAATCGGTAGGCGCGGTGCCCTGGGCAACTTACCACCCAGACCTCCCCCTAAAGACGTGCATGCATACAGCAATATGAGACATACTTAATTGATAATCGTAACTAAGTTATAATAATTTTCCTTTTTATGAACACGGGCAAGGGGAAAAGCGGTGAAGCCATAAAATGCAAGAGGGACGATCGACCGTATATAAACGTCTCATGCACTAAACAACAATTTTAGCGAAAATTATAATAACCATTCTATTCATCGAAGTTACTTTTAGTTGGCAGTATTGCTCGTCAAAATTTAGTTAAAAGAAAGTTCATCTGCCTGCAAAGAATATTCGCGCACAATTTCACGGTACTACAATATTTTCGTAAAATGATTGAATAAAAAGTTAGATAACATGATTATTTAATCCTCATATTGACTGAAAATAGGAACCGCAAAGGTAAGTTTAAATTTTGCAGTTGGGATATCGCTAATCCAACTAACTACCCTATTATGAGCATAATAATACCACGGTATCTTTATTTTATATTTTGACATCTTTTTCACACACGAGCAGTTTTATCATTTAATCCTAAGCATTGCTACGTTTGCAGCATGGAAACAATTCCGCTCTTTACCTTCAATAATTTTTCACTTTGGGAAGAAATAAAATATATCTACTATATAGGTATTATCAGTTCATTAAAAGGTATTTTTAATTCACACGAAAAGCATTTTTATATTGCTCATTTAACAGTAGAATATTGCATTTAACGGAAAAGTTTCGAGAAAATTTTTACTTAAAGCGTACAATCAAATGAACGGTTATCGGAAATTTTTAGCTTGTGTGACAGTATCTTTTTCATGAAGAGCGGAGTGAGCGAGGGTTCAGGCACGAATTTATTTTCGATTTAAGTGGCCAATCATCATAAATCGGGTAGTTAAACGGAGGAGCGAGTATGGGAAGCTCACCTCCGATATAATATTTTGAGAATTATATTTGACGATTTAGCTGACAGCGTTGAGCCACATATTTAGACGCAATACATGAATGACAACAATTCCACTGAGGAGGCTGCATTGGAAGTAACAATTCCTTAGAGGGCTAGAATAAGAGATTGACCGGGAAACTATTAGAAAATGAGTAACGTCTTCATAGCAAGAAGTAATTCCATTTAATGAATAATTTGATCATTAAAAAGAAACCAGAAGTATATTTATACGTGCTATCGAAAAATTTAAGTTAGCTCCAACACGTTAGTTTCGCGGGAATATAAAATATCCCTCTAGTGAAAAACTGAAGGGCGAAGGCAGACAAATATCAAGTATAATCTCCCAGAAAATAACCGAATGAATGAATGAATGAGCGAGTTTAGTCGATAACACGAAATTCGTTGAATTATCCTTGTTTTCCGATTATCCAAGCTTCCCTCCCTACTGTTAACAGGGTTAATTATTCTTGCAGATGCGTCCGGAAAACAAAATACGACCAGTTTCGAACAATATTCATTAATTTAACCTACAATGGTAAAATACTTTTGAATATTGCCTTAGTAGTAGATATAAATCAATCTTAAAGAGCTAGCGACTCTTAAAGAGGCCAAGGTCCTTCTCTTCATTGCTTAAAGATACCGGCGTCTTCATTACAGGGTGTGATATGATGGGGGAGTTTCTGTGACAACTAAAGACTACCAATTAGTAAAATTTAGACTGTTGTTCTTGACCTCGTTGAGTGTGCCAAGTGAAATAACAAAGCACCCTTGTACTTTATCCTTGTAATTGATGGTCGACTGAGCAAATGCATCCAATATCAGAGAGGATGTGCAGGTTCAAAATATTTATAATTTATCGCCAGTATGGTCCATTAAGACAGAGGGTGGAAATCTAGATATCACTAACAACCCTTAACCAGGCAGCAAGTAAAATCCTGATAACAATTCTTTGAAGAACTAAATAGAATCATTATAACAGGGGTGGCCAAACTTATCTTCGGAGCCGGATTTGATATCTTCAGAAGTTTGAGAGTCACATGACACATTCTGTGTTCATAAATTTATGAACAGTAAAATATAATCGGTATCAGAAGCAATTCAGATATAATACACGCCCATTAGGCATACCCAATGGGTTTCAAGTCACACTACAACAATGTGTTCTGTAGTGAAAAATGTTGACATGCCTCCAAGTATAAATTTAAAAGAGTCACATACTACTTGAGAGCCACCCCAGCATTATAAGATAGATAATAATAATAATGTGTCATATTTTGCATTTGCATATCTTCACAATCGTATCTTGACAGATACATACCACATTTTGCCTTAGAAAATGTGAAATCTGCTATAATGCTTTTTTAAGGCAACGTATCTTGCAGGATACACTGACCAATTAAGGGTTTAGAAAGTACAAAGTAGCACACACAGGAATGTCCAGTAGGTCCTTTCCCTCTCCTTCCAGCCAAAAATATGAAAAAGTGAAGTTTTTAAAAGTAAAACAAAATTATTTGATTAAACCATTGGATTATGCTTGCCTGGCACTAGGAATTGGGCCAGTTCATGCAGAAAGATAAAAAGCAGACTCATCTAATTAAAAAAAAACAGCCATATAGGGCCACATGAAAACATTTTTGATTCATTGTGATAAGTAAAATTATATTACTTATGAATGCAGCACAAATGAGAAATAATCATCATTTTTCAATAAAATATAAAAAGAACGTCAATCTCTAATTGAAAGTAATGTCTTGATTTAATAGAAGCAAAGTCTTGCATTAAATTAATTAAAAATTGAGTACTTCAACTACTTTAATCTCTTAGAAATAACTGACAAGTCTGAAAGCCATTGTTGACCTTAAATAATTTATTAGTTTAGAGAATGATCTTCCTCCTGATAATATTGCTCAAATATATGTTTATTATTTTGATTCCCATAAATAATTCCATTGAATCGACAGCAGTATGATTTCCATCTCTAAGGTACGAGGGCGTTTATATAAATAAGGTAACAAGCACTCCTACGCGAAGAACTTTATTCCTATACTAGATGAAATAACCCGTTTAAAATGGGCTTTGTAATAAAAAAACGGCTGAGGTATTGATTGTCTTATAGGAGATTAAAATCACCCTCTGGAGTCGAACCCGGAACCTTTTTTGAAATTTGTTTGTCATTCGCTATTGATACGTGATCGTAGCAATCCTACCAAATTTGGTTGCATGGATAAGTATTAAATTTAAGGCACTTTCCATTCTTCATCCTATTCTCTCTTCCTCTCTCCAATTCTCCTCCCTCCCTTTCTTTGGAAAAATATATTTTCTAGTCTCAATCTCGCCCTAATAAAGAACATTATCTTTCTCTCCCTCTACCTTTTTCTCTGTCTCCCTCCTCTCTCTCTTCCCATCTCTCACCTTCTTTCTACCTCTTCTTCTCTCTCACCTATTAAAACATTCAAAGCACGTTTTCCTTATGCATATAGTATAAGGGTTGAGACAAAAATACAATCTCGAGGTTTAACAATGACACAGTCAGAAAGGTAACATATCGTTAAAAAGTTTAAATTTTTCCAATAAATATGATTTAAAAATATAAATTAAGCGATTTTGTATCATAGGTAAAATATGACGATAAGAATAAGAAATGTTATTTTTCTTTAAAACGGTCCAGATCTGAAGATTGTAGGTCAATTCTTTCTAATTTTAATTTGCAAAAGAGTAAAAGCCTTTAAGTCGAAAAATCGATTTTTGTGTGTTATCATATGGGAAATTGAAAGCACCCTCTGGATTCGAACTGAGGACCTTTTTGGAATTTTTTGTCATTCACAATTGGTATGTGATCAATCCAATCCTATAAAATTTGGTTGAATTGGCTGAAGAAACAATTGAGGTATTGAGCATTATCAACATAATGACCAAGTGATCAAAAGAATTAGCATTTTATAGTTACTACATAAGAGCATGTAAGACAAATAAGAAGACGTTGGCACACACAAATTTTCCAGAGTGTTATTTAAGCATTTGTCCCACTGTGACATTGATCCGAGCATGGAAGAAATTGATGTCAAGTACCTTGAGCAGGGATAGAACAGCTTGCTGCACTTTAATGTCTATTGCAAATTGTCTACCAGCCAGGTGCTTCTTCGGGAAGTCCGAATATACAGAAATCACTGGTACCAGGCCAACATTGCCGACTGCACCTGTGAATTGTTATGGCACTGCAAGTGGGGATGCTGGACCACTCACCTCAGTCTTGAACAGGTACCCAGTGATTTCCATCTCTTGGGAACCCTGAAGAAGCACCTGGCTGGTGTACGATTTGCATAGACAGTGAAAGGCAGCATCCTGTCTCAAGGTGAACAGATTTCTTACACGCTGGGATCGATGCCTTGATGTCACAGTGGGACAAGTGCTTAAACAACTCTGTGGAAAATGTCGTGTGTTTACATGTACTTATATAGGAATAAAGTCCTTCACATAGAAGTGCTCATTACCATGTATATTGAAACATCCTGGTATAATTGAAGATTTTAACTGTTCAAGTCATTGACCAAAGTTTGTTTCATAAACTTTGAAATAATTATTATGCACTGCATAGGTTAAAACTTTTCCTTGATCAAAGATATGGTTGTTGTAATTATTCACTATGAACTTTTGTTTGTGATAAATGATAGGCTCATATTCGTCTTCCATGTGAGAAATTGGTTTTTTGCCTTATTCTATCAAAAGTCATCTATATATAATTTGCCTACGGTGAAATATTCGAGTACGATGTCCTGGATGGTAAGGAGGGGAGTGAGCTTCTTTGTTACTATGTACATTGTTGTCACAGCACATGGCAGTAGGGGATGTAAGGAGGGGAGTGAGCTGCTTGGAAGAGTAGAGCGTGTTGCATGAATGAGAGGTTGAAGGGATGGTAAGGAGAGGAGAGCCTTTTGCGGAAGAGGAGAGTGAGACGCACGAGACAAGTTGTAATTTTACAGCATATTACATTGTAGAGACCGGCCTGTCACACTCTCAATGTTTAGATGAAGCTAAGAAAAAGACCAAAACTTTCAATTGAAACCAACAATGAACTAAAAAACTGGCAGATTAAGTTGTGAAGCTAGAAAATAACAGAAAAAACGAAGGGGAAGAACAACAGACCCAGAGACTGGCAAATCAAGTCGTAAGAAAAAGAACAAGGTATATAAATGCCATAATTTAACATCACGGAAAAATACAATGACTTTATCTAATAATCAGTAATATTAATAGCAGTACAACACCTTTTTGAACTTCGTAAATAATTGGTTCTGGAACACTGATGTGAAATGCACATTTGCAAAGTACAAGTCCTATTTTCCCATAAGATGCAATATAATAATGGAAGTACAGTTCCCAGTCAACCTAAAAAATTCACTTTGCTATCATAAATAATGCAGTTTAACAGAAAATAAAAGAAAACTTAATAGAAAATGAAAACCTAGCATCATAAAGTGAAAAACATTCTTTTAATTACTTTCAAAATGCATAATAGCAAATTAAAACCCAGCATTACAAAGCAATAATACTTCCAGCAATTATCCAGTTTACCTCCAGAACAATTTCACTTGCAATTTTCAATGTTCTTTTGCTCATTCCAAGGAATTGCTTTAATTTAAATGGATCAACTACTGAAATGCAATGCAAAGTAAGTGATGCACAGTTCTGAAACAAACATTTCCAAGCCTCAAAATAACACTAGCATTATAAAGTAATAACATTTATTTTATTAATTGTTTGAAATGTGTAACAGAAAATCAAAACCTAGCATAAGAAGATTATAATATTTCTTTTAATTGTTGAAAATTTCGCAAAAAACTGAAGCATTAAAGTGGTAACATTTCTTTTAGTAATCAGATTCAAAATATGCGGCAGAAAATCTTACGTTTACAAAATGATAGCAACTCTTAGATTTTCATTAAAAACTCGTAATAAAATAAATGACTAAAAAAACAAAACATTTCCCTAAATTATGTACAAAGATATTAGCAAATGAAAACATTACATTCCAAAACTGATTTTTTAAATTTTAAACTAAAGTTTCATCATTGAAAACGCGTTGGCAGTGAAGTTCAAACTGATCTACAAAATAATTAAGTTGCGAGTTAACACATTTGTTTACTTCGAAAACTGCTAATAATGAGCATTATAAATATAATAATGTCCTTTTCTAGGGCGCCAAAGTTTAAACTGAACTTCAAAACAAAAAAGTAGATGCAGTTCACACTTGTTGTCATCGCAAATGCATGATGCGAAATGCAAATAATCAGTGCAAAACAAAAGTAATGGTCATAAAAGACTGTCGCGAAGTCCAAATTCGCGAACCGCAAACATGAGAAGTTCAAAATGGTGGTTTATTTGAATTTAATAAATTTCAAGTGCTTCACTTCCTGGATGAATTGAAATTCATATAATACTCCCATTGGTTTTTAACAGGGTAATCTCCAGTTGCTATAAATGGTTTCATTTTGAGAATTCCTGCTAGTTCTGCAGCATTTGCAATAATTTTCTAAAGGCCAGCATCTGAACTCTTTTTATTTATAATTTACCCAATGGTCAACATATTCAGTTATATTTAGGCTAGTATTTTGTATAATTTTGATTGTGTGTTTACAGAGTTAAGAATGTCATACTAATGAACTAGGGAAATTACAAAGCTGAAGTTTTATTCGTGTAGCTAAGCATTCTGCTATATGCCTTCATATAACTTCTTTTAGTCCTTCAACTGCTATGCATGTCTAAAGACATAAGGTGTGAGATGTGCTCCCACTGCTATACATGCCTAAAGATATATCTCAGATTTTCTCATAACTGTTACGCATGTTTTGAATCCTGAAGCAGTGGAGGCATCTTGTGGACTCTCCCAGAACTTGATGAAACTATGAATAGGGTTTGCTCCCAAATATACAGCAACTTTCAAAATACAATGCAATGTAAATACAATGTACCCTTTGTTTGTTGCCCCATAGCCTGAAATTCCTGCTTATCAATTCCTGTAATCAACAGGAATTCAAATTTCTCACTTTGGTCAAATTTTTACATGATAAGAAAATAGTACGAAAATGGGTTAAAGAGATTCAGAGATAGGTTTAAGGGTAACAAAATTCCATTCCATTTTATTTAGATACAAAACCCAAATAGCACAAGATATGCAAATATTGTAGAATATAAGATGACGATACAAGGTATTCCTATCAATTGACAGTATAAAAATGCATCTCAGTAGGTAATTCCTGATACATTCAATAGGGATCATCTTAAATCACTGGCAACATGTATTTATTATAGATAATTACAAGGCATTCACAGTACAGGCAAGAGATGCAGAAAATAAAAGAAATATACAAATCACTTTAAAACAAAAACCATGGTATATTTACATGCAATTTTTAATTGATGCAATTAAAAAATCCTCAGTCTTCAATTAAAATGATATCAAACCTTATGTGACACAGTAAGAGATCTGACGAATTCCATCTATTCAACTGAACCACCCTTCATTCCTAAAGGTTCACAAATTAGATGGGAGATACATTTTCTTTCATTCCTTGTGAAACGCTGTTTCTTCGAAACTTGGACATCAACTGAAAGAAATAAATTGCATGTGTTTACTTAAAAATATTGAGCTCTAACTTTAAAACCTCTACTTTATGAATTCCTATTAGGAATGTTACAATATAAACATTCATTCATAATTTATACACAAAGAGATTAAGATGCTTGAGAGTAAAACACTTTCTCAAAATTGCTTTTTGCAAGTTTTAACATTGAGGAATGATGATGATTTGTCTTTTTCTGGCAGAGTACAAAATTAACGCTGAAAAATTCATGAACTTGTATGGGAATGCATCTCCATTTATACCATGTATTTATAGGGTAAATCCCCGTCCACTTAATGTACATCTGCTTAACCTATGTGTTTTTGAGAACATAACCTGTACGTTCAACAGATGCTGCCTGTATTTCTTATTACCTGTGTAACATTGAGTATGATTTGACCCCCACATGGGAAGAAAGCCCTCAAAAACTTGCATGCCTGTTTCCCATATTTGATAACTTGTGTAAATAAATATCTGGTGCACTTCAATGAGAAAATTTATTTCACGTTTCACACACTAGTTGAAGAGCGAATATGCAAAACAAGTTAAATCCATTTTTAACGCAATTTGAACTTAACATGGCAATAGATTATTGATGTAAGCCTTCGTAAAGTGCTGCGGTGTTTGGTTCAAAATAAGTTATATTCCAGGTTTGGCAAGCCAACGAAAATATTTTTTTTTCAAAACAAGTTATATCCAGATTCGTGTTTGATGCAAACTGCATTAAATCCAAAACATCTATGAGTGGTGCAGTTATGTGCTATGACCCACTGCGTATGCGTGCTCCCAAGGATGTACCCAGGAGGGGGGTCTGTCCCCCCGGTGTGCTGACATTTGCAGAATCTGTGATAAACACGCTAAAAACTTGCTACCTTGCCTCTTGCTACACTGCCACTTACTGCATTGAGTTATGAGAGCTAAAAACGTTATAAAACTTTATATTATTTGAATGACTTTTACTTAATCAGTTGCTGGAAATTGGTTTTTGGCCTCAGACCCCCAAAGTAAATTTCTGGGTATGTGCATGCGTGCTTCTATCATGTGTTGTTTATTTTCATCAGTTGTCAGTATCAACGTTACTTGTTAGGTCAATAAAGGTGGATTCATATGTGATACAATGTTCTAGTGAAACTTTAGTGACTGTGAGTGAAGCTAACGTAGGTACAAGAAAGCCCAAGAAGAAAAAAACAGATTGAGAGAAACGAAAGCTCTATACAGTGATTCCTATGGAAAAACATTTCCTGCAATCATGGTACTGTAAATGAGAAGTCAGTGTACCAGTGTTCTTCAATTACAGAAAGTGAGGTAATAAGCTTTTGCAAAAAACTATTTGAAAATATTATATATATATATATATATATATATATACCATATCTGCCCGAATAGAAGCCGACCCCAGATTTAAGCCGACCCCACAAAATTTTCCAACATTTTTTGGCAAAAAAAGTATTTTCGTAAATTTTATGCTTAAGTGTACCAGACATGCACGCACAACCTAGAATACATTATACATTACATCTATATAATTATTTACGTTCCATGTAAAGTTTTATTAGGTATTATTACTGTTAATTATAAATATAGTCAATGCCGTTGCTCACACCTTACTATCAAATGTAAGTATATTAATTTATCTTAACACGTTCAACGCTGACGGACGACGATTGTCGTCCGCCGGGTGCATGCCAGTGACTGCGGACGACAGTTGTCGTCCGATTTCAGCGCCCCTTTCCATGCTAGTGTTGGGGAGACGCCTACCCGAAACACTTTCCTTGCCCTATGCAGTCGTTCACTAGGCTCCACAGAGTCAGCACGTGTGCTTAGTTTTGAGATCCGACCCTTCTTTGACCAGCGACAACCTTTTTTTTCCGGGTGGTAAGTACGCATTTCTAAGTACGTTTTTTATTATCTTATCGATGTTTTCATATAATTCTAAACTTCTCTTCCTTTTTTTAAGGTTCTTTTTCGTATAAGTACCTGAAAAACATATTCCAGAGACAGGTTATTTTGGGACATTGTGCAGGTAATTCCCCCCCCCCTCGAACTTAATGTCGGCGTACCTGTGATAACTTTTTCAGTGGTTTGTAACCAATTTGTGTCATTTATAGGACTTCTTTTATTGAAAATATTGCAGAAGAGGGAGAAATTTCTTTGGACTTCTACAAAGCCATAGGTGGTATTTTTTAACAATCTAATTTTTAGTAACTGAAATTTTTACTAACTATTTATGTTTTCTTCTTAGATTTTTAAATTATCTTTCTCCGTTTTTCAGTGTTTCTACGAAAAATACTAAGGGAAAGTTAATCTCTCGTGAGAGGGAGAAAAATGTAAGTTATTATTACTTATGTTATTTTTACTTGTTATTTTTACTTATCTCATTTTAAATGTTATTTCTTGCAAGCTTCTATTTATTCTTCTGATTATTTGTTATTTTCTGTTATATAGCTACACGGAAGAAAATTTTAGTGACTCATCTGGGAAACGGAGTGGGGAGACACCACCGAGGAGGATGAGGAAGAGGAGGTGGAGCTTCCCTCAGCTGGTAGGCAAAATATTTCGCCTTCCTCCCCTCCTAGCCCTCCCGTTGTACAAACCAGTTCCCCCTTTGCCTCTGTTTTGACTAGGACCTCGACCCAGACCTACAGTTGGACTTCAAACAGACCGACTAGACCTGCCATCCCCTTCACTCACACCCCGGGCCTAAATGTTCCAGACCCAGGGGAAGAGCCTCGACAATTTTTTGACCTTTTACTGACGGACGAAATGACCAATTTGGTGGTGACGGAGACAAATAGGCAGACTTTTTACTTTTAGGTAATAAATTTCCGAAAGCAAGGATTACTAAATGGAAGCAGTTGTCAGTAGAAGAATTTTTAACTTTCCTCGGGATTCTATTTCATATGGGCACATGCCCATTGAGTAGGATCTCCGATTATTGGAGCACTGACTTCATATTTAATTTTCCTTGTTTTCGGAAATGTATGAGCCGCGACAGGTTCTCCGGGATTTTGCAGGTTTTGCATTTCGCAAAAAATCCAGAACCCAGGAAGCCACAACCTACGGACAGATTATACAAAATAAGACCAATGATTGACATTTTTCACCGAACAATGGACACAATAGTGAGACCGACCCAAAGGCTATGCATCGACGAATCCATGGTTCTCTGGAGGGGCCGTCTTATCTTTCGTATGTATATGAAAGGTAAACAGCACCGGTATGGGATTAAACTTTACATGCTCACCGAACCTTCCGGTTTGGTTCTAAGATTTATTGTGTATGCTGGGTCCTCTGATGTTGATGTAGGTGGGCCGGGACATGTCAACAATGTTGTATGGAAGTTGATGGAAGGCAAATTAGATGCCGGACATTCACTTTTCATGGATAATTATTACAACAGTGTTGACTTGGCCCACCATCTACTAGAGCGGAGGACCTATTGTACAGGATCTCTTTGATCTAACCGGAAGGGGAATCCTCCTGAGGTAATATCTAAAAAACTAAGAAGAGGTGAAGCTGTGGATGTTTTTAGTTCCTGTGGAGTCTGCGTGATGAAATGGAAAGATAAACGGGACGTTCTGATGATCAGTTCCGAATTCGGAAGCAATATGGTCGATGTCCGTCGCCTGAGAGGAGGTAGTGTCACCTCCAATCCGGAGGCCGTTGCTCGTTATAACGAGTCAATGGCTGGCATCGATTATTGTTATCAAATGATGTCTTATTACCCGATAGAGCGTAAGACTCTGAAATGGAACAAAAAACTGGGGATCCATATACTTCACCTCGTATTGGTAAATAGTTATTTCCTTTACCGAAACACTCATCCCAAAATTTCTTTATATGATTTCCGAATTTCCATCATAAAATCCCTCCTCCGCCCAGCCTATACTGAACCTGTTCCACGTCCTTCCCCCAGCCGGCCCTCTAGGACCCCTGGATTGTCGAAGCATTATCTTGACACATACGAGATGGACGATAAACGAAAACGCATCTCACAGAGAAAATGTACATATTGTAAAGCCCAAGGGTTCAGGAAGGATACGAAATTCTTTTGCCCTGCCTGCGAGGGACGTCCACCCCTCTGTTTTAAGCCATGCTTTGTGGATTTCCACAAAAGCATCATCTGCTTCGGAGATGTGTAATATAGTGTACATGAAAATTTGTAAATATGTAAATGTGTAAAAATGTAAATGTGTAAATATGTAAATGTGTAAAATAACATCATATTACTTTGTAGTTCGTATGACAAAAATATATATGATAACGTAAATATATAATAATAACGTTAATAAATGTAAAAAATTTAAACAATATGTAAATACTGTTTATATAATATAAATAAAAATTTATTTATAATACTGTGTAAAAATTATTTATATACTTAAATTTGTAACAAAATCCGAAAGCAGTACAAAAGTTTTTACGATAAATCACCCGTGCCTTATTTATAATTTTACTTATTAATAATTAACGTGAAAATCTATTTATAGGATTTACTATGTAAAAAAAGTAAGGAAAGCAAATCTGAAAAATATGTTCACGCTTCTATAGTATTATTTTGAATGTAATTGTAAAAAAATTATATCATTTTCTCTTAGAATTTTCATTTCGTATTTCAGCATAAAACCATGTTTCAAATCTTAGAAAAGAATATATCATACAAATCATTTGTCGCTAAAAACGATGTTGATGATAAATTGCGAAATCTGATACGTCTACAAAAATAAACGTAAGCAGGAGAAGGTATGCAATACTGCAAAACACCCGGGCGGCACTTGCCGCTGACTGAGGACGACAATTGTCGTCCAAATTTAAAATATTGATTACACTCGTAATTTTTTTTTTCAAATTTTTCCCTAATCAATTTCTAATCCTGAACCTTAATATAAACGGAAAATAGGAAAATTACTTTCAGTCACCGGCGAAAAATTAAAAAATCGTTACAGCGTTGAACGTGTTAATGGAATTCAAACTGTTGCGCATCGAAAGCTGTCATCGGATTTGGCGTGATCGTCTACTTAGTCATTATACGCAATTTTAATAGATTCTATGAAAGAGGTTTCCAAGTTTTATTATTATTGCTGTTAATTATCAGATGAACTACAGTTAACGCCATTGCTCACACCTTCGAATCAGACGTATCTTATGTTAGCGGAATTCAAACAGTTGCGCATCGAAAGTCGTCATCGAATTTTGCGAATTGACTAAGCAGACGATATCGTCTGCCTAGTCAGTATACGTACTTTTAATACATTCTATGAAAGAGGGTTTTAACATGCATACAAAAATGACAATTGCTATAGCAAAATATAAAATAAACAAGAAAAATTAATATGAACTTCTTTTATACTGTCGGCTCTTAACTTTAACGTACCTGCCATTTAAATGATCCGTAAAAGCTACGACGTCTGCTACATCTGAACTTTAAATCGATTGCAGCAACAAGAAGTACAATTAACACAAAGAGTTGAAGAAGTTTAGTGTAGTCAGAATTTGTAAAAACCTCTAATAAGACCGGTGTTGGTATCTTAAGAACTCGTTGCAAATTATGTTCAAAATGAATTTGCTGTAGCGTACAATCATGCTATGAACCTGGTGGGTTGTTAAAACTCGATTGTTTTATATACCGCCGTTTCCTTTGGATAAGAACCCATTTACTTTTAACTACGTGTTAAAATATATAAATAACCTTCAATAGCAATTTAAATTACAGCTCCGGGCAATCGCTGTAAGAAGGGAGCGTTTTTCAGACATCGAGTGCCTTATCAGTGGAATATAGGAGGTATGCTATGGAAACAAGACATTTTTCAGTGATGGCGTCGTACGAGGATGCCAAATTTTTCCTCAGGCTCGCATTTAAGCCGAGGGTGATTTTTTTATCGATAGATTTTGACAAAAAGTATAGGCTTATATTCGGGCAGATACGGTATATATATATATATAATATTTAACATCATATATACAGTAGTCCCTCTCCAACCACGGAGGATATGTTCCTGGCTTGACCGCGATTGGAGAAACCTGCGGTTGGAGGGGGCCAAGGCTTATGGAAAATAGGGGATTAAGGGAAGTGATCCTTGAGAGACACCTTAAATCTTATAATGCATACAAAACATGCTTAAAAATTCTATTTATCATATTTGTTATCATTATAATTCTAATATATAATAAAATTCTTTGCGGGAGGTCCTGCTCCCATCCTTTTTTGAGGTCTGCAGATTACAGTTCTCTTCCGCCCATACATAGCCATAAAGTTGGGTTCTATTCCAGCAGCTAAGCCCTCAATACTGCCTTGCCAACCAGCAAGCTCCCCATATTGCATATATTCATCAAAATCGCATCAACTATTGATGATAATGGGATGCAGACTTTTTAAAAATATTACAACCTTAATAATTATTTTAATAACTGAAGTGACCCTCTTCATTAAATAAGAAAGAAGTTTCTTGCAGATCAGCATTTTTAAGTGTTGACTGGAAATATAAAATAATTGATACGTTTCGTATATTTGTTTATGGATTAAAGAAATTTTACCGTATTAATGCCTTCTATATTTTCTGTTTGATATTTTTACACGTCTATAAGGTTCAATTTGGTAATTTTAATCAAATATATTTGAGTATTTTTGGGACAGGAATCCATGATTAACATATGCACTTGGCTTCAACTAAAAAAATACCTATAAAGGTATCAACAATATAAAATTTTGTTATGAAGATTCAGTTTCACATGTTTTTCCTCCACTTCGGTGAAGATAGTGTTTTGGCAAACGATTTAATAAAAATTATATGAGAAATCTGTAAATTAAACTAATTTATAGTCAGTTAATGGGTACAGAAAATGTATAGACAAAAAATAATGTTATAAAAGCCATGGTGATCGGGAGCCATTACAGGAATTTTTTTCCAAAATACAAAATTGATAAAGACAAACTATTGCCAGAAAATATAAACAAAATAAAAAATAGCTGTAATGAGAGGAGATAGTAGTGGAGGAATGTTACCAAAATGACATGAGGATTAAATATTAATCCAAAAAATTATGCAGAGTAAATAACTGCAGAGTAAACTGAGAAATGTAAATACATAATAGTGCAATCAGACAGGAGCACCATTCTTTGCGTGAACTAATTACACCATAAACTGGAAGTAACATACACTAGTTCTGGGAGACAAGAGTTTTGGATGTCACCCAACGAATACAAATTTTGCATTGGAAAACAATTCCCAGAAAAACTGTCTACCAACAGTCAATTTCTACATACCTTGTTTAGAGGAGTGCTTTGTTTGGCAGGTGAACTCATGCAATTCGACACAAGTGGATGGCTTGGACTACGTTGAGACAATTTTGTTGACAAAGAGTTGGATCTTTTCAGAGAACTCTGGAAACCTTGAAACTGAGGTGAACTGTTTATCTTTCTCAAGCTGAAAAAATGAAAAATTTTCATAGTAAAAATTGAAAAACTAACATTCAGCAGCAACAGATCACAACTAGAAGTTGCTAAATAAAACTATGATGAATTCTGAAAAAGCCGGAGAAAAATTCTGCCTTGAGCAGGAATAATCAAAACTGGGTCTTCCACATGCCAGGCAAATGTTTTAAACACTGAACTACTGAGGCAGACTAATTCTCCTGCTTCAGAATAAGCTTTTTCTTGTGCTCAGGTCAGGGTAGCCAAGCTAGAATCAGCTTCCCTCAAATGAATGCCCTCAATACGGAATGCCCAAAGAAAACCCACTTACATACCCAAAGGTGAAATAGCAACAAATGAAAGTGTTGGTGAAAGTTCTACGCTGATAAAACTATATTCGAAAAAATTCTTAATAATGAAATAATATACAATATTGCTTAAGTATTTAACAGGAAATTTAGATCAAATGTAAAAGAAATATTAGATAAAAAGTTCCTTACTTTATGGGTAATTTAACTTAGCGACTTACCATATTTATCCAAATCCAAGACAAGGTTTTTTCTCTCCAAATTTCAGCTTGCAAGAATCAGGGGGTCTTAAATTTGAGTACAAAGTTGTACACCATCAATACATTGTGGACAATTGTTGTGTGTCAATTTGTCGCACCTCAATTCATGGCGCATCAATTCATCACACAGCAAACTCATCACACGTCAATAGATTGCACACCAAACGCATCACTTGACAAATTCGTCGCGAGACAAATTGGAAAGTGAGATACCATGACTGGTGTATGGCAGGGAGATACACTCGTTGGGTTAGGAGTCTTCTCCTGCCATACACCATCCAATGTGTCTCGCCTTACATAATTCGCAAAGAGAAATGCGATTCATTCTGGTCTTATCTAAATATAAAGAAAAATTTTTTGTAGAAAAGTCTGTCCCTGCCGTACATCAGTCATGGTGTCTCACTTTCCAATTTGTCTTGCAACGAATTTATCCAGAGATGAATTGATGCGTGATGAGTGTCGTGCGATGTATAGATGCGTGAATTTTTTGTACGACGAATTGATGCATGAACAAACTTACCACTTCATAGAACCGTAAGAAGTGTGGTTATGCATTTATTTGATGTTTTTTAAACAAATGAAACAAGATAAAATAATTGCATCTACTGAAATTTTCCGTTGCAAACACAATCTGGAACTCAATTAAGTCTTAATTTTAGAAGTGCATTAAAAATATTTTTTTCTTCAAACAAAACTTTATAACAAACCATTTCAATTAATGAACTAATTAGTATATCTATAGTGAATACATGTGTTCGAAATATATACCAAACAAATTCAGTAATAAATTTGGTCATAAAATCTTTTTTCTGTTTTGACAAGTCTGCTAAAAGGAGAGGTCGTCTTAGATTTGGGTAAATACGGTACTTTCCCAAAAACTAGCCTTTAATTGACTATCAAATGAAAAAATATAATCATTAAGCATACCTTGGCACGACTGGCAAATGTCCTGTGCTGCTCGAACGAACTACAGAGGGTGTTTTTACAGCTGGAGAATCACTGGAATATCTCAACTTTGGAAGGGGCGATGGACCTGGTATTTTCTTAATGCCAGAAACTGAAGGTGCCTTAGTGTTTGTGCAAACTTTTCCTATTTGTTGGACCCTACCAAAGCTTGAAGTTCTTGGACGTGCAGGAGTAGATGTGGCCTCAGGATGTATTTTTGAGCCTCCCAGGATCTTATGATTACTTCTTGTTAACTAAATAAACATACAAATTTGTATTAAATAGTGTTACAAGTTATCTTTTACAATTAAGTAGCATGTGAGCAATGTTAGAATGAAAGTCTTACATGAAAAAAGTTTTCAATTAAAATCATCGTCTTTACAAAAATGAGTTGTTTAGCATTTTCAACATATAAATATTCAAGTAGACTTTTCTTGTGCCTGTAAAACATTGATAGCAATTAAATTCACCAGCCAATTACTAATGATAAATGAGATCCAATTTTCTTGATACATGAGCGAGTTCAAATCATCATCAATATTTGAATCAAAGGCTTTCACAGGGGTCAAGAATCTTGGCAGGGATCTTCATCATTTATTTATTTATTATTAATAAAGTCCAAATACAGCATGAAGCCAATTACAATGGGTGCATAACAACATTAATTAAATATTGACAAATATAAACAAAATAACAGTGATGAGTGAAATTAAGCGATGCAAGACACTGATATAACACAAAAAGTGGTTGTCCAAAACATGAATAAATGGGGATGAAAAGGTATTATGCAGTGGTTCTAGCAAAGGGGTCTGTGTTGGGGAAACACTTGAGCAGGCTATTATAGGAACTGGGAAGGTGGAACAGAAAGGAGCGTTTAGTGAGAGAGAGGGGGGTAGGGCAGTGGAACAGGTCATTTAGCTGAGTGGTACTGGGAGGACCCTTAGAGGAAAGAGTGAAATAAGATTGGAAGACCTGTATTTTCCGTTTATTATATTGGTGAAGAAGTTGTGATCATTTCTAGAAAGGTGATCCTTTAACTCTGGAATACCAAGAAAATTTTGTGTGTGGTGGAGAGTGCAGTTACGAAGGGGGAGATGGCAATAGTGAACTATGGATAAGAAGAAGTTAAAGGGATGGTCAAGACGTTTGAGGGCGGAAGGAGAAGCTGTGCACCAAATTGGGGAGCAATAATAAAAAATCTGATGTGGCCACCACATGACTTTCTCCATATCTGTAATATTTCTAAAAATTCCAAATAGGTTACATAATAATAAATATTTTAAGAAACTGCGAGAAAATTCTAGACTTTACAAAGAATAGAAATAAACTCAAACCATAGCCTTCTGATATTGCATATAGCCACAAAGCTCCAACAATTAAGAAAAGAAAAAGGAGCATTACTAACAATAAGATATAACCAAGCATCAATTGTTAACAATAGTCATTGGTAGGTGGCGTGGTGGTGGCAGCTAATAATTAAGATATCTCTTAAATGTTTCAAACAAAGGTTGTAGAAAATTAAATTTCCTACAACTTTTATTCCAATACATTTTTACATTTATCAAATATTAAAGCAAATATTTCAAAATAACGGATAAGTGACAAGAGTAAGCACCCACTTCCGGTTGACCAATTTTTACCAAAAACTAATCAGTTCTTCTGACTTTCATAAAAATGTTAAATATAAAATTTCGCGTTGACCTGATTAATAGTTTTTGAGTTAGAGCACCAACAAAAAGCTATCTCATACACACACTAACACACACAGACATCGAGAAAATGGTCAAAACGTGTTCGGGAGACCTCCAAACGTGTATTTCCGTTGAAATCTCGAAGTCGATTTTTTTCATGAATACAATACTTTCCCCTATACTATGTATATGGAGAAAGTAAAAATGGGGAGAATGCAGGAAAAAAAGGTGCAAAGTGCAGATGTGTTGTTGATGTCAATGTAATGGTACATCAAACCGACTAAGGACATGGCGCAGGAGGAAATCATTTTTATATGATCGTGGAAGAGAAGCTTAGTGTCAAAATGTACACCAAGATCCTTGTGGGTGGAGACTGAAGGGATTAAATGACCAGAGAATATATACTGATGAGAATATGGTGATTTGCGGAGAGTGTAAGACATGACATTAGATTTCAATGGATTTATTCTAAGTAGCCATAATTTAGACCATGCTGCTAGAGCATCAAGAGCTATTTGCAGGGATATGGAGTCTTGAGGAGAGTCAATTTGCTTAAAAATTTTACAGTCGTCTGTGTAGAGGAGTATGTTGCAGTGAGTTGATGTGATGGATTCGACCAGATCATCAACAAACAAATTAAAAATTTAAGGCCCAAGCACACTCCCTTGGGCAATACCAGACGAAATAGTTGTTGTAGAGGAAGAAATTCCATCAAGTACTACTTGGAGGTGCCTATTGGTAAGAAAAGATTTCAAGATGGCCAAGAAGTTCCCATGAATGTTGTACGGGTTCTCCAGCTTAAAAAGCAAAAGTTCGTGGTTAATCGAATCAAACGCTTTGGCCAAGTCAATGTAGCACACATCTAATTGCGAGGAATGTTCAAGGGCATTGCTGATGTGGGAATGCATGACCATGAGGTTGGTTTGAGTTGAACACCCGGGGAGAAAACCATGCTGCTTGGGGGAAATGAAGGGTAAAGTAAAAGAGAGAAGGCACTGGTGGATAATGTGCTCAAAAACTATTGACAGCACCAGGAGAAGAGAAATAGGGCAGTAAGAAGTAAAGGAAGATTTCTTGCCTGATTTAAAGAGAGGAAACACATTTGCCGCTTTCCATAAAGTAGGGAAGTAACCAGCAGCAAAAAATCTATTGAACATCATGAAAATAGGAATGGAGAGCGAAGGTGCAGCGTGCTTCAAAAATTTTGCACTGTAATATGTAATATCATTAACAAATTAGTCATAGTAACCAAGATTTTATTATATTTTACATTATCAGGGTGTCTACAGAGTAAGATTTTCAAAATTCCAGTGTATTTCCAGTATAATTTTTAGCGAAATTCCAGTATCTCTAATTATTTGCTACTTGCACACTGAAAGTCTTTAGTTACGAGGATTCTATACCCTATAAATAATTTTGTAATTTTATTCAATTTTGTTAAAAAATAAATGAAAACAATTTCCCCCCCCTTCCCCTACAGCCAATCCTTTTCTTACCAAATCAAAATTTATTTTATGATACAAAATTATGAAGGATACAGAATTCTCATTGCAAAAACAACAAATCATGTAATATGTAATATTAACATAATCAAAGGCAAACAAAGGGAATATTAGAAAAAGGTAACATTATTATATATGTTTATGTCACAATCAAGACTAGCACATTACTTTTTTCAGTCTTAATGTAAAATTATCACTACATAAGAAAATTAAGAATTTAAAAAACTTAGCTTGAAGAGACACCAGTTGTCCTAGCTGTTTATGTCACAATTAAGACTAAGACACTACTTTGTTCAGTCTTTTCATTTCATTTTCTAATAATTCTGCCTCTTCCTTTGCCAGCTGAAGAATAGTTCTTCGTTTAACTTCTAGCTTCCGTATTTCTTCTAATGCCGATTTCCTTTTCAGGGTTAAATGTTCTTGAGTCTTCTTCTGTTTTACTAGTGCTTCATTTCTCATTCTTGAAGCATTTTTCACAGCATGGATCATCTTCTTTAAAACGTTCACATTCAAAACCCCCCCAACAGCATCATAAGTTGCACGCTGAGCAATCAGACTATTCTCATGTAAGTTTTCAACTAAACATTCTATGTTCACCAAAATGCTTCTTTCAACAGCTGCATTGCTGTGAAATAAAACGAACTGTTTGTGTGAAGTGGATCAACTCCTTGGAAGCATTTTGTTTAGAATAAATGACCATGAGGAAGTGATCGAGTTGGTCATTTTTTGGACCGAAATTTTTAAGATACTTGGTCACTTCTTGCTTTGATGTAAAAATCTAAATAGCCCCTTTTCACAACATTAGCTTCCACACTACATAGTTGGTTTTTCTCCACAAGAACTTCCTATGCATAAGCTTTCTGGTTAAGTCCTAACAGATGGATTGGCCATTACTGCAGGAGTGAGACAACTGACACCTTGATAAATTTGTAGGAGAGAGGGCTCTTAAGCACAAGCTTGGTGCACACATCATTATAGGAATTTTTGGCAGTCACCTTTGAACTGAAGAACCCTGATATCTTTTATTCCTTTCAAAGCTGCTGAGGCTGCAAACCTGATGTCTATGCTCTGAATGGATTTCATGTTTGCATGTTTCTTCAAATCAATGGAAAAAAATTTCTTGGAAGTGTTTGCTAAGTCCATTACTTCACATTTCACAATTCTACTCATTAAATGCTCAAGCAGGTTGCTCAAATCCACAAACACAAATGGCAGGAGCAGTAGATTGCTCTGGTACTTGGAGAAAAATTGTTCAAGTTCAAGGGCAACTGACAGCAAGAACCCAAGCTGTGTTGGGAGCAGTTCATTCCTCACAAAACGTTTTATGACTTGAAAGTTTTAAAAAACTGGAGGATTTTTGTCAATAACATCAACATACTTCTTCAAATGTGGCAGCATTTCCACAGCTCTTGCTATCACCTTGAAATTTTCCACCCATCTGATTGAGCAAAACTTCATTGGGAAGAGATATGATCCAGTTGTATGTTGGTAATCTGCACATCTTGTTGGGAAGTTTTAAACAAGTAATAAAGTGAGTGCAATAATTTGTTAATATCCCAATTGGAGTTAGAATATGCAGTTTTATAAGCACCATGGACAACATGTAAGGAACACGTACCAAAGTCCAACAACTTGGGATCTGATGGAGAATCATCTTTTAAGTAGCTCTTTAGATCAGAAAGATCTCAGACTTTCTCGGCGAATAGATGTGAAGAAATTTTCTCGGGCTTCCAGCCGGGTCATGATACCATCGTATTCCGACAACACACTCTGTTGTCATCTTCAGGGAGAACCTGAGGTGCTGAGGCCGGATTCTCCAGGGTTTATATACGCGTTGGCCCTCTCTCTCATTGGTCGACGGGTTGGTCCAATGGCGTGGTGTCATTCCCCCAGCTGGTTAATGGTTGGATCCCATGCTTTACTGTTCATGAAGCCTCTGTATCTGTTGAAGTTCATAGGATTGAGCCGGATCGCGATGGCTTCTTTGACGATCCGGTCCCAATACCTGTTGGTTTTCGCGATCACTCTCACGTCTGAGAGCCGAACGCGATGACTCTCAAAAAGGCAATGTTCCGCGACTGCTGATTTCTCCGGTTGCCGCAATCTAATGCACCGTTCATGCTCTTTCATACGGGTCTCGATGGTTCTCCCCATTTCCCCAATGTACTGTTTCCCACACTCGCAGGGAATGGAGTAAACGCCCAGAGTCCTCAGGCCTATGTCATCCTTTACAGGTCTCAATAAACCCCTGATCTTCGTCGGTGGCTTGTGAATGGTGGTCACTCCCTGTTTGGCCAAAATTCGTGAAATTCTCCCCGAGATGGTCGAGAGGTATGGGAGACACGCCGTGGCCTTCTCCTTTTCTCAGACGTTGGTCTTGGCCGAAAATTCGGCCCTTTTCAGGGCTATATTGACCTCCCTTCTACCATAACCGTTTTGAAGGAATGTGCATCGTAGGTGTTAAATTTCCGCCCCAAGGTTCTCTCCATCAGATATGGCCTTAGCCCGATGAATTAGTGTGGCTAAGACTCCCTTCCGCTGTGCCGGGTGATGGTGGCTCTTCCCATTGAGGAATAAGTCGGTATGTGTAGGCTTCCGGTATAAACTATGTCCTAGCTTCCCATCCAATTTGCGTTGGACATGTCTAAAAATGGATCCATCTTTTTCCATCTCCATGGTGAATCTGATGTTGGGGTGTTGGTTATTCAGGTGGGCCAAAAAATTGTTCAGGGCCTGTTCTCCATGCGGCCAGATGACGAAGGTGTCGTCCACATACCTATAGAAACACTTCGGACGGAGAGGGGCTGAGTCAAGGCTTTCTTTTCAAAGTCTTCCATGAAGAAATTCGCCACTGCTGGGGAAAGCGGGGAGCCCATAGCCATGCCGTCTCTTTGTTCATAGTATTTCCCCTCATACAGGAAGTAGGTCGATGTTAACGTATGGCAGAACAGGTCTAAGGTCTTTCCATCGAAATGAGGTTCCAGTAATTTAAGGGCATCAGTAATGGGGACCTTGGTGAAGAGGGAGACGACGTCGAAACTGACTAAGATGTCCGCAGGATCGACCCGGAGCTTTGATAGTGTCCTAACAAAGTCTGCGGAGTTCTTCACATGGTGTTCGCACTTTCCCACTAGCAGGCCGAGTAGCTTCGTCAGGAACTTGGCCAGAGGGTACGTTGGGGCTCCTATGGTGCTGACGATGGGTTTCCACAAGGAGGAAGTACCGCTGAGACCCATCGTCATTTGACATTTGAGACATAGCAGAATGCTAATTTAAAAACATATGGGAAGATTAAAACCACCCATCAACCAACCAACCTCCCATTGCATGAGTTGCCCACAGTAATTATGTCATTAATATAAAAACTAGAATGCAATAATCATCCTACCGATATTGAATTTCAATAAGAAATTCCAGGAAATATCAGAAACTTGAACATATTCGAAAAAAGAAAGTTTTCACCATTCTAGTTATTCCAGGTCATGTATGAACTTTCTTAAATCACAGAGAAACTTTATTTTTCCAGTATCTGATCCAAAATCCCAGTATATTTCCAGTATCAAAATAAAAATCCTGTATATTTCCAGTACCAGTAGACACCCTGATTATATCTTCTGCAGAAAACATCAGAACCACTTCACATTTTTTGGATTCATCTTTATACTGCCACTAATAAATTTTTCCATACCTGTTCTTAAAAATACACTGAACTTCAAAGAGGAATGAATGCATAACCAGCTACATACAGCTATACCTTCCTGGCTTAAGACAAAAAACATAGGCCTGATATCGACTTTCCTTTCAGCTCCATAAAAGTTGGAATTTCACTCTTCAGATTATAAAATCTTTTTAACATAGTCCCTTTGCTCAACCAATGTACTTCACAATAGTAAATAATATCTCCATATTCAGCCTCCAAATTCTCTAGAAATTGTTCGAATTCTCGGTGATTCAATGCTCGTGACTTTATAAAATTGACGATCCAAACCACTATTTTCATTACGTGCGAAAATTTTACTGATTTAGCACACAAGTTCTGTTGGTGAATTATATAGTGAAATACAGATAATCCTTTGGTTTATAAATTCAGTGATATTAATTCAGACTTCATTTTAGAAATTAAACTTACTTTATTTCCAATCATTGTGGGTGCACCATCTGTAGCCACAACATGAAATTTTTCTAAAGTAAGGTTTATATTTAGCCATTAATGTTTTCAATTCATGAAAAATATCATCACCTGTCATGGTACTTTTCATTGCATTAAGTCCAAGAAACTCTGTTATATGAAAATCAACATCCACTCCACTTACAAATACTGCCAATTGAGCTGTCAGAAACATCAGTACTTTCATCAAGAGCTATAGAATAATACTCAAATTCAGATACAAGCTCTGTCAAAGTATTTTCAATATTGGCAGCAAGCTCAACGATCTGCCTGGTTATGGTTCTGCGGGATAAACTTATGTTGTCAACATCAGTTTTTTTCTCAGGACACAACTTAACAAATACCTCTTGTATACACACTTACAAATTCAGCATCAGAATAATTTTTCGAATATTTTCACTAATAACAAAACTTGCATGCACAATGGCATCCGCCTATTGAAACCTCTTCATAAACAAATTTTGCTGCATGTTCAATTCATCCTTAAGTTTCTTGAATTTTTCTTGTCTTTGTTGGCCTTGATAACTTTCATAGTTAGAATGTTTACTGATATATTGCCTTTTAAGATTATATTCTTTAACGATAGAAACTGACTCCGAACAAATCAAACACTGGTTTATCCTTCAATAGCATAAAAAAATACTGTGTAGTCCACCTTTCTTGAAACACTCTATGATCATTATCTACTTTTTTTTTCATTGATGCCATTTTAGGGATAAAAACGTAATAGGAATGAAACAATAAATTTCACTAAGAAAATAAGATGCATGCCAAAAAAGAACGTTGGAACGAGACTGACAAAATAACGTGATACACAATACACCCACAGGCATGCATGCGCGTGGTGACAACAAGCGCACTGCGCTCCTCGCAAATCATAAGTGAATCAGGGTTCAGAAACTAGTAGGGCGATAACTCAGAATGCGAATTATTGTTTGTTAATGATAGTGTAGTTATACAAAAACTGATATTCCAAGATTAGTTCAAGAAAAATAAATAAAAATATTGTTATCTGTGGGACACATGGAAAGTGCCTGTGGGCCACGGGTTGCCCATGGCTGATCTAAGTCTGCTGGCTGACTACCATAGACTTTACCTTTTAAATATCCCCAGAGGAAAAAGTCAGGGGCAGTTAGGTCTGGCAAACGAGGAGGCCAGGGCACATCACCGAAACAAGAAATCACTCGCTGTGGAAACAAATGGCGAAGCGCAGCCATGCTAATTATCACCGTGTGTGTCACAGATTATCATGTTGTGGGAGATACTGTATTCTTGGCGTGAGAAATGTGTTAATCATGTGGGTGTAGCATTGTGACATAACTATGATGGCTCGTCCATTTTCATCTTCGAAGAAATAGGATCCAATGATTGCGCTAGATGACACTGCACACCAAACTTTTGGGTCAAAGTTCATGAAGTTAATGAGGATTTACAGCGGACCAGTATTGAAAGTTCTGCTTATTAACGGTGCCGTGCAAGTGAAAATGGGCCTCATCGTTCATCAGAATATTGTCTGGCAAGTCTGGATTACCAGTCAACACAACATTTCCTGAAACTGATGACAAAATAGCAAGTGCACCTCTTTGATATAATCACTCAACTGTTGCACAACTTGCATCTTGTATGGGTGAAAGTTCAGGCCACTATGCAGGATGCACCATACACTCCTATCAGACATGCATAAAGCTTAAGCGTGTTTACGTGCAGACCTCCTTGGACTGCTGCCGATGGACACAAACACTTGGGCAATATTCTCAGGTATGCGAACTAAACAAGGCCAGCCAGGTGACAGAACCTTGTTCACGCCACTGTCTTACCCATCAACGAATTGCATTTGGAGAAGGGGCTTCCTGTTGGTTAAACTCCTGTAAAAAACCAGTTGAGTACCTGTAATGTACTCCATCTGAATGAAAAGCTCTACAGCACACACACGCTCCTTCACTGGCCAACGCTCAATATCGAAATGAATTCCCAGATCACTGCTATAGCTCCATCATACATACTCTATGATACCCTAGCGGAGAAATGCGTGATTAAAATTTTAAGCTGCTTCACTGTTTCTACCACACACTGTATAAAAAAAAATTTGTGGAAAATTCTTCCTCTGCTGTCCACCAGTCATAGTGTCTCGCTTTCCAATTTGTCTAGTGGCGAATCTTATTTCTGTTTTGACAGTCTGCTAAAAGTGGATTGGGGTAAATACAGTACTTGGAATCATTGTACAAATATGAGATTTGAACCAAACAATGCCTAAAAGAATGAAAATTCAGTCAATCTTAAATACGTGTTGAATCGGTCCACAGATTTGCTTTGAACATGAAAATTTTGCATTTATTTCAGGTTAATCTTTCGTTGTTGAGGAAAATCGCATTGTTGATGATTTCAGCCCACAGTGAACCTCTTAAAGGTTCCTCTCCTCTCCACCTCCTGGCACTGTCAGTCTCTACCTTTAAATTTTCGAACTATTACTATTTCCTAATTAAATCGATGTTATTATAAGGAAATAATTAAAGAGAGCATTTCACTAAGAAGTTTATCGTTAAAATTTTGACCTACGTGCAGAGAGATGCTGTCTGCCATCCTGAAACAATATGGAGGCTATTTAAAATATTTAAAAATTTATATTTCGGAAATAGTATGTTGGAGAAAAAACTTCATGAACAAAAATATACATCTTGATAAGAGCTATCTCGAAAAATTATTTTCACCTTAGCGAGGCATATAGCACTGAAGTCCCTAGAGCGAGCGGAGGGTGGGATTTACGAACATACCACGTAGGGGCAGGGCCTCAAATACCATATTGTCCCAAATATAACGCGTTGTTTTTCTCAAAAAAATGAAATTTTAAAAGTAGCGCCCACATTATATGTGAGTATTAGTGATTTTAAAAGATCGTAAAATCAGGTTTCAAAAAATCACCCTACATTCCACACGTCTGTTTATGAGAAACAAGATACATGCTACATTGTAGACACATTAGGCATACGTTACATTGTACTTGAAAAGCATCCAAGGCGAGAATAGATCGACTTCAATCGGCAGATGGACCTCTCGATATTCATTGAATTGAAGCTATAAGTGCGTCAGCATATTCTTTGTAACTATCATAGCAAGTTTTTACCCATCCGTTATTTTAACAATGGCTGATAAAAGGGTGTTGATCATGTTGAGAAAAAGCTTCTTCCAAATCCAAGGTTAACAGAGGAATCCGACGAAGCTTTCACATGAATTTAAAAATAGTCATACCTAAATCGGTATTGTTAAAATCCACCGGAAATGAGAAATCAAGGATAACTGTTATGCTTGCAGTCACGGCCGATGGGCGAAAACCGACTCTCTATGAAATTTTAAATCGTAAAAGGCCTCTAAAGGAAAAGTTACCATCAGGTGTAATCTTTTATGTGCAGAAGGGGTGGATGAACGAGAAACTTGTGTTAGATTGGCAGAAGGTTTAGTTTTTTCTTGAAAAACTTTCCAAAAATCTTAGGGTTGCGTTATATTCGAGGTCACTTTATACTTGGGACAATACAGTATTTTCATAAATTCAAATTGACTATTAACCTTTATTGACTGTGTGTACATTTAAATGTATGCTGGGTGCTGAGTGTGGTTATATGAATTCAGAGGCCCATGTTATCATCCAGACTGCGTAGAATGACGTGATGTTTATAGAAAGTGATAAATATCGCTCGAGACATATTTAAAGATCCGATTATCTCAGAGATAGTTTGTTTTTCCACTTGAAAGGATGACTTATAACTCAAAAAAATCTGATGTGGACACCACATGACTTTTTCCATACCTGTAATATTTCTAAAAATTCCAAATAGGTGAAATGATAATAAATATTTTAAGGAACTGGGAGAAAAATTCAGACTTAACAAAGAACTGAAATAAACCCAAACCGTAGCCTCCTGATACTGGATATAGGCAGGAAACTCCAACAATTAAGAAAATAAAAAGGAGCGTTACTAAGACGTAACTAAGCATAAAGTGTTTACAATAGACCCCGGTAGGTGATGGCAGCTAAAAAATTAGTTTTTAAAATCTCTCTTAAACAATACATTATATGGGAAAATGTTTCAAAGGTCGTAGAAAATTAAATTTCCTACAACATTTATTTCAATATTTTTTTACATTAATCAAATATTCAAGCAAATATTTCAAAAAAATCTGATGTGGCCACCATATGACTTTCTCCATACCAGTAATATTTCTAAAAATTCCAAATAGGTTACATAATAATAAATATTTTAAGAAACTGCGAGAAAATTTTAGACTACAAAGAACAGAAATAAACTCAAACCATAGCCTTCTGATATTGGATATAGCCACAAAGCTCCAAAAATTAAGAAAAGAAAAAGGAGCGTTACTAAGACATAACTAAGTGTCAATTGTTAACAATAGTCGTCGATAGGTGGCATGGTGGTGGCAGCTAAGAATATAAGATATCTCTTAAACAATGCATTATATGGAAAAAAGTTTCAAACCAAGGTTGTAGGAAATAAAATTTCCTACAAGGTTTACTCCAATACATTTTTACATTTATCAAATATTAAAGCAAATATTTCAAAATAACGGATAAGTGACTAGAGTAAATGCTCACTTCCGGTTGACCGATTTTTACCAAAAACTAATCAGTTCTTGTGACTTTCATAAAAATGTTAAATATAAAATTTTGCATTGATCTGATTAATAGTTTTTGAGTTGGAGCACCCACAGAAAAGCTGTCACACACACACAGACATCATCGAGAAAATGGTCAAAACGTGCTCAGGGGACCTTAAAACGTGCGTTTTCATTGAAATCTCGAAATTGATTTTTTTCATGAAAACAATAATTTCCCCTATATTACATATGGAGAAAGTAAAAACTTCGTTATATACAATAAAACAATTCTTTCTCTACACTGTGTATGGAGAAAGTAACAAAAACATTATTGCAACAAGTTTTTGATTGGCAATTAAATAAGCTTAATAACTACATAACAAAACACATGAGAAAGGTTCAAATGACTAAATAAAAGTACTCACCCCTTTACTTAATCCAGAATCTAAACCCGATGAAATTTTAGGTTTGCCAAGCTTTGGGGTTGATGACATAATTCCAGTGCAAGAACTTCCTTCCTTTGTAACATCAGGAGAAGACTCAGTTATTTTAAGTTGAGGTGTACCTGTGAATGATGCAAAAACTTAGTTACAGTCAGACCCTGATTTAACTGTTTGTCCATCACTAACACTAGTGCTAAAGCAGGGGTGGCAGTAGATTGAGGCATATGCTTGCTCTATGTAATCACAAGATGGAAGTTCTATTTGCAATGATCCATGTACGGTATGCGGGGATGACATTAAGTTGGGACCTAATTGTAATTTCAACATAACAAGTAGGGATGTACACAGGTTTCCCATGCTACAGAAGTGCTTTTCATCAATTTTACCATAGTATAATCATATACTAATGTATTTGCTTTGAAATCAGAAAATTATTTTTCCTTATATTGTGGTAGCCCTGCTTTTTTGATCTGTTCTAAACATTTTCAATTCATTTTCCCATTCTATACTCGCCCTACAAATGAAATTTCTTTGAAATCTGTTCAGTCAATACCTTCATATTCATAGTTACAGAATAATTCTAACCTTGATATTGTGGTAGAACTGTTTAGTCGACCTGGTTGAAATATGATATTTTGGTTATTTATTTATATGATGATTAAATATACTATATTTGGTTAAAATCCATTGTCAGTTCTATAGAAATACGTGAAAAAGAAATATTATTTACTTTTTATTGTGGTAGCCCTGCTCCTTAGCTGTATTTCAAACATCTTGATATCATTAGATGTTGTGCAAATCTTATATACCAAATTTAATTGAAATCCGTTCAGCCAATTCCTTCCAAATTCTTAATTACTGAAAGTTTAATTTGTAATTGTGGCACCCCTGTTTGGCTGATTCAGGTTAAATATGCTAATATGGTCTTGTATACAAGTATTGTATAAGTATTTGGTTAAAATTGATGTGAACGGTTCAACACAAACACGTGCAAAAATAATTTTTTTATTCCTTGTATTGTGACAGCCCTGCTTTCTATATCTATAATAAACATCTTGAGTTTGTTATTTTATGTTGCATGCCTACCACATACAAAATTTCGTTGAAATCGGTAGGGCCAATTCCTTCCAAATTCATAATTACCGAAAATTTTAACTTTGAAATTGTCATTTTGGTCATTAATATATGTACATAATCTATGAACTAAATTTAGTTAAAATTGGTTCATGAAGAAAATGTTAGGGGGACAGACACGGACACCCAGGTCATCACCTAAGACTACTTTCCATTTTTTGGAAAGTAAGCTAAAAATGAGTACTGATTGTCAAATGTCCTAATGTAGGTAGGAAAACTCCTTAAGCCATAAGAGTTTTATAAACTCTTATGGCTTAAGGAGTTTTCCCACCTATGTAAATCGAGCCATAACTTAATCAAGTCACCAACCTTTAAAATGTCCTAATGGCAATTTCAAAAGCACCCTTTCATAAAATTTATATAATTCATCCTCTGATAGAGATAGTGTCCCCTGTGGTTAGTTCCTTTGGTATTGCTCTCGAAGGAGCATCGTTTGGTATACACAGTTATCTTTTTTTCTGCATTGATAGTTGTTTGTTACTCAACAAGGTAAGATTATTTTCATAAAAATATTCATTCATACATGTGGTTGTACAATATATTCACATTGCCTTAATTTTTTCACGAATGCTCACGATCTCATGAATAAGGGGTGCAAATTAACGATTAAAATATACTTTCTGATATATTCTGAAAAATTAATTGTTCCAGATTTGTGGTCAAAGTCAACAACAACAACATTCACCAAAATTTAAATTACACCAAGCAAACCAGCATACACAAAGTCTTATTTTTAGCCTGCTTTCCAGAATGGAAATAGGTTTATAGTTTTGTCATTGTGTCTGCCTGTCCGTCCCCCCTATTATCTATTGAACCAATTGACCGATTTTCATGAAACTTGGTGGAAATCTCTTACTACATGGACCGAGCTCCTGAGGATAGTTTTTGTTGTGAAGATTGAAGTCCCGGGTTCGATTCCAGGAACTATCCTTTCCATTTGATTTACATGAGAAATCTGAAATCCATCGTGCAGGGTAATTTTCTCTTGCATATTAAAATATCTTACAATTGTAATATCGGAGCGAGTTTTGTACTATTCTCTGAGGAAAGGAATGAAGATTCTAATTTTTATCGTAGAATTTTGCTTATCGATTGTATTTCTTAGAATTTCACATAAATACTGGCGATTTTGCAGTTTTTATCACTCATTACGAGTGTTGCCATAGCAACAACTATTGTTGGACTCAGATTCGGTATATTCTAATATGTACATGCGTTATTTTTGCTGCACAAATATGCATGATCAATTTAATATTCCTTGCGAATGTATTTGTAGAATTTTATAATGCTAAATTATGAAATTTGGGAACATAAAGAGGTACATATCCGTGATGACTTTAAAGCTATTAAAGCCAATATAAGTATTAAATAAATGATTAAATAGAAAGTAGGCATCATAAGTTCTATTTGGATCATCTTGCTATTTATACACTTTTACTTAAGTTTAAGTAGAAGGAATTCGATTTATAAAATAATTTGATAAAAATCAGTAAAATTTATTTTTAAAAACCCAGATATTCATCGCCAATTTTTATGAAAAATAAACCAATATTACTGATAATTTTTAGGCATGTTTTGTTTCCACTGTGAGTGCCTATTATATCCATTCTGTCTATCCATCTGTATGCATGTTCATTCTGGGCTTCTACCTAACAGATTTTCACAAAATTCAGTATTTAAGACATTTAGGCAAAGGAAATAAGAGAATGGCGTAAATGTAAAGTCTTATTTCTATTATACACTTTTAGTTTAACTTAATTATAAGAAATTCAATTTATAAAACTTTTCTAGATAAAAATCTATAAAATGTATTTAAATAAATGTTGATATTTATGAAAAATAAAAGACAATCACTTGGTAAGAAATATTAACATCGAAAATTATCAAGCCTAGTAAAATGTATTTAAATAAACGTTGATATTCGTCGCTGATTTTTAGGAAAAATAAATGTCGAAAACAAGCAATTCTACTTTTATCTAATAGTATAGGCATATCTTTTCATTCTTGCAGCCAATGCAATCTCATTGCACGTAACAGTATTTATCCTAGATATGTATAAAATTTTTATGACATCTACACAAATTTTAATGTTACATGACATTAATCATGCTATTCATCCGGAACTAAAACATATGCATAACATTGCAAATACACCGAAATTGAAATAAAGTGCAAGGATAAAAATGCATCATCGGTATTCGCATTGCATCAAGTTTTACTGTAAACATTGGCAATTTTTTCACAATTATTTATTAATAATGTATATATTAATGTGAGTGTCAAATGACTCAATTATTCCATTTCAGGAATCAGTGGATTCGTGAGTGTAATACTAAAGACAGTAATAATCTTACCTTTAGTCTATAAGATGCAGGATGATTTTGGGAGTCATTTTTATGGAAAAATACAGTATATAAAATGAGTGAAGGTTAATGAAAATTATCACTAAAATATTAATGAGAAGGTTAACATTATTTAATGTGACCTGACTTCGAAAAAATTGAAGAAAGCTTCAGTTTGACAGATTAACTGCAAAATTCCTTAGCCTCATTGACATCAAATGTAGTTGAAGATGACAAGTTTTTGCATAGCCCTAGATGTGCACACAAAATATATTAGGAACTCTTAAACAAATAGAATTCTAGCATATCTAAATAACGTTATTTGACAAAGAGCAAGTGGGACAAGTCATCAAAAAAGTAAATATGGAGTAAGGAAAACAAAATATGATGTAGAATAATTTTAATTTACTTACAAAAACCTATTTTTCTTAGCTAGCAGAGTATGATGATTCACTTCTGTAGAAATTAAATTTTTGAGTAGATTTTTTGTGCTACTTTAATTACATTTTTTAATGGCATGCAATTTCAGTTTTTTATGTACTTGGACTTTTCATAAAAAAGATTTTATTGAATTTTATAAACAAACAATGTCCTGTTCAGTTTTTAAAATGTCTTCAGATAATCCTGGTATTTGGACAACCAGTTTTTGAACAGTTTACTGTGTCATCTTTTTGCAAATGGGTAATTCGATCAAATTTTAGGTTTCTAAAGAGAAAGTATATAATGTTAAATATTTTCACTGCAGAGATCCTTGAGTATGATATGTATAACCATTTCTCACAAGACATTTTAGGTTAGGTGCTCTGCCAATGCAAGGTGACTTGGAATTCCTGGGTTGATTCAATCGATTTCAGGTTGAGTTCATACGAAACCCTCCTAAAATCCTGCCTAGAAACAACTTTTTGAGAATTAAACTCACCCAACCCTGAAAATCCCTGACACACACAATCAGAAAAGCACCAACTATGACAATAACAATTCGATCCTTATTCCTTTTTTTAAAAAATAGAAGAAATTGAGTTTATATAATCTTACACCTATTCTTTTGATGTTCAAGATTTGATCAACTTGCCCTTTTGCAAAAATATAGCACAAATTCATTGAACATTATGATATATTCGCCCTTTTGGCAAACTAGCTTCTATATTCCAATTGCTCCTGTTCCACTTGCTCTATTGGGACTTGCTCATTTGTCGCACTTATTTGAACTTGCTCTTTTGGGATGCACCACTAAATAACAATTATAACACTTATTTAGCCATTAACTACCCCTCAACTGAACTTACCCTTTGGTTTAGTAATGAAGCTTATAGTGGGTGATGATAATTTACTTTTGACTAATTGGCCAAGTGGAATTAAAGCTTTCATGGGTCCATTTCTAGCAGGCAATGCAGAAGAACGAGTTGAGGCATTTGCCTTCAGAGCAGCCAGATTCAATGGTGCTCCAATTGCCTCAGTGGCTTTCAATCTCATACGATCTAATCGATGAGTTGAAAGAGGAAGAGGAGAAATGGAACAGGTGCTGGAGGTTGAGCCAGAAATTTGAGATCCATTTTCTTGACTGGTTACATTGAGCTCACTTGTCTACAGTTTGAAAAAAATTGAGGATTCAGTAATTAAAATATGAAAATAAACGAATAAAACAAATATTTTAACACTACACTACTATGGGATGGTAAAATTACAACCAAATAAACTCAAACTGTCAGCCTTAAAATATTCTACATTAGAATGAAGATGTTTAAATATAAAACAGTTCTTCCATATGTTTCACCTGATATCCTTGCGTCAAAATTTATCTTTATCATTTATATTTCACTTAACTAAAAGAGGCAGACCTTCATCAGATGGATAAAACATGCATTCAGACCATTAATGATATGACCTCCAATCACTTAAAATTGTATCATAACATGCAAAAAAAGGGAATTGCAAATTTTTTTCAAGAAACCACACACATAATGAAAGTGCAAGAAGAAATTTTTGAATTACGTTATTTATGTAATTCATGATTCAATAACTGCAAAACAGCCTTTATTCCAGTAATGGATATTCATTATATACAAATACTGGCAACTGCTGATTTAAACAAAGGATGCATTCTTAATATACCTCATGCAAATAGATATAGCACAAATGGGGGTTAATAATACAACAAAAGGGGGGATGTGTTCAAGACCACGGGGCCCTCACCTCCAGACTAAATTCTAAAGTAACTTTATATACAGTAGAACAATGATTATCCAGGTTAATTGGGGTGGCGGGGAATGGATAATTAAAAAAACATGGATAATCCATATAAGTGTAAGTTATTAACACCAATGAGACACCATAAGAAGTATCTAGACATATTAAATGCATACATACAAAAATGTGATAAATGTATGGATTTAGCTAATTATTTAATTGCTTGAAAAGGTTTGTAATTTTAGTTTGTTTTCTTTGGTGCCACTCAATTATCTTAATTCCTCTGATATATTGGATGTTCACATAGTCCGTAAAGTCAATATAGACTTGGTTTTCAAAATATGCTAAGTGCGTCTGCTGCCACTATTTCCTCTTTGGTACTCATATGCAGAGCAGATTGCAGTTCATCATCGCTTTCTGCTGTAGTAGAAAAACAGGGAAGTCTCTTTATAAAAGATTCAAAGAAGTCCCTAGCATGGTTAACCTGCCACATGATTAATCCGCAACAAGATAATCGATGTTTTACTGTACTTATTACAATCACCTAAGTATAAAATATACCGTATTAACCTGAAAGGAAGACGACTTCGAATTTAAGACTACCACAATAAAAAACAAGGTCTATTCAAGGAAAAACTTTGTAATACTGATTTTTAAAATAACATAGAGTGGTCACTATGTGCCATCTGCTAACACAGTAATGCGTATTTTGTCATTCCCTGAAGTTTTTGTTTTTTGCTCCTTTTTTGTTAAATGTGTAAATGTATGGCGTATCGAAATAAATAGGTGTCTCATCTGCATTACACATTTGGCTCAGAAGGCAATCATGAATTTTCTGCAACGCAATTACATGCTTCTGTAAAGCAATAAGTTTGTCTGTGTAGTCAGAAGGTAAATGTTGGCAAAGAGAAGTTCTTTGTTGCAGGCAAAAACCATTACGATGCATCATCTGTATGCATCAACTATCACTAGCCTTGAATTCTTGCCGTGGAATGTTTAGTGATTGTGATAATTCTTGAGCTTTCAGTTTAACGATTTCCCACAACACTGGTTTTGTCCATTCTTTGAGTATGCACAAAATTTAGTTTCTTCTTGTAATTCATGAAATCAACCTCATTTGAGTCCACTAAATGATTTCCATATTGAGTTAGCACTGTCAAATTCCTGTTTTGCTTGCTTCCACCTTCACACACAAACTTCCGTCACATTATATTTCCTTCTGACCTCTCAATTGTTAGTTTCTTCAGCATAATGCACCACCATTAACTTAAAATTTCTATCAAAACTTCATCTTATACCTTGTGATAATTTCCCTTTTGCAGAGGTGCCTTACTTCTCTACCCGATGTCATTTCAATCGTAAGATTTGGGGTAACTTATTTAAAATTGCCAAAAATAATAACTAGTCCTCACTTCACGTTAAAACCTAGCAAAGATTGTACCAATCACATGCTCTTTAAACTGCAGGTGTACTTGTCATCTGCCCCTGATGCACCAATCGAGAAGTAACAAATGTTTAAATTGTAACAAGACATGCGTGACATACCTGCAATCATAGTGTATACATTTTCAATGCTGTATGTATCAATTTTCCTAGCCAGCTGATTACAAGTTCTGACAAAGGTTTGTCAACACTCCCCTTCTACCAATACCTATGAAGTGGAAAGTTACTCGTTTGCACATTGTAAACTTCAAGAATATGAACAAGAAGGAAAAATATATTCCATTAATGGAATACACAGATTTCAAAGGTGTTCTTTATGAGAAATGCATATAAAACGGTATCAAAAGTTTGGGCAATTCTTGAATTTTTAACTCTGAAACTATAAATCGTATTTATATGGTCTTGCAGACTTTTTTGAGGTTGCCCTCTATTCAAAAATTTTTTTCAATCTATACTCCATAGATCATATTAGAGCACGGGAGAGAAAAGTATGGATTTGAATTGTTGTTTGCTGATAGAATCGACCAATGTAAAATATGCAATGTTTTGCTTGGGCTTTTCTCTAATTTTTATACCCAAACCTATAAGTTGTAAAATTATGTATCCTGCAGGCTTTTTTGTGGTCAATGTTGTCCTTTATTGGAATATTTGTTTAAATCAATACCTTACATATCATATAAGAACAAGGGAGAGAAAAATATGGTGTGTGTGTATTTTCGGCTAATCAACCTCTTGAATTATTATAGCCATAACTCCTTCCACACAGAATGCACTCTCAAGAGAGGAAAACCCAGTGCCGGCATTAGCCTATTCTTAACAAAGAGCAGCAATGGGGCCAACGGCTTAACATCCCTTCCGAAGTACAAAACGCTGACTTTGTGTGGTCTCCTCAAACCATTCACCAGGCGACCTAAAAAAATATATTCAATTGTTGCTTGACGGATGCCATTTAACAAGATGTTTATTTAAGTGCTTCTATGAAGTGGAAGTTCTAATTGATGGACGCATTTCGAAGTCACAATTCAACAATAAATTTTAATAAGGATCACTAATACTTAATTAAAATCTGTCCAGTAGTTTCAGAGATCAAACATACAGACGGAGGTGATGTGCCCTGAAGGCGCTCAGCTACTACCACTTCACTGGTAAAGAATGCCTAATAAATGTACAAGCAGTCATCGACTTACGAATGACTCGACTTACGTATTTCCAACTTTATGTATAGGTTCACCGCTGGGAATGCTTTCTATTTATATAATATAAAATTTATTCTAACATTATTATTTATTCAATAAATAGATGCATGTTATATTATAAATATACTATATATTAATAAATATTCATAATTATAATAAAATAATTTATATTATATTTAATGCCAGCCAATTCATCGCCTGCGATTCAGTGTGCATTTCTGCTTTTACCTGTTGTGTTGGTATTAGTGTGATGTACCGCATTTATTGTGCTTTTTAAAAATTTGTTCATCTATATGGGAAATAAGTATCCCAATCATTTTTGGTGTTTCTGAACTTCTAAGATTTATCAAAATTTTGAATACTGTATATACTCGTGTATAGTTCGAGTTTTTAAGACCAAATTTTTGTGCAAAAAATTGGGGGTCGAACTATACACGAGTAATACTTTTGAGGGTTTAAAATCTCGGAACTAAAAAATTATCTTTTTAAAAATATCATAATAAAAATAAAGATATTTTTTGGTCACCCACCTCGCTGACTTAACTTCTATGATATAGTTCCAAAACTTCCTATTTACCTTTAATTTTATCGATTTTCATTATAACTATGTTGTGTTTTTCATTTTTTTCTTTTTCGACGACTTATATACCTGTCCTGTATTATATCAAAATTCTGATTTGATTGCGACCCAGTAGAATTTTTCATTATTTTTTTATGTTCTGTGGTGGATTATAGTGCATTTTAACCAAAATTCGTAATGTAACCATTATACTGACCTTTTGTCGTCGTAATGTTGTTACGTGAATACTAAAGCCTGTCTCATATTCACTGTTTGTTTTCCTGATTTCTATGCATATCTTTCTTGCATCTTATAACAACAGATGAGTTGGAATGAATTATATTAAAATGAGTTTATTTCATCTTGTTCAACTATCATTCATAACTTTTATTAAAGGTTTTACGAGTAATATGCATATATTAATTTTCGTTATATAAGCTTAATTTTCGTCTATTTGCTAGAAATTCTGCCACCATTCATATGTCACATCTCGTAGTTAAAAAGTAATAAATATTTTTTTCTCAAGATCGTGCAATAGGTTTACAATGTTTACAGTTTATTATTAGTATAGTATTATTATGATACTAAAAGCTGTTGAAAACCAAGATCGTTCTATATACCTCGATTGTGAGCTTCGAGATATCAAAACGAAAAATGTCGATCCTGACGGAAATCTAGGGTAAAAAAGTAGAAAGCTAGGGTTGAATTATACACGAGATGTATGAAAAAATTAATTTTTTCGCTGAGAAATCAGAGGTCGAACTATGCACGGAGTCAAACTATACATGAGTATATACGGTATGTAAGTTTCACAAAATTATAAATACATAATAATTATAATAAATATCCAAATGCACCTAAATTATGCTATGAAAGCATGCATTTTTCTAACTTGTTAAACATACATAAATGTATGTGTAAGAGTAATTCCCGACTTAAATTAGGTTTCGCGGAACGAATTAAATACGTGTCGGGGACTGCCTGTATTAATAAATCAAATATAACGTATTGTGTGTGTATAAATAAATGCGTTTCGTAGACATCAAATCAGCGTGTGTTCTGTGCAGTGTTTAAAACTTGGTGCTTGATTTTAAGATGATCACTATTTTTTTGCCGAAAAAACCTTGTCTTCCTTTCATATTAATGCAGCAATAATAAAATTAAATACTAAATAAAACTGGTAAAATAAAGATGAATGGTTGTCCATGCAAGTTTTATTACAAAAAATACAATCTATAAGAATCTTGATTAAACACAAAAGTAAAATTGAAAAAATATTTTACGTAAGTATATAAAAAAGTTAAAACTTTATTAAAGGGGATGAACCTATGTATTTGAGATATTGATAATTGGTGATAGTAAAATGGGCAATAAAAAGTTACTCATCAAAATCTTTTTTTCACAAATAGCACAATGTCTCAAGAGAGTTATTGTCAATGACTTAACTGAACTCTTGCAACTGACTGAATGGTGATTTAGGATGGCAAGATAAGAACGCTTGAAAAACTAATGAAATCAGCTTATTTTATTCTACTGTTTTAGAATGCCAAGAGAAAACAAAATTAATACTTGATCAAGTTTTGAGGAAAGAGAAAATAATAAAACGAAAAGGGCAGGCATCTGTTATCTGATAAAAACAGAATCATGATTATACCATAAGCTGAAATATGACAAATGAAATTATGATGTAAAAAGACAAGGTTGTGTATAAGCGAGCTGAGCTCATATAAATCACACAATATGTCTTGAAACATATTTCATGTATAACTGAACTTGCTTACATAGATCATGTGTAAATCAGGGTTTGCCAATATAAAGCAAAAGTTCCGAGTACTAACATGCAATGCAATCTTAAAGATTAAACTAAACACAAGAGTTACCTAAGTAAAAGGACAAATGCATTATTTTGATGCACAAATCAAGTTCTACAACTATTTGCTGTAAAGCAATAAAGATGCAATATTAAGTTACCAAGCTTGAGTTGAATTTTTGGTAACTTTCATCTACTCCTTTTTTACTGCCTTTGTCTTCATTCTCCTTTGCATTAATATCGAATGATTTTTTCATTTCATCACAATATGACTCAATTTCTGAATTTTCAATGTCCACATCATCCAAATCAGGACAGCTGTAAACAATATTCACATCTTCATTTTCAATTCCTTCCAAGGGTGAACTGGGCGCTACAGAAAAATGGTATTTTTTATTATAATAACAGAACTAAATATATACATACAAATCCATTGTAATGAACAGTTTTAAAGAAAAATAAACACTGAAACGGTGTTCAAATATAAATTTCCAAACATTCTTTAATAAATTTAAAATTAATGGAAATAATACAATAAAATTTAACACTACATATACTGAGATAATTTCTCCCATGAAGCATTTCCCTCTGCCCAATTTTGAGAAAATAAATTGTCTTCATTCTTGATGATTTACTTTAGCAAAGTACTCATACAGCAATAAATAAAAAAGATCTTGTATATCAACTTTTAAAGTTTCGTCTGATTTGAGAATATACAGTAACCTTAGTACTAATACTACAATTTTTAAATGTAAAAAATGAACGTCATTATAATCCACTCCCTTTTTTAGTGGCAAAATGTTGGCAAAAAAGGCAGAAATTATGCAATTAAATATGGTAAATTCACAATTGTGTACAATGGTTAGATGTAATTGATTGCTACTCGTACACTTACCAAATACAACCAGTTTTGCAATTTCTTCTGAAAGAACAAGTGCCTCTTCAAATACAGAATCATCTGGAGTAGGAAATAATTCCATACATTCAACATTGGAACTCATTTCCATGAATCCTTTGTTAATAGTGGCATCACTACTAAACATGCTTTCACCACTTCCAAGGCTTGGAATTGAAGGTAACGGCAATTTAGTTGTCTTTTCAGGCTGAAAGTTTTCAATGTCAGCTACAACTTCAGTTTGTTTCTTTTCAAGCACTGCTATATCAAACATGTCATCAGGTAATTTTGGCTCTTCTAGCACTTGCAACAAGTCTCCAGTGGGTACTTTAGTCTCTAACTGCAATTCAGAGTCTAAGCTTTTTGTGGTAACTTTTGTTGGACATCCAAATGGTGACATTAAATTTGATGGGTTTGCGTCTATCAAATATGCTGAATTAAAATTCTGAGCATTGCATGCTTTTGAGCAACCAAATGGAGACATTAACCCTGCCTGATTTAAGCTTGCAGAAGCATCCAATTTAATACAATTAGAATTTCCGTTAGTTGTGCATTCAAATGGGGACAATGGCTCTGCTGGGTTTGGATACAACAAACATTTTTCCTCTGTATCAGGTGTAGATAAGGCATTCCTGTTAGGAACACCTCCGAGAAAATCGCAGAGGTCAAGTAATGATTCCACTTCACTTTTAGATGATTCTGAACCTTGGTTGGTAAGAGAAATAGAATTAATAAAGAATGCATGAAAACTAAACAATTAGACAAATATGTAAACTTTTCATAAAACTATAATTATACTCTCAAATAACAAACCAATCATTGCAAACAGCTTGCCGAAAGACAACTATTATTCAGGGTCATACCAAACCTAATGGATTTTTGGGCAACTATCAAATATCTCGTTGCACATGTCTGCAACCAAGAAAAATTGAAAATCAAGTCTACAATGTAATCTTGATCTCATTATTTTAAATTCTAGCTTCCTCTTTTACCCTCAGACTACCAAGGTATTTTGCACCTCAATCTTAACAAGTCACCATCACATTGCTGTCTGAAGAGGTTTCAGCTGAATCACTGTCTTCATCTCTCTCTCCCCAGAAGTCACATTACCTCTATAATAACTATATTCCTGCTTTAAATTATCTAATATTCCTAGTCTTCCTCTTCTTCCGTGTGCCCTATCCAATTTGCTTTTCTTTTCCTGATTCTTTTTATTAGTGTCCTTTCTTCTCCAACTATTTCTAATACTTCATTTCTCTTCCTCCATCCATTTCACTTTCATCATTCACCTTCATACCCACATCTCAAAACTTTCTAAATATTTTTCCTTTCTCCTTACCATCCACGTCTCTGCATCATAAAGAGCTATGCTCCATATGCAGCACTTCGCTAATTTCTTCCTTGTTTCTAAATTTATTTTCTTGCTTATGAGAAGCTCCTTCTTCTCGTTCAATGCTGCTTTTGCCATTGCAATCCTACCTCTGATGTCCTGTGTACTACTTCCATCCTGCACTAAAATACTGCCAAGATATTTTAAACTACTTACTTGCTCCAATTTTTGGCCATTTACCATTACATTTAATTCTTTGTTCCTTTGAAACCACCATGACTTTCGTTTTCCTGGCATTGTCCTTCATTCCATATTGTGGGCCAACCTCCACTACCCTGTCATCCTCTGAAATTCTTTCTCATCTTCTGCTATTAATCCCTGATCATGTGTATTTAATGGTGGTAATACTTTCACCTCCTATCTTAAATCCTTTCTCTTCCATCAACACTTCTGTTATTGTTTCTGCATAAATATTAAATATCGCTGGTGAAATAGAACATCCCTGCCTCACTCCCCTCCCTATTGAAGTACTTTTTGTTTCTTATCCTTCAACCCCAACTCAAATCTTTTGATTTAAGTAAAGGTTTTTAAGCAATCTTTTATCTTTCCAATCCATCCCTATTTTATTTACCAGGTATTTAACAAGTAGGGAAACTGAATTATCCCATGAAATTTCTATAGTAAAAAATTAATATTCCTGAAAATTGATCATTAATTTAATTCATTAGTTTTTAAAGCCATTTTGAGATACTATAATTTTCTTGAAACAACAACAATACCAAATATTTGTAATTTAAAGAATATAATTGATCTGTGTACATATTTTTATTTTTTTGCAGTTCTTTTGAATATACAAAAAAACAAGATAAGGTACAAGGTACGTACATTAACATTATTAAAGTCCTTATTCATGCATAGATACATTAATTATATATGAAGATGTTTTGCATACGTCCATAACTACTTCAGTGCAGTGAAGTTTGCAAACGTTTTTTGCAGACGTAGCATGTCAATTGTGTTTTCCTATGCTCTCCCCTTCTGCACATATAGCATCTCTTCTCAGTATCCATTTTTTGAAGAGTTTCAGGGATTTCATCTATTGTTTTCCTGGCGTGGACATTCACGTTTCCATTGTGAATAATACTTGAGAATGAAGAGCTAACAAATTTGTAGCCTTACTCAATGTACAGCATAGCTAGTTGAAGCTGAGTTCTTAGAGGAAAAATTTACACCTCTTTTGGTCACCATTTAGCCACTTAGGATACATTTTCTCCCCAGATAATGTATATGTTTACAGCCAAGCATCCCATCGACAGTAGTAAGAATGATAACCTAAGAGAATTATAGTACTGGCATAGGCTATTAGGTTGTGCTGCATAGAGAAAATCATTCAACAATGTTACAATAGCCTTCAACCCAAGATAAGATTAGTATTCTTTGAATCAATGTAAACATCTTGTTCACATTATGTAACAGCAAGTAAGCAAGGCATTCGAAATGAATAATGAATTTAACCTACTATATTTTTGTTATATCCAACGATAAGAACGGTGTTGTTACCCCCCCCCCCCCCTGCCACATCCCTGCAATGACATGTATGGCTCTGAGAAGATGAACTAAAAAAAGGAAACTTGAAGACCAACATGGTTAAAGATACTGAAAGATGAAAGATTCGATGAGGAATAATTTTTCTGAATAATGCCCGAGAATTTTCAATATTTCTCTGAATATTTTAGATGTGTTCTGAATTCTTTTTCATAATTATATTTAGAATACATACATTGTAGAAGAAATAAATGAATGTACAAAAATCGTAAAAATTTTTAAGGAAGATATCTAAGAAAATAGCATCTGGGGAAATCTCATTACCCCCCTTGGTAGTCTGATGGTTAAGAAAACTTCTAAGACAGTAAATACTCCAAGAGTCACAGGTCATTGTAAAATAAATTGCAGCACTCAAGTAATTCATAAAGAGACATTATCTTACTAAAAATTAATAGGTATGATAAAGAACCACCAGCTTAGCTGCTCAAAGTTGCATCATCATCATCATAGGTAGTCTGTCCGTAGACAGGTCCGTGATTATTCTTGGTTAAACCTGGTTCTCCATATACTCCTATTTTCCGCTGTCCTCTTTATATCTTGATAACTCTCTTTCCCTTTCAAATCGTCTATCAGCTGAAACCTTTTCCTACCTCTTTCCCTTTTCCCATCTAGTTTTCCTTCTAACACGTCTTTAATCATACTCTCTCTCCTCAGGTAATGTCCAACCCAGTTAGCCTTCCTCTTTCTGATAGTCTGTATAATCATTCGCTTCTCTCCTATTCTTCGTAGCACTTCATCGTTTTTCATCCTATCTGTCCATTTTATCTTCAGCATTCTCCTCCAAGTCCACATTTCAAAGCTTTCCAAGTATTTGATGTCATTTTTCCTTAGCGTCCATGTTTCTGCCCCATACAATGCTATACTCCATACGTAGCATTTTATCAACTTCTTGCGGATATCTTCCCTTATATTCCCTGTAAGTAGTTGTTTCTTTCTCCTGAAAGCCGCTTTTGCTTTTCCTATTCTAGTTTTGATCTCATCCGTACATTTTGCCTCTCGTGTTATGATACTTCCAAGGTATTTATATTCTGAAACTTGTTCTAATGGCTTTCCCCCAATAGCAATGTTCAGATTCTCTTCTTTACCCGATATTCGAATGACCTTGGATTTTTCTGTATTTATTTCCATACCGTATTTTCTACCTGTTATCACTAGTCTATTTATCATTTTTTGTAGCTCCTCTTCCTTTCTTGCTAGAAGTACTTGATCATCTGCGTATTTTACTGTTCTTATAATCCTTCCTCCAATTTTGAAATCCCCTGTGCCTTCTAAAGCTTCTTGCATTAGACTTTCTCCATATATATTGAATAGGGTTGGCGATAGGCAGCATCCTTGTCTTACTCCTCTACCGATATTTATTCCGCAGGTGTCCACATTCTCAAACCTGACCTTTACAACTTGATTCTCATATAGATTCCTAATCAGTCTCCTGTCTTTCCAGTCTACACCTATATCCTTTAATATCTTCATCAACTTTACCCAATTTACTCTATCAAAGGCCTTCTGCCAGTCTACGAAACATGCGCAGATATCTTGACTGTATTCTATTGCCCTTTCTGATATGATTCTAACTACTCCTATAGCATCTCTAGTTCCTCGTCCTTTTCTGAAACCGAATTGATCTTCCCCTATCATTTCTTCTGCCTTTTTCTCCAGCCTTTTATTAAGAATCCTCGTGATGATCTTCGATGTGTGTGTGACAGAAGGCTTATAGTTCTGTAATCTTTACACTGCATTGCCTTTGGCTTCTTCTTTAGAGGGATCATTGTTACTTCTAGGAAATCCTGAGGCCACTCTCCCGTGTCGTAAATCTTATTAATTAATTTCGTGATCGCTTTTAGTCCTTCTGATCCTATGACTTTAAGTATCTCAGCCGGTATTCCATCGCTGCCCGTGGCTTTCCCCTTCTTAAGTTCCACTATCGCTTTTTCTACTTCGCTCTCCATAATACTTGGTCCTAAGTTGTCTTCTTCAATGTTTTCCTCATTTTCCAGTTCTATTTTTGCCGCTCCTGTCTGTTTGCTGTATAATTCCTTAATGTATTCTTCCCATACCTGTGCTACATCCTTTGTTTCTGAGACTATCTTCCCATCCGTATTCATAATTCCTTTACCACAAATTCCATTAGACTTCTTATCTTCTAATTCCAGTGCCTTAGCGTACATCATATCGTACCGTCCTAATTTCTCCATTTGTTCTATTTCATCACATTTTCCTTTTAGCCAATTTTCTCTAGCTTTATCTGTTACCCTTCTCAACTCATTGTTCATACGCCTATAGTTGGCTCTACCTTCTTCACTGTTAACGTTTTTCCATTTTCGTCTCTCATCCATTTTCTCCAGCATTTCCTTCGTGATCCATGGTTTTCTGATTTTCTTCTCTTGTTTTCCAATCTCTTTATCCAAGGTATCCTTGATACTGGTTTTAATTTCATCCCATTCTATATCGACGGTCTTCGGTTTGTTTTCCAACTTTCTTAGGTTATCTTCCAACTTCATGCTGACTATATCCTGCCTTTCTTTCAGTTTTTCTAGGTCCCAGGTCTGTCTTTCTCTTCTCGTTTTTCTTATTTGTTTGAGCTTTGTACTCACGTCAAGTATTAGAAGGCTGTGATCTGAATCAATGTCTGCTCCTTGCAATGCCTTCGCGTTCTTTATGCTGTTCCTAAATCTCTGTTTTACAAGGATGTAATCTATTTGGCATCTCATTCTATCTCCTGGGCTTTTCCATGTGTATAACCTTCGTTTATGGTTTTTGAACCATGTATTAGTCACTACAAGGTCATTATTGATGCAGAATTCTACGAGTTTCTCCCCTCCTCGATTTCTCTTCCCAAGTCCGTATTGCCCGACAACATTTTCTTCCTGTCCTTCTCCGACTATGCTGTTCCAATCTCCCATTATTATGCAGTTTACCTTTCCTCTTCCGTCTTCTTCGTAAATTTCATTAATTTGCTCATAGATCTCATCTATTTCTTCATCGTCATGAGCTGATGTTGGCATATATACCTGGATTATCAGCATGTCCACTGGGACTGCTTTTAGCTTTATTGCCATCAGTCTATCGTTTGTTGCTATTATCTTGGTCACGCATTTCATCATATCTTTCCTAAGTACCAGAGCTACTCCCCTTTCCCCACTATTTCCTCCAGAATAAACTACCGTGAATTCTTCCGAGTCGAACTGTCCTTCTCCCTCCCATCTAGTTTCGCTTAGCCCTATAATGTCAATTCTATTTCTTCTCATTTCTTCTTTCAAGTTCTCTAGCTTTCCTGCCTTTCTCATAGTTCTTACGTTCCAAGTCCCTATTCGTAATTTACTTTCGACAAATGTTTTCCTCAAGGCAGTCCCCGCCCGGAGATCCGATTGGGGGACTATTTTACCTCCGGATTGTTTTACCTCGAGAGAACTCATATTGTCCAACCATATAATCTTTACTAGGGATTGTAATGTGGTAGTTTCCCTCTTGCTTTCCACATCGCAGTACTGTAGCCGTTCAAATCGTCCTGATCACGCCTACAGCTGTATTGGATATAGACCCAACCAACATCATTTGTTTTCGGCTCTATACCATACTGACAGTACTGCTGCCTACTGCCAGGCACTGATGATAGCTTTTTTTTATTTTTTTTATAAATAAAACCTCCATTCGAGGGGTTTGAACCCCCGAACTTTGCAATAGAAAGCCGACACGCTAACCACTACACCACCAGTGCATATAAAGTTGCATAATGAAGGATAATTTCTTTTAGTGCATAATTTAAAAGACAGTTGCAAATTAAGAAGGCATATTTCCTATACTAAATAATGTGACTGCTTTTTTTTCATTTCTCAGCAGGCACAAACTGGGTTTTTGGGAGTTCAGGCATGGCAGTTTGAGACTGTATTTTTGCAAAGATAATATTATTTTTCAATGAAAAGTTGATATTGAAACACTTTGTAAAATAATATGTCCAATGAACCAGCATAAAAAAATCCTTTGGACCATTGTTTCCTGTTTGCTAATGTGGGCAGAAAAATACCCGTTGGTTGTCCAAGCAAAGAGGAAATTTTCATTTCAAGTTTAAAAATGGTAAATTTAAAGCAAGGGCTGACCAAAACGATCCTTCTCAAGCTCCGCACATTTTCGAATATTTTAGACCCTGCATCGGAGCCATTTCATGGAATACATTTCCAAATTAGATGTTACACTTCCCTTTTTATGCCTCACTAATGTGATAAAAATTAAAATTATGGAAGAGTACGGATGGAAATTGTGATATTACAGAAAACAATCTCAAAGAGAAGAATTTTTGTGACACTAGGGCTGAAAAAGAAACTCCACAGTTACGATGACAGCAGCGGCGGATCCTGAAAATGTCTTTAAGGGGGGCGATATACCAGTTACATACATGGATTCACAGTAATCGAAAAGTTATTCACAAATTCTTTTTCATTTGTTAAAAAACAATTAAAATAAGAATATAATGAAATTACAATTTTTACTGGGTCGATTTGTAAATGTAAACCTAATATTTTTTCGGTTCTGCATCAGCTCTAGGGGGGGGGGGGGGACGATCGTCACAATCGCCCCCTCCTGGATCCGCCACTGGACGAGTTACCGAGTGTAAAAAGATGGAAGTTTACCGTCAAAACGAGAACGCTATCATTCATTATAACTAAAGAATTTACATTGACAGACTATATGTCTCCAATAGGCATTTTATCAATTTGATTTTAGCCATCACATGCGCTGTTCTCTTTTGAATTGACACCTGCAAAAGTGAATAAAGCGGATCTAAGGTTTTTTAGGTGGCTTTACGGGTAACAAACGGCGATTTATCAAGGATATAGCGCTATGCATAAGACATACTTGAAGCGATACAACGCTTTATAATCAAATTCAGGATGCAGTCCACGATTCATAGATCTATAACCAAGAAATTAAAATACTGCAAAACGGAATATATATATACATCAACTTTCGAGATTCCTAATTTAAACTTGAAGCACTCTGAAATGTATTAACTCACCTGTTAAATCACCAACGGGTGATCTTTTAGCCGAATCATTTAAATCGATTAGTAGTTCCCCTTCCATTGCTGCCAGAAAACCTAATTACACGAAATTTAAAATTACAAATAATATACTTTACATTTGTTACCACTAGAAAAAACTTTGTCTCGTCATATAGTATAATATTCATATTAATCCACTTATTATGAGATTTAAATAAAAATGGCATAGTAACAAATAACGGTCACACGAACAAGAAAACTGGTTTGCGTTATTTGGCGAGCAATCATACTTACGTTTATTGTGCGAAAACTATGAATCTGCAAAACTATTACATCGCTGTTCAAATAAAACTATAATATAATCAAACGCCTTCCGACAACTAATTCTATTGTTCTTTCGCTATTCAACACAGTCAAATCAAATTACAAACCGATGCGAAGCTAACGCCACCAACCCACCAAGTACAAAAGTTATGAAACAATGGAACGTAATACGCGCGTACTTTGTTTTTGTCCGGCTTGGGGAAGGTAAACAAATCATAATTATGGCAAAAAGTTACTTACTATTTAGGAGAGGAAAATTTCTCTTCACTGGCTTGCTGCCAATTTCTATAGATGACCCTGACAAAATGTCACCAAAATCTAAAACAGGAAAGCAAGTGGTTGAGGAGATGAAAAATGAAACTGGTTGGAATAGATTACGAAGGATGTTCGTTGTTGAGTACGTCGTGCCCCTTTTGGAAATATCTAGTTCATCTTTCCCTTTAACGTAGAGTGACTTTTATTATTATATTATCATGGCAGTGAGTTTGACAACCTGAGTCCTGAACTCACAACTGTAACACATGCTAGTATAATGGGCTTATTTGTGGGAGCATGCTATGGAGGTTTGAACCGATCGAAAGCAGCTTATTTCGATTTTTTAGCAAAAAACCAAGCTACAGCATTTAGAAGCCATTTGGATGCAAAAGTGAGTCAGAAATTTAATATTTTTAATGTACAGAATTGTGCTTCTTGGTGGGGAATTAAAACCAATGAAATTTTGCTATCTCTTATTTATATTTTATCGTTCAAAGTGACAACGATGACCGAAGCATTCAATATTACAGAAGTGCGTTCCACCCAGTCGGTTGTACTTTAGTTGACATAATGTTAATTTCGACGTTATAATAAGTATTTCTCAATTTAATAAAATAACCTTGTGTTTTATTGAGATGTTTATATGTTGTAGAATGAAATTTGTGTCACCCAAGAATCGATTTTATTATCGTCTTTATTTTGTATTCTGTTTAAACCATTATTGTATAGGCACATTTTTATTCAGTTCTTAAAAATGCCAATGGAATGTATGTATTTGAATTTATCTCTTTAGAAAAAACTGCAAGACCAGGTTACCATTGGTATGGGGAAAGGAGCCTTTCGATGGGGATGGAGAGTAGGATTATTTACTGGTTCCTACATGTGAGTTATTAAAACGTTAATAGATAGTAAACTAAAAATGTAAAATAACTGGCAAGTTAAAATTTAGTAATTGCGTAGATTAAAGAAAATATATTGTTTTTGAAATTTATTTATTATCTGTGCATTACCACTATTTTGAAGGTTATTTACAACTGGTATAGCTACATACAGAGGAAAATCGGGAATATTGGAACATGTGACGGCTGGAGTGATAACGGGAGGGTTGTACAAATGTAGCCTTGGCATGGGAGGTCTGGCTGTTGGAAGTATTTTAGGTGAGTCAAATTAAGAATTCAGGGTATTGTCTAAAATGTTTTGGATTCTTTTGCCAGATAGATTTTATTTTACACCTATTGAGTATTATTGTTGTTCTTTTATACCTTAAAAATCCAATGCATGGGTACTAGTATCCCCTTATCTTCAAACTCAGTCAACAATTCTCTTTATTCTCTAATGCATATCTCCTTTTTAGCTGTTCATCCCTGAATTAGTTAGTGTTGCAAATCATTCTTTTTCATATTCTGCTAGCTTGTCTTCATCCCTTCAGCATTAATCTGTATCCTGATTTAGCTGAAGCATTTTTTCTGTCTTATACAGTAATGCTGCCTTTCAATCATATAACTTCATGTTTTTTATTTTATATCCAGTCTACCATGTAATCCATGCCTTTTGAGCCTCAATGCTCTTTTGTGCCCCATGAAGAATCCTGTTATGTAATAATTTTTATGAAGCGTTTATTTAGATCTTTGATTTTAAAATGTTTGCTGATATTCTCGTTCATCACCTGTAAAGCCTTTCCTCCAAAATGTTTGCCAACTCACCTAGTGATAGTTTCTTTAGCCTCTTTCAGTATCATTGATAGGAAAATGTTCTTCTCTACTTAACCACTCATCTGGGTATTTAATTTTACGAAACTGGAGGTGGGCATTTAAATTGCAATTGAGGTGAATCAAATCGCAAATCAATTAAAAAAATACGTTAATTATTCAGTATTTGAGTTGTTTATTCTTAAAATTTGTGTCATAAACTATTTTTACCACAAGAAATAAATGAAAATGTTGATATTTATTATTACAATGAAAATATAATTTGTTAATAATATTTAATGGACAAATTCCTAAAATATGGTATAAAGACATTAAAAATTTTAACAATTACTAAGTGATTAAAAAATAAAAATATTATAGAAAACAAATGTTGTTAATTTTAAAATTAGGGTAATGGAAATGCAACTTGCAAAGCAAAGTCAGGGTTTAAATACGAGAAGCGTATCTTTTCCAAATAAAGAAGTGAAGCCCATTTACTGTTGAGATGGTAAACTAAAAGGCAGCTATTTGCTGGAGAAGCTGCGTGATGGAATATTACGACATACCCATAGCAAACAGCTGAGAAAACAGCATGATGTATATATACGGCATACCCAGATGAGTGGTTAAACTTTTTTATCTAACATAAGTTGCATTATTCTTTGAATTTCAACTCCTCAAATAGGGAATAAAATGGCAAAAAAATTGAAAGGCTCTTTTGACCATTCTTGATTCATATACATCTTGTCTGTATAATTTGGCTAATTATCATTGTACAGTCTACATCTATTTATGAAATTGTCCTTTGTAATGTCTTTGAATTTATTTTGCAAGTTAAATAAATAATTATGTTAATGAACTCAGATACAGAGATTTGAATTGATGAATATTTGAAGGACTTGGAGGACATTTTCTCGGAAAGATGCATGTCTTTAATCTTTAGCTAAAAAGAGAAGAAAATAATATTTAAATTTATTTTATGAAATCACGTTTTGCAAGCACTAAAAAGTAAATAAATTGCTATTTCTATTTTGAGGCATAGGTAGATCCCACCCAGTTGAGTTATTGGGGCACCCAGGCAATATATATTTCTGCACCCCAGGTCATAAATTTAACCTCTGCCCTTTCCGGAAAAAAATAAAAATAAAATGAAATAAAAATTATGTAAGAAGAGTTTAAATATAAAAAGTAATTGTATTCAAAGTGATATTTATTCCATTTATAAGCATATAAAAACATTGCTTATGGTTACCTATTTAAATTAAAGTTTACATCTTGCTTTTTTCTGCAAAAGCTTCAATGACATCAGTGTAATCAATATTTATTGTATGATCAGTTTCAAATGATCAAATTGCCAATGAATTTAATCGACGTTCACACTTTAAATAGCAAAAAACGTTTTTTGAAGACAACAAAGTGTATCACCGACACACGTCACACATGAGGCAACTGGGCAACACCGAATGGTGAATGGTCAGTTCAGTACACAGTCCGATAGTGATGAGTGCGCCGCCCTGGTTGCCAGTGGTTGCGGCTGTAGCATACTACTAGTGCATCGTGTCATACTCAATTGTGATCAATTACGATTCATTGGCTAAAGTAGCGGGATATATTTCGCGAATTTGGATTAGATCGTTGATTTATATTGCGGAATTTCAATGGTATATTCAGACATATTCAAAATAATTTTAATAATTTATGCAATTTAAAGCGCCCCATTTTCTTTGGTGCCCCTAGGCAATTGCCTAGGTTTGCCTATTCCTAGATCTGCCTGTGATCTCTATTTATTTCTTTTGAATGTCTTGTAAAAAATGTTTACTTCTTTTTACATTATAAAAATAATTAAACTTTTGTTATGAATAAACGTTTACAGAGTGCAAATTTCATTATTACTATTTCAATATTACTATTTTGAAAGATAATGTGGTTCCGCAAAAAAATTGGGTTTGCAAAAGGGTTCTGCAACTGTAACAAGTGTAAAAGCACTGATGTAGAGAGATATAGAGATTATGAGCCAGGTATTGAAATTAATTGCTCTCTTTCAAGGTTTTAAGTATTCTTTGTATTATATTTTGTCGTTCATAAGATAATTTTATGAAAATCCTTTATTTCTAATTCTTGACGCAAGAACCACATCACCATATCCATGTTTTTATATGTTAGTTATAGGTGCTCTGTTCGAAGTATGTAGTGTGAAATTATTTATTATGATAATGTATATTGCAACACTTACTGAACAGGAGGTACACTAGGAGGAATTGCTGGAATCTGCTCATACTCTTTATTGAAACTCACTGGATACTCAATGGAGGAAGTAATGTATTGGAGGAAGCATTGGAGAGATACTAGAAGGAGGTAAATAATCTTATTATGCTGTGAAATAAATTAAAAAAGTTTTTTCTCTAAGGAATGCCTTTCTACTTAATGTATCTTATCCTAATCGTATCCTTTCCTAATGATGACTTTGCATAGCTTGACATTTCTAATTTGGAGCAATGGTATACACCCACTCCCCGCTTAACGCTGTTCCGCATTAATGCTGAAAATAATTTAATACCTTTTTCCGAATTGCACCCGTGCATTCCACATTAATGCTTTTCAAAATTTCTGGTGTAATTTACGAAGTCCACTGTGCAGCGCCTCTGCGCATTTACAACACACAAGATGTCAGTATTTGCAGTTGCTCGATGGTTCTGTGTACACTTGTCCATTTTTTTGTAGGCCAAAATATAGAGTAAACTTTGTTTAAATTATTTTCCCTTTAAATAAAAGACCATAAGTGATAACCGGCGGTCAGAGGAGAAAAAGAGGAAAAACAACTCTCGAGGTTAAATGAGAGGTTTTATGGCGACTAAAAGCTGGAGAGCGCCAACATTTGTGTTTTTCACTCCCTTTTCGATTGTTGTTTTTTTAAATGTAATACCAAGATATTTGAATTCTTCCTTTATTTGGTCTCATTCCATGTTCCTTTCTTTATCAAGCACATGTGATAATTCTTTTATGAATCGATATTTCTTTATCGAAACATAGTAAGATTTCGATCGTTTCGATATACGATTTTGTTTTTGTGTTATTGGTTGCCTTCTCTTACTTGAACAGTATCTTCAGTCATGATGCTTATGTTATTATGTTGCGAATAGCGGTTTCCGTTAGCGCTCGATTTTCCTGGAACCAATTAAGAGCGTTAATTGGGGAGTGGGTGTATTGAAAAGGAGCTGAGCTTTCATTGTGGTTAACTCTATTTGATTCGTTTAGTGATGTTTTGTTCTACATCATTATTTGTAGCCAAATTAACAACTTTAATCGAGGATTCTCTGTACTTCCTTTTTATTATTTTATGGTTATTATGTTTCTCCATTTGTCATTAGTTGTAACCATAAGGCTCGGATATTTTCTTTCTCTTCTTTGTATTGCCTGTTTTGTATCTGAATTGATTTCTCTAGTAGCTGTAATGGTAAAATCAGAGCATGATAAGTTATGAATATTGTTTATTAACCTAAAACAAACATCGTGCTGAAACACTATCAAAATATCATCTTCAACAAGCTTCATTAATTCTAATGATGATGATGGTAAATTAAATCATATAGTTAGTCATGCCTATATGGGAAATTTGCTCAATATTCATGGAAAGCTCAGATCTCATGGTTTATAAATGACTGTGTGTGCATGTATGTATACGAGTAGTAGACACAATTTAAAAAAAATATAGTTGTAAATTGATGTAAAAATTATAGCTCTAGTTAAATAGTACTGTATAAAAGATTATATTGACTAATTTGTCTTATCTGAAATAAGAAATCCACCTGGTTATTTACATTTTTTCTAGGATGATTAATGAAGGCTTAGCTGAAGAACATGAGAATATAAATTCGGATCCTCTAGTAAAATCTTACTTGGATAAACAAATTATATCAGATGTATTGCCAAAAGATTAGAAGTCAAACTTCGAGGAAGATGCCATAGTTAAAGTTTTAGTTTCGTTCACTGAGTTAGCATAAAAACTACCGTATTCACCCAAATCCAAGACGAGTTTTTTTTTAATTTCAGCTTGCAAAAACCAAGGGTAATCTTAAATTTGAGTATGAAATGCTATACCCATAATATATCATGGTCAATTCACCACACGTCTATTTGTCACATGACAAACTCGTGCGCTAATACATTGCACGACAAACTCATTGCTCGACAGATGTCACAAGACAAATTGGAAGCCGAGATGCTATGACTGATGTACAGCAGATTTGTTGGGTTGGGAGTCATCCCCTTCCATACACCATTAAATGTGTCTCACCTTGCATAATTTGCAAAGAGAATTACGATTCAATCTAGTATTATCCAAATATAAAGAAAAATTTTGTTGTGAAAAAGTCTCTCTCCTTGCCATACACCAGTCATGGTGTCTCATTCCAGTTTGAGTGATGAATTGATGGGCTGCAAATTTTTCGTGCAATGAACTGACCTCGACGAACTTGTTGTAGAACCATAAGAAGTTTGGCTATGCATTTAATCGATGTTTTTTTAAACAAATGAAACAAGATAAAATAATTTTATCTACTAAAATTTTTCATTGCAAACTTATGCTCTGGATTTCAATTACTGGAGTATAAATATAAAAATACATTTTAAAAATTGCTTTTTTTCTCAAACAAAAATTTGTAACAAAGCATTTCAATTAATGAACAAACTAGTATATCTATACTGAATACGCGTGTTTGAAATATACACCAAATATGTTCAGTGAGAAATATGGTTAAAATCTTTTTTCCTTTTTTGACAGTCTGCTAAAAGGGGGGGTCATCTTGGATTTGGGTAAATATGGTACTTTAATGCAAATGGGTGTGAAGCTGTGTATAAAAACCATAATTATAATTAAAAGTAACTATTTTGACAATGTACATTGATTTTGTAAATATTATCTGCAAATAAAGTTTTTATTGAACATATGAAATTTTGTATGAGATATAATTTATACAACAGTCCAGAACACATTTGAGACACATTTGTACACACAATACTTAAAATCTTGCAATTCAGAATTATAAATCGAACTTCACACATAACATGGCAAAATGTGACCAAAAATTTCATTGTGTTTATTGGTCTACATAGGAATCAATCTATCTTTAACTAATACATAATCAACAAGTTCAGAAAATTTCATAATAAGATTAAATAAGCTAGTAGATCAAAAGATGAAATTTTACTTAAATTTTCTTTGTATCTTAATATGAAAATTCTATGATTAAAATTTTCAAAATTCGAAAGACATTATATTCAAAGAATGGTAATTAGATACAGGACAGGACCCAAGAAAAGGCGTTTGAACACACATACCATAAAACACACAGTTTATAAACATGCAGTTTAAAAGCATACTGGGTGACAATATGTAATTATTTTATGATAAATCCTGCAGCAGTCACTTTTCAGTAAAAAACACTGCTGGACCTCGCAATCTTCCACATAATACAACAATTAGGTGTAGACATGCAGTATAACTCACAGCTTTTATTCTTTTAAAAGCAATCACAGTACAACTTAATAATAAAATATTTGCTTTTACATCTTACTACTTGAGGTGAAACTTCTTGTCTACAATCACAAGATTTCTCGATTTTGCTTCAGAAAACTGGAGCATATTTTCACTTCATTGGACTTTCTAAAATGCAAAAAATACAAAAATATGTCATACACCCATATGACTTTTTATAAATTATCAGACCTGAACCAACAGATGCTATCACTGCTTTGCCATTGCTAAGTGGCATAATTACAATGGCCATCATTGGTATCTATTATACCAAATGTTTTGAATTTTCTTGACAGTCACGATTCTTTCCACCTAACAGTGTGCTACAGTAGCAAGCTGATTAACTTTTAATAGGATCAAATGTTTAGTTTAACTATTCTTTTGTTTAGTTAATAAAGCATTTTCACCTTACCCAGTTGCTAAATATGATATTTTCAGGGAGAATGCTGAATAGTCTGAATTATCAAGATAATGCAGTCATATCTTGTTCCATATCACTTCTATTGACAGAAAATAGAAACTCTTATTATTTCACAGCTTATATGCGAGTTAACCTAAAACATCAATTAATTTAGTTTTAATGTCTACAACAACAGCAGTTTTGGTTCTAGTATTATTCAATATTCAAGCATACTTCACTTTGGAAACCATGGTATAAATATCAGGATAACAAGACTAATGTTGACATTTCTATAATAGTTACTACAGAAAAAATCTATCCAAAATGGTCTTAGCAATTACATAATCAGTGCTAGCATTATATCTATAGCACATATAAAAATTTACAAATACTTTCCTTGTTATTTACATTACACAATCTCAACTACCACACATTTCCAGCATTTATAAGATTTTGATTGACAGCATGTTCATAAAATTTTATGTTATGTGTTCCAAGCTGATCATGTAAAATTTCCACAAGTTTCTCTCTCATTTCAATAAGCTTAATAAGGATGAACCGTATTTTGGCAACATCATTTATAAACCCTCACCCTGAGTCCTAGTTCCATTATGTAATTCATTAAAATTGAAAGGAACTAGCAAATTTATGTTCGGGGGAAACTGAAGTTGCAATGCACAACTTCTAAAAGAAACTACAGGGTAGTTTAAGGGATGAAAATATCCCCGATTATATAAGTTAGGCAAAAAATTCATCTTTCATTTCCTTAAAATCAATCATGAAACAAACTGTTGCAAGTGGTTCGTATAGTAAGCCCTTATAAAGGGGAACACCTGGGTCAGTGACCATCTTGGCCCTTTGTTAGTCTCTTTGCTCCACGATTTGGAGGTCCCTTAGGCTTGGCAAACTTTGGTTTGTGGAGGTTCTTTTTAGGATGGAGCTCTTCTTGAAGGAAATCCTCAGTAAGTTCTGAACCAGAGTCAATCTCCATCTGAAAATATTTAATAGTGAAAAGACACAGAAATTGATTTCTCATTACATTTCATCACACATTTTAAGAGTAGATTTTGGTTAATTCTGTTACATATCAAGGAGTTGACCTTTCTGCTTATTATTATGGTTTAAATTTTAGTAAGGCTAATTATCCTTATAAAATAATGGCTATTCTTTTCAAATACAATGGCACAATTTTATTATGTGAATTATGTGTTAACAAGATGATCCAAACAACTTATGGTGCCTACTTTCATTTAATAATTATATTGGCTTTAATAGCTTTTATTTATTTATTTATTTAATTAAAAAAGGTCCATAAACAGCCAAATTTTGGCCTTTCACAATGGATCCGTAATATAACAACAAAATAACAAATAAAATAAATTAAATTAACAATCGTGGAACAGATATTAAATTGTTCCAAACAGGAAAATGCAAAAACAGAAACATATTCAAAAGCGTTTAGACAATAAGAATTATGGGGGTGACCGGGCAACTAGTGCAGAGAAGGATGAGATGGGGGAAAACATATCAATAACAGGGAACAAACGAACCAGGGAATTAAATGTTTGGGGCAATCGATAGAAGAGAGATCTTTTGGTGATGGAGAGTCGGCATTTAGGTAAGTGTAAGGGGTTGTGATTGCGGGTGGGACGAGGGGGGACGTGAAGAGAGAAGTAGGTAAGAAGTTCATTTGGTCGGTATTTACCATTCATTATTCCATGGAGAAATTTTAGGTCTGATGTTTTCCGACGCAATTGCAGGGAGGAAATACCCATCACTGAAAGCAATTCCTCGCGAGACAAGTTACGGTAAGTGGGGACTCGATGGCGCACGATTGCTAGGAAGAAATTTAGAGGGGCATTTAGGAGTTTAAGGTTGGTGGGAGATGCCGTGGACCATATAGGAGAGCAATATTCAAGTAGTGGTAGGACACAACCGGAAAAAACTGATTTTAATGCCTGAAGGTTGTTGATTTCTGTGAACCTGTACAACAGGCCAACAAGGGACATGGCTTTGGATGAAATTTTTCTTATATGTGAGGTGAAGGTGAGCTTGGAATCGAAGAGCACTCCAAGGTCACTGTGTGAGGAAACTTCGGGTATGGGTTGGGCGGAGTATAAATAAACTGAAGGGATGGGTTTGGTTCGAAGGGTGAACTGTATAAATTTAGATTTGGTGGGATTAACTTTAAGTTTCCATGCAGAGCTCCAATTAGAGATTGAATGGAGGGCAAGCTGAAGCAAGTGACTGTCATTGGAGTTGTCTATTTGCTTAAATATCTTGCAATCATCGGCGTATAACAGTATGTTGCAGGAATGGGGAAGAACGGAATCAACAATATCATCAATATATAAAGAGAAAAGAAGGGGACCAAGAACACTTCCTTGTGGAATACCGGAAGGAACTGGAAGGGAAGGGGAAGTAACGCCGTCGATTGTAACACGTTGAAATCTGTTGGATAGAAAACTGGTGAGAAGACTAAGAAGGGGTCCATGGATATTGTAACGATTGGTAAGTTTGTGAATTAATAGGATGTGATCCACGGTGTCGAAAGCTTTGGAAAAATCGACGTAACAAACGTCGAGTTGGGAAGATTGTTCGAAAGCATTGGTAATATGATAGTGAATGACGGAAAGGTTGGTAAGGCATGAGCTCCCGGGAAGGAAACCATGTTGATAGGGGGAAATGTAAGGGAGGATAAACGACAGGAGGCGGCTGTGAATAATGCGTTCAAAGAGGATGGAAAGAACAGGAAGAATAGATATGGGGCGGTAATAATCAATGCAATTTTTAGAACCGGACTTTAGAATAGGGGTGACATTTGCTGTTTTCCACTCCGTCGGGTAAGATCCATCGGAGAAGCATCTGTTAAATATTTTCGTGATAGGGAGATGAAGAGTGTTGGCCGTGCGTTTGAGGAATAGGGAACCGATGGTGTCCGATCCTGTGGCCTTATTTGAAGGTAAGGAGGAAAGAAGGCTTAGGACCTCACTGCGGGTGGTGGAAATGGTTGAGAGGGAGTGAGTGCAAATGGACTCAATGGGTGGTAAGGGGGATGAGAGAGAGGGTGTGGAAAAGTTCGAAGTGAACTGGTCGTTGAAAGCGGTGGGCCTTTTGTGGTTCGTGAATGACTTGGAATCGGAGCTCACAGTAAGGGGGATACGAGAACACTTTCTTCTGCCATTTATGAGAGTCCAAAATCTCTTGGAATTGTCTTTGAGATCTTCGGTGATTGTTTTCACATATTTGGCGTAGTCACGTCTGAGGAGCGTTCTCGAGCGGCTGCGAATTTTTGCAAACTCCGAGCGTGTGCGGGGGTTTGGGTGGGTCTTACTTAGTTTCCAAGCGGCTTCTTTGTTACGGAGGGTTGCAGCGGTCGCCTCGGACATCCATAGGGGTCGTCTCTTGGAAATCTTGCGGGAGGGAACGAGGTCACCAATGGCACCGTGGAGAATGTCGTAGAAAAAGGAGATGCTATCCTGCGTAGTCCCACACTCCAGGAGGTCCCATGGAAGGAGGGAGAGTGCACGGTTGATGACCTGCCAGTCAGCTTTGTTCCAAGCTCTAACGGTTCGGACAGGGGGTGAGGGCGACGGCGGTGGGGATCGGTAGGGTGGGGGTAGGAGAAATTCTAATGACTGGTGGTCGGAGGCGAAAATGTTTCTGCCGGGGATCATGACCTGCACGGGGACTGAGGAAATGATAAGATCCAACGTTGCCAAGTTTCGGGTGGGGTGGGAGTTGCATTGAAAAAAACCCAGACCGTTAATGAAATGGTCCAGGAAGAATTCATCATGAACACTTTTGGTGGAACCGTCAGTATGTGAGTTCCAACCAATAGACAGATTAAAGTCCCTGAGGAGAATAACATTGGGACAGAGTGACCGCACACGAATCACCGATTGGAAACAGCTCTCCAACACCGAAATGTTACTGTCGGGCGGGCGATAGAAACATCCGATAAATAGTTTGTTGTTAAATACCGCAGAATTATTCCGGGGCGAGTTAGTGGAACTACAACTTCGGTCCAAAGAATTTCACAATCCGTCTCTAAGTCACTTCTGCGTTTGGATTGGAGGGCGGAATGAATTGCCAATAGCACTCCGCCTCCCCTAGAACTGCGATCGCGGCGGAAAATGGCATGAGTTGGCGTAAGGGCTAATTCGTTATCGCCGACACTGTCACTAAGCCACGTTTCCGTCAGCGCTATTACTCTGAACTTGGCCAATTCCACAAGGTTTGTGGTGGCGGACGAGAGCTTGTTTTTAATGCTCCTGACATTTTGATAATAGACACTGTTACCAGGACCGGGGTTGGGATGCACATCACCAGCAAGAAGAATAAGGAAAAGAAATTTCCAGACCGGGGGAGGGCGCTTCATGGTCCCGGGTGGGGCGGGCGTCGTGGCCGGTGGTCGTGGGCGGGCGATGGTGAAAACACGGGGGAGCACTTTGGGAACTTTCCCTTTGCGGAGCGTCTAGCAGGCACGTCCGTTCACTACGACCGCTCTACTACTACTCTACTACTAAACCCATCGCGGATATGTAGCTCTTTGTGTTCCCAAATTTCATAATTTAGCGTTATAAAATACTACAAATACATTCAAACGGAATATTAAATTGATCATGCATATTTGTGCAGCAAAAATAATGTGTGCACGTATTAGAATATACCGAACCTGAATCCAACAATAGTTGTTCCTATGACAACACTCTCATAATGAGTGATAAAAACTGCAAAAACGCCCATATTTATGCAAAATTCTAAGAAATACAACCCATAAGCAAAATTCTACGATAAAAACTAGTATCTTCATTCTTAGAGAATAGTACAAACCTCACTCTGATATTACAATTCTAAGATATTTTAATGTGCAAGAGAAAATTACCCTGCACGATGCATTCCAGATTTCCCATGTAAATCAAATGGGAAGGATAGTTGCTGGAATCGAACCCGGGACTTCAATCTTCACAACAAAAACTATCCTCGGGAGCTCAGCCCATGTAGCAAGAGATTTCCAACAAGTTTCATGAAAATCAGTCTATTGGTTCAATAGTTAATAGGGGTGGACAGACAGACAAAATGACAAAACTATAAACCTATTTCCATTCTGAAAAGTAGACTAAAAATAGGCTATGACCCAAAAATTTCAAAGTATAACTTTGAAAGCCTGTTACATTTATTTAAAATAATTGTGTAACATTTGTACAATTTTTTTGGCACAATTTGTTAAACATTCAAGCAGCATAGAACTGATATGAATGAATTCACAATATTGTAAACAGCCAGTTAATAACGAGCATTATAAATATAATCAGTAGTGAGCTGGACCTGGTTCGCACCAGTTCGCGCAAACCGTTTGTTAAAAAATTTTTGAAAATAAGAACTGGTTGTTAACTTTTTTGCTGGATGCTGATGAGAGCTCTCGGGCTCTCAACGTAGACCAAGGAAAACTTGTGAGGTCAATCATGCGATAGACGAATGACTCTGTCTACATGTCTTGAATGGCTAAGACGGGTCAGAACATCATTTTGTGCTTGAATGTTCTGAGATAAAAATCGCAACCATTTGTTTGTCTATTATAGCTTGACAGCCATGTGCTCTACATAATTAGTTGCCTTTGATTGGTTAATCCAGGTGCTTTCAGTGTGTTGGTTCATAAAATTTTATTTTTTAAAATTATTAGACCCTCATAATGAAGCTTCAAAAAAGTATTAGTGATTGGTTTCCCAAAAAAGTGACAAAGTCAGTAGTTCTAGTGCTGCAAATGTCCAACCATCTGAAAATGTGTCTTCAGTTGTCAAGTCAGTAGTCAATAGTTCTAGCGCTGCAAATGTCCATCTTAAAGTGTGTCTTCAGTTGTCAAGCCAGTAGTCAATAGTGCTAGTGCTGCAAATGTCAAAACATCTGAAAATGTGTCTGCAATGGGAGAGGATTTTCATGATTCTGAAAATTTAAATTTATTGCCTGATTGTTGGAATTCCAAGCAGGAACAATATTTTCTAAAAATATATGATGGCTTGGTAATTAAAAACAAAAAACTCGGCTTATTATTACTTATTACGCTAATAATTTCCAAATGGCTTTTTGGTTTTCTCTGTAAACTTGTTTTATATACACGAACTCTGGTATCCAAAGCGGATCGATGACTTCTCATCCATGATTTGACATATGTTAATGGGTTCCATAAGCTTAATGGTTTCCCCAACAAATTGATGATCATAAAGCATGAAATGTGTTTAGTTGTTAAAGTTGATCTTTTATCACTACAAATATTATTCATCAACAATGAACCTCTTTCTGCCTCTGCAGAACTTATTGCAATTGTGTTCATAATTTGCTTTGCTTTCCTTATTGTTTCTGGAGCAGGAAGATCTTTCAATTGAATGTTATTTTCTACATAGTCACAAAAATCGTTTAAATCAATTCAAATTTTAGGACTTTATTTAATTCATGAATCTTTTCTTCTCCAAGTTTCCAAGGGACTCTCACTTCTTCTAGGTTCCATGAAGTGGGGTCCATAACACTGAATAATTCAACAATTTTAGATGTATTATTAATGGGACCTAAGTTATCTTTTTTATACTTAATGTGTTGTTCATTTAATAATCATGCATTCATTTTATCAATTATGCACTCTATTACTTTTTCTCATGGCAGTGATTTAAATCTAACATTTTCTTCAAACTCGATACATTTAAAAGCATCACTTTGTGCCAGTTCGTTAATTTTATTTTCATGCATACCAAAACTATCTTTTAATTGTATTAAAAAATTAATTGTACGCTTGATGAGTTTATCTGCATTTGTTAAACTCAATTGTCTTCCTTGTAGTGCATTTGAGAATAATGCAAGTTCATCCAAAATGTCGATATGTCGATGCCAATTCTCTTATAAATGCTTTGTTTTTCAACCTTTTTTCCATGCCAGAAAACTTCTTATCTTTGGAGAAAAGCGTATAAAGAGCTGGATAAGCCCTCCAGACCGCTTTAGCAGATTTGAGGCTACAAGAAGCCCATCTTGGACCAAAAACACTGCCTATGAGGTTCGTCTTGGCAACACCCAGAAAGAATACGAAAAAGTCATAAAATTTCGAAAAGAAATGCATGTTTCTGACAAATTCTTCCGTGTAACATCTAAACATCGCAAGAATAAGATATTTTATAGTTTTATCCGTCGAATAAAACAAAAATGGAGAAACTCGGTCCATATTTAGATATTTTAATGAATGAAGGGCATAAACCTTGCACCTTGAAAAATCGAAAATCCCGTGTAAACTTATGGGAAAATAAAATAATAATTGTCTTCCGGAGTCGAATCCGGGACTTTTTCCGGGATGTTTCATTTTTCTAGAGACCATCTCATGGGGGTTTAACGATTGTGAAAGTTTCAGCTCTTAATTCCATTGAGAAATGTCCAAAAATACCGGGACAGACAGACGGTGACTTGAGAATTATTATATAAGGACTAGTGTAAATGCCCGTTGAAATTCAACGGGAAAAATGGAACTTAATATATTCAACTATATTGAAAGGAAGTGAGCTAAACCTGACACTTATACGAACATTAGATAAAATAGATGAACAGATTTTCACTTTAATATATTTTTTTATATTTAATAGTAAGACAATAAGAGTATACAATTTTTTAACTAACAAGGGAAGCCCCCAAGGTGTGACACTCGCATCGGATTGAGACTTTGCAGAATGAAAGTATATGTAAAATAACGGACTCGTGTTTCTACCTAGGTGCCAACTCGACGTCGTTTACGAGAAAATGCCCTTTGAAATCGCGATCCGAGAGTCAACGTAATAAGAACGTTAAAAGTCCTTTCATTATTATCAGAGGGAGGGAACTCTTATGGGATGATTTGGTTCTCGTCAGATACATCAAGTTAGGGCAGGCGCGTAGTTGAGCGCTGTCGTTGCTCTAATTTGAATGGTAAGACAGCCAATGAGTGAGCGCCAAGCCGAATTTGAAGTGATCATGTGATCATGTCAGGGGGAGGGAACTCTTATGGGGCGATTTGGTTCTCGTCAGATACATCAAGTTAGGGCAGGCGCGTAGTTGAGCGCTGTCGTCGCTCTAATTTGAATGGGAAGACAGCCAATGACTGAGCGCCAAGCCGAATTTGACGTGATCATGTTGAGAAGTTGTGACTGTTGAACTAGGTAACTGGGTAACTGAAAGTTTATCCGCCATTACGGGAAATCTTGGGAAAGTGTTATTTTTTAGTACAGGTAAGGATGTTTTGACTATAGAGGAGTATATGAATGAATGGTTAACAACTTCATATATGCTGGTGATACATGTGGCTCTGTGTGTGTTAATTAAGTTATTTTCTGTACGTTGCAACGTTTCCACTAGCTTGCAAAAATGAATCCTGCAGAGAAGATGGTGCATTCTCGTAAGTGCTACGCACTAAACTGCAAGCATACGAGGGGAACGACCGGAGATCTAAAGTTGAAATTACATTCGTTTCCTCGCACGGAATCTACGTAAGTACTATTAGCTATATTTGTAAAAATATTTTTGTAAGTCGACAGAATTATATGCAGTAATACCTCGATATATGAAGTAGAAGCGCTCCGTGAGTTGCTTTCGAGTATTGAAACAATATATCGATTAATTAATGTACTTCTGTATTTTATTACCTACAGTACTACATACTGTGTAATAATATTACGTACCGAGAAAAATAAAGAATGAGTTGCGTTTCTTTTCGAGATTAATCTTACTATGGTTGTGTTTACGTATGTGAAATTATATCGAGATTGCAATTTGGAACACACGAACCTTGTTCTACCGTCCAACTCAGCTTAGTTGTTATTTTTGATCCTTTAATAAGTGACTGAGAACGTTCTCTCGGATGTGTTTGTTTATTCCTAAGAAAGGCTGTGGCCTTATATCTATTGCATAATAAGTACCACCAATTTGACATCCTATACATATATGTATATGTCCTGGGATGAATAAAAATTATTATTGTTATGGGATTGCAATTTTTAACTTGAAACCTCTCGTTTCGAGATACGGCGAGTATATCGTGGACTACCTGTAGTAAAACGGTCACTTATTTAGTGTACAGATTATTCGCATATCGAGTTATTACTGTAGTTAGATATGTATCTCAGCATTTTCAACTTTAATAATAGTAACCATTTAACGAGATACTTAACTATGGCTTGTTTTCATGTGATGCATATCTTCACTTTAGGCTCTTTAGGAGCAAAGTTGTATTTGATGCATATGTTGAAGTGTTAATAATTCTGTAATGTTATCATTCCAGGTGCCGAGAATGGGTTGCAAGGGCAGGGAACCCCGCTTTATTTGATAGGCCCATTATGACACTGAACAAAAGAGCATATTTGTGCGAACATCATTTCACCCCGTCAATACAGGTCCTATGAAGAACGCAAATTGTTACGTGGTACTTCATATACTTAATGGTTGGTGACTAACTTGAATGTTTCATTGCTATTTCAATCAACATTTGCTTTGATTCCTATGCTTATTGATTCATTGAGACTGGCAAAAGTCACTTCTGTTCATACTTTGTCATGACTTGTATCTTTATTATTGTTATGATGTTTGTCTGGTGGCTGGCTTCTGCAGCTTTCATATGTTAATTATTCTTTCGTCTGTTACAAACATTCTACTGTATTATTTTTTCAATGTGTGCATGTTTCCTATATTTATTGAACAATAATTGATCTATGTGGTTCAATTCCATTTAATATCTGTTATATGTAAATATGTACAATATTTCTTCTGCAATAAAACTATTTAAATTTAAATTGTTATTCTTTCTATTCTCACCCATTACTCCTCTGGTTACGTTATTCGTAAAAAGGTTTGATTTGCTAAATAAATAAATTAGCGTCATTTATTGAAAAATAATGAATAAAACTAAATTGGTGTATGATTTTTGAAAATTGCGCTCGCCGTCTGTACGAAGCTGCCATTGGCTGCTGAAATTCGTCTGCTAGCTGCCTGTTCTCCGCTTCGATTGGCTGTAAAAATGTCATACGTCAACGCAACAGCAGCGCCAGCTAGCCATGCCTGCCCTAACTTTTTGTACTAGCCAGCTAAGACCACGATTTTAACATGGGAGTTCCCTCCCCCTGTTATTATCTAGGAGCGTTGGTCTAGGGGAAACGAGCTGGATTTCAAAATTTTTTGCCGGGGTTCGATTCCCGAAGGAACCAAATTTTTTTTCTGATTTATTAAAAAGTTTTTTTTTCGCAATTTCCAGCATATCGTCGATAAAACTTACACAACATTTAAAAAAAATTTATTCCATGCATTATAATTACTATTTTCTTCATCGTAATGCAGTTTTTGTTGCCCCAAAAACTGAAGATCACTCGCGAAACACGAACAAAGACAAACAATTACAATCGCCACTCCAAAATGTGCCCTCTAACAATAAATCGCTCAGCAATATTCTGACGACTGTGGTCGAGAGACAAGGACGTCTGCTTATAAGGCCACGAAAAACTGCGTCTAGTCATCTTATAATGTTGTTATTAAAGTTACGGTGTTGTTGTTAAAGGGATTAGTTATCATTTGCAAGTGTCAATTATTGTAATTATAATTGAAATTATGTCACAATACTGTTGGGTTATTTCGGTGCATTATTCTTCATTCCTCCTTTCAAATCTCGTCGTGTATTGATCATGATGGTAAAGCGAATGGGTAGTGATCCATAAAATTATGTTCGTGAAGAATTACGGTGAAGAATTACAGTGAAGAATTACGATGAAGAAAATAGTAGTTATAATGCATGGAATAAATTTTTTAAAAATGTTGTGCAAGTTTTATCGACGATATGCCGGAAATAGCGAAAAAAAACTTTTTAATAAATCAGAAAAAAAATTTGGACCCTTCGGGAATCGAACCCCGGCAAAAAATTTTGATATCCAGCTCGATCCCCCTAGGCCAACGCTCCTAGATAATAATGAAAGGACTTTTAACGTTCTTATTACGTTGACTCTCGGATCGCGATTTCAAAGGGCATTTTCTCGTAAACGACGTCGAGTTGGCACCTAGGTAGAAATAGGAGTCCGTTATTTTACATATACTTTCATTCTGCAAAGTCTCAATCCGATGCGAGTGTCACACCTTGGGGGATTCCCTTGTAAGTTAACAACATCTTTGACGTTTTATTCCAAAAAAATTAGCTATTATGGATTCACCAGATATGTTGATTTTCTGTATGAACAACAATGCTGCTGATCGCCAAGGGAACGTTTCAATAAAAATGCAAAATTTTGACAAATTTTTGAATATTTTAGCTTAATGTGAGCGAATTCGATTCGAAAACAAAAATCGACGATAAGAATACGAATCTTCATTTAATTTCCTTTAAAATGGTTCTTATCCAAAGATCGTGCGTCAATTACTTCTGATTTAATTTTGTAAAGAAAATAAGTCTGCAAGCGTGAAAGAGGTATATTTAAGATCCCTCTTATGGGAAATCCCATATAGCGTTCCAAACTACAGATTAAGGCTTTTATTAATAGTTTAATTAATTAATTATTAAAAGTTTAATTAATACTTTATTTTTGTGGAAAAGAGAGATTTTTTCTCATATAGTTATTGAGGGACGATAGAACGCGGATTCTAAATTTGTTTGCAAAATGGACGTGCAATCTCCTAGAAAAAAAACAACTTTTTCCAAATATGGCCCTCATTTAACTGGAATTCTTATGCGGCCCTTGCATGACATTCATTTCTTTAATGCGGCCCTGTCGCCTCTTCGAGTATGACATCCCTGCTATACGAGGATATGCTATGCTTAAGATTCAGAAGAAGTTAGCGTGTAAGACAGAGGGGCAAAGCGAGCGCAAAAGCGGATTTATTTGAAAAAAATCCAAAAAGAGGACATTAAAATTACATTTTTACCCCATCCTGCTGACCAATAGAACCTCCACAAGAAAACGTACACAACGAGACAGAACAATGAATCGTTTGGCGGAAAAACGAACTCTCTAGCTGCTTTCGTTTAGGAGTTGGCGCGTCAGACAAGACGGACAAACCGAATTCATAAGGGGATTAAAAAACCGCTAAAAATTGACAAGACAATACTAAACCAAGTAAACATTTCTGAAATGCCGTACAACATCTTGTTAGTTTCAAAACTTGAATTACAGTAAAATTCTTTTTACCCAGCATGTTCGGGACCATAGAGGGGCCGGATTAGATGACGTGCCGGTTGGAAGCTCGCGTCTAGAATGTAGGCTACCCGCGCTATTTTTAAAAGATCGTCCAGAATGATGTCCGGTTAACACAATATTTAATACTGTAACAGCTATTTATTGTATATTTTATTTTTTTTAATGCAAGAGAACTTCATTACATATTAATTACATAACAAAACGGTCCAGTGCCAATGATATTACAACTCGCTTTCTCTCCATTTCAAGGCTAGTATTGATGCCATTATAAAAGAATTAAAACATTTCACAGAGCAATAAATTGCAAAAAACACTTGTAAGTATGGTGAAATTGATTCGCAGTATATCATACTGGAGATAGAGAACACTAGTTGCGGTCACCAGACCTCCTGTTTTCCCCCGACGCATCCTTTGGGAACGTCCGGTTGGGTTTCATCGTCTTTACCCGAATAATTCACGCACTTCTTAAAAAAATCTCGTAACTGAAAAATTGGGTGCGTGAAATGCGCGCGGTATTATGCCGATCGACCAGTAGGGGAAAATTTTGACACGACTACCGCGCCCATTCGTATTACACGTAAGCAATTTCTACGAGAATCTAGGTATCTGTACAGGATTTTGTTTTCCGAATATTACATCGTCTTATATTGAGTAAGAATAGAGTCCGTGAAATATATATATATATATATATATATATATATATATATATATATATATATATATATATACATACATATATACACATACATATATACACACATACATACACTAGCGTAATTGCCCATAAAATATGACGGGTATGTGCGGATTATGTATTGAAATTAAGGTACTTCCCATTCTTCCTCCCTTACTCTGTCTCCCTACTATTCTCTTCCCTCACTCGCCACCTATTCTCACTCTATCCCTCGTATTTTCTCTCTTCCTTCTTCCCATTCTCCATCTCTCTCTCCCTCTTATACTTCACACTCTCTTCTCCCCATCCTCCCTCTTCCTCTCATTCCCCTCACTTTCTCCTTCTCATCCCCCCTCAAATATGTAGCTATATCTCTCAGCATGATATACGTAGATACAAATCTTACATACAAAATATTCGGAGGAAGTGCAATATATCTATCCCTCAAAATAGCGCCAAGAATGGACATTTATTTCTTAAATTACCATCATCATCATGCTTCTGTCCGAAGACAGGGTTTAACTGAATCGCTGCCTCTCTTTTATACCTCTATAAGTATTATATCCCTGCTTTATATTCTCTAATATTCCTATTCTTTTTCTCCCTCTTCCTCTTCTTCCACTAATTTTTCCTTCTAAGATCGTCCTTTGTAAACACTGTCTTCTCAATATGTGCCCTATCCAATTTGCTTTTCTTTTCCTGATTGTTCACCATGTCAACCCTAAATAAACAAATTCTGATTTGCTCGTTATACAAATTTCTGCCAAATTTCAATTTTCTATCTAGCAAGATTTCCCCAAAATAGGTGAATTAAGGTTGATTCATACTTAACGACACAGGGCGGTGACGACACGACAACAGGAAGGTAGGGTATTCACGCATGACGACACGACAATTACACCAGTCTCTGTTCTTCTGTTAGCGAGAAAACCAATGCACCCGTCCACACTAGGACGACAAGACACGACCGAGGATTCTTTTTGAGCATTGTCGCTGTCGTGTCTGTGGCGCGTCGTGTCGTTGCCGTCCTAGTGTGGACGGGTGCATTCTCGCCAACAATCCGAAGCCTTCGTGTCGTTGTCGCCCCTTGTCGATAAGTGTGAATCGGCCTTTAAACGTTTAACACGAGGAATTTGTAACTGTAAGCGAAAAACAATGAACGGAATAAGAAACCTTGTAATTTTTCCTTTAAAATGGTCTAAATCTAAAGGCCCATGAGTCCATTCTTTCTCATTTTAATCTCCAAAAGAAGAAAAGCCTGCAAGTAAAAAAGTCGATTTTTACGTGCTATGCAAATCATCCCCTGGAGTCGAACCCTGGACGTTTTTCGTAAATTTTCCTTCGTCATAGCATTTTCGTCGGAGTAGATTATCTCTGCCAAATTTCAAGATTATATCGGAATATTTGATCGAGTTATTCGCGTTTTAAGTATATTCCAGGAATCAGGAACCCAGGAATCGGAGGTTTATATATATATATATATATATATATATATATATATATATATATATATAAAAGATAGATTATAATTTACTACTGTTATTTTTGTACTGCTGCTTTTATACAAATACTACGTCCTCTTTCCCCATTTCTGTTCATTTCCATTCTCTTTTCCTTCCTCCATCCAGCTATTTAATAGATTCAGTATATGTGCTATGCCAATGTATCAAAGTCTGATCCGTATTAAAGAACTAAAATGGTGCATTTATTAAGCATAAACATGGGACCAAGAATAGAATTCAACAATTGGGGCAACAATGGCCCAATATAAATAAAATGCGTGAAAACGTGAAAATATCATATTAAAACGTATCTTTTAGAGATATACGAATGAGATTAACATTTTTTCTTCGCATAACTAAGGTAAATACCTCATCCTTGAGTTATTTTAAAATGCAAACGAAAAAGTTCTGCATGTCAAGGAATGGCTTTTTGTGTATTTTATATGAGGCGCCTAGAATCAAACCCGCCAAATCCATTTTTTATATAAATTGAGTTAGACACGTTTTCTTATGGTTCTTATAACGAGGAATTCAATAAAAGCGCTATTTTGCTTCAAAACCTGTCACATCTATGCATAAAATTAGGTCCAAGTAGAGAATCAAGTTCAATAACCGCCACATCCACACGAGTTGAGCGTCATCTTAGTTTGACCTCATTTTTTGCATAGATGCGACAGGTTTTGAAGCAAAATAGCGCTTTTATTGAATTCCTCGTTATAAGAACCATAAGAAAACGTGTCTAACTCAATTTTTATAAAAAATGGATTTGGCGGGTTTTGATTCCAGGCGCCTCATATAGGCGCGCATGTATAACTACGATAAATTATAAGATGCACTGCAAAAATAACTATGAAAATAAAAATAGTTAATTACCAAAAATTTCAATGTAAGCTAAATGAAAAGAAATCAATGAAAAAGACGATATTATAAAAAATTCGGGCGCCTTCTCTCTCTCTCTCGTACTAAAGCATTCAAAGCACGCTTTCCCTACGCATCTAGTATAAGGACGACAATACAATCTCGAGGTTTAACAATGACACGGTCGGCAAGGCAACATCGTTAACAAGCTTAAATTTTTCCAATAAATGTTTTTAAACGTATAACTTGAGCGATTTCGAATCGTAGGCGACATGTGCCGATAAGTATAAGAAACGATATTCATTTTTCTTTAAAACGATCAAGTCCGAAGATCGTAGGTCAATTCTTTCTAATTTTAATTTTCAAAAGAGTTAAAGCCTGTAAATCGAAAAATCGAGTTATCTTATGGGAAACATATTATCAACTAGAGTCGAACCCGGATCTTTTTTTCGTAAATAGCTTTTACTATAAGAATCAAACATTCCTAGCAAATTTCAATCATCTACCTGGACGGAAAGTTTGTCAAAACGTCAAAAATGTTGCGATCGAGCTTCAGATTTCACTCAATACGAATCAAAGCAGCGTTCCGGAGGACGAACCAACGGACGGACAGAATAAGGATATTATGTATATAATTCCTGCCAATAGAGAAAACATTTATATCTTTTAAATTTTTATTGTCATTTGTAATAACGCAACAAGTTTATATTGTTGTACATATTATACATTTCTAGAATTCATAATGCATTGTACACTTTTTGTCCATATATGGAAAACTAAATTGATCATGCGTATTTGTGTGGAAAAAAATAATGCACAATACTACCAACTCCGAGTCCAACAATAGTCATTGCAATGGCAACACTCGTAATGAGCGATAAAAACTGAAAAAAGCCAGTATTTACATGACATTCGAGGAAATACGGTCGATAAGGAAAATTCTACGATAAAAATTAGAATCTCCATTCCTTTCCTCAGAAAATAGTACAAATCCCGCTCCGATATTACAATTCTAAGATATTTTAATGTGCAAGAGAAAATTACTTTGCACAATGGATTTCAGATTTCCTATGTAAATCAAATGGGAAGGATAGTTCCTGGAATCGAACCCAGGACTTTCAATCTTAGCAACAAAAATTATCCTTGGGAGCTCGGCCCCAGGAGCAACAGATTTCTACCAAGTGCCATGGAAATTGGTCTATTGGTTCAAAAGTTAATAGGAGGGACAGACAGACAGACAGAAAGACACAACAATGAAACTATAAGCCTATTTCCATTCTGGAAAGTAGGCTAAAAACGTAAAAAAACAGTTTGAGAAAATATTTACACTTACAGAGATGTGGGTCCAAAACTGACCCCTGGTGCAAAACAATGTTTGCTTGCATGAAGTATAGAGAAGCGAGAATGCTTACCCTGCATATGTCCTTGAAGTCTACCTAAATGAATCTATTGAGAGCGGTAACACCATAGTGTGTGTATTCAAGTCTGAATAGGGTGTGATCACATATTTTGTTTACATCAATCACTACAACAATTCAATAAGTAAACAATAATTTAAAAACCATATATTTTTCTTCCTTGCTCTTATATGATCTGTGAGGTATAGATTAAGACATTTATTCGGATAGAGGATAACATTTACCACAATAAGGCGTTGGGGCCATATAATTACGACTTATAGTTTCAGAGATAAACATTCAAGAACCGCCAAATGTTTCGATGTCGTTTTATGTGTATTTCCCATAAAGATCACCTTTGAAATCTCTGTGTACTCAATTTATGGAGTATACCTTTCCTTCATTTCTTTTAATCACAGCAGTTATCGTAGGATCTCTCCGCTCCGAGGTTGAAGTTTTAATGATCAACATCTTAGCACAATGCTCTCTTTAATAATTTCTTTATATCAACTATATATAACGACATTGATTTAATTATGAAATACAAATAGTTCGAAAATTTGATGGTAAGGAGAATGACAGTGCCGGGAGGAAGAAGAGGAGGGGAAACCTTTAAGTGGTTAACTATATGCTGAAATTAGGAACAATGCGATTCCCCTTGACGACGAAAGTTTAACCCAAAAAATATGCCGAATTTTTGTCTTCAAAATAAAAATGTGGACAGATTTGATGCATATTTAAAAATCTATAGCAGGAAACTGAATCTTCATTCTTTTAGGCATTGTTTGCTACAAATCCCATAATCGTTCAATGACTATAAGTAATTTTAAAATGTGATTGAAAGTAATGCTGGGGTTGGTCAAAGGCAACGTTACGCGTGATGATGATATAATGATCACCATTACATTTTTATGTTATGTAGAGAAAAATGCACGTCTTTGTATGCTTTAATTGTTTCTCTGATTTAAGCACAAAAATATACCTCATGTTTGGAATTCATTAGCATCAAGAGTAGTTTGGAAATATGGATTAAATCTATTTACATTAGTTTTTATGAGAAAAATTCCCTTGCTTAATGCGGTTTCAGTTAGTGCTGTTTTTCACTAAGTGAGGGATGCCTAAGGTTTCATTGAAAGAAAATTTGAAGGTTGTAAAGGAAGGAAAGGAATGCAGTTATATGAGAATTTAATATGGAAGAAGGTAGTGGATGATGCAGAGAACCTGATTTTACTACAGTTGCAGACCAGTGCGTTAACAGATTAATAATGGAGATAATAATAATTAAGTTAAAATTAAATCAATCTAACCTTTTTACCGATTTCTAACCCAATGTCATCCTCTATGGCAGTAAGTAATGGAGCCTTGCAGCTACTATACAACATCCGCTCTTTAATTGAGCAAGAATATCCCGGCATGGAATAAATGAACACTGAAAGAAAACAAATATGAATCGATGATTAAAGACACTTAACAAATGAGAAAATGACATTTTTCAGCAAATGCAAATTCATCAGAATTAAAACAATTTGTTGGTTAAAATGTAAGGCAAAGTGCATACCAATTGTCTCCAGGAGATCACCTTCATGAGTGTGTTTAAAAGTATACAGGTGGTAACGGGCAACATCATTTGGCACCTTTCCAGCTAAATGGTCCAATCCAATAGTATCGCAGTCGGCAAGATGGATTTCCTCTTTCTCGAGATCTTTAAAAATAACAAAGTATATTAGTCAAAATACATAGAAAATAGTCATTATTTTGTTCTGCAAAAATGTTTTAACAATTTACTTGTATAAAAAAGCACCCAAGTAGACAATTCCCCTATCGAAGAGGCGAGAAAAATAAATCAGCAGGGATCTTTACACAAGAAATAACCTCAGGCCCATTAAGGTTAAAAAAAGATGCAGAGGAAGGCAACAGTTAGTGTGAGTTATAGCTTCAGTTTTGCAGATTGTTACTTGTCTTATTTGTTCTTCTTCACTAATAAACTTCGGTCTGAATTACTTGCGTTCTTTTACTGCTCATTTAAGAGACCATAAGTGGTAAATAACGTTTATTAAAAATGTTCGATATAGGCTTTTGCAGCCTGTAATTTAGGCTAGCATCACATGAGTGTTCCATCGATGGAACATTTGTTCACTGTGCATCTATGTTCCAGTGCATTGTGTGCTGGTCGCACAGGTGTTAGTTTGATGCATGTTTCTCTCTCACTGCATTTTCTTTAGTATTGATCTCAATTTGTGGGACTATAGACAAATTAGTAAAAGAGCTGCATTTGTGTATCTTGTACACCTTTGTTCAAAGAAAAATGTAACAGAAAGTGGTGGGCACACCCGATAAACAGTGAAAGGCGTTTATGTGGTGCTTTCTATATCTTGTATTCATGGTTGAGAGGAGATGAGGTGAATTTTCATCTGATGATGAACTTCCCACCAAAATAAAGGACCAAGTATTATAGCATGACACAATTATGAGACTTTTGATTCATCCGGCAGAAATGTTGGCACTAACTCTATGGAAAGTTCAGACCCTGTAAGTATATGCATCATGTACACTACCATGCAGCTCAAGAGCATAATTATAAAGAATTTATAAAAAAATACTGTCTATTGACATTTCCATTCTAAACAGTTCAAAAATTGAGATGGAACAAGAAGTTGCCTTCACAGAGTACAGAGCACAAATAAAATATAGTGATGCAGACAGTTTGGCATGCTTTAACAACGGTCATCTGACAGTCTCCACTACTTCCTATGTAATTCTAAAAGGTATATGGACAATTTGTGTCAGTTATTTTAGAATAAGATGTGTTGGGTCAATGTCTATGTTGCATTAACTTTCAAAGGGTGGTGCCATGTGACATGAACAATACAATCCCATGTAATTGTTAACAATGTCCGTTGTGACAGATGTCATTTTAATGATCATGAAAAGCTAGTCTTAGATGTAAAGCAGATGGTGTATCAATATTCATCTGACTGAATTGAAAAGTTCATTTTTCTTGGTCTACAATCGTTATGAATAACAATTTAGATAATTTTCCCCTTGAATTCATGAAATTCAATGCATGAATGATAAATTTAGCCACAAAATTAATTAGAATGCAAATTCTGACAGATTGCTATTTTAGCCATTCAATTTGCTCACTAATTACTCTTTCAATTTTGTTTTCTTCTTTGTGATTAGGCAGTTACAAATAAATTAAGTGACAAAATGTATTAATTGATACTTGAAATCTGACAACTAGGCTAGTCTGCATGAGGAACACCATTACAGCAGCTCTGTTTCATACAGAGAAATAAACCTACTAATAAGACCAGCTGAAAATATCTGGTGTGATGTAACTATTGCTCATTCATTTATGCCTCAATTAATTGCACTGAGAAAAATATTTTCCTTTTGATCCATCAATACCTGTGAATTTGCTTCCTTTACTCAAAAACTGTATTTGCAATTAAATTTTACTGCTACAAGTTAAAAAGAAGAAAAATAGCATTTAGGAAATTGAGAGCAATGGAATATTTGGTGCTAAAGAGGTAGTTCACTTTTTCTGCAAAGACATTTTTCTAAGTAAGGACCATCTTAAAGACAGGGTCATTTAGCATTTAGGTAAATATGATATTAAAAATTGGCCAACCTTCTTCCAGAAGTTGCTTTTTACACCCCTTACAATCTGAAGAATGCTAAAGATAATTTAGATGTATTTAGCAAAAGTGGTGCTTATAAACTTTATTGTAGAGACTGTGTGGTAGTATATGTTGGACAAACTGGCAGAAAATTTTCCAATAGAATTTCCGAACATAAAAGATTATGAACAAAGACTCTTCCTCTCTATTTGCAAAACATTTATTTGAGTGTAATAATCACAGTGACTTTGATTCCAGGATTATACATGTGCTTCCCAAAGGACCATAATTGAATGCTCTGGAAACATTTGAAATTATTTAAAAGGATAACTTCTAAATGATTTTGTGTTCCTCAACCATTACCCTCTCTTGTTTATTTATTAACCTCATTATTCCTTCTTTCTTCACTAATAGACTACTTTGTGTCCTTTCCATGCAATTTTATTTTCCAATGGTCATTTCCCTCTCACCGATGTAAGTTATCCTATTCCTTTGCCTTCCACCTTCATCTCTTTCCCCCCCTCTTGGATATGTCTATATATTGCAATTGTGTTATGAAATTATTATGCGTTCTTTGCATGAAGTGAATGCATATAGGGGAGGTCATTTCCGTCCATCCGTATGTTAAAAATCAGAAACCGCTGGACGTATTTTGATGAAATTTGGTATTGGGGAGTTCTGCTAAAATTGGTCAACCGATTCCAATTTTGGTTAAAATCGGACAAAAATTACGACCACTTTACATGAAAACCTACATGTAGTTTACAATGTTCCTTTGTTTCAATTTGGGAACCGCTTGATGTATTTTGATGAAATTTGGTCTTAGAGAGTTTTAGTCAAATTTGTCAACTGATTCCAATTTTGGTAAAAATCGGACAACAATTACGACCACTTTACATGGAGACATGTAGTTTTAAATGTTCCTGTTTCAACTTGGAAACCACTGGACGTATTTTGATGTAATTTCATATTGGAAAGTTTAACTAAAACTGGTAGACCGATTCCAATTCTGGTTAAAATCAGACAACAATTACGACCACTTTACATGGAGACCTACAGGTAGTTTACTATGTTCTTCTGATTCAACTCGGGAACCACAAGACATATTGATGAAATTTGGTATTAAGAAGTTTTGTCACTGAGAGATTCTTTGCTTGTTGGTACCAAATAAATAACATTTTTATCCAGCAATATAATAAATATACTAGAAGCATTGAAATTACTTTTATTAGAATCAAATTAAAATTACAAACATGTTATAAAAATAATATACAAATATAAAGAAATTATTTCCTCGTGCTCTCTAAAAACTATCTGTTGTGCTTATAAAGTACATATATAAAAATCGGAAAAAAATTATCATTGTCATAGTGAGAGAGATTGCTTTATTTATTAGAATTTATTATTAGAAATTTTTGAGGCGTGCACTTTGCACCAGGTCTTGCAATTTTCCTAGCAGGCTCTGGGTTGCATAAACAGATAAACCTCCACAACTCAACCTTCAAGGGCAGGTGAAATATTCAAGTTGTAGAAACTTTGAGCTAATTCAAAACTTAATGATTGAGATGTTGAGTTTTGTTTTATATATCTGCTAGACTACATGCATAGGACTTAACTTAATCATGCCTTGAATAATAACTTAAGTTGAAATTGTAATAAATTAAACTCACCAATTTTTAGTTGAACATAATTGTACTGTTTTATTGCCAATCTACTAATGGCATCTTTAGCGTCAGAACTGATAGGAAAAGCCACCCCAGATAGAGTTTGCAGTCTTGAATCAACCCCGACACCAACACCAGCTGAAGTCCAGAAAAAATCAAATATAGGTCATACATGCAATAATCCATATATTTGTAAAAGTTGCCTTTAAAACAATACCTTCACACAATTTTTTAAGAATTAGAATAAGATAATCCTTAATCATTTAAAATACTTCAAAATTTAAACTTACCATGTATTTTATGGGAGTTTAACTAGAGAGCAACATCCATATGATAGTTCAAAATTGGAGTGAATATTGAAGAGAAAAGTAAAACAATTTCTCCCTGATAAAAACAATTTTCATACTACATGCTACTACAGCTTCGCAGGTAAAGAATGTCTAAAAACCCTAATGAAATCCCTGTCAAACTGTAGTGACATACTTTTATGCAATGAGAAAGAGAGGGAGAGAGAGTGCCAGCTAACCATTATGGCATGGACTAACAGAACATTAAAATTAATTACAGGTGAGTGTACATATAACTATGATTATCGGATTTGCCAGTTCATTGAGAGGAATTTAATCTTAAATGACATGCGATGAATAAGTAAGTCAATATCTACAGTTTCTAACTATAATCTTGCAAAAACTTTACTAGATAGCACTATTACCATGATCACTGTACAAACTGGGTATTTAAATTTTTACTTAATTGATTCGTTAACCCATTGGTGCTCAACCTATAGCCCGCGAAGGGTTTTCGTGTAGCCTGCAAAGCTATGATGAAAAATCAATCCGAAAAATTTAACAAAAATTTATAAATTTCTATGAGAATTTTAGTATTAAAACTTTTAATATTGAAATGTTAACCATAAAAACCTTTTTTAGCATTGATTTTCACTTATATGGCACCTCAGAATATATAGGTCACTTCCAATTTAAACTCAAATCCAGCCCACCGAAGAGTTGGCAACTTCTGATGTGGCCCGCCAAATGAATCACAACCACTGATGCAGACTGCCATGTAAAAAGGTTGGGCACCACTTCATTAACCCTTAAATATCTAACAGTTGATATGTTCCCATGCAATGTTTTACAATGGATAACATACAGCTGAGGATGCTGCCATTGTTCATTTCTACAGAACATTCATCTCTCACTTTGTTCACTTCAAAGTATTCTTCATTGCTATGGAGAAGATAGCTTTAACTAATTTTAATTTATGTTGACCCTATGTGACTACTTCCATTACATATTTGGGTTATTACGTATTTTTTATTAAAATATACAGTTTTTACTCAAGTTACCAGCAAACTAGGTCATTTTTTGGGCACCATGATTATTCTATTTTATAGTTATTTTGAAATAAAAAGGAGTGAAAAAATTTGGAGCTTCATTTGTTGAGACAATATGAAAAGCATGTTTTATTTAATGAGATTTATTTTGAGTTGTAAACTTAAAATTATTTATAAATTTAGTAAATTGACAAAGTAATTTATTCAATAATTATTTAAAAATTGTCAACTTTCTATCTATAACCATTTGCTCAGAATCTTAACTTGAAAAGTTTGAAGGCACCCTTGGTTGCCCAGTGATTTCTCCAAAAGATTTCTTAGGCAGCGTAATTAATGGCATCATAGGCCACATACACCCTGCAAATTTCAGTCTTCTATCTCTTACTCTTTACTTGATAATTGAATTTAACTGATTGCACAGACTAACAGACAGAACAAAAACATAAGCACATTTATAAAATAAAATGCACTAAAAATGGAAAAAAAAAAAAAAAACTGCAACACCATATATGCCGGTGTATAAGTCGACCTGGCGTATAAGTCGACCTTGATTTTTCGGATTGTAAATACATGACATACAATACATTCGCTGTACAAGTCGACACCCCACTTTTTCACTAAAAAAATTCCAATGGTATTTTACTTTCTCCATATACGAAGTATATTAAGAAATTGTAATTGCAAATAGATCGTTTATATTTTTCAGATTCAGCAATAAAAACAAAAGTTAAAATTTTAATTTTTATTAACTATTAAAAATAATTATCTTAAATCTTCTAAAATAAATGACAGGATATGTAAACAATGGAGCAGCTGATTCAAAATGGCAATCACCTATGCCATAAGTTCAAATGTTTTCGTAAATATTAATGTTTTTAATCTGTTATTTAAGGATCACATTTTACATTCAGCATATAAGTCAACCTTAAGTTTTCAGAATTTTTTTGAGCTTGAAAGGTCAACATATACAGTACATCGAAAAACTGCTGCAAGACATTCCTTTATATAAGAAAACTAATTTGTTTATATTTGTATGCAATGATTTATAAAGATGAAAAAACACTTTCCCTTTAGAACTGTGCAATCTAAGTTGTACATTTAAAAGTTGTACTGAGTTTTGATTAAAAAATTCATTCATTGTGGAAACCCAATGAAATAACATGATATTGAAATATGCATTTGGATCTGTGTCCTGGTTTGAAATTAGTATTTCAGTCAATGTGTTTGAGTTTGGCTGGCTCTATTATAACACATTCTCTAGAAATAGATGTGTTAGAGGGTCCCAATGCTATGTTTATAAACTTAGAAATCAGAAAACAACACACTGTGGCTATCAGATATCAGTTTGATATTTTTGGCTTTGAAAAATGAATCACCCATTGTATTTTAATGTTTAGAATTACTTTGTCTTGTGAGCTTGTTTAGATATACAAGCAAGAGAGTATCCTTGGGTGATTGCATTTTGGGTCTAGTTTTTCATTTCCACTTGGAGGTGTTTTTTCCAGTCCTGTTGACAGAGTCACTGATTCCTATGAATCATTAATGTTCTTTGATAATGTTCCGGCGTAGAGAATTAGTGACCTCATCGCCCGTTGATTTATAATCATCGCAATCAGCTCCCAGGTGCAAATCTGGTAAAATAAATTGATATTTACTTGGCCAATTGCCACAATACTGCTCGGTGCAGTCAATTTTCAGACATCATAGATGGATCCTGACATCTATGTATGTCTCATGGCACAAAATTATTTTAATAACCTTGCCATGTTATATCCATTGGTACTATTTACCACGGTTAGTGTACTCCAGCCCCAATTGAGCTAGGATACTTTAAAATGTTTATCTATGTAATATGTATCTATGTACTACCTTTCACAGTGATTTTTTTATTATTTTATATACTGTGAATTTCTTGGCCCTCTACTTAAACAATGTGAGGCAAGTCTAATCTATTTAGTTATGTAATTATTAACTCTCTCTTGAATTTTCATAACACTCGGACAATGCCAGGGTTGGCATTCCTTTTTATTTCTCGTTCTCATCTAATGGTTGCTATTAATTTTCAATTTTGCCCTGTTGGCAAATAATATTTTCTCATTAATTTTGTAACTTTGTAATAATAATATTGTATTAATGTACCTTGGAACTTTTGTAATTATTTTCGGATTCTTATGCTGTGCTTCAAGCTGGTGCGTCGGTAAACTCTGGAGTGTGACTTTGTTTGCTGAACTAAACAGTGAGGGAACTCATCGAAAGTGAGGGGGGATGCAGCATTTTCCTACTTTTGACAGTTTATTGAGTTCCCCATCAGTTTTTCGTGTTCGCCAGAAGTTTTTGTGTTCGAACTCTTTCCAATGGTGAACTCCAGCAAATGACGACCCCTGCCTGCGACGCACCCTTTTTCGTGGGAAGCCTTCTTTTATAGCAACAGACATTAGCCCCAAAGAGGACACTAGTAGATCGACGGTAGAACCAATTAGCGTTCGCGAGTGCAGCGCAATCTACCGGTACCTCACTGCGAACTGCATTAGTTGCGAGCCGACAACATCGCCATGAGCAGAGGCAGTGAAGGAGAGGGGAAGAGCGAGATAGGATGGGGAGAGAGAGCGAAGACAGCGGAGCGAACGCACCTGTGGAAAGGTTATCTGCGGGTCGAACCCTTTTCCATATCATTTGTGATTCCTCAAGTGGACCTTTCTACTAAGTATTGTACTATATTTGTGCTTTGTATTATGTCACTGCTATATAATTGTTAGTACATTTCGTGACATTTATCCAGTGTATGCTATTTGATTTGTGGTCGGCAGCAGCAGTGTCACCGAGGGTATCGTATCGTTTAACTATTTTAAAGTACTTTTAGTATTACGAGAGAATAATGTAAAATGAGACAGTTTCGTCTCAACACTAGTCCAGTGGTTCTCAACTGGGGTGACATCACACCCCAGGGTGATGTGAGAGTTATTGAGGGATGATGCAAATATTTGATAAATGCAGTGTATCAAATTCTGGCTTATAAAAAAATAAATAAAACCAGAAGAATACCTGCCTCTGCTTCTTTGAATGCATAAATTTTGATCTTTATGTCGTAGATAAAGCCCAATTTATCTTTAAAGGTGACTTGAAGGAAATGGAACAGTAAACGGAGTGATGCAGAACTGAAATGGGGTGAAGCAAACAAAAACACTGCACTAGTCACATAAAAAAATCTATGGAGCAGAACAACTCTCTTCAGTTTAACGGCCAGGAAGAAACTGATGCTCTTGGCCTTAAGGCTAAAATAGCTCATTGCCTTATTAAACCAGTTGGAATATAAGCTACTTATGGCAAATCTGAATGATTAATCTTTTAATGAGTTTAAAATTTTCTCTCCTTGTTCACAATATTGTATGCTGTGAATTAACTTGGAATGGGATAAACAACTGTTCACTCATTGTATGTATTGTGATAGGCTGCATTCATGCTCTTGCTTCCCAAGTTTTAATTTTTTGTGTATTCACTTCTTCATTACTTTTGTGAATTTTAATATATATTATGGTGATCCCCATAAAGAAACTCTAGGGCTGCACTAACTCTTGAAACGTAGATTAATGTTATTTGACAGTTAAATGTGGGAGAGATTGCAGTATTGCTTGACATTTATATAATGTGAACAAATAGGGCACAAGAAAAATGAAGAAAATGACAAAAAATTAGATCATGGCTCAGTCATGCCCAAGGGATTTGGAATGCAATCCACCTTTCACTGTATAAAGCTAGGTTCACATAACATGGAGTAACACCATATAGCACTTTTTCAGAAAACATCCCCTATGTTACAGGAGGGTAATGTGCAGGGGCGGATCGAAGGAAATTATCGGCCCGGGGGTTTCTATCTGAACCGGCCCTTATAGCCTTATGATATTTTTATTTAAATATTTATATATACTAACAATATGTTGCAGCCTAAGTATTTAAACAAATTCCTTTATGCATTTTAAATTTTGCTACTTGTAGCATAAATGTGAACTGTCCATTGCGGCCTGCCTGAATGCCCGATAGGTTGATCTACCCCTGGTCATGTGCAAGTCCCTGGTATGAAGTACTATCCTGTGTGTGTTAAGTATTCTTTGAAGCAGTGTAACTACATGTAAAACTGAATTGACACATATGCTGGGATCTTTAAACCTTCGTGCTTGTCTTTTTAAACCCTTTTTATCGAGTTTTGGTTGACATGACAAAGTATTGCATTTAATACTGTTCTTAAATATATCTCTAAAATTAATTTTAATTACAAAAAATTTCAAAATGTTGGCCAAAATTCATCCAAACCTTTAACTCCTTCTATACGCATCCGTGCTAATTCCTCCTCAGCTTGTGTAAGAGGTGCTGGTGCAACAGCAGAGGCTTTGTGCTTCCTGAAACCACTCAAGGTTACTTCTTCCTAAAAATGTGAACATTAAAAATAAACAAGCAAATGGTAATATTTATCTTTAGATTGCCGCTACTTATCATATTTTACATCAATGAATCGCTGAATCCTATAATAAATCCTACCTTAATAGTAGCATGTATTTCTTCCTTAATTTGCCCTCCACCAAATTCTTGTTTAAGAGTAGCTTTAGTAGAAGCATATAGCATCTTTTGGCGTACTGTTGAATCGTCAGGGGACCAACTGATCAATGCCCAATCATAACCTCCTGTACTACTCCGAGAATCGAACCTTTTAAAAAAAATGTTAACTTGAACCACCCAGTCTTACAGAAAATGTTTCATACTGCCAAGTGTTACACGCATGACTCATGTTTCAAATCATTTCCTACCTATAAAGTATGTAGCAAGGCTGATCATCTTCGATTAGAGGTAAAACAACCCTATCATAATCCTGCTCCCATGTTCCTTTGGCTCCACTTTGTGCGGCAAGAGTAAGTTCCTCTGGAAGTAAATGCAAGCATCATTGTTTATAGTGCCATAATTCAGCAGTATACTTAGTACTAGTGCTATAAATACCTGTATGACTAGGGCCAATAATGAATACACATCTTACACGAAATATATTTATATAATACTAGTACCTACCATTTTCAATTGCAACTTTAAACACGCGAACATGACCATCACGGCATTTTCCGAAGAATTTCTTCAAAGTTTCATTAGCTGGAAAGAATTATTTCAGCATATTTAACACATATAAGAAAAATAATCGTTGAACATATATAATTTAAAGACAAAAATTTTACTTATTCTACTGTGTTACAAACGAAATAAATATTCCAAATTACTGTAGCTTTTATCAGATCAAAGATAAGTATGCCTACGAGACATTAAAAGTTAATTCTTTATTTCAACGATAAATATATAAATCATTATTTTATAAAAAAACAATAACAAAACATAAAATGTAACCTCTAATTCCCGTTTGATGTGACATTCCAACAAGTAATGCGAGAAACTTTAACAATTGTTCCACCCAGATGATTATAGCAGAATGACTTCATCCGCCCACCTGCTATTTTCTACAATAGGTGTCACTGTATGTAATATAGCTACTCATTTGTTGTTGGGATGGGCAAATATTGTGTATTTGGCGGTGCTGGGGGGGAAAATGTTAGTTTAATTACTTGCTCAACAAGATACGTTATGGAATAATTTTATAAGTTTTCTTTAATAATGTGAAATATAATCCAGTGTATTTGAACTAACAGCGTCATTTCATAATGCTTGTAACGTGTTTTGACAACCGGTACGACGTTTAGATACTTGCTTTTATGTCATTTTCTTGATTTCTTATTGCCAAAATGGCTATGGCAGTTTTACCGAACAATCCGATGAATTTTTCCGAAAATCAACAAGGAAATATGGTCCTTGAAAGTTTAAGAGCCCAAAAAGAACAGGGAAGGTTTTGCGATGTTACGCTTTATGTACAAGGAAAACAATTTCGTGCACACAGGAATGTTCTTGCCTCCTGTTCGCCGTATTTTGACTCGATTTTAAAAATGCACAGAGTAGTTAAAGAAAGATTGACAGTTACATGTCAGGACTCGGCTGTTTTTCTTTGCTTATTGAATTATATGTATACTGGTTCGGTAATTATAGACAAAAATAATGTTAGCGAACTTCTTAGACTATCTAACCACTTTCTGGTGTCAAAACTAAAAAAATATTGTGCGGAATATTTGGAACAAAATTTAGATGTAACAAATTGTTTATCAGTAAAAGATATGGCCGAAAAATACAACATGCCGGTATTGTCAAGCCGAGCTTCAGCCTTCATTCAAATTCATATTGAGGAAGTATTGCAGCAGGAAGAAATATTTAGTTATCCATTCCATAAAATAGAAGAAATAATTACCGATAAGGTGGGTTCAAAATAAATTGTTTGAATCACTCTTGATGAATCACGTGTCGAAAATTTATTCCTAACAATGTGTGTATTTTAGTTTTGGTAAGATATAGAGGTATTTCTGGTAGCTAATTTGAAAGTTTTATTCTTAAACTAGCACTTTATTTTAAACTAGCAAATTGTTAAACATTTTAAACAGAATTGCGCTCCATAACTATAGTATTTAATTATTCTGCGTTTTTGATTTTCAAACAGTCATTGACCATTCCTCAAAACAGCTTGTTAAGATTTGTATCAGCTTGGGTGTGGCATGATGTTATAGAGCGTGAATGTCACATTCGGTCCTTATTGGGATTTATTGAATGGCTTCATGTGGATCAAACCATCATCGTGGAACATCTGTCTCGTGAGCCTCTGTACACTGCTAGTCCTATATCCCTGTATTTCTTTCTGAAAAGTCTCTATGAGAATGGACTTTCACTGCCACAGGAGTATTCAACCACCTATCAAGAGCTTTTCACTAAGTATGGGAAGCAGGTTAGTAGGTTACTGAAACTGAAGGGAACATTTGATGAACTTTTTCTCATTAGTTACTTTTATATCGTTATAATAACTTGAAGTTTTTGTGTGGGCAATTCAATTTTTAAATAATTTTCATTCATCTCTTTTTGCTTACTTAAAATAATTTCCTTGTGTTGATCAATTAATTTACTATAGTTTTAAATTTTAATCGTTGTCAAATATTAATTATTTAACAGTTTTATGAGTAGATTTAAGAAACATAAAAAGACTTAATTATTGCATTAATTTCTATTATGAAAATTCGAAAATGATGGTAAACAAAAAATATCCACTGGTGTGACCTAGTTTTGCTAATTGTTTTTTGTTATTTATTTTAAAATACTATCTGCGAGGATGGAAATGTACAAGTTTAATATTAAGGAATTAAAAGTAAATATCTGGAAATTCACTCAGTAATGTTATTTATTGTAATTTAACAGGTCAAGTTAATTGTATGTTATCTCTGATTTGGTTTCTGTAATTTTCATGGCTAAATAAATTTATTGTACTTTTCGGTTGAGTATAAGAAGTCAGAAATGTGTGTGTGTATATATATATATATATATATATATATATATATATATATATATATATATATAATTTGATCAATGTAAATCTTCCATGGTTGCCTTTCATTCAATATCACATAGATAATACAAGTTCTTTAGCAGAAGTAAGAATATTATCGTGATGCTGGCCACACACCTAAGCAACTTAAAATGTAAAATATGAAACAATGAAGGTTAAAATTCAACAGTTATGCTACTAACTAATGGAACAGGATATCCAACAATATGTATAATTTTGGGAACGAGGAAGTGGTTATTCTGGCTATTAATTGGAAGCAGAAAAAGATAAAATAAGCACCCTTATCATTTTGTGCATCATTTTATCCACGCAGTTTTGAAACATGGTTCTTATATATTGAAAAAAGAGTTTAACAACCAAAGTATGTCTTTTTATAGAATGAGTCAATAAAAATGTAATAATTTGTCGGTTGTAGTTGGCCTACAAATTTTTAAGAAAGATAGTATTACGAAATGGCAGGAAATATTGAGGAATTGCTTCCTATTATTTTGTTTTAAGGTTTACTTTTATTACTTAAAATATTTTGAAAAGAAAGTGTGAATATTAAAAATATATCGGTATATTAAAATATCTATTATTTAATGTCATAGAGAAGTGGTTCCCAACATTTTTGTAGATGTGGCAACCTTTTAACAATAAACAAAATTTTGCAGCTATCCCACCTTGAAACAGGATTGTGAATATATACTACTGATATCACATGTAGATCCATTCATATATTGGTACTTTATCATTATCAGTCTTTTAGAGATAAGATTACTGCACTAATGAACTATCAACATTTCCAAATTCTTCATTCATTTATTTAGAAATGTTTTTTCCTAACAATCAACTGAGATAACCAGGTTAAGGTTGGTTTACACGGTGCCAGTCAAGTAAAATGGTTGTGCGCGCAACACTTGCGCATTATTGGCCCTGTGTAAACAGTTCGTGCCAGTGAATAGGCAAGTCAACTAGCACCATGCCAGTAATTTGGTCCCCTTCTAACTTTTCAGCTTGCCAGTGAGCCAGTAGGGCAGTAAAAAATGTCGGCTTCTAAGTGGATGAAGAGAGAGACATTGAAATTTGTCAAGTTATATGAAGTTTGTGGAACTTTAGTCACATGGATTATAAAAACAAAAGTGCAATTAAGCACAGGTCAACCGCAAATGGTTTTTGTTAGTAGAAGGATCTTCTCCTGCAACTTTTGTTAAAAAACAAGAAGCAGCCCCTAATGTTTCGCGTCTTCGAATCCAGTCATGCACCCACATTCTACAAACATGACATTTTTGCTTCCGGTGATTGATTTTCAGATCTTCAATAAGAACTTCAGATACCACATCAGCACCAGCGCAAGAACTTATGCCATTTTTATTCCTACTAGAGTGAAGACAGTAGAACAGCCTTGTAAACATTTACTGGTATACCAGTTCACTGGCAGCTAGCCCACTGGCCCCAGTGCACTGGCACCATTTAAGCCAACCTTGGGAAACTGTCAGAGAGCCTCAATACAAATGTTAGAACATAGAAAAACTTTTAGGGGTGGTGGTGGCAAATGTGCTCCATCATTTGGAAGAGACATTAAGCAGTTGGTGCTCTTTGTAGAGTAGGCTAATCCCGGCATCGGGTTTCCCTACCTTATGTGTGTTTGTTCAGTGTAGAAGGCATTGGCTATAATAATCCAAGAGGTTGATTAGTAAGAAAAAAAATAATCTCGTTATTATCTGCATCCGGGGTCATCAAAATATGGCCCGAGGGTTGCTTGAAGCTCCTGAAAACATTTAATGTGGTTCATGACGCTATAATGAAAAAGCGATTCATAAAATTAAAAACAATTTCACATTTGTTAATTATAATTATCACCTTGAAACCTTGAATGCTGAGATGAAAATGTTAAAAATCTATATATAATTTGCCGAAGGCTAAAGATTCCAGTAAGAGGTCCCGGCGCATTGTTGTCCCGGCACACTTTGGTAGGGTTGATAAAAAGCAGAGTATATTGTTGTCCCGGTGCACAGTGATAGGGGAGGTAAGGTGGAGGGTGAGCTGATTTCTTACTACATTGTTGTCCTGGCTCATGGTGGTAGGGGCGGTAAGGAGGGAAGTGAGCTGCTCGGAAGAGGGGAGTCTGTTGCGTTAATGAGAGGTTGAAGGAGCGGTAAGGAGGGGAGAGCCCTTCGCGGAAGAGGGGAGTGGGATGCCCGAGACAGGTCGCCATCAGCTGTACTTACACAGCATATTAAATTGTAGGTATCGGTCTGTCGCACTCTCAATGTTTAGATCAAGCTTGAAGAAAAAAAAACAAAATGTGCAATTGAAACCAACAAACAACGAACTAAAAAACTGGCAGATTAAGTCGCAAAGTTTGAAAACATCAGGTAGAACAAAGGGGAAGAACAGTGAACCTCTGGCAAATAAAGTCATAAGAAAAATAGCAAGGTATACATATAGATGCCATAATTTAATGTAACAGAAAATGACTTTATCGAATAATCAATGGTATTAATAGCAGTATTTGAATGTTATAAATTTCAAGCACTTCACTTTCTGGGTGAATTGAAATTCATGTAACACTCCTGTTGATTTTCAATGGGGAAATCTCTAGTATTTAGAAATTAATTTAACAATCTTTAAGTAAAGTAAAAATGTTTACAAAATACCATTTTAACATAAATGTAATTTTTACGAAATGAAAGAAACTTGTAGGAAAGTGCTGAAAAAACTTTCATTGGTGCACTAGGTACTCAAACAATTATATTTCAGTTTCTAAAATACAGCCCTAATTATTTGAAGCAGAAAATAACCTCACTGTAATTGATCATATAGTGAAATTCTTGAAGATTAATATTTGTCATTGAAGAAATCAACTCTTCAGGTGAAAAGTTAGAAAGGGGTCTTCAGTCAACCAGTAATGCCATATCTTTATATAGAGTCACAATGCAAAATTTTATATTTAACATTTTTATGAAAGTCACAAGAACTGATTAATTTTTGGTCAAAACTGGAAGTTGGTGTTGACTCTTGTCACATCCATTATTTTGAAATATTTTATATATGTAAAATGTACTGGAATAAAAGTTGTAGGAAATTTAATTTCCTACAACCTTTGTTTGAAACATTTTTCCATATAATGCCTTGTTTAAGAGATATCTTATATTTTTAGCTGCCACCACCATGCCACCTACCGACGACTATTGTTAACAATTGATGCTTAGTTACGTCTTAGCAATGCTCCATTTTTACTTGATCCATACGTAGTATAGGGAAAAGTATTGTTTTCGTGAAAAAAATCAATTACGAGATTTCAATGGAAATACATGTTTTGAGGTCCCCTGAACACGTTTTGACCATTTTCTAGATAATGTGTGTGTGTATGTGACAGCTTTTTTATGGGTGCTCTACCTCAAAAACTATTTATCAGGTTAATGCGAAATTTTATATTTAACATTTTTATGAAAGTCACAAGACCTGATTAATTTTTGGTAAAAATCGGTCAACTGGAGCTCCCAGAGCTAACAACATGTAATTTGCCATATAAATATGGAAAAGTCATGTGTTGCCCATATCATTTTATTTAATAAAAGAATAAAGAGATACATATTTTTTAAATACTTAACAATAATTCAATACTCTCTGGTCCATTTAAACATAGAGTGTTGTTATTTATTGTGCCCTAGATAAACTACAAGTAATGTGTTTATACTTGTATGTAGGCCATTATTTCCCAAATCACCTAGTTTCTATTTACTGGTTTGTGGTAGTCATCACTGCAGTATAAATTTGAATTTAAAGTTAATAATATAGAAAACCACTTCTCCATGATTTATAATCTCAAAATAGATGAATGGATTTTTTAATTTTTAATATGTATCAATTTTTATTTATTATCTTATTTTATTTTTCAAAGTTAAAATTTGATGAGTGAAAGTTTTCCTGGCAAGTTGTTTCTTAAAAATTTTTGTAACCCTGATTTACTGGAGTCATTGCAAGTATTTTGATCAGTGATTTCAAATTTAACTTATTTATATGACAAAGGCTAGATGATTTCTTATTTTATTAAATATCGTAATTTAATTACGTAAAAACTTTCAATGAAACCCTTTACTACAATATTTCTTAAATAAGTAATTTCATGTATTCCTTAGGATATGGAGGTAATTGATGGCGATAGCTTCCTTTCACTGGCTGTTTCATCTGCAATTGGAAGTCTTCAAAATGTATCATGTAATAACTCTGAAAATCTTAAGGAAAGTAAATCAAATGTATCCACATCTGATCCAGCAGTAGATGTTTCTTCAGTCATTTCTGATGTAGTGAAGGTAATTCTTATTTTCAGTTCTTTACTAGCTGAGATTTTAATGTTTATTCATTGTTATTATTCAATAACAATTCCATCTTTTTTGAACTCATTCACTTGAATCGGACTTTTGATTAATATTTAATAGGTTTTTACAGTAATAAATTTAAGAAATATATCTGATGCTTGAATCTGAACTATGTCTCATTGAGCTATGGAAATATTGAATTTATTGTTTAGTGGCAACTTAGAAAATTTCCTGGCTCTCTTTCTATAATCATAAATATATGTCCTGTGATAATGTTTTTGTGCAGTGTAGATTTTTCTGCATAAGTAAGTATAATTGATTAAAAATTTATCAGATTTTGGCAAGGAGGACAATAATGACATTTATCCCATAAGTTTTGACTTTGGATTGATTCACTGTGAAAGTGTTAATCTTTAGATCTTTGAAATGGATTTATATACACTGCATACTCAGTGGTTTCTGTTGTTCACCATTATAAAATAACATACAAGGTGTGACCCAAAAGTTCTCTGACTGATGATATATAAAATCACAGGTTTGAAATGGAAAGGTTAACCATCAAAATAGTCTGCTTTGCTGAGCCACAAACTTCTTCCAAGGGGGTTTTCATGCCTGGAAACATTTTTACTAATCATGTTTTGTTATGTTCCTAAGAGTTGCCATCATATTTTGTTTGATTTGTACCAATGACTCAAAATTTTATATATTCAAAGAAATTTTGAACTTGCAAAACAATAAGTTAGATGGGGTGAAGTAGGATGAATACAGCAAGTGACCTAGCAAAGTTATTTAAATTTTGCCAAAAATTCCCTTAACACTAGAATGCCTGGACTTCGCCGACCCCCTATTCCGTCCGTAGGAGTCATTTCGACTCTCTGGCTAAAAACTCTAAAAATGGGTATAATAATGTTGAAATGATAGGTAAAACGATTTATTCCACTTGAAACAACTTTTATTGACTTTTCAATGCAGAACAACATTTATGAAATTTACAGTGTCCAAAATTTGTCTCATGCAGTAATATCCACGAAAAGGACTTTCCATTAAAACACACTGAGTGCAACTGCATTCAATCTTTCCTGTGCATTTGCCACACACCATCTTCTTACATGACATGCATTTTTAGCCTACTTTCCAAAAAAATGGAAGGTAGTCATATGAGATTGCCTTGCTGTCTGTGTGTGTCCCCCGCTAACATCTTCTTCATGAATGGACCGATTTCCATGAAACTTGGTGTAAGGCTAGTACTCTCGAAGACTACCTCCGGGCCATAATTTATATTCCAAATTTACAGGTCCCGAGTTCGATTCCAGGAGAGTTATTTCCCCATTTGATTTACATGGTTAATCTAAAATCCCTCATGTAGAGAGCTTTTCTTTTGCACTTTAACATATTTTAGAATTATGATATCGGAGTGGGATTTGTACTGTTCTGAGGGGAAAAAAGTGAAGATTCTTATCATACAAATTTGATTTTCAATCGTACTTGTTTGAGTTTCTCTCAAAAATTTTTGTTTCAGTATTTTGAAAGACATTTTTTTGATTTGTTGCTATAGTGATGATTATTGCTGAAATTGGCTGGAGCATAGCCAAGTGCACATTCCAGCCGTATTTCGATTCCTAGATACCGGGGTAACATTGACCCTTAGGTCGATTCATACCTGTCGGAATTGTGGCAAAAAATATGAATACTACATATTATTGTCAGTAACCATTCTGACTCTGTAAACAAAACGGTGCTTCTCCTTGTGTAATTCTTACGATATCTTAGGTGAGACAATTTTGTTTTTGGTTTTTGTTGGTCTTGAATTTTTATATATTAAAATTGTATTGAAAGGAAAGTAGGTGGATTAGTTCTTTTCTGAACTACTTGTTTTGTTGTCATGTTGCCCTTGCATTTGACCACTTGGCATTTTTAGCGTTTAGTGGTATCTTCAGATCCTTCGTGCATTGGGGAAAGGCCTCGCCAGGTCTTGAGGTACTCTGCTCTAAGCTCTTCTGAAAGTTTTTGGATGAAGATTCTTTATAAGATCTTTTTTCTGGTTATCTCCTTGTAAGTTATCCATGCATTTATGGCAGCAAGGTCATCATCATCATCATCATGCTTCTGTCCGAAGACAGGCTATTCTTTTTCTACCTCTTCCTCTTCTTCCACTAATTTTTCCTGCTAAGATTGTCCTTTGTAAACACTGTCTTCTCAATATGTGCCCTATCCAATTTGCTTTTCTTTTCCTGATTGTTTTTATTAGCATCCTTTCTTCTCCCACCATTTCTAATACTTCTTCATTTCTCTTCCTCTCTGTCCATTTCACTTTCATCATTCTTCTCCATACCCACATCTCAAAACTTTCTAAATATTTTTCCTCCTTCCTCCTTACTGTCCATGTCTCTGCACCATAAAGAGCTATGCTCCATATGCAGCATTTTGCTAATTTCTTCCTTGTTTCTAAATTTATTTTCTTGCTTGTGAGAAGCTCCTTCTTCTCGTTAAATGCTGCTTTTGCCATTGCAATCCTACTTCTGATGTCCTGTGTACTACTTCCATCCTGCGCTAAAATACTGCCGAGATATTTGAAACTACTTACTTGTTCCAATTTTTGGCCATTTACCATTATATTTAATTCTTTATGTTCCTTTGAAACCACCATGACTTTCGTTTTTTCTGCATTGATCTTCATTCCATATTGTTGGCCAACCTCCACTAGTCTGTCTGTCATCCTCTGAAGCTCTTTCTCGCCTTCTGCTATTAAGCTCTGATCATCTGCGTATTTAATGGTGGTAATACTTTCACTTCCTATCTTAAATCCTTTCTCTTCCATCAACGCTTCTTCTGTTATTGTTTCTGCATAAATATTAAATATCGCTGGTGAAATAGGACATCCCTGCCTCACTCCCCTCCCTATTGAAGTACTTTCTGTTTCTTCTCCTTCAACCCTGACTCTAATCTTTTGATCAAAGTAAAGGTTTTTAAGCAGTCTTTTATCTTTCCAATCTATTCCTATTTTGTTTAAAATACCCAGCATTTTATCCCATTTCACTCAGTCAAAAGCTTTCTCCCAATCTACAAAACAAAAATACATACCTTTATTGACTTACATTGTCTGGCTCCGATACTATTTTACCACTTTTGTTCATGATTCCTTTACGTCCTATCTTTCTTGCTTTTTTCTTGAATAGTTCCATTGCTTTGCTATACATGAGGTCTGTTCTACAAATTCTTTCACATTCGACAATCTCCTTGCATTTCTCATTTATCCACTGTTCTCTGGCTTTATCTGTTTCCCTTCTTAAAGCATTATTTAACTCCTTGTACTTTCTTTGGCCTTCTTCAGTTTTTATATTCTTCCACTTTCTCCGCTCTTCCATTTTTTGCAGCATGGCTGCTGTGATCTAGGGTTTTTTGTTTATTTCACCCATTATCTTTCCTACCTTCTTTTCCATTACATCTTTAATGTTGCTATGGATGTATCTCCACTCCTCATTTACATTCTTCCTATTTTCTTCAGCTCTCTCCCCCAACCTTTCCTCCAGTTCAGTCATGATAGCCTCCTTGTTTTTAAGGAGTTCCTCTAAGTTCCATTTCTTGTTAACTCTTATGTTTCTCTTAACGCTCTTCAGTCTACATTGTATATTTGCTACCAAAAGGTTGTGGTCAGAATCGATATCTGCCCCTGGTAGTGTTTTCACATTTTTAATGCTATTTCTAAATCTTTCATTGACTAGTATGTAATCTATCTGGTATCGTCTCTGGTCTCCTGGGCTTCTCCATGTGTAAAGTCTCCCCTGGTGATGCTTAAACCATGTATTAGTTACAATCAATCTATTTCTATGGCAGAATTCCACAAGTTTCTCCCCTCTTTCATTTCTCTTCCCTAGTCCATATTTTCCCACTATGTTATCTTCCTGTCCCTCTCCGACTACACTGTTCCAATCTCCCATTACTATGGTGGTGATCTTTCCTTTTCCCTCCTCCTCCAATATCTCCATAATCTGTTCATACATTTCATCTACTTCGTCATCGCCAGCATTATTTGTTGGCTTATACACTTGAATTATAAGCATTTCCACTGGCTCCATCTGAAGTTTTACGGCTATTAATCTATCATTAACTGTCACTACCTTGCTAATTCTTTCAGCTATCTCTTTTCTCATTATAATACCCACTCCTCTTTCCTTGTTCTCCCCTCCTGAGTAAATAATCTTAAATTCGTCTGAATTTATCTCGCCTTCTCCTTCCCGCCGAACTTCACTAAGACCTACTATACCTACATTATTCATTCTCATTTCCCTTTTTAAGTTCTCTAGTTTACCCCCTGAATTCATAGTTCTAACATTCCATGTGCCTATTTTTAATTTCTCACTACTTGCTTTCTTATTAATGTTACATTTTCTCTGTGCATCCCCTAGGGTAGTCCCTACCCGGAGATCCGATTGGGGGACTATTTTACCTCCGGAATATTTTACCCCAGAGAGATCCATAGAGGTATTTGCAGCTTTTCAGCCTATCATGGGAAATATAATGAGGTAGTTTCCCCTTGCTTTCCTCATCGCAGTTTCACAGAGTGATTACCCATCTGTAGCTGTTCAGATCCACATGATCACCACCTACAGAGGTACTGTGCAAGCTGCTGCCCTTGCACAGCAAGGTCAAGGACATTATAAAAGGTGTTCAGGCCACCTGTGGCAACTAGACTTAACGGAGTACTTCCTGGTCATTTGCTCCTGAATGTCTACCCCATACTTCCTCTCATTTTAGAATGAGACTTTTCAGAGTTTTCTTCTGATTGTTTCCACAATAGAGTTCTTCACAATCTGAATTGTAATGACTGCCAAGTCCCTCTTCATCGGACTGATCTTCTGTAATATGCAATCGACGTATAATTTCGTCCGGTGTGAGTCTCCGGCATGACATTTTAAATTGATGTCAGTGCACACTTAGAAAATAGTAAGCAAATGCAACAATACAAATCAAACATGCCCACGGTTCCCGCTGCAAGAAAACTGATGCACCAGCACTTCATGCTGAAAGGGAGTGGTTACGGAAGGATTGAGAAGGGGGTCTGGTCAGAGAGGAGGGGAGAGGAAAGCAGACAAAGACAACTGAGGAAGAGATACAATCACACAAAAACAATTGGAAAGTAAGAAGTTTCCTGGAATGATCAAAATATGGACCGGAGTCGAAATGACTCATATGGACGGAGTAGAGGTTTAGGCTTATTATTTGAAAATGACAACAGGTACAGAAAAATATGTTTTGGTGCATACCATGATAATCGATGAAAAGTGACGGGAGGAAAAAACATCATATAAATATTAAGAACATGGCAGCAAGTTTTCACAGCCCAGGAGTCGAAGGGACGCCTCTGGGCGTTCTAGTGTTAACCAGTCATCTGGGGATTTAATTTTGCCTGGATGCACAGCTGGTAGGGACTTTTTCTTCGATTGAGGTTTTTAAATTCATGACAATAATTAAGGTTTTTACTAGATATTTATTAATATATTGAAATAAATAATAATTAATGATGAATTGCATGCCAAAATTATAAACATTACCGAAAAATAATTTTTCTTTATAAATTAACAAAAAGATCCAGATGAAATATTCTAGTCATGAAATATGTTTTACCGCTATAAATCATATTAAAATTGGTTGAAATAAACAATTTCGCAAGACTAAAAGAAATTTATAAAAACAGCAAATAAACATTTGTTCAATAAAATAAAATGATAAAATCCTAAATAAATGGAAAATGTATATTCACTCGAGCAACGTGTTGCACCCTCCAAAAAATCAGTCTCAACCACTATATTACTACGTAAAATGAAATTCACCTTTTGTAATAACTGTGATGCACATGCTTCAAGTAAAACTGAGCCTCTCAATATTCAACAGAACACATTATATTTTCATACTATGACAATCTACTTTTCTTTTAACATCTGTTTTTCAAATTATAACGTTAACTGAGACTTGGAGGGGGTTTTATAACTTTTGAGACCCCACAGGAGGCAAAGGGAATGTGAACCTGACCGTAAACATGTGTGCGCAAAAAATTTAAAAATACCCGCTTTCACCTACACGGGCAATAATAGGCAACACCACATGACAGACACAGACCTGTAAAACCCTTTTATTTTTTGACATGAGGAGGTATACCCCATCTATTGATGGGGAAGTAAACTATGAGGATACCGCTATGCAATATACAAGCCACATGATGAACTATTTCGGCATACCCATAGCAATTGGGCGAGAAATTCATGACGAATATATACGGCATAACCAGTTGACTAGTTAAAGAGAGAACATTGCAATTAAGAAGAACCCAGAAATCAGCCCATAAATTTTGACTTTCTACAAATTCTCTCTCTCAGATGTTGAATGATGTAAAAGTAGGATGCTGGGTTCACTGTTTGACACACTAGGGCAAATTCAGAGTGAAAAATACTTTCAATAACAAAATAAAGGTATCAGAATTGTCATCCACTTTAATTTTGACAATTCCATCTTTTTGTTCTTAGTGAATCAGGAGTTTTCTACTGAAGACTTAGAAACTTGGTCTATGGATTGTTCTGAAAGATCCTGTTTTATCTTCATGGATGATCCATTACAGGGCACTTTCAACTTCTTGAATATTTGGTTGAGATCAAAACAAATTTCCACCCATTGCAATTTTTATTCTGTCGATCAACACTTTCAGAATCACTTTTATGATGACAGCAAAAAAACTATCAAAATAACGTAAATCAGGCATAACACATGGTTATGACCTACCATCTCTAGCAAAGAGTCAGAGACAAGTTTTCCAGTGCTATCAACTCCATATTGTTACTATTAAGCCCAGTCGGGAAGCGTTTAGGTCACACTTTGTATGTATAGAAATTTTCACTGAAAAAGCAATGAAATATTATTAAGTATACATAGATATGTTTATATTCACTGCCAATCTGCATTTTGAAAGTATTGTGATGTTTACCTTTCAACATTTTATTATATGAGAATTTTAAGTTTAGTTAATTATTAACTTTATGGCTTCTTCATTTTATCACATTTTAGACATTAGAACCTCAGTCAGTGTCATCTGAAATGTCTTCATCTGTGGCAAATTGCCCTAGCAATAGTAACTCCATAAGCAGTGCAATGGAAGGTCAGGAGAGATTAGCAGTTAATGGCTGCATGCAAAAATATACAATGAGAGAAGTTGAGGGTTATACTACATCTGGAGGGAAATTATCAGGCAATAATGAAGGAATGGCAAATGAGACTGGGGTTGAGTCTAGTTGCAACAGTAGCAGTATGGACAGTCGAAATCCTAGAAATACTGATGTTTCAACTGGTGAGTATTTGTTTAGTATTGTGTATGGGATGATTTTAACAAATTTAATCTTTTAATATGGAAACTATTAAATATGCCATAAGTTACTTTTATTAAGTCATTATTAGTTATCAGTTAGCATCTAATTGGGCATGTTTATCTATACTGAAAAATGTATGGTTGGTCATATTTAGTCGTTTGGTTTACATTGATTTGTACTTTTTTAAATTGTATTCTACATATGGATGGACATAAAAGAATTTTATCTTTCTTGAAAAATAGAAAAATCTGATTGTGGAAAATTGAAATGTAATGGAAACTCCGAAAATGGTGAGGGTTATTCAGCATCTGATGGATATAAAAGAAAGCAGCAAAACTCAGATGACATCAAGAATCTTCACAATCGTGTTGGCTATGGAAAGGATCCAAAGCGTAGCAAGAGTATCAACAGCAGAGGTACAGGAAGGTAATATTTTTAAATTTCATCTGCAATTGAGGTTTGTTGTTAGAATATATATTTTTGGGAATGGGATTAATTCTTTTGCTTATGTATTGACTATTTATTTAATCTATTAGTTTCTTTTTCCATAACTTTTATTATTAGTAGAAGTATTTAAATAATGATTTTGTTACATTTTTGTAACTCTATATTAATCAGTTTTATTGAGTACAGGGAAACCCCGATCTAAGAGTCCTGCATTTAGTGTTTTCACGCATTTAGTGTTTATTTTTTTTGTCCTATCGTACACCCAGTTCAAGCAATGCATTATTTTCTTTTAATTAATGTTGCTTGATTTAGTATTTTAACCAGATTCATTGTAATAAATTTTCAACCACTTCATTAAAAACCTCCCTTAATTTAATACAACTTGGCAATTACTATTGCAATCCTTAGGCTATGACCACACAAGCACTTTTTTAACATCGAGAGTTTGGACAGGAAAAATACAAGCAATGGATCCAATGTAAACAGTGCTAGGTGACCAAACATTTTCTGTCTGAATAAACATGTGCTGCATCTCTGGGTCACCCGCAATAGATTGCAATTCTGCTGCATTTTTAATCTAAATGTCGGATGTAACTGAGTGGCTATACATGGTGATTCTTCTTGCGTGGGCATTTTTTAGTTTTCAGGAACAGGGCCATCAGACCGGATGAGTTGCAGAGGCAACTGCCTCAGATGGCACTTTTCTAGGGGTGGTATTGCAGTATTGCTGCCAATCTGCACCAATATGTCATTAACTGGGGGGAGGGAGTCATTTTATATTTTTGCCTCAGGGGACAGATTCCCACTCAACAGCCCTGATCAGGGAACATGTAGCTCTTATATACAGCGAATTGTTAACCTGCTTGAATGCAAAATAATTGCTTGGTTGCTCAGGAATACTCGGGTATTTCACGTCCAAGTCACAGAAATGAAAACATTTGATTGTTATTGCCTTAAGGCAAAATAACAAATTTGTGACAAACTAATGATACCAGGTAGTTATATAAATATTTTGATACTAACATAAAAGCCTGTCTATATGATGGGAATATATGTGTTATTTATTATTTGACTTAAAATCTCGTACTTATCATTCTTTGAAATACATTAGTCATATCTTTCAAATATCAAAATTGTATTCAAAATTCTAACATAATGAATATATAACATAAACTTTAATGCTTTGTCATAGAAAACTGTTGTACATTATCTAAGATATCTCTGCATACACTTATTTTGTATTTTTCAAAATTTAACCTTGTAAAGTATGCATTAAAAATTCAACAACAGGATAAGAAAAAATTTAATATTATAAACTATAGTAACAAAAATTTAGGTATTTAAAATTTCTCTATACACAGCATTCACAGTGAAAACACGACTGTAATTTTTTTAATTTCCCTTGTAATTGTGAATTTTTAACAAACTCAAATTATTTCCATTTCTGGTTTGTGATAGTGAAACATATAACTGGCCATGATCAAAAACTGCCTGATCAAGGAAAAGGCCTATAAGAGAAAATTTTTTCCTTGAGCCCTATTTATTGTCATACAAAAAGCAGGAATAACTGGGAAATTGATGTCCTTTTACATCCTCTCCCTCCCTCCTTATTTCCATGCATCTCTCCCTCTCTCTCCGGATGACATGTTAATAGCTTGATGGCTCATATTAAGGCACTTGGTGCATACATCTATATTACTCATATAAGAATTATAAGAATTGAGACAATAATGGGGTCTCAATTTCGACAATGGCATGAGTGTCAAGGCAAATCCTCATGAAATCCCTTAATTTTGCCAAAGCAAGTCATTTAAACGTTAAATTCGAGCATTTGCAGACTGAGGGAGACAATTGATGATAAGAATAAGAAACTTGGTTCATTTTCCTTTAAAATAGTCCCAGTTTGAAGGTCGAGGGTCAATTTTTCTAATATTTATGAGCAAAAGAATGAAAGCTTACACGTCACTAAATTAATTTTTATGTGTTATCTTATGAGAAATAGAAATTATCTTTTGGAGTTGAAATCGGGTCATTTTTGGAGATTTTGTTTCATACTTGGCTTTCACTATAAGAGTCAAAGATTCCTACCGAATTTCAGTCTTCTGCCTACTCGGAAAGTTTGTTAAAAATAGCATTACAGTCAGTCATAAATAGTTCTTGATTCTCCCACTCTTGTCTAACGGCTCACTAAGAGCGGTGCCACACTCGAGCATTTCACTTGACACATAACCAAGCAAATTATATAGGAGCGTTGATGTTTTAAAAAAGCTTCAAGTGGACAGATATAATGCCTTCGCCCTAATGTAATTTTAAAATCTCTAATAAATTCATACACACAGAAAATGTTATAAAGCAATTTCATTGTAATAAAATTTACAGTCACTTGCTGTAATAATATGTAACCCCTATTTAATGTTTATCCTAATTGAGTGTAGAAAAAGTTATTCCCCCATAGGAATGTTAAATAATGAAATGAAATTGAATTAACTGCTCTTTCATATATATAAATGTATATTTTTTATCTTCTTTGTGTTTGCAACCTACATCAGAATTCATACAAATACTAACCGAGTACAATTGCTGATCAGTTGTTTAAAAAATAAGATATTTCTGGCTGAAGAATCTTATATCCTATGTAACATTAATGACAACAGAACACTTTTTTACGACTCCTTAGAAAGCAATATTCGGCACAAACTCACCATCTCCTTAGCACTTCCTCTACCAAGGGGAGTAACTCAGTTACCCCAACAATGTTATTATTTTTTTAATGGTTATTTTGGGATTTCATTCATATCCCCTCATGTATTCATTTTTTACCATCTAAGAACATTGCTGATGGATTTTGTGTAGATTTACAACTTTTTAGAGCCACTTTTTAAATGAAAACACTGGGGGGGTAACTGAGTTACTTATGATCTTCGTGTTTGAAATAGGTAAAGAGTTTTTTAAAGTATTTTGATTATGGGCGGGTGTGTTGAACTATGAACTATGATCTTATGTGAGTGTATGATACAGTGCAAGACTGTTGTCAAGTCAGCGTCATGTTCTCCTCTGGTTGTGCTCAACACTCAAGGTAGCAAATCTTTTATTACAATTGTGAAGTAATTATAAAATATTCATTATTTTCTTTATAAATATTTATTCTATATTATTTATTTTATATAGATATCTTAATATTAACGCATTTCTCTCAATAAACAACTTTTTTTGACAAACATATTGTGGGATAACTGAGTTACCCCCTTTGGGAGGAGTAAGTTGTAAAATACCTTGGTAGAGCAAGGGTTAACAATGTGCTTCACAAAAGAAAGTTTCATACAAATGTACAAGCACACCCTAGGTTACGTAAGCCTCGATTTACGTAAACCGATGTTTATACCTTTACATCGAGAATTCATTTTTCAATTTACACACCATTAGTCTTAATTTTCTTTGTAAGCTCCGTTTTCTGTTAACTATATTCTATACTCACATTAGCCACTGTGTTTACATGCCTCTATTTTAACCGAGTGCTTGTACTGTACTGATGCAGTAAATTGTACGCACTTTAATTTTCAGAGATTGCTTTTTCGGAACAGCTTCGCATGCCGAATAAATGCCTTCAGAGATTGGATCCGGCCCGTGGGCCATAGTTTCCCCACCTCTGCTGTACTTTCTGTAGTAAATTTTGACTTATGCAAATTTTGAGTTATGCGATGGCTGCCGGATCGCATTACTTAGGTAACCCGGGGTGTGCCTGTAGAATGTTGATACTGAATTTAAAGAAATTTTGCACCATGTTACAATTAGGTGGCTTTCTCTTTTATCTTGTGTAAAAAGATTATTGAGTTCGTGGAGTGCATTGTGCTCATGCTTCTTAAGTCAAAGTAAGGATTGTCCTAGACAAATTAAACTTGTTAAAAATTAATGATGAATCCACGGAGGTTCCTGAAAGCTTATAAATTTATTTACTTTTTGTGTGCAATGTATTAGAAATAGTTGATATTGCTATAAAACATTTGGAATCAAATGAAATTATGTGGCAGAAACATTTCATATTATGAATTTCTAAAAGATCAATTTAATAGAAGAAACACTAAAAAGTACTTAGGATATGAAACTAATAAAAAAGTTAAAAATGTAACAGACCAAAGAGAACATGACAAATTAGAAGATGATTTTTTATTATTCTATGATAATGCGCAAAAATACATTGAACAATACTTTGACTTTGATGAAACTTCAATATTTTATTTATTTTCTTAACTGAGTTTTCCGAACCACAAACTTCCAAGTTTTCAAGATTTTTTGAAGGTCGAGGAAAAATTAAATTTAAAAGAAAAATTGCAACTAAATATAGATGAGCTATTGCATGAAGTGGAAACTTGAACCGATAATTTTACTTTAATTTCCAACTCTGTTGAGTACAAATCATGCAAAAATAAACCTGCAAAAAGGGCATTTTTGTTCAAAAGTCTTGATTTTAAATTGGTAAAGACATTTAAAATAATTTAATATATTTTTAGCTTGCCTGGAACCTCTGCATATTCCAAGCGAATTTTTAGTATATAATAGTATATAATGAATATTAAATGGAGGAATGAAAGAAACAGATGTAACACTAGTTGAATAAGAAATGAATTGCTGATTTATGTCCATATAAAATCTACATGCACCAAGTTTTATGAACATATAAAAGACAATAAATCGTTTTTACGCATGGCTAGGTCGCAACAAAAATATAATTATAAGAAGATAGACTAATTCAACTAATTACTATTATAATATAAGTGTGAAGCTCTTATTTACTTTTTCATTTTTATTTATGAATAAAAATTTTTTGAAGCAATATTTTCACTTCTCTCTCTCAACCCCCTCCCCCCACAAAAAAATCAATGTTTTCCAAATAGTGTCCTTTAAAATTTTCAAGAGTTGGCAACCCTAACTGCATATGATCAATCAAAGGAAGTCCTAAACTTAAACACTGATGCCCAAATCCCAGAAAATTAATAACAGGAATCTGTGTATGTTTGTTATGAGTGAGAGATGCAGAGCAGAGAACAATAAGCATTCTCACAGACAGGGGTTCTGATTATTCTCTACTTGAAGACTAAAACAACAATGAGCCCATAAGGTCATCCAATTTTCATCTTGCTTACAACACATCCAGAGCGATTTTCTCACGTTCCTTGCATGTTACATCTTTCTGGGTGTGGCTTGGAACCTCCAAGGCATGGAGTCCTGGTCGACTGCCCACTCAGTCTCCATCAAAGATTATCAATAACAGTTTGAATTTAATTTTTAGCACCACTATTCCTATTTTTATCGATTACATTTACAGTAAAATCCCGTATTTACGCTATCGGAATGTATGTTTTCCCGCTATTTACAACATTTTATATGGGTTTTATCAATTTTCCTTTGATTCCGATGCAAGTAAAACCCTGTAGTTATGTTATTTCATTTTAAGTTTTCCTGCTATTCACGTCATTTTGTTAGAATTTCCAATTTTTTAAAGCAATTTAGCATGTGATTTCCAACAGTTATTAACATTTTTCGACTAAGCTTTGCAAAAAATCCGAGCTCTTTTGGGTGAAGATTTTGAGAAGGAACAGTGCCCCTAGAGGCAGATATATGAGCTCTTTCTTTTCAAAACAGCACTCAGGTTAACGGATGCTATTCAGGAACAGTGTACTTAGAGACGGAAATATGAACTCTTTTGGTTATAACTTCAAAACCTCATGTGTAAATCACACTAACAGAGCATAAACAGCGCACCTAGATACGGAAATACAGTCAGTCCTCGATTTAAGACACAACGCTCCGGACTTATGACATTTACAAATTGAGGAACGTGTTCCGGACTTAAAGCGCCACTCCACACTCAAGTCATTGTCCCATTAAATCCCTTCTACACGAGTTATTAGATTTCGGATGACGAAAGACAGAGAGATTCCGAGTGTAATTAAAACCAGAGGTAGAGGGGAAGGAAGTAGTATTGGTAAAATGTATTTTAAGCATGTAGTGTAATTTATATTTCTGCAGCTTAAGGGTTTAATCCCTGAGAAAACGGTGATTATGAAATTGTTATATTTTGAGTGATGTTTCTCGACTTTCGAGTCATTTTGTACAACAAATAAATACATGAATGTTATTAAGTATAATTTTTTAGATCAAATTGTTCTGCCATGGGTAAGTGCCACATTTCTTGCAGAGATGATTGGTTGATAGCACATACAAAAAACAGACTGGAAACTTTGAGGACATCTTATTTCTGGTGCAATGCACTTAAAAGGAAGTTAACTTATTGAAAAAATCCTTTAATAGAGGAGGAGGTACATTAAAAACGAGAAAACCATTGATGTTTGAATGTGTTTAAAGGCTGGGCCAGTGGTGTAGCTAGGTTCTCCACCCAGGGGCAAGTCACAGAGATGCAACTCTCTCACATTGCTCCCTGTACAATTTTCCAGACAAATGCAATGTGGAGAATGTAATGGAAGCCCAAGCATACTATACTAGCATTTTAATTCAGCATATATTTTAATATTATTATTATAAAAAAAGTGTGCTGGTTAAGTAAATGAATAAATAGATATACTCTTTATAAACTTTGCTCTTTTAACGCTGATTGTATTGTTAGTCTTACTTTAACAAATGAGCGAGTTTAAAAGTAAAATCAGTTTACCTATTTTTCCTTTTCCCTCAATTTGCACTTTCCTGCAATTTACACTTTTTCCCAGGTCCATAGAAAAGTGTAAATAAGGGGTTTTACTGTATTTTATTCACCATTTAACTTAAAAAGAGGGCATTTCAGCCAAAAATAAAAAAGATACCAGATCCGGAAATTTATCCCAAAAAAGAGGACGTCTGGTAACCCTACCTGCACATTGTGTGATTATGTTTTGTCCTTTCAACTTCTGAGAACTACTTACGATGTGCCTTTCTGAGAACTGTGATTGGGCCTTTCCCTATGGTTTTGAATTCCCAAAAAATAGAGAGAAAAAAAACAGAAGACCCAGAAATAAAATTGTTTTTCAGAACCTAAGTCATCGAACAGTTAGTTGGATTAACTAATGAGATTTTACTGAAATGGTATGAGACATCACTTTCGAACTTTGTTTTGAAATAAACTTAGGTTATGCACTCCATGGTTTGAATATTGTATTCAAATGAAAAATTAACCGTATTTCGAAATAAACATACTAATAACCTCATTAAAACTATTCCATCATCTGTGGAATAGTAAGGACTTTGATTTATTAGATACCTACGTCGAATTATCCGATATCGACTTGATGAGGTTTTTCTGTAATATAAACATAAACAAAAGTGGTAATTATGCAAACTTTTAAATTAGTGTGTCATTGTTGAACTCTTTTGTGATGTTGCATTAGTAATTATTAGATTAGCAATTGAAGGAGATTGTAATTTAAAATTGACAAAGAGATCCAGTATAAATCGATAGATGGTCGTATTTTCTTGATTGTGTAAAAATGAAACCATGTACATCAAGTCCGTGTAAATCGAGAGTTGGTCACATTTTCTTGACCCCGTACAACCGAAACCGTGTACATTAAGCACCGTGTAAATCAAGGAATAGGTGTATATGTCTACTGTGCAAATTCAGCATCCATTGATTGCCTAGGACTGGTCTTGCAATCACACTGAGAATATCGAAATAACGGTTTTTAGCCTACTTTCAAAAAATGTAAGTAGTCAATCAGATTGCCTCGGTTTTCGTGTGTTCCTAACATCTTCTTCATGAATGAACCGATTTAAACTAAATTTGATACATAGAATCTCCACATAAATTAATGACCAAAATGACATATTTGGACCGGATAGACTCAACAGGGGTGCCACAATTGCAAAGTTAAAATTTTTGGTAATTATGAATATGGAAGGAATTGGCCCAACTGATTTCAATGAAATTTTGTATCAAGTAGGCATGCAACATAAAATAACAAAATAAAGATGTTTAGTATAGATATAGAGAGCAGGGCTGCCACAATACAAGGAATAAAAAAAACTTTTTACACGTATTTGTTTTGAACTGTCCACATCAATTTTAACCAAATTTAATACTTATAATATACACATATATATAAAACCATATTAGCATATTTAAACTGAATCAGCCAAACAGGGATGCCACAATTACAAATTAATCTTTCAGTTATTAAGGATTTTGAAGGAATTGGCTGAAAGGATTTCAATTAAATTTAGTATATAAGATTTGTACAACATATCATAATTAAATCAAGATGTTTAAAGTGGAGCTAAAGAGAAGGACTGCCACAGTAAAAAGTTAAATATTTCTTTTATACGTATTTCTAGAGAACTGACCGCATGGATTTTTAACCAAATATAGTATATTTAATCTTCATATAAATAAATAACCAAAATATCATATTTCAACCTGGTTAACTGAACAGAGCTACCATAATATCAAGGTTAGAATTTTTCTAAAACTATGAATTTGAAAGGTATTGGCTGAACGGATTTCAAAGAAATTTCATTTGTAGGGCGAGTGTAGAATGGCCAAATGAGATGAATATATTTAAAACGGATCAAAAAAGCAGGGCTACCACAATATGAGGAAAAATAATTTTCTGATTTCAAAGCAAATACATTACTATACGATTGTACTATGGTGAATTTGACGAAAAGCACTTCCGTACCACAGGAAACCTGTGTACACTCCTACTTGTGATATATTAAAATTGTATTGAAAGAAAAGTAGGCAGATTAGTTCTTTCCAGAACTACTTGTTATTGAACTGTTAGTTTCATTAGGCCAAAATAAGGATGACTATTCTGTTGAGCCACAGCTGATATAAACTAAAATAAAATCAGGCGTTAAACTTAAGTTATCCCAATAGTACCGAATTATTTAAAGTTTATAAATAGGCCACTCAGTAGATTTTTCTTTCTGCACAACTCACAAATGTTATATCTCTTAAAAGGATTAAGAGGATTTTAATTACTACTGGAGGAACTTCGATGACATTACCGTATTCACCCGAATCCAAGAAGAGGTTTTTTTCTGAATTTTAGGTTGCGAAAATCGGGGGTCATCTTAAATTCGGTTATAAAATAGGGTTAAGCATTTAATTGAATTTTTTTTATATATGAAACATAAGATAAAATAATTATATCTACTAAAATTTTTCATTGGAAACTTACGATCCAAATTTAAATTAATAGTATTATTTTTTTAAATACATTTTTTAAATAATTTTTTTCTCAAACAAACTTTCGTAACAATACTTTTCAATGGATGAATGAACTACACCTATACTGAATATGCATGTTTAAAATATATACCAAATATGTACAAATGGCGTGTTATTTAATGAAGTTGAGATCTATTGAATTTTATTTTTGAATGATGACGTTCAGTGTACAATTATTACACAAATGATTCCCAAAAGTGAACTGGAATTTCGTTGTCTATCAATAAATATCATTTCGCAGATGTCAAAACAAATGATGGCATAATTAACTGGGATTTCCCCATTCAACAGTTTTATGACATAAATTCTGTAATTGTGATTTTGTCTTACATTCCTTTTAAATGCATCACCCTCAACCTCAAAATGGCTGATCATGTAGAGGTAAGGTAATGCTGATGAAATTCCAGTTTTCTTCGACATGCCATCTAATTATGCTGTCAAGGAAAAAGGTGCAAAATCTGTGATAATAAAAACGACAGGTAATGAAAAAATCCGAGTTACAGTAATGTTGGCTGTTTTAACAGGTGGATCAAATTTATCACCATATGTTATAAACAATGCCCAAGGAACAAATGCCTACTGGAATAATAGATGTCATGAAAATGGATGGATGTCAAAAGAGCTTATTAGAGATAGGTTACACGTTGTCTGGAATAGAAGACCAGGAGCACTTTAAGAAAAGAGGGATGCTTGTACCAGATGCATTCAAAGGACACACAACTTCTGAAGTTAAAGATTCAATTAATGCAATTATTACTGACCTTGTAATAATACCTGGAGGAATGACATCACAGCTTCAAGTTCTTCATGTTGCTGTCAACAAGCCATTTAAAGATAATTTAAAGGGTTTATATTCTGAGTAGTTATTGAGTGGAGATCACCCTATAGCACCAAAAGGTAACCTAAAAAACCCTACTATTTCAATGTTTTGCCAATGGATCAGTGCATCATGGCAACAGATAAATACAGAAATAATTTTGAGTGCATTTAAGAAGTGCTGCTTATCCAATCCCATGAATGGAAGTGAAAATGATGTTTTGCTGGAGTCTTATGAAGTCCAGAGTGATAAAGATAGTGATAGTGAGGATAGTGATGAAGAGAGCATAGAGGGCGATGATGACTGATGTAATATAAAGATTTTCAAGAAAATTATGGGACTCAATAAACATTTTTGCTAGTTTTGTGGAATTTTTAATTTTTGCAGGAATTGTATGTAATTAGATCATAAAATCTTTTTTCTGTTTTGACAGTCCAGAAAAAGGGGGTAATCTTACATTTGAGGTCGTCTTGGATTCGGGTAAATGTGGTAATTCAAACATGGGTAGTAATTCTCAAACGACATTAATGTGACTCAAAATTTATTGAAGTGATGTTAAAGGGCACACTACAATTGATTTTAGCATGTATTTGTCATGTTTTTAAGTTACCTCAAAAAATGTTTTGTTTTACTAAGACCTTTTTCACAAGTATTATGTTTGAATTCCTTTTATGTAATTCAGGTTCAAAGATGGAATACTACAAGAAGAGGAGGAAGAAGAAGATTTTGATGATGATGATGAAGATGATGATGATGACTTTTTGAGTGAGGAGGATTATGAGTTAGAGGAGGAGGTTGGAGATGGTACTGGTGAGCTTCCTCTGTTCATTTCATGCTTAAGTTATTAATTACAATTTCAATGATTGATTTTAATTATTATGGCTTACTTAAAATCTAAAATCGTTAAAATTGATTTTGATTTTTATTTTTTGGCTTAGACAATTTTACATAGTATGAGCAATGTCAATTAGCGATAAAAGAATGATACGTAATTCGCAAAAAATTTCAAAATCACATATAACACTACATAATTACATGGATGTTATTTACCCTTGATTCATCTACTTCCTAATTTTGATATGTATTTCAAACATTAGGTAATTGTATACAATATTAATAAAATTCATATAACATGTTTACAATTATTTATTTGGTTCTTGTCTATTATCTGGGCCCATTTCAATACAGCGACAGTGGCGCTGCCAATGGTGAGAAAGCAATGAGACATTGTACTACTATTGGATGCATTTCAATACAGCGACAGTGGTGCCATAAATTGCGAGAAAGCGAGGAGACATTGTACTAATACGTCACACCTACATATTACAAAAGTTTGAAAGTCTTCTTCAGCTCCCCGAGTTGGATTAGGTTGGTTTCCTTTCCACGTTCACTTTGGTCTCTCCCTCTCGGGTTGGGTTGCATTCTTATTCATTCATGTGGAAATGCAAGCTTGGCAAGGAAGATGCCTTCAGTCAAATCCCTCAAGATATCGCTGCATTTGGTCCACCAGAAATTGATTTGTTATGTTGTTCAAATAAATATTTGAAAATTCGGCCAGATAATTAATTGGGATGAACACAACAAGTATTATCAATGAAGATCAATGCAATCCATCCTGAAGGGAGAAGGACCAAAGTAAATGTGGAAAGGAAACCAACCCAACCCCAAACAAACCAACCTAACCTGGGGGGGGGGGGGGGCAAGAAGGACGGGGAATCTCATAAAGTTAAGTGTCATATTTCCTAAGTTTCAAATTTCTGTAATAGGTAGGTATGACATGGTAGTACAATGTCTTCTCACTTTCTCACCATTGATGGTGCCACTGTATTGAAATGGGCTATAATAATCCAAGAGTTTGATTAGCCAAAAATACACATACTTGTCCACATGATATTTACTGCTAAGTCCAGTGTCTATTTCGATACCAAAAAGTTCATGTGATCCACTTCATTCAGCATGATATTACCAATTTGTACATTAATATTTTTGGCACACTTCTTATTACCAAATAACATATAAACTCTTTTATCAATATTAATGCTAAGGTTGTTTTCATTTAACCATTGTACAACAGAATTGGCTAGCATATACATATCAAATTTCAGATTAGAAATGCAGTGGTTAGAGGTCATTAAGGTAGCATAGTCTGTGTACAATACAATTTTGTTTTCATTTGACCCATTAGTGGATTTCAATGCACCATTTACATAAATTATGAACAGGGGTGGCCCCAGAATTGATTCTTGTGGCACTCCATATTTAATTGTTTTTAGTTTTGATCTTTAAACATTGTTATTTTCAAGGATTTCAGTATATTATCTCCTATTTTCCAAGGACTTAACATCACTGTATGCTTTTCCCTTTATACCATAATTTTGCAATTTTGCCAACATTATTAAAATCTACAGACTTTGGATAAATGTAAGAATACTCAAAGCACACATTTCTTATCATCTAAGCCTCTGGTAACAGTATTTCTCTATTCTACAATAGCCATTTGTGTTGATTTATTTTTGGTAAAACCATGTTGACATTTTCTCAATATATTATTTTTGTTTAAGACTTCAATTTGCCTAGTTTATATTAATTTTTCAAGCACTTTTAAGACAGTAGATATAAATAAAATTGGTTTGTAACTCTCTATACAATCTTTATTACCCTTTTTATATAATGGAATGACTTTCACTGTCTTCAAGTCTTCCAGTAAGAAAGACTTCATTGGCATTGTTCACTAATGGTAGGACGAAAGCATCCTGACATTGTTTCATGATATACTAATTTGAAATCTCATCATGGTCAGCTGATTTTTTTAACAAGTTAATCACATTCTTCACTTCCCTTTCTGTGACTGGGTTAAGATACATAGTTAAACTGTTATAATTGAAATTACCAGAATTATATGAATTGACAACACTGTAATTTTCCACTATTGCTTATAATTTCATGACCTAGATTTCGATGACGTTCATCAGGACCTGATGATGATGTTAAGCATCAAAATCTAGGTCGTGAAATTATAACCAATAGTGGAAAATTACAATGTTGTCATTTCATATTATGGTATTATTCTACAAGGTATGCCATCAGCAGTTGAGATAACAGCATTATTTTTTAATTGATTCCTATCTCTATCTGTTGTGCTATTTTCAATGATAGGAACATAGTAATGATTAAACTCGTCGACTATATGTTGTTCTGTAATAACATAATAACTATTAATTTGTTGAACCTATTTTGACTGGTTTTGGAAAATTTCTTCATATTTTCACTATTGATGGTATCCCATAAGGTGTTTCATTTATTTGTCAATATGGCCATAACATTATTAATGTGATCGGTTTTTGCTTTCCTTATGATTTTCGTATAGTCAGCTTTATTTTTCTTAGTTGGATTTCTTGTAGTTTTGAAAGTATAAAATAAATCATTAATTCTCTCTCTATCTATAAGCACCTGTTTAGTTATCCAGGATTTTCCTTCTTTTTTATTTTATCTTAGATTTCATCTTGTTCATTTTTGGAAATGCAATGTCCCAGCAACAATCTACAAGAGACTTTAAGGGACTATATTTGTAATCTACAAGCTCACAATTAATTACTTCAGATCAATCTGCTTTACTAATATACCTTTTAAAAGTTTCTACTTTTGGCTAATATCTATTTGGTTCTTTTTTTAGAAAACATCATTCTCAGCATTTTTTATCATCATAGTTTAATTTGAATTCAATACTCGGAGCATAATGGTCTGAAAGTGGCATTTCTAGGGCTACTGTTCTGAAAGTTTGCTCAGTTAGATTTGTAGCTATGTTATCGTTGTTTTCAAGTAGGCCATCTCCCAAGTTGGAGAGGTAACTCAAGATTATAAGAAAGAAGCACTTCTCTGAGCATTTGTGAAGTGTTGGAATCTTTTCAAGCGTTTATATTAAAATCTCTTGAAATCATGATTTTCCTATTTTTTATCAGATTTATCAAGGGTTTTACTTAACTTTTTGAGAAATTCTTCTACAGACCCACTAGGTGATCTGTACAGACCAATAAAGAACACATATTCCTATAGTAGTTTTAATTAAAAATCTGTTAATCTGTCAGACATGGACTCTATGAGTCAGCCAATTGTTGGGTCAAGCAAGCATAATGGTGTTAAATGCATATAGAATCTCTAGAAAAATACTTTTTGCTAAAGTGTCCTGGCATTAAGGACACATTTAATTAATTTTCTCTTTGTTGATACCTTAAAACTTGACCAATATTTAAAAATTATTTAGGTCATTATATATGCATTTAAAACAGCCAAACAAGAAATCTTATCCTGCATTACTGACTTTCCACATGATTTCATGTCATGATATTATGGAAAATCACTCAATTATATGCCCTAGATATACACTAATTTTTTTCATTTCTAAATGTTCCATGTGAATATGGTAAACTAGTACTAATATAACAATAATTGACTCATCTTTTGAGTGTGGCATGCCTCTGTTGCAGCATTTGCATTCTGCTTGGGCATCTTATTCTAAATCAGTGGTATTCAAAGTGTGGTACCAATACCCAAAATGATACCAGCAAAATCTTGGTTTTATCTTAGTTACCTCATATACCACAATCCCTCATCTACTTCACTTTTCATTTTCATTAAATAGCTTAACTAAACTATTTGGTAACTGTACAGAGTAAGTATATATTTTTCATATACATTTTTCCACTTCGACACGATGATTTTGATGTAATTTGTTCAAGGCAACTATTTTTACAAAAAAATCTGTGGTACCAAGTAGTTGATGAATTTGACCAAAGGGTACACGCAAAAAGATTTAGAATAGCACTGTTCTAAATGATGTCTCTTGTATTGTTTGAGTTTCCATCTTCTGCTTTATAATTGATCAATATTTTTCATATATACTCTTCAGGAAAAAATAAATATTTTAATAAATTCTAGTCTTACAAACAGTGAATCATATAAATACTTAGGAAAGTAGTAAGTTAAATTTTGAAGCTAAGATGTATCATTCATTATAAAAAGGGTTTTATGAGAAAATGCTTCTACAGGTGTTCCTTATGTTAACCCCTTAATAAGTAGCTGCAGATTATTATAAAGTTTATTGTGTATATATTTTTTGACAGCAATTCACTCTTTTTACTTTCTCATATATGTAGTATATTGAGAAAGTATTGTAATCGTGAAAAAATTCAACAGATTTTGATGGAAATACACATTTTAGGTGTCCCTGAGTCCATAAAAGTGGTTTTCGCCATGCTGTCTGTCTGTCTGTTGGTCTGTTCACGGTTGTAGGGCCCAAGCGCTTACATACAATTGAATATCTCGTATTTGTGCAATATATCATCTTTTGCAGACCCTTTTTTCATAAAATATTTCGTAAATTTCAAATTTCCTTAATATGTAGGTATGAGTATGTAGTACAATATCTTAGTGAGGGCAAACGTGAACATGGATGGAAAACCAATCCAACCCCTAACTAACCCAACTTGGTGGGGAAGCATAATATTTCGTAAGTATCAAATTTCCGTTATCGGTAGGTATGAGTGCATAGTACAATATCTCAGTGAGGGTAAATGTGAACGTAGAAGAATGCAAAAGGTAAACCAAGGGCCGCTACAATAAAGAATTTTACGTCACCCCTTACATTACAAACCTCGAAATCTTATAATTACATTTGTCTTCTGTTTTTCCTCCTGGTAGTTCCATTTCTCGTCACCTTGTTTACCATTGCACCGGTTATGCACATAGTACCATAATTTTTATACCATAAATATGAACTTCAGCAATACTAATTTAATCTGCAATGCTTAGAGGTAGGCGTTGCCTTTTGCAGCGAAACAAAATTTTCGATGCAACAACTTCAACAGATATGCTATATGCTAAGGGTCTTATGAAATTAGAACCATACACTATGTTCAGTATAACAGAATTTTACATAATTAATACAGTAAGCAAATACAAATTTAACTATATGATAGACAATTTGAGACGGAAACTTGTCTCTTGTTCAAAGTCAGTTATATTACACCAGATATAATTATGATAATATCTTCAAGCTGCTGGTATATCATTGTCCACTCCAACACAGAATAATGTCTTCAGCTGCTTGGTATATCATTGCCCACTCAAAGAACAAGGTCCTCGATCTCATGGAAAGCTTGTACACAGGTGAATCATCACTCTCGCTGTTGCTACCGTTTCGTATGGACTGTTTTGTCTCCTCGTCTTCTCTCAAGGGAATGGGAATCACGTGATGCCGAAGGGAGAAACTTTCAGCAGAAGGGAGAGGAATGATGTCAGTCAGTCAGTGGTATATCATTGCCCACTCAAAGAACAAAGTCCTCGATCTCATGGAAAGCTTGTACACAGGTGAATCATCACTCTCGCTGTTGCTACCGTTCTGCGTATGGACTGTTTTGTCTCCTCGGGGAGAGGAATGATGTCAGTCGGGCCTTTTAAAAAGGTGTTTTAGGAACCGTTTATTGGTTACTTCTTTTTGTCCTTCCATAACCAAAGGAAAGAGGAAAAGTTAGTAAGGTAAGGGGTACCTCGAATATATAAGGTGGGCAGGTACTCACAGGGCATGTCATCCTGGAGGCATGGCATACTGAGGGCAAGGCCATTATGGCCGGCGATAATATGAATATCGGCGATTTTGAACGTGCATGTTCGTACGTTGCGATTCGTTAAGTGCTATTGGATAAGTGCGATAGGAAGGGGGGGAAAAATTGCCACACTTTCTGTAAATCACTGATGAGGTGTTTCTTTATTTAAATATTACGCAGTTACCATATTGTGTATCTGTCTTGCTGCCAGTTTTTTGTATTGCTGCCGTCATGTTACCGAACGTTAGGTTTATCAAAATTGCTTAATTATTTGCGAAGCATCAGGGATCAACTTAGGATCACCAAATTATATAGCAATTTATTCTTCCTATACATCATTATTTAAATATTCGATAATTATCAATACAGTTAAAGTACAACAAGAGTGTAAATTCTATCAAATTTTAACCTTTCAGTGATGGCCTCTGTGCATGGTACGAACCTCAGTTTCTTACAGTTTTGCCGGCCTCTGTGCATGGTACGGACCCATGCCGCACTGCTTTTAATTTCCTATATAGAGATAAGTTTTTAATTTTTTTGATTGGCTTTCACATTATTATATATAAAGGTTTTCACCTGAAGAAGACATTGAATACTATATTTTTTCTAAATGTTTTACTATGCAAAACTGAATTCCGTCTGCTGTGATGATGTCTACTTAGCTGATTGACGCAAGTAAAAATGATTTGCACTATTTTTTCACCCTTAATCTCTAGCCAAGATTTATTTATGTTGCTAAATTACTCAGAAATTAGCTCATTCTTTATGTAAGGAAATAATTCAAAGAAAGTTGATACTTTTCGTCAGAAAATCCCATCTCCAGAAATAATATGATCAAAGATACAGAACATAAGGCGAATGTTCACAATCAATAGGAATTAGTAGTGATCAAGGTTGCTAAGGCACCATGAGAAGAAGGGGAATAGGGGACAGCTAGAGATGATTCACTCTTGTTTTTATTAATAGCAACCATGCAATGTTATTCGTAAACAGTTCTTGAGTGCACGTCTATGTTTGGAAGAGATAAAGAAAGTGGGAAGAGGCTTTCAACAGCTGCTTCATTATGAGAATGGAGCAACTTACTGCTATATACAGAGAACTTGAGCTTGTCATTTGAATGGATGGGAACAAATCTAGCACGTAGCAGTGAGTAAGTGTTAAACATTTTTGTGGAATAAACTTTTATTTTTCTTCGTGTGATAATACACAATCTTATTGTAATAGAATTATATAAAATATAGGATATAATAAACCTACTATAATGTAAATATTCCAAAAATTTCACACAAATCCAATTATTAGGTAAAACTTTATAAATGTTTATAATGAAATACATCAAAATTGGCCATTTCAATTAATTACCTGCCGGCCGTAGGGTAGAGTGGTATTTAAATCTAGCCCATCGCTGAAGGGTTAATAACCACAGGGCAAATAAAGTCATGGGTTTAAACCTATCGAAAATATTTCTTGTGTATAAGTCGTCCCCACAGTTTTTTGCTAAAAATTTCATCTTAAAACCTCGACCTATATACAAGTATATATGGTAATACTACGTAAGCCATATATCTCTTAAAATCACTGCAGTAAAATCTCGATAGAACAATTTCTACATACAGCGGAAAAGGAAAATAACAAAAAGATTATGTATGTATTTCAACACTACTTGATTACTTCATAAAATAATCTGAAATTTTCTTTTGTTTCATCTTTTTTAGAATGTAAAACTTAACATATTTTTCTACTTCATCAAATGATTTAAATAATGCCTCTGGCAGATCTTCAGATTTCATAATAAATGCCTTTAATTTATCCAAACACTCGAATGCCTCGAACAATGTCATTGATGACGTCACACTTGTATCAACCTCTACCTCATCTTCAGACTTACTGCTTATGCTCTCTAGAATGGCACCATCCATTAATAAAGGCGTGGTTTCCAATTTATTATTAACATCACTAAACTCTTCAAAAGTCAGTAAAGAATCAAGTTGAAGTTTTGAGGAGACATCTTTCCAAAGCACTTCGAAAACATTGAAATCTTCTTCAGAAGTAGAATCAGCAATCTGCAATGAAAATATAATGCCTGACTTCTTCCAGCAATTGGCAATTGTTCTCTCGCTGACATCCCACCAGCCACTCGTAATCATCTCCATGACCTGGCGAACATTAATATTCATTAGTAAATCATGATTCATATCAATCAGTATCTTCTCGATGAGTCATCGACGGTAATTCACTTTTGCATTTTTAATAATTCTCTGGTCTAATGGCTGTATGACTGAGGTACAGTTGGGTGGAAAAAACTCCAGTTTTATATTCTCCAGTCAAATTTCAACTAAATGTGAGCAATTGTCAACCAGGAGTAATATTTTTATCTTTTCTCTTCCCATGATTACATCCATTTTTAATAGCCACTCAGTAAAAATCTGTTTTGTCATCCATGCGCTTTTATTGACTTTATAATCTGCCGGAGAAGAAGAAACACCTTTGAAACATTGTGGCCTTGCATATTTACCTTTCACTAATGGCCGCATCTTGGTTGTCCCCGTTGCATTGCAACAAAATAAAAGTCTTTCTTTTGATCTCTTACCACCACTGCATTTCTCACCTCTGTAGGCCATGGTTTTGTCAGGCAGAAGTTTGTAAAAATACGCTGTCTCATCAGCATTGAAGACATTTTCAGGTTTGTATGATCCCACAATCTCCAACATTTTTTCTTCCTTCCACATTCAAACTGCATGCATATCAGCACTCTTTTCTTCACCAGTGACAACTTTTCAAGAAATTCCATATCGTTCATGAAATCTAATTAATCAACCTAGCTGGCTTCGAAATCTCTAATTACCATTAGTCTCGCGAACTCCCGGGTCTTTGCCTGCAATATAGGGCCCGTAATTGGAATGTCAGCAGCTCGGACATTCTTATACCATGTGTTGACAACCCCCTCAATTTCTTGATGATCTCCTAAGCGCAGCCGTCTCCGACCAGGGCACAATGCAGATCTCTTGTAAAGTTTCACAATTTTCTCTCGATCTTTGAGTATCTTGGACACTGTTGTAGGAGCAATCCCTAATTCTCTTGCGACAGCCGCTTGTTTTTTTCCACTGTTAATTTCTTTTAAAATATTAATTTTTTCACTTAATGAGAACTGTTTCCGTTTGTTCGCCATTTTGTTGAAACCACTCATGTTTGTGGGAATAACTAAGGGTTCAGTGTTCAATGTACAAATTCTCTTTAAAATAAAAGACTGTGGTTGGTGATCTAAATCGACTGGATGCACACACTCTCAAATAAAGACTGCTTCATACATGCATACTGGCTCTCCGGGAACTGAGGCCTACAATGACGAAAGGTTGGAAAGTGAAAGTGAAGCAACGACCAGGTGAAAACACTCAAAAATTTCCCAAAATTGGAGTAGGAGAGTTTCTTGGAAAAGGAGATGAGGGAAAGGTAAAAGACCTTTAGGTAAAAATGAGGGTCTAGCGTTTCTCTGGAAGTATCTCAGTGGGGATGGGCATTCTTGCAGGTCCGGCGGAAACCGAAACCAGCGTGAATGGTTTTACCTACATGTCTAAGTCATTTACGGATGAAAGCATACGTTAAAACCAAAAACAAAATTTGTCAGGACCTCTGACGTAGTATTGAAAATTATGTTAAGTTGAAGTACGTTATTTTGAAATATTTATACGGGAAAATTGACAGGGATTTATGAAAAGTACGTTAATTTGAAACATACGTAATTGTGAAGTACGTTGTAATGAGATTTTACTGTATATGGCATCCAGTGGCAGTACAATGTATGCTAAGTTACCCAGTGTTGGGGAGTAATTAAGTATAAGTATCTGAGTTACCGGTACCGAGTATTTTTTACTTGTAATCGTTACTTTAAAAAAATGTAATTAATAATTGTAATCTACTTATATTGCAGACAGAAGTAATTGTTACATTTCAGTAATTGTTACTTGTTATTCTTATTATTTTTTTTTTGTGAAAAGGTACGGGTTTGATATAGCTATCGACATGATTCACAATCGGCGTGCAGCGTGATGCTAGTCAATGGTACCACGATATCTAATTCAACTGGGATTGCTGACATCAATTATTTATTAAGAATTAGATAATTTTCAAGCATCCTTCATTGAGCATTTAATTATTATGCATTCTTTGCATGAAGTGAACGCATATGAGGCAGGTCATTTCCATCCGTCCATCCATCCATCTGTCCATCCTCATGTTTAAACTCGGGAACTGCTGGGCATACTTTGATGAAATTTGGTATTTGGGAATTTTGCTAAAATTTGTCGGCTGATTCCAATCTTGGTTAAAATCATATAATAATTAAGACCACTTTACATGAAGATCTATATGTATTTTACAATGTACTTTGCAAGAATCTTGTTAAATACTCATCTGAGAAAAAAATATTAAGAACAAAAATTAAATAAAATAATTTAATATGAATTTTTCGTCAAATTATTTTTTTCGTAAAACGTAAGGTTTACGATAAATTTAAAGAAAAGTAAATTAAAGTATTTACATAATTATACTATTTTGATGTTCTTTTGTTCATTCCAAAAAAATATTAATTTAACATTTTACAACTCGGGAACCGCTGTACACATTTTAATGAAATTTGGTATTGAGGAGTTTTACTAAAATTCGTTTGCCAATTCCAATTTCGGGTCAAATCGGAAGAAAATTAGGACCACTTTACATGAAGACCTACATGTAGTTTACAACATACCTCTGTTTCAACTTCGGAACTGCAGGATGTGTTTTGATGAAATTTGGTATTGGAGAGTTTTAGTAAAATTTGTCGATCTCAAAGAACGCATTTGGAAACTGTCTACTCCGACACCTTTCCACACTTGTTGGTAATGGAAATGTGCAAAAAAGAGTCCTTACACCAAGGAGAGCATAATTTGGAGACGATGGGTTTAATATGCAGCATTTCTGCAAGATGAATAGCGAAATTTAAGATTCATATACTGATGCAAATATTTTGTTGTAAATATTTGTTTTTCTTCTAAACTAGCTACTTTTTTATATTACTCAATGAACTTAAGACATTTAGCTGGATAGATCTAATGTTTTACATTAATGACATTTTAATTTTTTCTGACAATAATATGATAATTCTAACTGATATGCATAAAAACAATAATGATTAGACAATGGTTGATTTAGACCCATGCATTAACGTAAGAGTGACGACATTTTTAATTCATACGGAAATGTAATTGTAATTTACTCGTACTTGTAATTAATTACTTTTTTAAGAATGTAATTGGTACTTGTAATTGAGTACAATGCAGATGAAGTAATTGTAACTGAGCCCAGTTACTTTTTTTTGGTACTCTTCTCATCAATTAAGTTACCTTACCTAACACCTATGACGTCACGCCTCCACCGCGATCCACTCAAAATTTTATTACAGCCTAAACGGTTAAACTAAATCGAATGATATATCATATTTATGGATAATATCATTCGTAATAGATACTCTGAAGAGATGAACGATATCGCGCAACAATTAAGGTACTTGATTCTTGGATATTTTGAAACAAAATTCGATTTACTCAAAGATGGCTATTAGGATTTTGATTAAAATCCATCCAATCATACAGCCTGATGTCACAAATAATACTTACTAAGCCATATGTCCCAAAAAATTTCTAAATATTGACCAGTGACATTAAAATATGTATTTGCTAAACTACGGTTAACTTTGATTTTTAAGCATTTTTCTTTTATAAGCATACAGAGTAGAGCAAACGTATATACGTATATGAGAAAGTTTGTGTATATTGCACCGTTTATTTCTAGATGGAACAAAAAAGAAGAAAACTTGGGGAGAAAGGGTGAAATGTCAGATTTGTGGACATGTTGCTCGAGATGCTCGACGTTTGGAGCGCCATACGACATTGGCTCACTCTCGTGCTGTCACATACAAGTGTGGCATGTGTGGATTCACATGTCGTTGGAACAAAGAATACTTTGCGCATGTGAAATCTCATTTCCGTGGACCTCCTTATCAGTGTGACTCATGTGAGTTTCTGTTTGCATAACTTACAATAGTATGCTCGAATTCAGGGGCTCTCAACCTGTGGTATGCATACCACAAGTGGCACACGAGCCAGTGCAATGTGTTATGTGAAAAAAATAAAAGCACATGGTTTTGCCTATAGCTTAAAATATTATTATATTTACATAATTCAATTACAAATTTACATGCACGATTGTTGGCACATTACATTATTATAGTATTTGAATTTAAATTGATTTAAATTGCTATCAATCTCACTATGGTAGTACGCGAACATTTTCGTTTTTGATTAGGTGGTACAAAAATAAAAAAGTTGAGAACCCCTCTAATGTGTTATAATGTATTAGATATATTTCTTATGGCCAATGGCTGATAATGGTTGGGAATATTGTTTCTTTTGACAACATTTTAGAAATCTCCTTAGTTGTGTAGAATATTATTTTTTCCTGCATTTTAATAGAGAATAGTAGCATTTTATTAAAAATAAATTTAACATTTAAGTATTAAATTCAAAACTATTTATGGGAAAATACACTTTTGTCATTTTTGGAGGAAAGTTTGGCGCCCTTTGCAGGCGGCGCATATGGCAAATGCCACCTTTGCCATACCCTAGTTACAACATTGACCTAAACTGTCACTGAAACTTACTAAAACCTTCCAACCTTGGACTCATTTTCCTTTGTCATGATTGCATAATAATAATTTTGTAAATATATCCTGATTTTATTAAACGGAACTAGCCAGCTTCACACAGTTTTGTTAATCACATTTTGGTTATTTGCTGTGATTTATGTACAGGGATGAAATTGTCAATTTTAAAATAAAAATGGATGAATGCAATGACAAAGGAATATTAAGGTTATATAATGAGAGTTGTCATATTTACTCAAATATGAGACTACTACTACTAATATTGTATTATATCCCCCTTCTAGAACTACTAATAATCTCTAATTCTATTATTTTTCTCTTTTACAGTAATCTTCTGAGATTTTAATTTAAATGGCAAAATTAAGATAAAAATAATCTATTTCTAATGTCTCATGCCAGTGTTAATTCATATTTATTATTTTTGCATGTTTATACCGCTTCTACTTTAGGTGACTTCACCTGTGACCGAATTCATCTTATACTAGCTCACCGAGTTCGTCATGTTGAGGAGAAGCCTTACCATTGTGAAGAGTGTGATTACAGATGTCGTTCTAAAGCCAGCCTTGCTGCTCATATGCGCACTCACAATCCAGACCCAATGCTAAATAAATTCAAGTGTATGTATATGTTTAATATCCATATGTTTTCACAAAAATGTTGGGCCTGAGTTAATTTTGTTTATATTTATCTCTATAAATATAGCATAATGCAATGTGGCTATAAAAGTTGAATTCATCTCACTTGAGAAAATTAATTTTTCATTTCTCGGTTTTTTTATTTTGACAATATTGATTTTAAAGAGAGGTGTTTACAAAGGACTATCTTAGAAGGCAAAATTAGCGGAAGAAGAGGAAGAGGGAGAAAAAGAATAGGAATATTAGAGAATATAAAGCAGGAATATAGTACATACAGAGGTATAAAAGAGGCTTCTAGGGAGAGAGAGAGATGGAGGCAGCGATTCAGCTAAAACCTGTCTTCGGACAGCAGCATGATGATGATGATGACTGTAAAACTTTCTTGAATGCAGCTTCCCACATCATGGATCCACTTTTATGCAGTTCCCTAACACAATGGTATTCAACCTGGGGTATGCGTACCCCTCTAGAGGTATGCAAAATCTTTCCAAGGAGTATACTAATAATATCAAAGCAGAAGGTTCATGTTTTCCCACAACACTTTTACACTCGACAACTTGCATCACCCTCTTCCACCTACTCCCCATCTGCCTTGAGTTTACTTTCCTTTTCATCAGTTTCTTTTGGTTAACCCCTCAACCCCGGAGGAGATTTATTAAATACCACCCGTACGGCCGGATGAGGTTTTTAAATTTTCACGATTGCATTGCAAAAACGTTCGAAAATATTAAAATAATCATAACTTTAGAAGTTTTCTCTTGATTTTTCTGAATTTTTTTGTGGATTTATGAAAGACATGAAATTTGTAAATATCTATTTTGCCTAAAATATTTTACATACAAAGATTGTTGGAGTAGAAGAGAATGTAAACCAATCGCTAATTTTCCAGCGTGCATTCGCGCTTTATATATAATATTCAGCACCGGAAAATCTATAGAAGATATTGATGTGCAATCTTAATAAAAAAATAGCTTAAATTAGTAACTATTTCATTCTGTAAGTCTACCCATCTAAACCAATTAGGTGAAAAGTTTTACGGAACTCAACTTTTTCATGTCTTGACTGGAAATTTTTAAGTAAATGTAGTATTATTGATTTATTAAAAGATGATTTATTTATAATATAAACGTTTTAGTTAGACAGTCATCATTCTTAGTCATTACAGAAGTCACATAGAAGAAATGGTTGCATTTCGTTCATTGGAAAGGGAGATATGATGTTGTATAAAACACGGAAAACTTTAGCTTATAGGTCCTTTCCAAATATTTTCAGAAAATTTACACATGTGTAATTGAATTCAGCAAGAAATGCCTTATAGCTTAATAAACACTTCTAGTAATCTATTGTGTAAATGGAAGAGCTTTTCGTGATTTTTGCTGGCGTGTCCTCTTCTTGCCTACTCGCTTCATCCCTGCTTTGGCCTTATTAGCACAACAGCGAAGCACTTATCTGAAGAGGAAAACAGACCTCGTCTTCTTTCAAGTGTCAAAGAAAAGGAACCCAATTTTGTGGGTTCCCTTTCCTCAGGTATTTATGGGTCAACTTTAGAAACCGAAAATCCGTAGGTCTGTGGTAAAAACTAAAATTCTATCACAAAACTAAACGTATATTATGTGTAAACAAATACTTACAAATAGATATACTCAACTCCCCGCAATTTTCGTCGAGATTAAAATAAAATTCTAAAGGTCTTTAAAATTATATGACAGATATTATCCTTCTCACAAAATGCCTCTCTTTGAGGCGTGGCACTAAATTATCAGAAGAATGTCGGCCTTGGATTTTGAGATCAGCTGTTTTGATGTTGACGCTCTCCTATGAAGCGATGAATGAAAGATCGCGTGGTAATGGAAGGGAATGTTTACAGAAATGTTTTTACTCAACCCTATTCCATTCTTCATCAATTGCATTGTAAACATTTGTAATAAGCTGTGCATAGGCAGACATAAGATGTTTTCCTTTCTTTCTTTCCATATCGACAAAGACCTTTGTCGCATAACATAAGCCAAATATCTCCAGCAGGAAAAAAGACAAGAAAAAACGTGCTCTTCTTTGAAATGATACACAGTTCCTACATTGCATTTCAAACACCAAGGAAAGGTTCCTTGCTACATTAAAAAGCGACTTTTATACGGAGAAACACCATCATATCATAGCAAAATTGAAAATTCTATCGCAAAATTCAACGTTGATTATATATTTTATAAAAGAGAAAAAAAATACAGGACAAACATATATAGGAAGTACAAAGCTTCTTCTTTCAAAATATATATAGGTTATTCAGATTTAAAGAAGTCTCTAGCGTCAAAAGATAAAATAAATTAGGGCTGCCGCAGGACGTAATAGTATGCCTGACGGCCGATTAGACAGTTTTTGCAGGACGTAATAGTACGCCTGACGGCGTTGAGGGGTTAAATAAACCAACACGAAATTTGGTTAAATAAACAACACGAAATTTTAGTAGAAATTTCACTTTATTCGTGATAAAGTCAGCATATGGTATTTCAATATAGAGTGCAGAAATGGTGGAGGGAGGTGGAAAAACTATGAATGAGTGATTACAGTTAGGAAAAGGCAATGGGGGAGGAGGAGAGAAAGAGTGAAGAGGGTAATTCAGCAGTAATTAATTCAATTATGGCGGATTGGTTACAAAGTTTGAATAAAAGAAAGCAGTGAACTATTGGGAAAGAGTAACTCTTTATATACCATGAGGCACAAATTTCTTCAAAAATGTTTTAAGGGGCATACAAAAAAAGGTTGAATGTCACATGCGACGAATTTCTCCAAATGAAGTGACATGATTCACCATTGTGCAGTTTGATATTGAATGGCCAAATGGCAAAATAAATTACCAGAATTGCAGATTTCAACTAGATTTAAGCAGTTTTCTTTATTTTATTTCATTTAACCTGTAACTGATCTGCTATGAGTCAAATTGCTGCGCTATGTAGCATAGTGCTAGTTATATTTGTTTTGCTACAATAGTTTTCCTTGCCACCATTATCTTCCTTGATTATGGAGATGAACTTTACAGTTAACGATTACTGCAAAACAGTGTCCTAAAACGCAACCCTTGCATTGGGGGAAGTTTTACTGTATTTTATCATGCATAATTGTTTGCTTAATGTTTATTTGCTACATTTGTTTCTTTTACTTTTTAAATGATTAAAGATTTGGCATAATGGAACATTTTTGGAAAAAGATTTTTTGGGGAATAGTGTACAATTTTAAGTTTATGTATCAAAATTATTATGATGAAACTTAATATTTTTTGCAGCTTGAGTTAGAATTATCTGTTTGGAAGGATGAAATTAGAAATTTTAGCATAAAGCACTTCCTGAAAACTTTTCTAACAAATGCTTGTTAGATTTTATTAATTAAAAAATATGGAAAAGTTGATTATGTGAACTTTGGACATTGCAAATGGTGGCTATTAGAGTTAATATCTTCGTCATTTGTATTCTATCCACAAGGTGAAATCAGTATTTCATTTTTTGAGGAAAGATGGGGTTAAATGAGGAGTAAGGTTATTATATATCATCATCGTAGTTTCTTTAAATATAACTTGTGTATATTTGATTGTAATTCATTGCAACACTGATTAGATCTTTTAAACGTTCTTGTTTATATTTCTGTGTTAAAATATAAAATTTAGTAACTTCCATAAAGCAAAAAGTATAATGTAAAAAGGTAAAAATAGTTTTTGAGAGAATTTTATCACTCTTTGTAAGAAATAGTATTTTTTCTTTAGTTAAATTGTTGTATAGATCTTATTAAGTTTATGAATGCTGAAATTTATTGATATGAATCACTTTTGTATAACTAGGTGGGGCATGCAGCCTTACTTTTGATTCTGAGAGTGGTCTTGAGGAGCATTGGTCTAGCCATTGTCCTGAGGAACCATATCTTTGTGATGAGTGTGACTTTTCCACTATGTTTCTTAGCCATCTAGTGCTTCATAGAAGAATTCATTCAGGTTGGTTAATTATCTTTCATAAGCATTTAGTTATTCAAGTTGTCTATGTCCATGTGGAGGAATTTTAATTTCCGGAAATAATTTTTAATTCTGTTTTGGCCAATATAATCTCCATACCTGTCTGAGACATCTGAATATGTTTATGCCTAATAAGAAACAAAGGTATTGATATGACTTAATATGCATGCGGGCATAAATCTGAAATTGAATTTTGAAATTTGAGATGGAGAAAAAATCCTGTACTTGACCGGGAATCGAACCCGGGTCTCCCCATTTGCCGGATAGGTGCTTTAACCAACTAAGCTAAACTAAGCTAAACTAACTAAAGGAGAATCATGCTGGCTTGATAGCTTAGTTGGTTAAAGCACCTATCCGGCAAATGGGGAGACCTGGGTTCAAGTACTGGATTTTTTTCTCCATCTCAATGTTTATGCCTATTTGCATTTCTATTCTAGTGTAAATAAAAAATTTAGATGAAAGCAAAAATATTTTTCGCTGATTAATGTAGCCACTGAAAAATGCAATTCTAATTTTTATGAAAAGAGAAACAAACTGAGGATCATTGAAAGATTTTTTCATGTGATTTTTTGCTGAACTATTTCTGCCAAATTTTTGCAAGGTTTGATTTCATTTTGCTTTTATAGCCTCTTGCCTTCAGCCAAGGCTTCCAGCAATTCTTCTGGGAGATAAGTTTGACCCTTGGTGTCCACCAACCAAAGAAATCTCTATACCGAAGCAACCAATGCAACCTGATGTTTCAGAGGATATTAAACCAAATGGTTCAGCTGTTCTAAGGCCTCATGTTTGTGGTGTCTGTGGCCGTGGATTTCATGACAAAAGTCATCTGGTAAACAACATTTCTTTTCTTACAGTTTAAAATGTTTTACCCTTTATAATATAGCTAGTATAATTTTCCATCAAATACACTAGGGGTTACCCATCGAAATCGATGGTTAGCAGAGGGCGACTGCAGAGATCCGGCTCGCAGCTCTCACGTGTGGTGACTAACACACACAACATCACCCATCCCTCCCTCCAACTGCCTGTCTCCTTCTATTGTTCTGGTGGTGTTTGACTGCCTTCAAATTTCAATCAGATCGGGTCACTCATACACCTACCGTAACCTATATCGAAATTCTCTCTCTATTAAAAATATGGATCGAGACCCCCCTCCTAATTGAAATTCTGATATTGCAGGTAGCCTAAGTTCTAAGTTGGATCGACCTTAGGATAAGTTGCAAGTTTCGTGCAAATCGATCCAGCCGTTTTTGCACTATCACTGGTTTTTTAGTTGCCCCCTCCCCACAACCACCCCTCCTGAAGGAAATTTTGATATGATATGTAGCCTAAGATCTAAGTTGGATCGACCTTTCGATACATTGCAAGTTTCATAAAATTGGTCCAGCCGTTTTTGCGCTATCGCTGGGTCTTATTGTTAGTTTCCCCATTCCCACAATTGAAATACTGATATCTAAATATCATCAATAAATGGCGACCCAACGCTCCGACTCAAATTTTTTAAGTGCCTGCACATCTACATGGTAAGACCTTTCTTTTGGCACCTCAACCATATTCCTAGGTGCTGCCGTTGTGTCACGTTCTACCACAGGAAAAAAGCAATTTAAATTAAGATATAGATAATAGGAAAATTTCAGTTGAATATAAGTAGTGGTGTTTATTTATTAAAATACTAGTCTAATTGCCCATCAAAAATGACGGGATTGCATGATTTAAGAAATCAGTCAAAATAAAAATATATATAAAAAATTAATGAAACCACCCTATAGATGCACTTAAAAGTGAAAAATAAATATAAAATTCACCATAAATCTCGACCATAAATATTTTGAAGAATTTGTTTGTTTGTTTGTGCATTTATAATGCAACAACTACAGAACGTAGAAGCAAGAAGAAGGTACCATTTTAACTGCAATAAAAGGTTAAGGAGGGTTTTTAAAATGATTTGAACTACATTTTTCATTTAAAAAATGTTTTTCTCTATTAATTTTTCCCATTTAAATAACACGGGAATGAGCATATTGTTGGATTAATGATCTACTTGACAACCATTATAAACAATACCTAATATTAACTAAAAGAAATAATATATACCTAATATAAACTAAAGTAGGGAAGAAAGAAACTAAGGTTATTCAAAGAAGTGCAATCACCAAACAAATGTATAAATTTGGCTAATTATTGCAAAAGGTAAATGGAAGATGGTTTTAATGTGCATTTTTGAGTGCTTTCGTTCTCTAAAAACTTTTTATATATTCTGCATATTCTCTATACTTAATAGACAGTGAAATATGTTTTTCATACCAAATTTCATGAAAATCTGTTTGGTAGAAGCCCAGAACGAACATGTGTACGGACAGAAAGACATAAATCGTGATCATTCATGAAAAAATTGATGTGACATAAATATACAACCATGTGTAAATGAATATTTTGATGAAAAATAATACCTTATTGAGTAACAAATGACTATGAATAAGGAAAAAAGTCCCGAGTGCATATACGGAATGATGCTCCTTCAACAGCTCTACAATAGAAACTAAGCATGGGACAATCTCCTTCTCAGAGGATGGATTATATAAAATTTATGATGGAGTACTTTTGAAAATGCCATAAGAACATCTGATGATTGGTACTCATTTTTCAGTTAGGAAAAACCCTTCTTTTTGCCTCTTGGAGGAGATTGGCATATCTTCTCACACAGATGACACAATACAGGTCCTCCAACATTTTGGTAAATGGAGTCCAAAGTGGGTATTATCGGATCTGGTCAAGGATAAAGATGAGAGCGATAAATGGATCACATTGTTTTGTCCCTTACTCTTGCCTTTGGACCCCGCAGCAGCTCAGTATGTGTTCTTAAGACTGTGACATAAGTGACATTAGAAAGCAAAGTGTAATGAATTCTAAATGTTGTGTGGCCATCTGGTATGACAAATACCAACCCTCTCTTCTGTTTTGCATGTTTGGTGGTAAAATATATTAGGTTTGAGTGTGGTAAACCAAATTTAAAAATCATGACACAATTTCGTAAACAAAGCAGTAGTGAAAAATTGATACTTATCGTCAACAATTCATTTTTGTCAAATTTAATAGTTTTAAAAATTCATATTGACATTTATCGATTTATATTGAATTATACCAAGCATACTTATAATGCATTTTGCCTCTTCATCAGACATGTCGTAAAATTTTTCACTTATCATAGGATCATAACCTGCTCCAAAATCAAATGATATTTCATATAATTTTGAGTCTTTATGCCAGTGGTTCTCAAACTGTGTGCCATGGCACACGGGTACTGCAGATTTTTAGGATGCCACGAAAAACTTAGTAAATAAATCAACGCTTTGCGTGTGTTGGCGGTAAATTAGGGTAACAATTTTTCTTCTAATAAATTGAATATGTAGTAGCATCAACAAATGGATGTGTTCAAAGGTTGTAATATCTGTATCTAAAAATTTATAAAGCTTGTCACAAGACTGGGGTGCCGTGAAACCCTCTTTATCTTTGAATGTGTGCTGCGACTTAAAAAAGTTTGCGAATCACTGCTCTATGCAAACATAATGTAATGAACCCCAATAAAAAGAAAAATCAATAGTGTTATCTTCATCCATTTCTTATGCCTCATGTCCTCATCATAATTATTTAATAATTTAAGGATATGATAATGAAAATATTTATTTGGTCATAGTAGTGACCAAATATGTATAAATTAAGCAGTACTAATGTAAAAAACTTGGTTCAAAATTAAACAAATTATCTTATCTTTAATAATAAAGGGCTTTTGGTCATTAAGGTTAGTACCCTAAATTCCCATATATAACGCACATTCATGCATAACGCTCAGGTCGATCTTAGCCTGTTTTCTACTGGTTTTCCAAGTCTCTAGTATAATATGCACCCATGTATAACATGCACCCATGTATAACATGCACCCATGTATAATGCGCAGTACTGATTGAATAGTGAATCATTCAAAAAGTTTTTTATTCATACTGCTGTATTTCGCAAGTTTCTCCCAAAAAAGATATTTACTGCTCTGCTAGTTGATGACGAAAATTATTCTACTGATTTGTTTTCTTGTTTTATTTCTTTCGTAACCAAAACGAGTTGCTCTTTGTATAGATCATTAAGAACATGTCTTCTTTCTACCACCGGAATTCATTCTCAAAGTGTTGGTTGGGGAAACAGTGATTCTTCATCGGATAAAAGCAAAGATTTGTCAATTGAAAATTTAACTGATTCATTTGTAAATGATGTCAATGATTTTCATTTGAATTGTGAGACCAAATTTGAAGATTTTGATGGTTTTGATTCATAATGAATTAATGACAAAAATTTGTAAACAATTTGCTAATCTTTTATTAAGGAAAGTGTACGCATTTGGTATGGAGATTTGTTTTCATATTCAGAGGGGAATTTGATTTGTTTATCCAGCCAACCATGTTAATGTTGCTTGATTATTACGTATTAAAGTTTTAATGCAGCATACAGGGCGTGTTTAAGCCGAAAAAGTATTTTTGAACTTTTTTTGAAGTTTGCTTTATACATTGAAAACATTGAATTTTTTCATGAAATCTGCTGAGTTAACGCATCTTCGGAGAAGCTCTACGTAGGTTTTGATAGATGGCAGCAATTTAGTGAACACAAGATGGAATAGGCTGCTCGCTTTAAGGTTATCTCATACCTTATTTTTTCTTAAAAAGTGGCATTCCTTATACATAACGCGCACCAAGAAATTCTGAAAAATTTACAAAAAAACTTGTATAACACGTGTGTTATGCATGGGAATTTAGGGTAATAGGTTGGTGTGGGTTTCCTGCAAAATAATTTAACATCTAAGATACTTTCTGAATCAGGTGAGACATGAAAGAATTCATCTTGGTGAAAAACCATTCCGTTGTGACCAATGTGAATATGCATCATCACGGAGAGATAAATTGAAAGAGCATCAGAGGAGGCATCACAAGAAAAATGCTGCTGAGCAGGCAGTAAATGAGAAGGTAAGCTTTATAATCGAGACTCAGTGGAACGATTTTTGCTTAAGTAACATTTTAGGATTTATAAATATTTTATTTTAAAAAGTTATACAGAAACAAACTCAAATATTCCTGGGGTGCATGTTTGCATCAATGCGTATATTTCAAACGTACTTAACATATTCATGCCGAGACGATCTAACAGAATAACAGCAGCAACTCATTGTTTGGTCTCCATGTTTCATTACCTTGCAGCGGGGCAACCCACTGGCAGGTCGCTGTTCCTCAAATATTTTTGCTTTCATAAAAATCAGTCGCCCTATCATGAGAGAAGGAAACCAGGTGATGCACTGGTGAGTCGTACTGGAATAACAGAAGTGATTATCTGGTGGGTCGCCCTGGCATGAACATGTTTTAAAAAATCAGAATTAACAATCGTTTTTTAATATTTGTAATTTTTTATTGACATTTTTCACTAAAAAGCTTATATATCATTATAAATTTGGTCAGTTATTTTCAGCTTGCTACCTGCGTGACTTAATTATAATAAAATTATTTGTATTAGAAAGAATATTTTAATCCTTTGAGCCAAAAATCAGTTTTGGAGGATAATTTTATTTCTATTTTGCATTCTATAATTTTTATAACAGAATAACTTGAAATTGAGCAAATTAAAAAAACTACGGTACTGTCCCAAATAAAAAGTGGCTGACGGTTTCTTGATATTACCAGTGTTTCATTTGTCAAAAACATTGATATTTTGATGGTTTTACTCAGAAACCACCATGATTCAAGGGGTAGAAATTGTAGGAATTTTCAAATAACTTTTGAATTGTTCTGTGTATCAGTTATGGATTGTTTTTGATAGATTTTATCGCTTTATGTTCAATTTTCTTATTTTTCTTGAAGGCTTCTTACCGGTCTAATCATTCTGAAAATCGACCAGCAACTGTAAACAGCTACGAGGCATTAGATATGGCAAATATCCCTCCATCCCATGAACAGATGGATCCTGCGCTCATGCAGGGACATAACCAGCAACACCAATCACAGCCTTATCTCACACAGACAACTCAGGCATCGCATTTCACGCAAAGCGTGAATTCACAACAAGCTCATCATCACCACCACCATCATCTCCCACAACCCGCTCAGCATGGGGTCAACGATCATCGAATGACTCATCGACCCCCATTGCCTCCTCAGCCACCTATTCAGCAGCAACATTTCTACCCACCTTACAATACTCAGTACCCGAACACTGCCCTGCACACTAATCCTCATCCGGAGAATCAGAATCTTGCTCACAAGCAGCCCCAGACTCATGGAATTGGACAACACCACACACCAAGGATACACAGGTCACAGCAACCACCTATATCCCAGCATCCTCCACCCCCCTTGCCTCCCCCTCCCCCTGGGCCTCCGGTCATGTTAGATCCTAGATTCGGAGGTGTCCCTTTTGGGGCACCTAGTGCCCTGGATTCCTCCACTCACCGCGGTTTTCCACCTGTTTCAATGGGAATGGGTCACCAGCACAGTGCGGTTCATCAGCCTCAGGGAATGGGTCAGCACAGCCTAGGGGATTACGTTGGCCTCCAAGCTTGCATGTCCCTATTTTGAGGGGAGTGCCGTAACTCAAGTGAGATGGACGCGGTGCTCTTTCACGTGCAATTTAGGCCATTGTTGCAATAATTAGTAAATTGAAAAAAGTAAATAAAAAGGGATGTTTCGTTTTATATTGGTTTGAATATTTCGACGTGCCATAACAAGATTTTTATGAATCAAAATGAAATTAAGAGTGAAAAATTATAACATATATGGCAGTTAATGGTGAAACTAAAGAGTTGGAGGTGAGGATATGCATACATCTTGGTGTATTTTTAAGAGTTGTTTGATTTACATTATATGAAATGTTGAATCAATGAATATTAAAAGGCACTTGTGATTGTATAGTTTTTAAATTGTGCTCAAAGATGTTAACATTCCTTAATTATGTTTTCATTTGATTTAATGTTGTTGATTGGATGTACATATATTGATAAATTTAAAAAAATTATATTCATTGTGTATTTGATAATATTTATTTTTATTCCAAAAATAATATTTGTCGCATGCAAAGTAAATACTTCTGAAAATGGGTATCATTACTTTAATTGCTAAAAATAATGATCAAAATGTTACAAAAATTTTTATTATATTCTCTGCAATGGATACTCAGATGTTATTAATGTAATAGGTGTATATTTATCTGACCAGTTTTAATTACATTTTCCGTAAATTTATCATCACAATTCTGTATATCCAATCTGTAGTCTGTGCTAACTTGAAAATATCTTTTACAAAAATGCTTGATGTCTTTTGCCAGCACACTGATACAATGTTTATAAAGTTATATGTCACTACATATTTGTTTTTTAGAAATAAATGAATTTTTGGAGTAAAACAAAGTGCTGGAAATTAAATTTCTTTCAAGTGCTTTGTGGTTCTCCAGTTTTAATTTTTGGTTGCATCTCTGCCAGCAAAAATGTTCTCTTTCCATTTATAATTTTGTAATGTGATAGATGGTGTAAGTGAAACATTGGTCACTCCTTTTAATATTGCAACTTCATACTTTCTAAATTAATTTATAAAATTACCTAATTCATACCTTTGAGCCTTATATGAGAAGCATTTGTTATAACATTTTACAGTTTTTCTAATAGATTTAATTGATTTTTGTCTGTTGGCTTTATTTTTATGCTATGCTTCATCAGTGTAAATTCAATATTGGAATTTATGTGGGTAAAGGTTGTGACAAGAATTTTTGTTGTTGCTTTCTACTTTACTAAGGTTGAAATAATTAATGATATTATTTTTTCATTCATTGATGTAGTGCACGTGTGATTTAATGTAATTGAAAATTGAAACAATATCGACAAATATTATGATCAAATATTTTTTATATTGTCTGAATTTCTATAAATGACTTTTAATGTTGATGATGTATATTATCTGCATCTTTAAGAAATTGATCTGCAACCTTTAAATGGAAATGTTTTCTGACAAATTTATTGTTGGCTGGTTTGCAAATTAATAGCAGCTATGTAATAGAGCAATAAGTAATATTGAAATTAAAAATTTTTGTTTTAAAAAATAGTAATCTTTTAGGGAGCAGTTTTCTCTCCATTGATGTTCATGAAATGTTATACCTTTTCTAAATGCATGGCCATTCATTAATTAATTATTATTTTTGCTCTCATGTTTTTTAAGCTTCATGTTATAATTTTGCTGTGATAGATAAAATTTAATTCCAGCTAGAGCTGTGTGTGTTTTTAACTATTTTTTACCATATTTACCCAAAAGGAAGACAATTGTTCTCATTTTCAGTATTCAGAAACAAAGAGTCATCTTCAATTTGTGTATTAAGTAAAATAGCTATTTACTTGGTTGCTTTTTTCAGCTATATTTGTGACTGGGTAAGTATTTTTGATGTTTGTGGTAAATCCTTCTCATTTGTTGGGATTTATTTTTGAGCAATAACCACAAACAGCATGTCTGATGCAACAGTAAAATCGTTGCCGTGTTTGTGATACCATACCATTACTTTTTGAAATGGATAAATTTTGCTGCACGAAATTAAAATTTTAAAGTGATTATTAGGATATTTTCATTGCATATCTTGTTTCAGAGATTTAAAATGAGACTTAAGATCAAATTATAAGTTTACAACTACTGCTGTTCTGAATAGGTTTTTGCAGCATGTTATTTTAATGTTGGTGAATAAATCTGTGCCCGGCTGACTTTGCATTTATACTTCTTGCTCTCAGATCCCCAAGAATGGTGATTTATACAATTTAAACCTAGAATATGTAGAATGCTGTGAATAAAAGTTTAATTTCTTATTTATATTAGTTTTAGTAAGATTAACTGCAAATTGCAAGTGCTAACTTTTACAACCTACCCATTTGTCTACTATCAAAAATGAGAGAAATACATGTGTGATGGAAGTAATTTATAGCACAGTTCAAGTTAGTTGAACCAAAAATGTCAAAAATAACAATGTACATATAGACATTTTCCTGAGTAGTGTGTTGCATAGTTCAGAAGTTGTCTTCCTTTTGGATAAGTACTGAATACTCTTTCTGAGTTTCTGGTTCTTGGTTGAGTAGTCTATAACAAATCCAGCTATTTGTATATACTGCTTGTTTATTTTATTATTCTGTTCTAAATCTTTTGTTGTGTATCTCTTCATTATAACAATTTTTGTCTCTTTTGATTTCTGGATCTTTGTTATAATTCTTGAAAGCATTTTCCATCAATTAAAGTGATAAATGAAAAAATGTTTTAACATAAGCAGTGATGTTAATTTAGATATTAAAATGAATGTTAATTTTGAAAGTTTATTATAATATTTGATATAATATTGTGATATTCCCTACCTAAATACATCCTAAAAATTTGTTCAAAACAATGAATGTAATGGTTACATAGTCATTTTATATCTTAGCTAATTGTAATGCTGTTGTCCTTTTCTGTTGAAATAATGTATTATTGGTAACATTTCTGAACCCTTTTGCTGCTTTGTTGTTCGGTGGGGTGCTACCAGAATGGACAGATATAAAGGATGTATGGATTTATCAAATATTATATATTGGGAGAACACTAGAACTTGTGAGAAACCATCATAATGCTTTTTGCATTACTAATGGGAGCATGTCGCTGAATATACTGCTCATTTTGGGTTAGAGTAGAAATCAAGAAATTTTAAACTAAGGAAAATTATTGATTATCTTGCGAAAAATTTTAATGTTGCAGCCCGTAGTTGTGAATGTCCCTTTGGAAATTACCGAATCACTCAGCAAAAGGGTTAAAAATCTAGTTCTGTGCCCCATTATCTCCATTTTTTGCTGTGAGGTGTGAATCTAATTAAATAAAACCCCATTAATGTGCCATAAAACATTTTTCATAAAATTTGCTATCGACTAATAAATTATTCGCACATAGAAGTTTCATGCATTTATAATATGATTCCAAACAAGCTTAGACTTTAAATGTACATATTTATACTGTCATTAATTGTGGGAGATATAATAAGTTTTTTACTCATGGCATTTCAATAAAATGAACTATTTGATTAGATTTGTCTGTGATTTTGTATGATATCTGAATATTTTGTTGTATTGTTACTGATCTTCGTAAATTTTAATGTGTTAAAAGAAAACAATAAGCTTCTTTTAAGGTTCATGGACTATATTGTTAAATCAATGCATATTCTGTATTTCTATTGGTTTAGTGTAGTAGTGCCTATAGCAACAGAATTGAAGTTCTCTTAAGTTAGATGAATCATGGGGTTGCCTATAAGATAAAAATTTGTTTATTTCTTGTAATTTAAAATAAAAGTCATTGATGTCTTTAAGATGAATTTGGGTACATGAATACATTATAAATTGTTATTTAGCTGTACATAAGGTGTATATTTTTACATTTGTGAAAGATATTTTTCTTTTACAGTCATTGCAAATGGTATATATTTTATTTAACAGTAAAAATAGATTAAAATCATTTGTATAGACCATCTCATGTAGTATTGTATAGTTTCAAATGTCTGTGGTGAATGTTACTTTGGCAACCCTAGTTTTGTCATCTTAAGTAGTTCGTTTTGTGCTTGATCTATTACAAATATTTTGATCTATTCCCTTTTAATGTTTGATAGATACAACTTTCTCTACCAAACCTTCAATTGATTTGAATTTCAAAAGCAATGTATCAAGCTATTATATAGCTTGTTTCATTTGAATGTTATTTGTATTGATAATAAATGTCATTTTTTCAAGGAGAAAGATTTTTGTATGAAGAGAGACGTGTAATTGGCCGTGCATACTGGAAATGACTTATGTATGTTGATTTTAACTATAAATGATTTTCAGTAGTTAATGTAACTTTTCTGGTGAGCACACAAGGAAGCAATATTAGTCTATAACCTCTGGATGGATTCAAAAGTAAATTATTCATTAATATACTATCAAACTGTTAACATGACCTAAAGCCAATTGATGATCAAATCTTGTATCAACGATATGGTTTAACGTTTAATTATTTTGAAATCAAAGATGAATAAATTACGTGACCATGTTGACTTTATTTCTGTATTAGGACATTAAACATTTATGGTAAAGGGAATAAAATTTACAATCATACTGGCAATTGCTATTTAATGTCCTTCATATAACTATCACGAATAACAGTATATGGTGGCTTGATGTGACCAATTCTAAATCGTCATTTTGGAGAAAAGTTAGAGAATTAAGAATGACAACTTTTTCGCATCATGCGTATTACTCGAGTGATTCAAGAACTGCTTTAAGATTAAATACATTGAACATTTTACAATTTTCAACTGCTTTTAAGTCTCCCTCATAGATGGCATTACGACATGTACCGGCGATCCAGTGATTTACTTGTTAGTTTGTAGGTGTCAGCACGAGTGCCGCACTAATTCGTTCGTCATATGTTTAACGTAGGAAATGATCTCAGGCATTTAGAATTGAAGCTTCGTGGGATACGGTTAGGAAGGGCCAGTGTGTTTAAAATGCGATTATGAAAGCTTGCAATTTAAAAGTCGGTGATTTGCGTGTGAGTAGTGCGAGTAATGCCCTTTACGGGCATGGTAGGAATATTTGTTGTCATTCTAGTTCTTTCATCATCGTGAAAGATTTTTGTGACCGGAGGCTGGAAACTTGGATTCGTCCTAGGCAGAAATAAATCAAGGTACTGTATGCATTTACTCTTTCATGAAAATATTATCATCTCAACGAGTTTGGGAGGATATCCCTTAGTCTCTCGATTACGGTTTGTGTATCGAATGTTATGAACTACGGATGAATTGTTCTTTCATACCTCCTACTACTCATTTACTTTAGTTAAAAAGGAAATAGTATTGTGTTACATTATTTTCCTCCATTTTTATGTACATTTCAGGCATTTCCCGCGAAAAAGATTTCCATGTATGGTTAATACGCTAGCAAATTTCTTTAGCGGCCTTTTGGCAAAGTTATAAATAGTACTTTTTTAGTGTTTTACTACGAAATAGAACCTCATTAATTCCATTTAAAACGTATTCGCTCCTTGAATTGCTAATAAAGTGAACGTGATCTCTTCTCACCTTAAAATAGCGCGGTTATAAATATATTTGTCTTAAAAATTGAAGAATTTGATTTATTCTTCTCCTGAATTTATCTCTCTTGTGGATGGATTGTAGTATGTAACCTATTGTCATATTCAATCTCTTCATAATACACCGATAATCTCACTTTTCGCGTTAAGGTTTTTGCGGTGTTCTTTTCCTGCCAAGCGCGGGCGGTTGTTGAGAAGGAAGTTGTGGTGTAAGGCGCGTAGAGTGGGAGTCTTGCCAACTACGGATCGAGTTGGAGGGGATGATGTTCGAGAGGGAGAGAGAACATTAGTGGAACTCGGTCCCTGTGAAATTCGCGCTCTCCTCCGTTTTTACTTTGTATGAAATCCCAGTGTGTACTTTAGGTAGTCGTTGGAATAATAACGGTGAAATTGGTGCTTCGATTAACATTTTTGAGTTGTATTCTATCTTTAAACGGTTCAGTCCTGTCTACTTGCGCTCATTTGAATTTTTATTTTCCAAAAAATTCATTTTGAAGACTTGATTATGATTTGTATTTATAAAAGTTACTATTGTCAATGATTTAAAATTTAGGCTAATCTAATTAGTCCGTTAACATGCTGCTTGTGACTAGGAAAACGAAACACTCACAACGCTGTACACAAGTCATAGATAAATGATGTTTACCGTTGATACGAAAAGCCGAAATATTTCATTCGAAAATTTTTGTAATACTTTTTGTCTTCCTCGGTATGCTTTAACATATGAATTTAAGATTTATATTACGTGGATGATGGAATCGGCGAGATCCTATCAGAATAAACAAAAAACAAACATTCCTTGAACGCCCGTTAATTTTTCATTTAGTTCATCACATTAAAAATGACTTATTAGTTGATCTTATAACCCACTTTAATGTTAATTATCAAAAATTCTGCACCCGCAAGACCAAGATTTATGTGTATACTTATGAGATACCATGCGAACCCTGATTTGTGAGTATTTAGTCAACGCTCCCAATTTATTTTGGCTTTTATTTCCTTCTTCGATCAACTGTTTTAATTGCTAATAATTGTCTTAATACCTTATCAAATTAAATTATGTAGCTGTTTTCCCCGTTATTTTCAATTGGTAAAGCATCCCCACCCTTCGGAACGGAAACAAACTTCTTAAATGCGAATTTCGAAAATCGAGGAAAGCGTTTCCTAGAGTGATCGCTTTTAACCGATTCGACACCTCATTAAGTTTTTATTTAGTTAACTCAGATGGTCGTCGTCGCGGTTTTCTCTGATCTTTTTTTCGCTCGCTCCATCAAGGAACTCGTTTTTGCCACGCTGATTTTCGTTTTTTTTCCTCATTCCGGACGAGTCAGATCTTTGCGTGGATGCACTGTAATTGGCGAACCATCCCCCTCTCTCTCCCTTAAAAAAAGTCCCTCTTCTTCTCCTCCCCCCACTGCTCCTCCCCCCACTGCTCCTCCCCCCACTGCTCCTCCCCCCACTGCTCCTCCCCCCACTGCTCCTCCCCCCACTGCTCCTCCCCCCACTGCTCCTCCCCCCACTGCTCCTCCCCCCACTGCTCCTCCTCCCACTGCTCCTCCCCCCACTGCTCCTCCCCCACTGCTCCTACCCTCACTGCTCCTCCCCCCACTGCTCCTCCCCCCACTGCTCCTCCCCCCACTGCTCCTCCCCCACTGCTCCTCCCCCCACTGCTCCTCTCCCCACTGCTCCTCCTCCCACTGCTCCTCCCCCCACTGCTCCTCCCCTTCTCCTCTTCCCACTGCTCCTCCCCTTCTCTCCCTCTCCCCCTCCTCCTCCCCCCTCCTCCTCCCCCCTCCTCCCCCCTCCTCCTCCCCCCTCCTCCCCCACTGCTCCTCCCCCCACTGCTCCTCCCCCCACTGCTCCTCCCCCCACTGCTCCTCCCCCCACTGCTCCTCCCCCCACTGCTCCTCCCCCACTGCTCCTCCCCCCACTGCTCCTCTCCCCACTGCTCCTCCTCCCACTGCTCCTCCCCCCACTGCTCCTCCCCTTCTCCTCTTCCCACTGCTCCTCCCCTTCTCTCCCTCTCCCCCTCCTCCTCCCCCTCCTCCTCCCCCCTCCTCCTCCCCCCTCCTCCCCCCTCCTCCTCCTCCCCCTCCTCCTCCCCCCTCCTCCCCCACTGCTCCTCCCCTTCTCCTCTTCCCCCTTGCCCTCATCCCTCCCCTCCCCCGCAACTTCACAACGTCTCCTCACTTAGGCCCAGTGCAGTTTTAAAATGTCTCCCTCCCTCTTTCCCTCCTCCGTGTCCTCTATCTCCATCGCACTCCCTCTTCCCTCTCATTCCGCGCCTCCTAACTGCGCCGATTCTTAGCGCCTCTCTCGTGGCGTTCGTCCCAGGATCGACTCTTAATGAGCCGAGGAAATCGGACCGAAACGCTCGTCGGCTCGCGGAATAACGTCTGGCTGAATTTTCGGACGGGCCGGAGGTGGTGCGGGGAGAAAGAGGAAGTTTCGATTGAGGGCGATCCAATTGAAGGGAGATCCGCCGTCGGAGCGAATCGTGAGCCTTTTGCTATTCCGCCGCCGCCGACGACGATTCCGCTCGCTTTCCGAAAGTTCTCCGCACGAACTCGAATCTCAACAGATCGGAGATTTCGGATTTTTTTATTTAATCACCCATCGCGTCGATCAAATCGGAGACAAATCCGACGTGTTCTTTTTTTCTGCGTCGTCGATGGCAGGACGGTGAGGTTTAGTGATTCGTTGTTTAACCCGGCGTCAAGCCAGATGCCTGGATAAAATGACGAGAGCACTGCTATAGCTAAAGTTACCAACCGTGCTGTTTTCTCAAAGTAAATTTTGACTGCTATGCAGATTTCTTTCCTTGCTGTTTTTTGGTGCGGTTTTATAATTCCTCGTTTCATAATTTGATTTATTGCGGTCACTTAGCTCTCTTGTCGGCATTTTAAAAACCTAGATTTTTCGTCCCCTTTATTTGAAACGCTGTTTTACGATCTATTTTCGTGATTTGAAAGGTTCATTGATCGATCGATTGAACTTCATTCATGAACACTAATAATAATAGCTTTGTTATCCTAGAAGTCGACTACAAATTTTAACAAAATAAGTCTGTATTGATTTACCTGACATTATTAACGAATATGTTGCTTTGTATGAGGTAAAGATGGCGCTTGTACCGATTGGGCTCGAAAAAAATCAGTTGATTGTCTTTTAGCGTCCCTGAATTCGTTCGATTGATCATTTTCGCGTGATGATCTGGAGAGGAAAGTATTTAAACTAGTACTAGCCCGAACTTTCTCTGAGGAAGGCATCGAAAGTCACCTGAATTTTACTCGACACCTGTAGACATTACCTATATTAGTCATTAGAAGGCGTTAACTGAACTAGATAGTCCATTTTATAATTTACTTAAATAAGTTATTTAAAAAATAAGTTCGCTATTAGAAGGGACAGTCGGTGTTTGGCTGCCAAGAAATATATCGTATATTTCATACATAGGTTACAATTATCCATTCAAAATTTTTGCGTGTACATATTTAAGATAAAATGGCCAAAGAGGAATAGGTGTTGACCATATTCATTCTTTCTTTTGGTGTCACGTTAAATTATGGCTAGTTATCTTACATTAACCTATAAGGATTTTCATAAAGGGCTGTTGAACTGTTCCTTCAAGATTTGGGTTTTACTTTGTGGTCGATCATAGGTCTTTATTCTACTTATAAGTAAACATACCAGTTAAAATGTTGTAGTTGCAAAAAAGGTTATTTGAAGGAGAGGAGATGAGAGAAAAAAGTTCGTTCTTGAGTACCGTTACAAAATATACTTAATAGCCCATGCCGCGCCTTCGAAGAAGGTTTTAGGGTGCACAGTCAGTATTTGGTGATTTATTTACGTTTTATAATAGTTCTATCCGCAATCCTTTTCGATTTCTTCGAATATGAAAGCCCTGGAATGAGAAATTTTCCAGAGAATGTATAGAAGTAGTTGAAATTTTGCCAAAAGCAGATTTCGGCAGTATTAGTATTCCTGCCTCCCTTTTTAGTGGGTGTCATGTAATCCGACGTGGGTGATTTTTTTCATACCCCATTTAATGTATCACGATGTTTTTTCACCCTGCACGTTATATATTACCCTGGAATTCACTGAGTACGAGATGCCACGTATTAAAAACGAGTTGCCTCGCTTTCGTAAATTGTTTCACGAGAATTCTGCCATTTATCTTACGAAAAAAACTCGGTTGCCTTGCAGCCGTTTTTTTTGAAATTTTAGATCCTTTCGAAACTCTTAGAAAATTGTTTTATTTCGATCTTTACGACGGATTCAGTCGTATTAATCGTTTTTCGAACAGAAGCGCCTTTGGAACAGTTCCCAAAGATTCCCGCGTGATCTCTCCCTCGCTCTTTTGCGTTCTTACGAGGGCAGTGGCGGATGGATTGCAATCCCTTCATCCAACCGTATCCAGATTTGCTGCGCGGAATCGTTCTTTGGGATTCTCGTTCATCTTAAAAATCTACTATAATTTCTCGCCCGCTAAACATGGTATTGAGTTGTATTTTTTAAAAAGTCCTCGATCCGAAATCCGAGTTTAGTCGTCTCCGGAAATAAAAGCTGGTTTATGTATACATTTGATATTTCATTTAAATGATGTTCTTTCAAAGTTATTCCAAAAATATATGTACTATGAAATTTGCGGCGCACGTTCTTCTGGTAAGATGGGCTTTTAAATGGGAAGACATTTTTGCTTCTCGAAAGGAGATCAACTGTCAATGTCCCGCTGTCGATTCAATGTTAACATTCAATGCATCAGTTTTCTTTTTTTTTCCTTGATTAATTTTTCCTACGACTATAACGAAGAATACACGTTATTGAAACGAAAAAATATTATAAACTTAACAATCATGCTTAAAAAAGAAATCTTTTGCAGTACTTTAGAGCAGCATTTGCTTCGGATAAAATAATTTCGTTCGTAAAGAATTAAAGAGATGGACTTACGGCTTCTATTACATAATTACTATAGCCATAAAACGATTATACTATATAAGTATACCGATTGCCAGATAGCGGTACGATAGCAATAATAACGATAAGCCACGGAATGTTGATTATGGTGTTAACTTTGCATAGACGACCGACGAATTACCATTTAGGACAGACAATTTGCGATCGAAACGCTCATATGGTTTATGCTATCGTTTTATGGCTTAAATATTCAACCATACTCCCAAATTTCTTACCAACTAGGACGTTCAAGTGTTTTGAGAGCTTTACTTGATGTTTGGGGTCGTTTGGTAACGTTGTTTTTACTAGTACATTTATGACCGAGAGGAAACTTTTCATGAATGTTGGCGTCAATGCAAACTCGGAAAAAAATCTTTCAAGCAGATATCATCGTTATTTATTTGATAAATTGTTGGCCGAGCGAAGCGAGGTCTCCTGTTGAGTCACTGTGCATTTTGTCTGTTTGTTTGTTCTACGATAACTGCCGTCTCGGTCGTCTGATTTTTACCAAACTTCGTGCGCATGTACAAATAACTTAGAGTCGACTGCCTTTTGTTTTTCTAGAACACCACCCTTATAGTTGCTGCGCAATTTGCGTTAGCGCATTGCGGTAATTTCCAAATCTTATCCAATCGAAACGAAATTTGGCATACGTACGGAAAACATCAAACGATGAAGAAAACGTCAAAGAAACATTTCTCTAAAAATGTACAGGGAGCCTCCCAGAGGCGCGCATTGTGATCCCCCCCAGTCCTAAGTGGGCTGAGCGAGGCCGAAGATCCCGCGGATCCCCTACTTGTATTCATTTCATATCATCATGCGTTTACTTGACCTTCGGACCCGGCCTGTTTCGGCCTTCGAATCAATCTCGAGCACAATTTTCCTCTTTACATCAGAAAAACGTTCGTGCGTATTTTTCGCCGCAACGCCCATTTGCATCGAGGCGCGTATTTTCCCTCGTGTATTCCAGAAATTAAAAAAAAACGTTTTTTTGTACTATAAACTCACGTAACTATAGTTTTTTCCCCGCCACTTGGGCGTTTAACGTTATCGCCGTGTCGCAGGCGGAGATAGGTTTAACACGTTCCAACAGGATGGGCATGCTGCGGAATGCTCTTACTCCAGATTTACCTTGGCGCTTTTTTTGTGCATAATGAGCTCTAGGTGTACGTGAGGGTGAAAGTGTCTGGAGGGCTTAATTGGAAGTCTCTTGAGGTAGGGTGGAGAGAGAGGAGGAGGGAGGGAGTTTCGAGGGAGGTTTTCGTGAAGTAAGGGCGGTCACGGTTTGGCGAGTAACGGGAGGTTAAAGGGCATCTCGCGAATTCTCTCTCTCTCTCTCTTTCTTGCTGTACGAGAAAGTGCACGGATGCTCACTCTTACACTCCTCAGACTTATCCGCCGGTTCGTTTTTAATGAGGTTGCGAGGGATCGCGCGCTGTGCGTTTTTCGTCTTTTTTTTCGATTCCTCGAAAGCGGCGTGTTGCGATAGTCTCTCCGTGGGTTCAAGTAGGAGCAAATCCTGATAACCCCGGCGGAACGGATACTGGCAACCACAAATTTAAACCTTTTAAGGAATTAATTATTTCGGTGAAGTAATTCCGAAGAAAAGAAAGGGGAAAAAAACGAGCCGCTCTTTAAAAGTAGCGCCACTTAGGTAGAAGTTTTGTCTTTTTTTCCTTGGAGACGGAAAAAACGTTAATTAAGGGAAAGGATTTCGCCGACTGGTATTCGACATCAAAGAGGTTGGAATTCTGGGGAGGGGAGCGGTGCCTCGTTTCGTCACCTGGAATGTTTTGATCGTGACTTTTTTCATCGGAACAATTGATTTTTATTTTTTCGGTCACTGACCTTACTATTCATTGCATTGCAGTAAAAACTCGATATTAAAACATAGTTTGATACAAAATATACATTCATAAGAGGTGCACTCCAGTCCCCTGCGAAAATATGTGCATATACACACACTATATAAAGTGAAACTTTCATAAGTCGAACTTCAAGGGAAACAAAAAATATTCGAGTTATAGAAAATTCGACTTATGGAAATACGTTTTTCCCATAGAGATTTTTCCCGGTAAAATTAATTCACTTCGAGTTATGGAAAATTCTAGTTATAGACGTTCGAGTTATGGAAGTTCCACGTATATATATATATATATATATATATATATATATATATATATATATAATGTGTGTGTGTGTTACGGTAAAGGTACGTAATTGGGTAATTGCCGGTAAATTAAGTTTTCAGAAATACGTATTATCCGTACATTTCCCGGTAAATGTGCGCTTTTACCGATGTGCCTTGGTAAATGTGGATATAAATAAGAATGAGAAATGCTAAACTTCAATAATTACGTTAATTTATAATAAAAATCATCGAGGGTTCGGCTCCAATGGTATATATTAAGATGAACGCTTCCCAACCCGACGGGGGAGCACAGTGAAGGTGAGGAGGAACCAAAAAACTTCGACTAACCTACCCAACCCGGTGGGGCCGAGTAAAATTTGCCTTCCTTTTCAAATTTACTTTAGTTGTTCACATTTACCACGAAATTTACACATTTACCGGACAACTGCAACAGATGTTCGCGACGCCGCCAAGTTGTGGCCTGTGTTACGACGTTTATCCACATTTACCCCTTGACATATCCTATATATACGAAGCTAATTTTGTTGGTAACGCAATATGAAGAATCTGATTGGCTGCCGAAAAGCCAATTATATCTTGTGGAAGTTTAACCTTATTTCCCTTGAAAAAAAATGCGATAAATAAATAAGAAGTTAAATCTGTTTAATTTTAATATTTTAATAGCTATTTAATTTTAACAAACTATAAAATATATCAATTTATATGCCGCACCACAATCAGAATTTAGTTACATTTTATCACATGGTAACTATGTACAACAAAAAATAAATAAGCATATAGGATATCGATGTAAATGGATTGCTGTTTAAAGTTCTTTGTTATTACATTTTATCCCCTGGTAACTAATAGGAACACAATTATGTGAATTTTATATTTATTGCTTACTTTTTAAAGTTGGTTTCATTAATTATTATTTAATTTAACACTTAATTCACGCATACCCGTCATATTTGAAAAATTCATGCATGCTACCTAATTATTGTCAACGTAAATAGTCTTATTGGTTACTGAAGTAAATAATATTTCTATAATTACAAGATACATTTAATTCCTTACGCGTGCATGGCAGATGGATTATCTACAACGAAGAAAAGAACAGAAACGTAAATATTACAACTACTGAAAAGTGAGGTATATTTTAATTAATTTTCGATTGTTCGGTTGATTAAAACTGATTAGAAAATAAATCACTTAATAGAAATTGAATATTTCCCTGGAATCATTTCTGATATACCGTTTTGCAGTATTTAGTCATTAAAAGTACGTGATATGTTTATTGATGCTCCAGCTATGGGGGGAGAAGAAATTTTTAATAATAATAATTCTTAGTGTGGTGTTATTTGGTTTATATAGGACGATGCGTAAGGAATGCGTGCATTGAATGCTTTAATACGAGAGAGAGAGATAAGGAGAGAGAGAGAGAAAGAAAGAGAGAGAAAATTAAATGTTACAAAGATTAAGAATATTTTTTGGTATATAAGAATTGTATAGCGTAATGTATTTCTTTGTCAAGCAATTTCTATTCACCCAAAACAATTTTAACTCTCTGGAACACACAATTATGTGAATTTTATATTTATTACTTACTTTTTAGTGCATTTAAAGTTGGTTTCATTAATTATTATTTCAGTTTTAACTTAACACTTAATTCACGCATGCCCGTCATATATGACGGGAAATTACGCTAGTATATCTATAATAATATAGCTACTTGTGCCTCACTCGCTGACACAAAACTCAGAGGTACTTCTAGAAGGGCTAGAAATCTGAAATTTGGTATGTTGGTAGGTCGAGTGACACAGCCGACGAGAAAAATCGAAAATCACAAAAACGTTTATATTTAAGGGGTGTTTTAACCCCAGTGTTCCATTTCAATACCCCATAATAAAGGCTTTCTAAAAATGAATTTTTTAATTACTTTAAGTTGAGATACGAATTCGAGAAAAGAACAGTTATCTATTTGAAAGAACGGACTTCTTAATTTTTGAAAGCAGAATTCAAATACCTACCAAATTACCGTAAATATCGGCTTTTAATTGGAAAAAGGTGTGAATATTTTCGTCTTTTCAACAATGAAAATCCTTATATAATAATTCTCAAGTGTCCGTCTGTCTGTCTGTTCCAGTAGTTTTTGGACATTTCGAAATGGAAATAAGAGCTGAAACTTTCACAATCGTTAATCCCCTATGAGGTGGTCCCTAGAAAAATCAAACATCCCGGAAAAAGTCCCGGATTCGACTTCGTGAGAAGATTATATTTTCCAATAAGTTTACACGGGTTTTTCGATTTTTGAAGGTGTAAGGTTTATTTCATTCAGTCATTAAAATATGTAAATATGGACCGAATTTCTCCGTTTTTGTTTTATTCGACGGCTAAAACTATAAAATATCTTATTCTTGTGATGCTTAGATGTTACACGGAAGAATTTGTCAGAAACATGCAAATAGACGAAATAATTGCGTTATTAGCTTCGCGAGTTTTATGAATCATCGAAATTATTGTTGTAGCAACGTCAAACGTAATAGATAGCAACGTAAATAATTTCAGATAGCCTATAAAGCTCATTTGTATTGATTTGTATTTAAAGTAGCAGCCTTTAACCCTTTGCACTCATACTTTTTCATATGGCGATTCCCAGCCAGCTCAGGTTTTTTCATGTTAATTCTTACATTTTAACTTCTCTTATTTTCTTCTTCTAAACTGTTGGAATCCGAGGTGTTTTAAGCTTCACCCATCAGACATCTATACGTCGCCTTTTCCTGAGTTACACGTTTATAAGACATCAGAGCGAAGATCTTAGAAAGTTATGGACAAGGAAGGATGAGAGATGGTCGTTTCTACACAAGAAATATTGTTTATAAAGAAATACTACGAGATTTTTTGGAACATATTATATGAATCTGTAAAATCTTTTTCGAATATTTCTGTTTTTATTTTAATTTTACTAACTACTTCTTACTATCGGAATCACCCGTTGCATATATCAACAGTAAAATCTGTGTGTTTATATATAAATTTTTAACACACACACCCCTCAGAAGTTAAATTTAAATCACACTACAAAGTCCCGTTGATGTTCAACGTGTAATTCCTCTAGTCTTTAAATACTATGACAACGACCTCAATGCTTTTAAAGGGGTCTGATATCATACGTTACGATTGCCGTGTTTTAATGCTTTTAATGGAAATTAATGCCGTCATAGCTAATAACAGTTGAACTTCCATAACTCGAATCTCAAGGAAAAGTAATAATTATTCGAGTAATAGAAAATTAAAGTTATGGAAATGTTTTTAAATATTTGTATATATACATATAACTCGAATCTCAAAGGAAAGCAAAAATTATTCGAGTTATAGAAAATTCGAGTTACAGCACTAATTGCATCACACACTGTGATTGAGGGTATCTTAGATAATTGCAATTTTCACGTACTACTGAAAGCACAAACATGACGATTAAATTTGGGTTATCGACTGTAGGAAGGTGCGAATAGGTTTGTTTTTCTCCAGGATTATAAAGGATCACAATAGGAGAAGCAACCCTGATAGCAGTGACGGTAAAACTTGAAAAGCATTTTAATGTTGTGTTACATAGTTTTTGGAGAAATTTTAATTCTTTTCAATTGTTAAATATAATGGCGTCATACCTATTTCGCAATTTTTTAATCCAAATACGTGATAAACGCACGGATGATGATGCCATAGTCTTAACACAAAATATCCTTTTGTCTTAATGATGATTATTCGTTATGACGGAATTAATTTCCATTAAAAGCATTAAATTACTGCGATCGTAACGTATAATATCAGATTGCCCTAGTATTTAAAGATTTCCATTGTTGAAAAGAGGTCGCCCTCCAGTTGAAATTGATGTGGCGAATGTCAGAAAAATTCTCAGGAAAATTTCCACATTGGGAAATGAACCTAAAAGTTCGTATTCGTGAAGAAATCCTAAAATTTCTTTCTGCGTAATTTTTACTTTTAATGTCGAACACAGGTGGTGTTTCAAACTCCGAACTTCTTCGATTAACTTGGGTTCATCCACATCATTTCTATACATACTAACAGCATTTTTACAGGAATTTATATTTTAATCTTTGTTCATGTTATATTCAGGACAACTTAAAAATTAAAAGCATTATCAATTTCATATAAATATGTAAATCGTACCGACAGTTGCGTTTGAAGAGAATTTATTGCTTTATGTACTGCATCGTACATTTTATGAACTTCTTGCGAATATCTTCCCTTATATTCCCCGTAAGTAAGTGTTTCTTTCTTCTGAAAGCCGCTTTTGCTTTTCCTATTCTAGTCCTGCTCTCATCCGTACATTTTGCTTCTCTTGTTATGATGCTTCCAAGGTATTTATAGTCTGAAACTTGTTCTAAAGGTTTTCCTCCAATACTTATGTTCAAATTCTCTTCTTCTGTCTTTCTCTTCTCGTTTTTCTTATTTGTTTGAGCTTTGTACTTACGTCAACTATTAGAAGGCTGTGATCTGAATCTATGTCTGCTCCTGGCCCTGGCGGTCTTTATGCTGTTCCTGAATCTTTGTTTTACTAGTATGTAATCTATTTGCCATCTCATTCTATCTCCTGGGCTGTTCCATGTGTATAACCTTCGTTTATGGTTTTTGAACAATGTATTAGTCACTACAATGTCATTATTGATGCAAAATTCTACCAGTTTTTCCCCTCCTAGGTTTCTCTTCCCAAGTCCGAATTGCCCGATAACATTTTCTTCCTGTCCTTCTCCGACTATGCCGTTCCAATCTGCCATTATTATGCAGTTTGCCTTTCCTCTTCCGTCTTCTTCGTAAATGTCATGAATTTGCTCATAAATCTCCTCGATTTATTCATCTTCATGAGCTGACGCTGACGCATATATATCTGGATTATCAGTATGTCCACTGGGACTGCTTTTAGCTTTATTGCCATCAGTCTATTGTTCGTTGTTATTATCTTTGTCACGCTTTTCATCATATCTTTCCTAAATACCAGAACTACTCCTCTTTCCCCACTATTTCCTCCAGAATAAACTACCGTGAATTCTTCCGAGTCGAACTGTCCTTCTCCCTCCCATCTAGTTTCGCTTAGCCCTATAATGTCAACTCTATTTCTTCTCATTTCTTCTTTCAAGTTCTCTAGCTTTCCTGCCTTTCTCATAGTTCTTACGTTCCAAGTCCCTATTCGTAATTTACTTTCGACAAATGTTTTCCTCAAGGCAGTCCCCGCCCGGAGATCCGGTTGGGGAACTATTTTACCTCCGGATTGTCTTACCTCGAGAGAACTCATAATGTCCAACCATATAATTCGGCTCTATACCATACTGATAGTACTGCTGCCTACTGCCATATATATATATATATATATAGTTTGTTTATCGTAATGAACTCGTTATTATAAACATCGCAAATTATGAAAATCTGAGAGGCCCCTGAAATGTTTATTAACGACGTACCGGGTTTTATTCTGAAAATAGTTATTAAATCTTTGCATATTTGATTCTCAATAATTATAGTTCATTTCGGGATAATCGATGTTTAAAGTCATTCATTTCATCGTGAGGTTGCTTAATGCCCAAACATGTATAGGCATGAAATAGATTGACATTAATAAAATGTGGGCGTAATGGCTTTCATTGCCGGCAACGATCTGTTGCTGAACGAGAAGTTGTTACATATTCTGCCTTGTGGCATGTGAAGCAATCGCAATTAAATGATTCTCGTCGTTAAGATTACATACCAACCTAACTTGGAGCTCCGGGAAGATCTCAGCCGGAGGTTTTACTAACTAATATTTGATGAGGATCCCTCGGGGCTTAATCATCACAAGCACTCATGCTGATCAAATGTTCCGACCCCCCTCTTACCATCTATTTCTCCTCCAAAAACTTGTGCACCCACAAATTTGCAGCTGTTTTAATGACGAATTAAGTACATTTCCTTGTATTGTGCGAGAGATTAGAGGTGCGGCAGGTGTGAAAAGGGCGCCGGGGAAGGAATACAGTGGAAGAGAAATGGGAGAGAAAGATCACAGAATAGCGAGTTTTGCGCAAACCTATCGGAGGTTTTCGGAAAAAAGGAAATCCAATTAGTGAGTGAGCAATACTCGTGCTCGGACGTGAACGAAGTAGTAGAAAGTGAGTTTTATTTATAGAATCCGTTGTAGACTACATCTTAATGGTGAAATTGTCTAATAGATGCTCCGTACAATGCTGGATTCAAAAGTAATTCGCTTTTATATTTTTTCATTTGAAAACTTTTATTGCCTATGATATTTTCTATCGATTTTAAAAATAATGTGAGCACAATACGTTTCAGTGGAGGATTATTGTAAGAACTTAGTTTCCGGAAGAGAAAATATAATAAATATTTCATGAACCATGGAGGAGAATTCCCCTTCGATAAATACACTAGTGATTTTCTTATTTATGTTACGTTGCCTTCTAATAAGGGAAAAGCATAAACACTCGGCAAAACAAACGCGATTTTTCATTGAAAAGCCATGTAAACATCAGACAATTAGTTGATAAAAACTCTTCAGCGATTGGGAACCGAGATTCAATTTTATGATATTAAATGAATGTATGCCTAATAAGTATTCACATACTAAGTATATTTTTACGGCATATAAAATGCTCGAAATCAAGTACTTTTTGTTTTTTGCTTCCTTCACAATACAATATCAAATATCCTTTTCTGTCATTCTTCAAATTTTCTCTCTTTTACAAATCCCCCGGAAACTCCGAAATTGAGAATTCCTCTATCCGCGGTGCGTTGACCCGGCTTCAGTTAGGAGAACCCAGTTTCCTTACCTCCCTAATTTGGTTTAGCGATGCAGGTAATTCGTATATCCATATAATTCTTTCGCTAAATTGAGCGTTTGCGGCTATGTAATTATTATTCCCCCGCAAAAGTCGAGCTCGTTGGTTCAGCTTCGTGGTTCTTCTTCGATATACTAAAAACCATCTCTTTTCCCTGGTTTTCTTTGTGCGGCCTTTCCATTCCGATTGTCTGCGAAGAGTTGTTTCTTTTTACGGTCACTATCGCTCCTCCCCTCTCTTCCCCTCTCCTAGGTTTTTTATCATTTCTTCGGATATTTTGGTCGCTTTATTTAAGAGCAGACGGCGTTAAGTCTGTGCCGCGCGGCTCATCGTCCGTTCGGATCGGAGCTTCCAGGAACCGACCGTTTTCTATTCCTAGCCGGTGGGGGAAGATCCATTATTCGTTGGTGTCCAGCGCCGCCTTAAGGAGATTTAAACTATGCACGTGCGCGCACGGATTCGTCCCGTGCGTAATGATCCTCCGATATACTCGTAGGGATGAAAGAAGAAGTTCCGTGAAAGGATGTTCATCTTCTCCTGCTAGTCTGATGCATTAAATCGAGCGGAAAAAGATTGCTCCGCTGACGAGCTAGTTTAATTATGTACGTGGTGCTGTCTTCTCGAAACGCGCGCATCTTATTATTGCTCGAAGGATTTGGTGATATTTTATCTTTCGCGCAGCATTAAAACTTATTTGCTTATGAAGCTTTTGTTTTAAGCCTGGTGTGATTTGCGAACCGCTCAATACTTATTCTCGGAAACTTTTCTGAGTTTGACCCTCGGTGGAGGGATTGTTAACGTGTGTGACTCCCTAGGATCGCGGGTTCGGATCCTTCTAAGGCATGGTTGTATTTGGTGGTCTTTGTTATCGTCATTATGCCCATTGTAAAAGGCCGGTGGCGGCTTTTTATGACTATTTTTATAACTAAACGAGGACGGGTTTCGTCGCCGATAGTTAGTGCTTTTCAACGTTTAACGTTAATCCGAAAAACTTTCGATGTCACTCAGCATTTGATCGTTTTACTCTTAAAAATCTCTCTTATAATTCCAATATTTTAGTCAGCTAGAAAGGTCCTTTTGCTCAAACTTACCTTAAATACTATTTCAGATTCGATCTTTCATATAATCGTGTGGGAAAAATTCTTCTCGACTGAAAATTGCTTAGTAACGGTTTGTGATTCATACTGTTGAGTCGGACAACTCGTAAGTCCACAGCATGAGGTACGCACGTAAAAGATTCTTACGTCAGTGCCGTCTTAAGGGGGTCCTCTACGGTCCCAGGGTCCCGACCAAGTAGGGGACCCGCATGAATATAAACAACACGTTTTTCATTCGTTGTTTGGATTTTTATTATAATTATTGTAATAAAATTAAAAATAAAATTTTTTATGTAAAAATTGCGTTATTATTATTAATTCTAAAATTGTATTTTGTTCGTTTTTCGGAAATTTCTAACATGGCGGTATGGTATTTAAACCTTGAAATGGAACTCCACAATTATAAATCCTAAACAGCAAGATAGCTTTTAAGACGGCTCAGTCTTGCGTGTCCTCATTACGCACATATTTGTCTGGAGTCGCGCCTATCCCCCTTAAGCCACAACATCTAGGATATCCGAGATGAAAAATGTTAGGACGGGTTCGATCCGATTCGGAAAACGAACGAGACCATTGGGTGCGGCGTCGGAAAGGTGTCGTGATCCGATAAATCCGCGCAGAAAAACCCAATTTCCTCGCGGCATCGGGTTCGAGGATCTTTCCGAGTCACATCACCGGGGCAGAGTCGTTCCTTCCTGAGAGAGAGAGAGCGAGAGGAAATCGCTCCCGCTTCGAGACGGCTGCTAGACGAGCGGAACGAGAATGATGTACCTTCGCGAAAAATAGCACGGAGGCGCTCTTCATCTCGCCGATGGGAGAATCGGAAATCTCAAGAGGGAGAGATAGGGAGAGAAAAAGAAATTCTTAACGCCGCAAACGTAAGCCGGGAATTCAATTAAAAAATCGGGAGGTCGAGACGTTTCCTACGCTCTGTGTCGACCAAGAGCGGATCCAAAGTTAAAGGGATAATTTACCCCTCTCCAAGATTCCAGAAAACCTGATGAAATTCAACAAAATAATAAATGTAACATACCGAAGAAATGTTAATTATGTCACGTTTTTTCCAAAAAATCTGCATATGCTTGCGTTCGGTTTGTACTTCTGTCTGTCTGTCTGACGCGCTAACTCCTCCTGAACGTAATCAGATAGAGACTTCGATTGTTCGACAGTCGATTCAGTCCGTTTCGTTGCGCTCGTTTACTCGGTTTTCCCGTCTATCTATAATTTTTTAAAAGCTCTTTCCTTACGTATCACTGTGTTTATTTTGCTGTACGGATGTGTGCATTTGAACGTATTTTTAAACAATATTTTTTCATCTTTGATTAACCCTTTTCCCCTTCCCATCAGCTCATGGTTTCGATTCTTGAACATTAAAGAAAAAAAACGAACATTTCGGCGCAATGTATCCCTGTTGGTTTCGCTCCAGAGAAGACGAGAGAATGATAGAGAAAAGGAAAATGAAAGGAAGCGGCGGTTAGATTAAGTCGAGAGAGAGAGAGAGAGAGGGGTTTGTTTGGTGCGTGTAGGCGTGCGGTGCCGGTGAAGGATTCTGGGAGCTTTACGGAACGGACGGCTGTTGGTCTCTCCCGTTTCTGTGTTCCTCCCCTCCGAAATCCTTCTCGGTGGAGGCGGTTCCCTGACCCCGGAGGAAAAAAGTAGGAGGCAGTGCCGAAGTGGGAGGTGCCGCCACCCAACTCCATCCACGAGTGAGAGGCGCGTGTTGAGGGAGAAGGGGTAATGACGTAAGCGAGGCGCGTGGAGGGAGGAGAGGGGAGCGCACGCCTACCTACCTCTTCAGGAGGAGCACACTCTCGGGCGGCGTGGTCGCTCCCACGCGTGCCCAGCGACCGCCCACGCCTTCGAACCCGAGTCTTTATCTCTCTCTCTCTCCTTTGGACAACGAGACCTCTTCCGTTATCTCCTCTTTCTTCCTCTTTGTGCGAATCTTAGTTCTTTGGTGGTGTCATTTCTCTCCTTCTCTACCATCTCTTTCATCCCGATCCCAGTTTCGGACTTGGGTTCGTTTTCGATCCGCGGTGTGGATGGGGTGGAGTTATATTTTTTCCCATCCGACGGAAGTGATTAGCTATGGATGGATGAAGGTGGGTTTAGTGGCTTTTATAAGCCAACGGGCGTAGTTGATTTGTTGTCCTGTTTGTTCGGTTGTCTTGGTTATTGGCATGATCGGGTGGGGTAATCGGTTTAAAGTCGTCGCGATGTCTTACGTCGTTGTTTTTTATGCTTGGTAGATTGAACCTACTTATCGATGTTTAGATCATAGGGTAATGGAAGAAATATTCGATTTCAGAGAGACGTTATGCCCCTGATATATATATATATATATATATATATATATATATATATATATATATATATATATATGGCAACAAGATGTTGGGATGAGGAATATATATACTAACTTAAGGAAATGAAAAGTTGGTGATGAGGGTGGCAACAAGGTGTTGAAGGAAGCCCAGCGGACACCAAGTCGGGGACCAAGTTGGCAGGCTGCTGGGGGCGTCGAAGAGACACGTTAAACACACGAACACAAAAAAAACACGCAAGCTTATCGGGCCTATGCCCTTCTTCAGCGATAGAGTAACTGAGAGTGACTTCCGATATTTATGATCATATATATATATATATATATGGATGTCAACAAGGTGTTGGGATGAGGAAACCCAGTGAGCACTCACCAATCAGACGACTTCAGGTTGGCGAGGCCCCGGGGATGTCGAAGCGACACACGTAAAATAACACAGAAACATCACAAACGTAAAGCTTTCGGAACTACTCCTTCTTCAGCTACAGAGAGAGAATCGTCTGATTGGTGAGTGCTCACTGGGTTTCCTCATCCCAACACCTTGTTGACATCCATATATCTATTTTACCTTTCCTTTTCCGTAAGTTGTTATATATATATATATATATATATATATATATATATATATATATATATATATATATATGAGATCATAAACCTCGGAAGTTTGCGGAGGTTTATAAAATCTCGCTGAATTGAAATTTTTGTTTATTACTTCATCTCCAAATTTATAATCATTGCTTCAGCTAAGATTCAGCAAGATTTCTCAGCAGTATGAGGCTCCTGATAAAATTAGCCGGTAATCTTTTACTGCTTTTCCTCACGGAGAATGATTTCCGATAGATGTATCTTAGGAGTTGCAACAATCTCGATCGATCTACAAATCTGAGTGTTGAATAGACTGAACCTACAATTTAAACGTCGAATTCACTGGCGAACTGACTGACACAAAGAGGCTCAAGAATGCGAAGTCATCGTGGTGAATCGGCACTTTCACTCGTTAGATCTACATCTAATAAAACAGTATGTGTTGGTTAAAATGGGACGACGTGCTTCTGTGGTGTCGGGCGATGGGGAGAGGGGGGAGGGTGGTAAAGTGATGTGTGGGCGGCGCAGATGCCTTCGTCGGCGAATCACTGAAGAGGCGAAACACGGAAGAACGGAGATCGTGTGGACGCGCGACAGTCGACTCACGGTTGATATCATCCGCCGTTATAAGTTGAAGCGATCCGGTCAGATCATCTGCGATGCGATATTGTTTTTCATGTCCAGCGCGGTCCTTCGGGGCTAGCGGACGCCATCTGTCGAAGTCAACAGGCTTGACCCGGTGGAGTTTGTATAGAAATTTCAGCTGCGGAGATATTCCGTCCGTCTGGAACGATTGCGTCGGTCTAATCGCGCGAGATTTAACGCGTCGGTCTCGACTTTTGTTCGTCCCGCTTTATTCGGCAGATCAGTAGGGTGGTCACCTCTTGAAGGGTTGCCTGGTACGTCTTGGTTGATCGGCACCATATGGCAGGGCTGTTTGGAATTTCGTGGCGGGAATTGTTTTGATGCGAATACGATTTCATCGGCTGGATGAAATATGCGGCTTTGAAGCGACGATCAAAGTTTTCATCTTTGCGCGCCGGCGATTTGCGATGGATGTTATCACTGATGCGGCTATCTTCCGTGGGAGAGTGTCTGTTTAGCCTTCACAAATCGTGTTTGATATCCAGTTTTTTCTGGTTGCTCGTTGACTGAAAAATGTGGTGACTTTGACTATCGGAGTGACTGAATAACGTGTTTAATAAATTCAGTGTTTGATGTTAAGTCTCTGTATATTCTAGTGATCTCGACTTTAAAATGTAGACTTGAGCTTCCTTACCCTCAAAATATCGTAAAATTTAAATTCTTTATTTGACGTAATTCTGTATAAAATTAATATTTGTGCATCTGTGTGTTTAACTCGAAAAAATTTTTTCTATACTTTTGATTTGCTCGTTCGGTTTATTTTGTAACAATTTAGCCGTCGTTTTGCTTGTATTATGACGACACCGCTTCGACTCCTCTTGTGTAGTATATTCAGTCATGTTTTCCCGATTTATAGCATAAAATGAAGTCAACCCGAAGTACTAAATTACCTCAAAAATTTGTATCATTAACTAATTTTCCTTGTATACTTCATCAAGATTGATTTTGAATTATAGCTTTTAATTAATTGTAAAATGATCATATCAGACAACCATGATCATCATCTTGATCACCATATAATGGACGCTGAATGATCGCAGACCAAAGTTCACCGCTAATTATACCCCACGAAGTATTTCAGTTGTCGCTCGTTAGCGGCCGATTTATCTCTCGGGATATCCGAGGCGTTGAGTCGCTCACGTGCCCGAATATGATCGCTACGTAAAAATAATCTCTCCCGTTGGTTGACTACTCCCCATCTTCCCGTTCCGCTCTATCGCGCGGTCGTTCATTTCAAATCGGAAGGATAACTCGCGGTGATCGCCCATCGCGCGATTTTTCCGATGTGTCTGTCCTACATCGATCCAGACGATAGATCGATTTTTCTCTCAAGACCGCGATTCGAGAGTCGCGAGGTCCGATTTTACTCCTCTCTCCCGTGCCGTAAGATCGAAGGAGTTTACATGCTCCAATTCGATTATCTTTCACGGCTCTTCCTCCGCATACTCTCTCCCTACCATCCCCTGTGAAGGGTTTCAAAAGGCCAGGGATGGATAAGGGTGTGGGAGAAGATGAGGAGAAATAATGGACGGCGGCTAAACCCTGGGGAAAACTGCGTCGTGCTTTTCAACCTCTCCGTCGCGGGCAAAGTGGCGTGCAATGGGACAGTATAAATACCTCTGGGGAGTCTTAAGGGACGAGGAGGAGGGAGGTAGAGCATTCTCATGTATAAATCAGTCCCCCGAGGGTCGCGTAGCCCACTGTCGATTCTTCCTCCCTCCTACCCCTTTCCTAAGCAATGCCTTTCCCTCCCATCTCATTCCGCCCCCGCCTCTCTGCGAATGGGTTTTCGGGAGAAAATACCGGTTCACACGTCTTAGAGCAGTGTTTCTCAACCGGTGGGCCGCGACCCCATGGTGGGCCGCAGCAGGAGTTGAGGTGGGCCGCGAAAATTTGAAACAAGTTAAAATTTGTTAACAATATTAGAAAACTGTCGCATCAGTATAGCAAAAACAACATTTAAAAAAACCAAACCTTATAAATAACTAATAACAATTTAAATAAATTGCTTTGTTCTTTATATGAAACCTGCTACTTTTAGTGAAGAATATAAAATTTTCTCCTTATATATTCACCTATTGATAAATAGATGGGCCGCGATAACTTTTTTGTATTTTAGGTGGGCCGCGGATAATTCCTATTGCTTAGGTGGGCCGCGTTATCAAAAAGGTTGAGAAACGCTGTCTTAAGAGTGAATAGTTTTGTCAAAAATAAAGTGCGTTTTTGTTTTGGCATGCCAAAGTATTCTGAATCGCGTATCTCCCCTCCTCCTACCTCCTACCTCTCCTCGCCGACCGTTCATCCTTCTTTTCTCTCTTTTTTTGTTGTCTCAATCGGTCTCTCACCCCTTTTTTCCGGATCTTATTATCGACCCTCGCGGTGGTGTCGACATCTTCAATGAAAGAATCGTCTTTCTCTCTGTATCTTATCGATTTTCCTTTTATGTAGCTCAGCTCGAAAGGGAAAAAAGTAGATTTGTGGAAAGTTTCGTCTGAAATTCAGTGCATAAGAACACCCACGGGTGTACAATATCTTTTTCTAGTAATGGGAAATTCGAGTTATAGACTCTCAAGTTGGTAGAGGTTAGGAATGTACTACTACATATCTCCTCGCTCTTTCAATTTCTGTTTCCATCGATTTCTTTGTCTTGTCTTCAGCTGAGGATTTTATAAATTTCTGTCGCCTGTAATGTATGTATTTTTGCCTGTAAGCACCAGGTATCATAAAAAGACATCAACACTCTTTCGTTTCATTTCTAGCGAGGAAAGAATGGTTATTGGTACTAATGGACGACGTTTGACTGAATTTTCAGTTCATTGGAGAATTATCGACTTCATCTTATGGTTAAAATCTAATTGATTCAGTAATCATCTCCAATAGCTATAAAATGGTTACGAAAAACAAATGCGCATTTAGGCTTCAATGCAGCTGTCATCGGTTTATGATGTATTATCGGTGAACGGCACTGATGATGGCTGCTTTGTATCCCAAATGCGTATCTGGCTTTCATAGTTTTTCATTATTGTCGGAGATGTTGTGCCATTTCTGAAAGTTGCTGTGAACATTCTTTAGTTAAAAATTTTGCTGCGGCTATGTGGATTTTTGCTTATGCGAAACCCGAAGCAGTTTACGGCGAAGGCAAGTTTGCAGTTTCCAATTATAGAACCTGGTTTGAACACGTATCAAAGCAATTTTAACGATTAAAAAACTGTCGATCGTATTTTTCCGATATATTTATCTTTCCACGGCTATTTTTAGGGTGATGATATAGTGCACGAGAACATATTTTATTCTCTTATGTATCTCACTTCTTTGAAATCGGGAGAAGGATGAATCACTCGTAAGTGGAACGTATATAAATAGGAAGAAATAAACCCTCCTCGAATTACGACTGGAAAATATGCACTTCGGCGTGACCATATTTACTTTCATTCGGAAAACTGTACTCATTTGAGACCCCGTTTCTATTTTTCGATCCCTTTTAATCTCTCCAAAAATGGACGAATTTTACTTTGGCGGCAAAAAAATGAAGATGTGGTTTTTTTGGCCATTCGTCAAAGAGTTATATTTTTCACGTGGGTAAATGGAAACCCTTCAAGAAAAGAAAACGAGCTCGTCTGTAGCGTTTTCGGGAAAAAATGTTAAGGCACCCTCGTTTTTTCTCTCATATCGCTTCGTCGTATTTTCTCGCGACGTAAACAGGTAGGAAAGAGCGGGTCGATGGAAAAAATCTCGTGCCAAAAAAAATACGCTCAGACACCATATTTGTTCTTTTTTCGCACCCTTCTTCCACCTCTCGTAGCTACTTCTTGCTTTTTCCGGATCTTTCTTTCCACTCTAGCTAGCTTCTTGCTCTTCTCCATTCTCTTCTTTCCCTCTTCCTCCCTCCCTTTTTCTCTCTCTCCCCCTCCCTCTCTCCTCTCCCTCTCTCCTCTCCCTCTCTCCTCTCCCTCTCTCCTCTCCCTCTCTCCTCTCCCTCTCTCCTCTCCCTCTCTCCTCTCCCTCTCTCCTCTCCCTCTCTCCTCTCTCCTCTCCCTCTCTCCTCACCCTCTCTCCTCTCCCTCTCTCCTCTCCCTCTCTCCTCTCCCTCTCTCCTCTCCCTCTCTCCTCTCCCTCTCTCCTCTCCCCTCTTCCTCTCCCCTCTCCCTCTCCCCTCTCCCTCTCTCCTCTCCCTCTCTCCTCTCCCTCTCTCCTCTCCCTCTCTCCTCTCCCTCTCTCCTCTCCCTCTCTCCTCTCTCCTCTCCCCTCTCCCTCTCTCCTCTCCCTCTCTCCTCTCCCTCTCTCCTCTCCCTCTCTCCTCTCCCTCTCTCCTCTCCCTCTCTCCTCTCCCTCTCTCCTCTCCCTCTCTCCTCTCCCTCTCTCCTCTCCCTCTCTCCTCTCCCTCTCTCCTCTCCCTCTCTCCTCTCCCTCTCTCCTCTCCCTCTCTCCTCTCCCTCTCTCCTCTCCCTCTCTCCTCTCTCCTCTCCCTCTCTCCTCTCCCTCTCTCCTCTCCCTCTCTCCTCTCCCTCTCTCCTCTCCCTCTCTCCTCTCCCTCTCTCCTCTCCCTCTCTCCTCTCCCTCTCCTCTCCCCTCTCCTCCCTTTCTGTCTTTCTTCACTCCCTCTCCTATTCCGCTCTCTCCTATTTTCTCTTCCTCCCCTCTCTTTCCGCTCCCTATCTACTTGCCCTCTCTTCTTTCCCTCTCTTCTCTCTTTATCTCTCGTTCTCTTCTATATCCCTTATTCTCTCTCCCTCTTTTTCTCTTCCTCTTTTTTCCTCTGTGAATAAAAAAACTCCTTCGTCCGCATCTTCGCCTTTCGCCTGAGTCAGCTTCGTGACGCGAGTGGGTCGCTTCTGTATTCCACTTGGCGAGGAAATCCTTTCCCCGGTTTCCAGTGGCTCCTTGAGCACGTCATTTGTGAATCGTCATCTCCTGTTATCAACGCGAAGGAAATATAGGTTGTCATTTACTAAGCGTCGCTCCTAAGAATATTGCCTCTTGATTTATTTTTCTCAAAATGCATTGACGTCTTTATCGCGGGATTAAAAACTTCGACACACTTGCTATGTATGTCATTTATTTCTGCATATCTTCCTTTACAGTTCAATCGCTACGAAGTTGCGCTTGCATTCCGGTTCGATACAGAATCGTGCAAAGGTTTTTGACGGCTGTTTCGATTCCTCCGTTTCTTCGAAGTGCCTTTCACGGAGTGCATTCTTTTAATGGACCGTTTAAGTGAAAGTCTTGCGGTGCGAGGTTCGCATTGGCGGAAGTATCAATTTTCTCCTGATTGGTGTCGGTAAAAGTGGTTTGCTGGTAGATCGGTTCGCGGCGTACTTCCCACACTCGACGCGCGCGTCTTAAAAAAAAACATTTTCCAGCCCTCCGTTGCTCTCTACGAGACGGAAATTTTCACGAGAAAGAAATATAATCGTACGCATCTCCGAAATGCGCGCAACAATTCTCTCGACCACTTTTGCACTATGTCGGAGGTGTTAAAACTGCCAGACTATGCGTGGGAAATGAAGCCTTGAAATATTTTAAACATCTAAAGCAGGGTTGAGTGACCTTTTTGTGTGCGATCGTATTTGCGATTGCTTCGGCGTGCCGGACGAGAGTTTAAACAAAAAGACGCTGGGGAGACTCGTCGGCATCATAAAAGTGAAAGTCGATTGAGCATTTTTTTCCACATTAAACCTGCGCCAGGCAAGGTTTTATGGCCTTAATTTGACTTAAAAACTTAAGCATTCTTAATTGTCTATCAAATTTCATGGATCTCGGAGATCTCACGTTTGTGCTAGATCTCGAATATCCATTATGTGACCTTTGTAATTATTGTTTAATCATTCATTTTTGTGCAATTGTTATAGGAATCGCTTTAGGACGTATTTTGTAATTATTTCGTTCACGCTTCTTACCAGTGCAATAATATCGTTGGTATTTTTTGCTCGCAGCCGCGGAAAATATTCCTCGCGTAATTCGGATGAATGGATTTTGACGTACAACGATATGTCTCTCCAATGATGGCGGAATAAATGTATGTAGTTATAGAGTAGTTGCTTTGATCGGAGATATTTATATTAACCCTGCGTGAGGCAAGCTCTTTAGAAAGGTAAGAATTTCAGGTCCGTATCACAGAACTAGAACGGAGGGAGGCCTTGAATGGAAATATCATCAACACGTAACGTTTTATCTAGTTATTTTTTCAGTTGCATAACGCCACACGTCGTGAAAGAGTAACGCTTTTGCGTGCAGTTTCCACTCGGGAGTCGGTTTCTCCTTCAACTTATGTATCTTTCGCCTCGCCTTTATCGCGCCCTCTTTACCTTACCGCCGCGCTTTGACCTCACAAATTTTCCCCGCCGCCGTCACCCTCTCTTGTTTTCTCTTTTAAAACATCCTTTACCTGTCTTCGCCGAGGTCGTTCGCCATGGCCGTGCATCGGCGTATTCAAATGCCACTTCTCCCGCCGCCTCCTCACCCCGCGCTTGGCGATTCATTCCTGTTATCCGTGTGCGTCGGGACCTTTTTTGCGCGTGAGTCTGTTTTAACGGCGTCCCTTTTTCAATGAAATATCCTCATTACGTCTTTGAGATGGGTCGATTAATATGGTCGTTTGGATTCTGCGTGGGAGTTTTCGAATTTCCCTTTCGCCTTTCCTCGGAATTGGATTCGTTGGCGACGAAAAATTTTCTGCGAGAACCGCGATATCATTTTCAAAATTCCAGGGAATCGCGTTCGTGTGCGTCACTTTCGACGCTGTGCGAGTTGTATAATGCTAACTCAATTGCCCGTCATATGATGGCGGGATTTTATGTAGGAGAATTTAAGCAAATAAGAGTTCGACGTTTATTTTATTTCAGTAAAGTGCTGAATCACTTGAAGGTATTTCAGGTGTACAATATTAATCAAATACGCGTTAAATATTCTGTAGAAGTGTTTATATGCCAAGTATGAACAAACGCAATAAAAGTTTTAATGAAAGCGTAATATATCTTTGTTATCAAGTGGTCAGATATCAGAACCGTTTGACTCTCGTTAAGAGCAATAGACTGAACACTTTCTAAATTGAATTTTCAGTTAATGATTATAAAAACCTTATTATAAAAAGTTTTATATGTAACACATATATACACCAAGAGAATTCTGTCCTTCTTTCTGTGTGCTTGCACGGTTTGGAGAGTTGCAGCACATTTTTCATTTGCATTTAAAAATCACTTAGAATTGCGATATGAATACGAGACTTGCACCAAACGATGCCTAAAAGAATGTACATTCATTTTTCATCTATCGATTTTCGAATACGCGTCAAATCGTTCCACAAATTCGTTATTAACACGAAAATTTGGCTAAATTTTAGACCAAAAAATTTCGTCAAGGGTGACGGCATTGTTGCTGATCTAGCAAAATTACGTCTATATCTAAAAGCAATGATATAAACTTTGATATTGTATTTGATATCAATTCCGAGAACTATTCTTATATATTTTGAATGCATTTTAATCGAAAGCGAAGTAATGATGCCTTAATTTGAACGATAGGTTTGTTTACTTCAGTGCCATTTCTAAGGCTTGTAAAAAATGCAAACGCACATACGACCGCTAATATTTTAATTAGCTTTTTTTAATTCACACATTTTTTGTAATCACTATAAATGCACCGGTCATGCGTCAAATACCTTGCTTAATTATCGAAAAAAATTAATCATAATCATTGTCAATATAGTAATTTGCTTTAAACTGCCCAATAAAATTTGCAAACGAAAAGATATTTTCAATGTACGGGTGATGTATCTTCCTATTTGAAATGTTGAGTTGTCCATCATTACAATGCATTAGAGTCGTTTCTGACTTAAAGTTTTTACGCTACGTGTTTATTTGTTTTAAATTTACATGAAACTTTTCACATAAATTTTCAATCGTTTGTTGTCCGTCATGATTTTGTTTCATTGCAACCTCTTTATGAAATGTCGAAAAATCTGGAAAAAATCAAATATAAACTTAAAATACGAGGGAGGAGAATGGAAGAGAGAAAAGGAGGAAGAAAGGGAAGTGCCTTAAAATTTATATTTAATCCACGCATACCCGTCATATTGACGGACTTTTGTACTAGTAGAGATAATAAAATTCGAAGTTAATATAAAAGTTACTTAAAAAGGGAGAAGAAAAAAACCTTGAGTAACAAACGGCGATAAATGTAGAAAAAAGTCCCGATAGCGAAGTGCGAATCTATTCGGAGGATGGATTGCGGAGATGACTCCTAAAAATATAAATTATAAAAGGACTTCTGGCTGTCGGCAATCATTCCTAAGTTGGGAAAAATCTTTCTCACCTCGTAGGAGATCGGAAGAAGACACAAGAGGCTTACCCCGACTTTTGCGTGAACAGAGTGTGGCGGCTGACCATATCGTAAAAATGACCAAAGGCCAAGGGGTTATCGAATTTGTTCGAGGTTAAAGGCGGTGCAATAAACGGATTATATAATCTCGTTCCGTTTGGTCTCCCGGCAGCCAAGTATGGATGCTTAAAACAATGACGTATGGAACCTTAGAAAGCAATGTGTAGGATATTTTCAAAGAAGTGTGGCCGTCTGGTATGAAAATTGCCGATTTTCTCATCCGTTTTGGATCTTTGGAGCTAACATGCATTGAGCGTGAATGCGGTAAATCAAATTTTAAAATTATGTCGCGTAATTTCTTGGAAAATTTAGCGGTGGAAAATGAACGCTTTTTTTTACGACAATTCAATTTCGTCGAATTTGAATTTTTTACGAATTCGATGGCTGTCGACGTTTGTCGATTTAAATAGAATCCTACCAAGCCTAGGCATAGGAAAAGGTGAAATTTATTTCAGCGAAACCGATGTTATGTCCCTCTTTTTCGGAGAGCGTCATTTCGTTCTTTGAGGGACGCGTTTTCTTCCGCGGAGGCCTGAACAGAAGTTTTCAAAGGCGTGCTTTTCAATCCGTGACGTCATTAACGTGTCTCGACCTACGCACCTGTCCACGCACTTTGGGCGTTGTCTGCCGGGGGAGATTAGAGGAGCAAGGCCAGTCAGCGGTTGTTTATCCTCGGTGCGTGGGTTTACGGTTTCACCGGTTGACAAAAGAACCTAACCAATCCCACGCGTCGTTCGCTTTTGAAGGGCGATGCGCAAGGATTAATGAAATGAAGAGAGGCGCCCGTGAAATCGATCTCCTCCTTACACGCAAATTCGTACTCTTTGTATTTTTTGACGGGTCCCGATTTATCTGCGCTTCGATCTGAAGCAAAATTGACGTTTTGTTTGCGTAAATACGAATTAGGTTTATTTTTTAAAAACATTTAGCGCGAGGATAACCTCTTTATCTTTCCGATTTGATTATCGGGAGGTATGCTTCTCGTGTCCATATGATGAGTTTCGTAATTTGATTGGAAATTTTGAGACGCATCAGAAGGTACATGCTTTTGAGGCCTGTTGCATCTGCATTGTCCCCCGTGGGAGCTTAGAAATTACATCACTCTCCACTTTTAGTTTAACTTCGCTTGGTTCGCGTATATAGATTTGGGTGCATTCAGCACCGGAAGATAGTGCACTTACTAAGTAGAGGCGATTCGAGTCTGGAAGTTGATTTCAGCAAACTTCTTCCTTACCTAAACGATCTTTCCATTGTGCATTTGATGTAAGAATTTTAAAGTTTAGTTTGAAATGCTCTGTATTTCCTTTCGTTAGATATCTATTTTGTTTTCAGAAAATTTGTTCCTGGCTAATCGAAGAAGTTCTTTGATGTTTAATTAATGTTAAAAGGGCCATGTGACATTCTTCATTTAAATTGAATGGGAACTAAAAAATATTTTTAATATTCATCAGACAAGAAAGCATTTTGTATTACCGAGAGAAAATATGAAAACATTCAAAAATCTACCTTTATATGGAATGAAAAAATGAAAGCAAAAATCGAAGAAGCTCGCTAATTATTCAGAAATTTTATATTTGTAACGAAATCTTCTAAAAATATACATTTTTTAAAAGTCCTCTTCTAAAAGTTATATGATTTCCTAATGACCAACTTATGCGATATAAATTTCGCTTAAAGACACTTAAGCCATACTATTTTCAGAAAATGATTTGACTTTTAGAAGGCTGTTAGTCACTAATTTAGAATTTACTAAAAGTCAGCGTGTATCTTCAATTTTTACTTTTTGTCTTTTAGGGCGTTCTAAAAGTTTATTTTTAAAACATATATATTTATTGTTATTTCCGAAATGTATAATCATATAGTAGCATTCAAGAGTGCGAAAGTAACCCAAGCAAAAATAACACCGCATACTTAACAACACATGAACAGTTCGATTTGGCGGGTAGCTTCAGAGACCACTTCACGCACGCATTTAGGAAATGCCATTCCTCGCGAGGGACAAAGTCGTCAATCAAACGCCGAAAAACACTTCTCCAAACCAGTAAAATGCCTATGTGCTCATTTCTGCACCTATGAGAGAATCTGTGGTACGAATCCGCGCGAAAAAATGTGAATCAAGTCTTGCGTTGCCGTGAGCTATCCGAAAATTTAAAATTTTGTTTGTGTGTTGCCTTCGCCACTTTGTATTGTGTATGGAAATTATTCATTTTGCGCATAAAAGATTCCTCTATACATTTCTTGACCATCCCTTTTGGTTTTGCGAAAGATGTTTGTTTTCGTGCTTCGGTGTGACTCCGGCGAAGAAATAGGAATCTACGATAGATTAACTCCTTCCCTTGCCAAGTGGTATTCGGAATTTTAAATTTAGATCTTCCAACTTTTATCTGATCGAAACGGAAAGTGCAACGGAATACATACTATGATCGTTTTCGTTAATTTGCCGCTTCGCGATCAAGTGCGGGCTGAGTTCGGGCGATGGAGAAATATTTTGTCGCTTAAGCGATTTTAATTTCTAGTTTGATGCATTGCTAATGCACCTTGGGAATACATTTTGGAAAAGCCATGAGACCTCCGATATGAATTTTGTGTTTTATGGGCGACACGTACCGATGTTTGCAAATGCTAATTGCTCTGAACGTAATAGTGTTGCAGACGAACATCTGTATCTCGAAATTTGATAGAGCGGAAAAAAATTAAGTTACATGACATGTATTCATCTTGTAGAAATACTAATAGGAAAACATATTATTCGAGGTTACTAGTTACTTTGCTTTGAGTTGAAGATTTATGACTTCATCGTTGCATTACGGCGTCGGATAGTCGTGGTTGGTCAGCTTTTCCTTAAAAGGGAGATCAATGATCCGTGATCGATGAATCGAATGGATCCGTGAGGCGTGTGCACGACTTGATCGGTAACGCGTTTCACATTACGTTCTCATTTCTGTGGAAGTCAAACGTCATAACTCTTTTCCAGTCTAGTCGTTTTGGCTGCGTTTATTAAAAAAATCTGATGTAACCACCACATGACTTTCTCCATATCTGTAATATTTCTAAAAATTCCAAATAGGTTACATAATAATAATAAGTATTTAAAGAAACTGCGAGAAAATTTTAGACTTTACAAAGGACAGAAATAAACTCAAACCATAGCCAGATATTGGATATAGCCACAAAGCTCCAACAATTAAGAAAAGAAAAAGGAGCGTTACTAAGACGTAACTAAGCGTCAATTGTTAACAATTGTCGTCGGTAGGTGGCGTGGTGGTGGCAGCTATAAATATAAGATCTCTTAAACGATGCATTATATGGAAAAAATTTTCAAACAAGGGTTGTAGGAAATTAAATTTCCTAACTCTTTTATTCCGGTACATTTTTACATTTATCAAATATTAAAGCAAATCTTTCAAAATAACGGATAAGTGACAAGAAAAAACACCCACTTCCAGTTGACCGATTATTACCAAAAACTAATCAGTTCTTGTGACTTTTATAAAAATGTTAAATATAAATTTTTTCGCGTTGATCTGATTAATATTTTTTGAGTTAGAGCACCCACAAAAAGCTATCACATACACGCGCGCGCACACACCATATCGAGAAAATGTTCAAAACATGTTCAGGGGACCTCAAAACGCGTATTTCCGTTAAAAACTCGAAGTCGATTTTTTTCATGAACACAATACTTTCCCCTATACTACGTATATGGAGAAAGTAAAAAACGGAACCAAGTAAGGTGAGCGAGAAGCGTAGCACAATTTGTCGTATTTATTACAGGAGATTAGAGAATTTTTTGTTTCCAGTAAGGTGGCTACCTTAAATTTATTAGAGCTCATATATGTTAACAGAAATAAAATTTGAAATTACAACTCCTTAATCCTATGCTAGAACTTCGTTAAATTAATCGGAATTTAGAACAAATTTACAATACAATGAGTAATACGATTTTAATCATATCTCTGCCATTGCCGCCAATTTACTGGGAACAAAAATAGAAATTTCAATTCCTGAATTTCCTGGAAGTATTTTTTGATGCCCTCCTTGCATCCACATATCCGACTTATTTTGTCTTCTCGCGTAGTAATTCCATTTGTCCCAGCGCTTTGTGGGCCATTTCATCTCGGCGTTGCCTGAGGGAATAATTTTGATAGAAACTTTCAGTTTTCATTTTCTAAGAGACTATTTTTGCGAGTCCAAAGTTTTATGTAACTAAAATTGCCTTTCGAGCTTATTTGGAGGTATCAATATTCGTCCAAGCTAGGAAAAACCGGCGAATGGGAAATTCCAGTTTTCTGCTCTCTTCTCTGAACGTTATAATAGCAAAGCCTATTCGGTCTTTCTGTATTTGGGTTTGTTTTATACAAAGCCTTTGGATCGTTACTTTTTGCATAAGTAGAAATAATCCTCCGTTAACTTGTATAACCCAAAGGTTATTCATGGATTAGTCACTTTTTTACTTTCTCCATATACGTAGTATATGTAGTATTTAAGAGATTTAATATTTAAGAGATATCTTATATTTTTAGCTGCCACCACCACGCCACTTACCGACGACTATTGTTAACAATTGATGCATAGTTGCGTCTTAGTAACGCTCCTTTTTCTTTTGTTAATTGTTGGAGATTTGTGGCTATATCCAATATCAGAAGGCTATGGTTTGAGTTTATTTCTGTTCTTTGTAAAATAAAGTTTTCTCGCAGTTTCTTAATATATTATTATGTAACCTATTTGGAATTTTTAGAAATGTAACAGATATGGATAAAGTCATGTGTTGGCCACATCAGATTTTTTATTTTTTATAGTTATAATTCTCGATTGGCCTAAGAATATATTTTTGTGTTAGCCACATGACGTTTACTTAACGTTATTTGGTTCGAATTTTCTATAATTCTAATGCTGCAATACATCTATAATACAAAACCGGGTAATACCAAATCGAGTAATGAAACATGTTCGTTTAAATGAAGTGTACGTCATTCCCTTGCAAACTTCGTTATTACATACATGAAAATTTAAGCAACTCAAAGTTTGCACTAACGTGGTTAAACTAAATAATTTTAATTTAGAATTTGTTCATTGAATAATTATTAAAACATTTGAACGTTTACACGCTAAATTTCGTCCTAGAAACACCTAGTTTTTGGAATGTGCCCCTCCTGTAATACCTATGCTTGCATCACTTTGTACTTGTTAGCATATTTCTCTTGTCATATGTCATTTATTAAAAGCCGTGTTATTCTCTCCTCCTATATCCCATGTCGTTTTCTCTAGGATATAGAACACTTTCCTCGAGCTAAAATTATCAAACTGAAACCGGTAAGAATTTTAAACGTTTCCCTTGAGGGAATTTTTTGCTATGCAACCGCAGCAAAAGGCGTGTCACCTAGCGCACTTTCTCTTCTCGCAAAGAATTAAATAGTCGCATGGCTAGAAACGGAAAGTGTTTACCTCTATCCATTTATGGTCGCGAGCGTGTGACGTCACCGTCGGCGAAGGTATTCTCTTTGACTGGATGCCTGCTAGGCGAGCCTCTTGCATGAATATAAGCCCCGAGAGCGCTTATGAATAGTGTATCTCCTACAGGCGATACAGGTAACTAATTCCTTTAGCAAGAAAACGATAGAATAAGCCAAGTTCTCATTTACAAAGGCAAAGTAGCCGTTCTCGTTGGCAATTCACCTGTCGTTGGCTATGCAAGTTTAAGTTAGCTCTAACTATTGCTACTATAACAATAAGTACTTAATCTAGCATCTCTAGTGGATGTAAAAAGTAATGAAAAACCATATTCGTACTTTGCCTCTAAGGCAGCCGTCATGAGTGGTATTCACCGTTAGAAGATCACCGCTGATGACGTTGCTGTAGCCCAAATGCTCAAATGGTTTTTAATAACCATTTTGTCTATTGGAGATACTATGTATTTATTTATTTTTAACTAGCTCATTAGCAGAACTGTACGGCCTTTTACAATGAGCACAGCGACGTCTAATACGAACTCATACGACCATGTCCTCAGTAGGGTTCGAACCCTCGACTGTTGCATTGATAGCTAGAATTGCTAGCCACCCTTCTACGAAGGCTAAAGAATAACTAATTAGCGTTTCAATTTTATTTTAGCCGTAAGACGAGCTCGATCATTATTTATCGAATTTTTCAAACACAAACCACTGGGAAATGGCGCTGATTGCTGCGACCACCAAAAAAATATATATATCCCGATCAATTTATATAAAATCGCGACAGGAAATAATAAATGATTGGATAAAACCATTTTGCTAATTTTGTTCCCTATGTGCTTATCTTCCTGTCGTTTTTGCAACGAATGCTCGCATTGTCACGATCCTAGCGATCCAGCTCATTATGTGCCGCTAACCAGTACTCGGCGGCGACCCGTTACTTTGATAAGCACTAATTGATTGGATGCAAACTACAAGGTGACCTCTGGAGTTCGTTTTGTGTACATTTTGAATTTTTTCACCGTAACCCGCATTCGGGATGGTTTCAAAATCGGAGGATCTTGGAACGGGGGGATCCAACCGCTTATTCAATGTTAAATCGGACGGGTTCGCTGGATTCGTTAATCGAGGTGGAAGGATGTAGATGGGTGAGGCGAAAAAGGAGGAGGGGTGGGATGGGGCAGGGGGGGGAAGAGCAGGAAGAGGCGGTTGGTGTAGAATGGACGCGAATCTCTGTTAGCGACGTCGACACTTCTCCTCCGATGGACGTATCCGTGGTGAATAATTCATGCGGTAAGAGATAGGCACTCGTGAATGTCAACAACTGGGCACCTCTGAGGTTTCTTCCCCTTTCCCTACTTTCTCTTATTTCCCGCATCCCGTAGGCGTCATCGGCTGATTATTCTTCAGTTTCGGTCATATTCCCCTCTCCTTTTTCCCTTCTTCTCCTTTTCCCCTCTTCTCCTTTCCCCCCTCTTCTCCTTCCCCCCTCTTCTCCTTTCCCCCCTCTTCTTTCCCCTTCATCTCATTTCCCCCTCTTCTCCTTTCCCCCCTTCTCTCATTTCCCCCTCTTCTCATTTCCCCCTCTTCTCATTTCCCCCTCTTCTCATTTCCCCCTCTTCTCCTTTCCCCCTCTTCTCCTTTCTCCCTCTTCTTTTCCCCCTCTTTTCTTTCCCCCCTCTTCTCTTTCCCCCTCTTCTCCTTTCTCCCTCTTCTCCTTTCCCCCTCTTCTCTTCCCCCTCTTCTCTTTCCCCCTTTTCTCCTTTCCTCTCTTCTCCTTTCCCCCTCTTCTCCTTTCCCCCCTTCTCTCATTTCCCCCTCTTCTCATTTCCCCCTCTTCTCATTTCCCCCTCTTCTCCTTTCCCCCTCTTCTCCTTTCTCCCTCTTCTTTCCCCCCTCTTCTCCTTTCCCCCTCTTCTCCTTTCCCCCTCTTCTCCTTTCCTTCCTCTTCCCTCCCTTATCCTATTCCTCTCTCCTTCCCTTCCTCTTCCTCGCTTCATCTCGCTTTTCCCCTCCTATCCGTACTTTCTTCCTCGCTTCTCTCAGCCCCCTTCCGCTTTCCTCTTCTTCTCCCCTCCTCTCTCCTTCCCTTTCCATAATCCATCACCCTTACTCAGGGTGACCAGGCGTCCCGGTTTCCCTGGATTTTTCCCGGTTTTCCCGGTTGTTTTTCTTGTAACCGTGATGGTTTATCCAGCAGTTTTTTTATCTCCGTTTATACGAAATCAATTTTAACATCAAACTCTATCTTCCAAATACGATTTCATAAAATGCATTCGCATTTCAAGTGCTGGAAAAAACCAAAGACCCATGGAAGTTCGCCAAGAGCTGATTCTAAGAAAATAATGACAGATGGTCATGCTTTTCCTTCCCTTCGTAAATACAACTTAAATATGACCTAGAATGATTTTTATGAGAAGATTGAAAATGATCTAAATTTGATCAAGACAGGCATAAGTACTTTAAAATGACTGAAAATACCATTGAGCCCTAAAATGTTTTATTATAATACGGCTTAATTATTCACGAAATGTGTAAATGTATTTTTTATTACAATAAATAAAGGTTTGACTTTTCTTTTGTAAACATATTTATTTCAAATTTAGAGTATAAGTACAATAAAATAATATGAAAATTCCCTTTTCTCGGTTTTTTTTTGGAAAATGTCCCGGATTTTCTCTTTCAAAACTCATTTTGCCCTGGTTGTGACCATCAGCATCTGGTCATCCTACCCTTACTCCCTCTTACTTATCACCCTCTTCTTTTTCCTTCAGCGCTGCTATCCATCTTCTCTCCTCTCTCCACCTCTGCCTCTCTTACTTCCACCCTCTCCTCCCGCCCTTCTCCCCCACCATAATCTCCCCTCCTCTCCTTCCGCCCTCTCCTCATCCTCTTCCTACACCCTCTCACTTTTCCTCCTCTTCTTTTCCATCCTCTCCCATTCCATCTTTTCCCTTTCTATCATCTCCCTCTACCCTACCATTCTTCTTTCACTCTCTTCTTCCAACCTCTCCCTCTTCCATCCTCTCCCCTCACACTCTCCTTTTGCCTCCTCTTCCACCATCTCTCCTCAACTCTCCCTCTCACTGCCTCCTATACATACCTCTAACCGTTCCTCTTCGTCTTTCTAAAAACCTCTTTTCCCCTACTAATCTCTCACTCCTTTCCACTCTCTCCTTTCTCTCTTCTCGCGGGTGAGGATCTCTCTCCCAAGGCCTTCCTTTAAAACCCACGCGACTGCCCATCCTCATCAAGTCCTACTCCCTTATACGGAGGTTACAACACAGGTTGCACTCGGGTGGCAGGAGTTGAGGAAAGAGGTGTTCAAAATAAAAAAAGAAACAAGCCGCCGAGAGGTGGGATTATAATATTCGTGTCGAACGCTAATCTTCGAAGGAACGGTGGCGGATCTCGCCATTGGGGGAACATTTTCATGTATGAACGGCCGCCTCCTTCTTTTCCATCCCTCGGCGAAGTCTTTTTTTTTAATGTACAACCGCCATCAAAATTGTTATCGGTGAGTTCGCGGTTTCGAATGGACAATAACGACCCTCGCATAATTTCGCGGAATAATAATCGGCCGTGGGAGACCAATGTAAGCGTTGGGTCAGACGGGTTTGAAATTTGAATGGGTGTCGCGAAACCTTTTGTCTAGGATCCGAAAACCTTACGTTCTCTCTTGGATTTGCGAGTTGAATGTGTAGGACAGTGCCGTCCCAGACTGGCGGAACATGGTTTCGTTTGGTTGTTTTTGTGGCTCTGAATTTTATGTAGTCGTATGCTTCCCTCCTAATAAACCAACTCCTTTGTTTTTTAAGAAGCTTCATCATGACAGTTATTGATTGATTATCCGTCACTTGGACAAGATCAAGCATTTTAGAATTGTTTTTGTATCGGCCTCAAAATTAATGGGAACTACCTTTATAGAATAATTACTCAGTTTATCGATTAATTAATCGATCAATCAATTTGGCTGTCGAGTATTCAATTAATTTTATCTATTGATTTGTATATATTTTATAGATTTGCTAGTTAATTTATTTACTAATTTATTATTTAAAGAATAGACCCTCTGATCATTATTTTTGCGCGTCTTACTGTTTTATAGTTAGAACCAGTCAGAAAAAAGAAATGTTACCTTAAAAGAAATCGTGCTCAATGCCGTTTCGGTCTGCAGCACGTTTGCTAATGTCTTTCCGAGGAATGAATGTCGCATGTGTCGATAGGGAACGAATTGAAATTCAACCTCAATTCTTTTTTGTCTCTAGGCCCGCCGTCATTGTCTCTTATGATGAATGTGAGCGATTTTTATTCCGTGTGTCTGTCTGTCCAAAATTAGTTTCCTTACTTTATTTTTAAGCGCTTCCATTTGCGCGATTTTTAATTAATGGCATAAGGGAATCCAACCTCTTAAATTATCCATGGGTTCTCGCTTCATACTCAGAGCTGATACGTGAAAAGAATGGGTTAAATTTATAAAGTAAATTGAAGTCTAATGAGATGATAAAATTTTAAAAAATTGCAGCCTTGTGAAAATTTTATTCGTGTATTTATTGAAAATTTCTTTCGAGGCTCTTATTCTTATTGCTGCTGAAAAACATTTTAGACCTGATATAGTCCATCCTAAAATGTTTGACAGCTTTGACCAGCGTAAAATAGAATTTTACGTTCCTTGTGAAAGGATATTCCGATTATTCAGATCTTATGGCTTCTGTTTAATATTAATGTTAGTAATCTTTTCGTCTATGCACCTCGGTCCATGTCTGTGGTTACCAACCTTTCTGAACACTAGGTCCGGTAAAAAAGCAGTTAGGATCTTGAGGGTCGGTAACTCTCCCGGGCCACACAATTCTTTCTCAGTTCAGTGGATAACCTAACCTGTATCCTCTACTTCCAATTTGTTATCAGAATATCAAGGTAATTATGCCCGTCCTTAATATTTTTGGGGTTTCATTCGCTGGCCATCACCACCCCGCGGAAAAATTGTTGGAAAACACTTTTCTCGACTCTTGTATATGTTTCGCTTCATATTTACTGTATTTTTCATTTATTTTCTAACTGAGCACGGGCCAAATTTTCGGTCTGGGTTATTTTAGTTATTTGATCCTTGTTCTTCGTGAACACACGGCTGAAATTCGCGTTAGAACAGAACCGGATCGTTTGTTTTAATCGTTCATTCTCCCCTTTCAACCCAAGTGCTCGTTTAACCATTTATAAGCGTAGGCCATAACATGCCGTCTGAAAGCTTCCAGGATCCCATTTGAGAGCACGCGGCTGTTGGACAAGAGGCCGGCTATGTATAGTTAATGCCCCTCTGCGCCATAGAGAGAGAGAGAGAGAGAGGTCTTTGCCTCCCTAGTCCATTTTGACCTACAAGGTGTGCTTTCTCAAGGAAGCAAGCTGACATTTCGACCCGTTGTATAAGCTCCTCTTTCCCTCGTTCGCAGCCCTTCTCCGTTTTCCGCTCGACTTTCTGAGCCTCTACAACCCTTTTCCTTCCTCCCCCACCTGTTCCACGCGCCTATTCTTCCGCACGCTCCACCTGCCGGCTCTTTCCCTCCCATTCTGATTCCGCCCTCTTTCTCAGACTCACCTGCCGGAACGTTTCTTCTTTTTTTATCAACCTCCCAAAACTTCGTCTTTTAGGCCCCCTTTTCCCCACCCTTTCTTGCTCGGCGCTTCTCATTTATTCCCTCTCCGGAATTCCCCATTTCCTCTCCGTTCCGCCTTGCTCCGTTCACTCCCCCATCGCGCGAGACCCGCCTCCACTTTGTATACGTCGTATATTTTGATTTAATTTTCGCACGAGCGAGTGGTTCCGCGGAAGGGGAAAAGGGTAAATGAGCTATATAGGCATCTGAACCTTTTCATTTTATTTACTTGCGTCGCACCAGAAATACTACACTGAGAGAGTCTTATTGGTGAACGCGGAATGATGGTAAAACCGCACGGTTTTTAAATCGTTTACTGCCATTGACCCCATTTGGGTATCTAGTAGTTTTTCACGATGGTTTAGTCTGGCTAGATTGCATTGTCCGCAATGGCATCCAGTTGCCCTATATGGACGTCGTCCTAGATTGTGAAATTTTGATTTGCCATAATCTTTAAAATGCATTATCTTTTGGGCTAATTTATACCGATAATGTACTAGACGTGAGCCGTGATCCCCAAGTGGGAATCAGAAAATAAAGTTTCATTGCTGTGGCAATTTTATTCCTATTAATCATGAATGATTTGTTGTAAATGATCGCATAAAACTTGAACCGAAATTTGAAATTTGAGGAAGAGAAAAAATCCTGTTCTTGACCGGGAATCGAACCCGTATATCCCACTTGCCACATTTTAAAGTGGTTCAAAATAAATAAAATAAAAATTTGAAGGTTGACGGACTACTTGTGGATATTTAAATTGGACGTGCACACGTATGTCGCTCGTATTGCAATAATCCGTTTTTTCTTAAATCTTTAGTTACGCCATGAGCTGTCGTTATCTGTATGAGAGCGTGAAGAATCTCGATGGTTTTTTTAACAATGGCTTCGTCCGCGAAATCGTTTCAGCCTTTACGAAATTTCTATAGTTTTGGCTTCGTCTGAACAAATCCATTTATCCCCGAGATTGGCTATCTTTATGCGGGGGGCGATAAAAAATAATCGTGCCACGCCGAATTTTGTGCGAAAATATTCCTGTAGGGTTCTCGCTCTGGTTACAACCGGATAAGAGCGAAAAATAATGGGAAAAGGTTGATATATTTTGCCCGAGTTTGGTTTTTTATCTTAGTTTTTTTAGCGGGGTTACATTTTGTAATAAGAGTTAATGGTTTCTGTTATTAGGATACACAGGGTGGCGTTAAATTACATAGACAAAGGAGTTTGATGGTGTTATACTATCAATGCTGAATTTTAACTTTTTGACAACTCTTTGAAATAATTAACTGTTTTGAAATATCGTATTTTAAGTAAAAAATGTCTGTATCCTCCTGTTTTTTATTCTTATTTTATTTAATTTTCTCATCCATACTATTGACTTGTGATATTTACGCCACAGTATAAGTACATAGTTAAATTGTCTTTACACTTTCCCGGCGGCTGTGTTTTCAGAAACGCACAGTTCCGATTTTCTTCGTGATCTTCACTTCGCGCGGTTATCCCCGAATGTTCTTAGGACTACCATTCGATCCTCAAGTACTGGCACGGGGTCAGTATGATCCCGCGCAGGGTTTTGCAATCCTTAACAAATGAACAGTGATTCTGACCTTGATCACTTCTACAGAACCTTTAGTTTCTTTCTACTATACCTCCATCATAATGTAGTATTGACTTGTAGTAAATAGATTTGCTAATTATAAATTTCGCTGACCCTACACAAATACTTCCGTTACGGTATTATGTAAATTGTGCATTTTTAATAAAATAATATTCAGTTTAGGTTTCGAATTATTGGCAAAATTGGTGGTTGCTTGGGCCACCATGATTATTAATCACTTTCTTTGACGAAAACGAGTGTAAAACAAACAAATAATTCTAACCAAAAGTGTATGGATATTAAAACTCATTTTGTGAAATATATCGCCTTAACTTTTTATACATCTAATTATATAGAAGCGCTTTTATTCCTGCTGAGTCCTGAATGATTTATTTCTTACCAATACTCTACAAAATCATAGTGGGGCCGTGATGACCTCACCGGAATAGTCGGGGATCTTTTTTCCCTAGCGATTAACCAAGGTTTAAAAAAAGAACTCGCATATCCGAAATCCTCCCATTTTTTTGTTCTAAAATAACCTAGGGTACACGCACGCGAACACAAATATACGGAGTGACTTCATTGGCTCCCTTCCTCTCTTTATTTTCGCGGTGCGCCCGACTGTTAATAGCGAGCCGCGCTTCCTCGTGTTGCCCAACGGCAGCGGGTGAGTAAAGGAGGTGTATTTGGCCTTCTCCGGCCGATCGTTGTTTTCGAAAATTGTCGGAACTTGACCGCTATAGTTCTTTACGTCTTGCTAAAATTTTATATTAATTCGCGGTTGATTTGTGTAAGAATGCCTTGGATGTTTGGGAACGTGCACTCAAGACGCCCGACTCAATGTAATTCAGTCCTTGGTCTAATTTAGCGGCGCCCAAACTGCGGCCCCGGACCACATCCGGTCCGCTGAATGTCTTCGTCCGGTTTGCCATGAGCGTAAGAATTAAACGATACAATGTAACATAAAATGAACGTATAATATTGTAAAAATAATGTATTTTTTGTCTTTACCCCTCTATTCCCATGTTGGATAAACGCGTTTAAAACAAATCAGGTAATACCTACCCACAAATGAACCCTTTAGTTTCTTTAAATTGTTCTTCAACTTTATTTTCGAGTGGATGTGGCCCGCGATGAGTGCTGAAATGGGTTTTGCTGCTCTCGAACAGAAAAGTTTGGCCACCTTGTCTAATTAATTCATTTTGTTACCATGGACGAAATGTAATACGAAGAAGTTTTCGTCATGCTCAAATTCTATGCATGTTTGTTATTAAGTATAATTCTGTTTATATGGGTATCTATTATATCGACAGGTAATTTAATATCGCATTTGTTGTTACATGAATTAACATCCCAAGAGTCGGAAGGAAATATTTTCATTATAGGTAATTGAGGTGTAATTATGCCAGCAAAATTTAGAAGCAGTTTTTGTTATGCTAAAAATTTACGCGTATATCTGGCATAAAGTAGGATTTTATGAGTTTGGTTATCTGTTGTACTATTAAATAGTTTAATTTGGATTTTTTCATGTAATTTAATTTTTCAAAATTCGGAAGAGAATGATGTCTTTGTTGGTTCATGGCCGAAAAACTATTTAAGTTGGCATATATTAGAGCATAGATATTCAACCTTTTTTTGATTCACCGCCCACTTTTACTATATAGTTTGCTATCTGAAATAAGTTCACCGGCCACTTTCCGTATCAACTGAATAAAAGTGTTAACCAGAAACTATAAAACGCTCACTGTTGGGCGCTATCGCCAAGGTTGAAGACCACTGTATTAGAGGATCCTTCACATGAAAATATCAAGATGTAATCTTTCAGATTTGTTTACTCAGAAGCTATGTCAGGCATATGTTCGATGTGTTAGCAGTGGTTACGATTTTACTGTTCAGGTGAAAGAAATCAACAGCGGAATTATACAGTACACTACACAGGCACACTATTATGTAATCTGTGCTTATTTTTTCTCGTTCAAGGAACATTCTTTCCTCGAGTTTTTGCATATTCTATTATCTTTGTATACTAACATTTTCTTGTGGCCTTCAGACCCTCTTAGAGATGGATGGAGAAAATTTAAATGCTCAAGGTCGTCCATATTCTCCCCTAAAATTGGTTAAATTAAATTTTGTTCCAGTCCTACCCCTCCACGTATTCCTCTCCAACTAGCCTGCTCGTTTTTCCACACGTCCTGGTATTTTCATTTAAAGAGTTCGAATTTATTCTTTCAGTGCCCTACAAAATCGGTTAAATTAGTTTTCCATCTCCGATATACGACTACACCAGACTTTTGTTTTATTCCCGCCATTTCAGTTTTCCTTTATTTCTCCAAGAGGTTTATCATATTTCGTCCAATTGGATTTTCTTCTTTAGATCCTTTCAACACCCCATCATCTTTTTCTATTTCCATTTTTGTCTCTTTGGTCTTTTTTCATCTTCCTCAATCGATAAATCTTTCGGAGCGCGCAATTCCTTATGGGGTGCATATCATTTTTCTCCATTCTTCAAACTCGAATTCGCACGCGGCTTTTCAACTTTCTCTGCCTTTCAAAAGAAGTCACTTTTTTGGAAAGTGGTTGGATGAAAACGTGGTTCCAGACGTGCATTCCACGCTATGTCGCCTTGCAATCGTCAAAGAAGAGTTTGGAGTTGTTAACCTTTTAAGGACGCGATACTCGTCAAATTATCCAACCGCCTTCATTACCTATTGTCGCGCATAATAATTTTCAAATTTCGTTCAATCAGTTGTCCTCGGAGAAAAATTCGTCGTGGCCGCAGATGCGATCACATGCCATGTTGTGGTGGCCGCATTTTTAAAATTTAAGGTCTAAATGATATTTACTATTATAGGTAAGGAACCTAAGAAGTTTAACTAGATAAAATAACAATAGCAAATATTAATTATATAAATGCGACATCACAGTATTCATCGCAGTCCGCGTATTAACTATTGATATATTTAAAATATAATTTTGCTGGTGGCCGCTTTAAAAGTTTCTGGTGACCGCACTTGAGAGCTACTGCTATAGATACAATAGAGCATTTTTCTGCCGTATAGGTTTAACTATTTCATCTAAACCGCCCTCCTGCCAAAAAAAACTTCTCAATGAGTACGGTTTATTTTTTCATTCCGTAATACCCTTCAAGTTATTTTCAATCCCGTCCAACTTTTCCCAACACAGGCGTGGATGCGCTAATGGATAGAATCTTAGCAACAAATGGGTTAAATTCCAATGCGAGAAGTGCCACTTTGGCTATTCTTTGATTAAAAAAACGGCGATCGTGGCGCTATTCCATCCGACCTTCCGTTGTTCTCTGAGTAAAATTAAAATCCCGACTGGAACGAAGGTCTTGGAAAGAAGAATTATTTTGGCAGCGCGTCCATGCAGTGGTGCCATCGATTTAAATTCACGTTCTGCTTGCTACATTATGTCCGTCTGTGCGTCCGCCCTTCGTGCATTTTACGGGGTAGCAGTTTTGGCTGGTTCAAAATTTCTGCAACGGTAATGAATTCAAATAAAGTTGCCATAATTATGCTACCTAATTAATTTTTGTTTGGGTAATTGTTTATTCGGTTGATAATTGATTTATTATTCGCGGGTGTAAGCGATGGAAATTTTACTCACTTTTGATTTAATTATGACTTGATAATTTTTAGAGGAGATGCCGTTGCAAATTCGAAATCATCACGCAGAGTAAGTTTTATGGCGTTGTTGAGCTCAGATGGGTATTGTATCTAAAGCAGCGTATCCTACCAAAGTGTGTGCCACATAAAATGCTCATCTTGTTTTGACCTTTCAAATACACACGAAAAATCTTTACTTCGGTTAATTATATGAGAGTTGTGGTTCGAGTTTCATTTCAGGTTTATAGTAATTTTGCTCCCCTTGATGATCTGATTTTTGCTAAAGAACGCCATTCTGCTTTATATATGTATTTAAGATGTATACGTAAGAAATTTCGTCGGAATTGGTTCTGCTGGAGCGGCGTTGTTATTTGCATAGCTATTCATGAAAATCGCGCTTCCAAAATGAGCTAAAGTTGAATTTTACGAGAGAAAGTAATTAAAGGCTTCGAACACCAAAGGGGAGGTGGCGAGATGGTCTCCGTAATTTTACAAATAAAGCTGGTGGACGGTGTTCGACAGAGACACTTTTCATCAGCAGAATATGCATATATCTGTGTTTATTTGTTAATATTTGTATAATTCAATCAATAATTTGTTTCCATCCTCGCCAGCTTAATTTTCCACAATTGATTCAATTCAATAAACTCGAATGTAAACGAAATTTGCGTCAGCTCTTATTTCTCGCATATCTTACTGTTAGTTCGGATGATTCAAACCAGAGGAGTCGGTTATACTTACCACGGATCACGAAATGAATCGTTTGCTCGAGGTCTTGCTTCGATGGCCGAGATGCTCTATCTCCTTTGCCGTGGCTGTAAAATGGCGGCGGTAGTTCGGGATTTTTTGGGGGGTTTTACCCTTCGACCGTTTTTATCCTCTCAGTATATCCGTTTACCTGACATAAGAGCATCTCTCATCTTAAAGAAACTCGACAAACTTATTATTCGCGTCATCAAATGCATTATATTTCAACAATTAGCACTTAAGTGTCGAGAATTGAAAAAGTACTTATCTTAGATATATCCAATAGTTATCATAGCATTAGCTTTAGATTAGTACTTATTTTTTCAATTTTTTATACTTGAGTGCTTATTCGTGAGTTTGCTTTCAACCATAAGACGAGCTCAATAATTCTTTAGCGAAGATACGCATCTGGATTGAAGTAGTAGTTTCCAAACTGTGGGGCGTGACCCCCTGAAGTGTCGCCGAGGATAGATCGGGAGGGAGGGGAAGGGGGGGGGGCGCAGAATATTAACACGTACATTTGCCGTCCGTGTAGTCGTCCTGACTGGAAGACCTACAATATGCAGCCGTCAAATACCAGCCCTCAGTTGGCTAGGATGTACCGTTTGCCTCCTTGTTTTTCTTAGGGTGGTTATAATATCAATTGCAATTCTTGGTCCAGTAGGTATTATTCATGAATTTTGACTGAACATGATATAGAGAGGAGGGCGCAAAGACATTTTTCTTAGGTGTGGGGGATAGGGGAATGTTTGGAAACCACTGTATTAAAGGGATTCTTGCTCCATAAAAGATTTCGGTCAAAGCCGAAAAATAACAATTTTCCAGTTTCAACAACATTTACTCTAGATTTGGCCCGCTCCGTATCTTTTAGACCGCCGTGTCCCCTAATCTTTTACGAAACAAGAAAGCCGAGAGGGTTGTGAAGTAATCGGTATCAGCTGTTGAGTGAGGAGGCGGCATCTTCGGCTTCTCCGCTGTAAACTTCCAGCGAGAGCCCCTTTTCTTCTCTCCCCAATCATTCACTCTCCGTCTTCTTTCCCCAAACACTTCTCCCACTCCCGCCACACTCCTCCTCGTCCGTGTTGCTCGTCACCTCGCCACACCCATGTTTCCCTATTCCTTCGTCTTAGAACTATCCTTGTCTTCCTTGGAACCCAGGATGCATAAAAACCCAGGTCTCTCCTCTCCATTCCATCCCCCCTCCACCCCCCCTCCATCCCCCCTCCATCCCCCCTCCATCCCCCCTCCATCCCCCTCCACCCCCCCTCCATCCCCCTTCCATCCTCCCCTCCACCCTCCCCCCATCCTCCCCCCCATCCTCCACCCATCCTCCCCCCTCCTTCCCCCCTCAATCCTCCCATCCCCTCCATACCCACCTCCATCTCCCCCTCCACTCCCCTCCCCCTCCTCCTCCTCGGTTTTCCCTTTTATCTTTTGATTTCCGAACTCAATGTTTCGGTCCACCAAATTTCCTATCCCTTCGCAAAAATCTCGTATTGCCTTTCCTTAAACCTCGGCATTATTTCCTCCGTTATATACACAGAACGATTTTATATTTTTCGATTCGGTGGAATTGGTCTTTTAATTTATCGAACGAGTGCGCCGATTTTGTCCTCCTCGATTTCGAATCGTTTTTTCGGCCGATTGTTTTTTGCGCGTCTCCGATTCAATTTTTCCACGTCGGGATCCTTGGGCGAAATTACGAGTCGAGTTTCGCCGGCAACGGCACGTTTTTAGTTTTCCCGCGTCGATTGTCACATTTGTTTGCGCGCGATCTCCATATGTTTTTCATTGCCTGTACTACGTGCATTTCTTCTGTTTTCTTCGGTCACGAGAGGTATCAGAATCTAATCGTCACGACATAGTGGAATTCGTGTATTGTTGCGAAATTTTCAATAATGTAATGGTTCATTCGCAGTTACTTTATCGAATGATTGAACACCCAATTTATCCTATTGGTTTTTATTTTTTTAACGGCATCACTTTAAAAAAAATGACATTTTCAGTGGCGTCTAAGACAACTTGGTTGTTTCCTGAAAGTGAATTATGGCGTTTGATTCTCTACTGTTGGCAGCGTAATTCTAATGTTTTAATTATTTCGGCTTGGTTTTTTGCATTATGACTTTGAGTATATTTGAAGGTTTCATGAGAGAAATCTCCCTTTTTAATGAGACAATCGTCATTTTTACAGGTGATTTTTTCTATAATAGTTGCCTTTCTTAAATCAATAACTTCTTACATGGTTATTTTTTGGTTCAGCAGTTTCCTTTAATAAATGTCGCGCGCTAGGAGAACGTGGTTCGAAATCTTTCCTTTTATTTCGTGGGAATTCTCAACAAGATTGTCGTTTACCTATTCATGCCTGAAGCCCTGGAATAATGGATGGCACGGAGATAACTTCAGAGTAACGAAACAGTTTGCCTATCTGTAAATGCAACGTTGGTCCGTCATTCAGTTTCGTTCATGTTATTACCGTAAGAGATTACATTATATACCTGTCCAAAATATCAGTAAATTGCTCTTTTTAATTCGGAAAAAATTTATATTGTTACCATGAAAAAATTTTGGGCGAAGTTATATTAGAAAAGCCGTGTGGAATCATAGCATAGTTGAGGTGCGTTTCTCCCAGTATATTTGGCAGTTGAATTTGCATTGTTTTTTCTATAAATCCCTAATTGATTTAGCCCAAGCATGTGTTTTCGCCTTCTACTTTGAGATAAATTCTAAATACTAAGCTTCCCTTAGCTTCCTTCCGGCAGTATAGCCCCTATAACAGGGCTTTCGAACCTTATCTAGCTCGCGTGCCAAAATGAACTTAATAAGAGAAAATTTGCCTCTTCGCGTGCCAGTATCATAAAAAATGTTATCTAGGTCTATTCTTACAATGTAGCATATAGTATGTCCTTTCCCACGCTGGAAGAAATTTATATTATTTGATTCAAATGATATATTGAAAACAAAGTACGAAATATAGTTTTTTATCGAATTATTAGAGCGAATCCCACATCTTCTAGACTTTGCAAATAATATTAAACGCTAACGAAAAATAAGGTCCATAATGTTATTTTTAGTGGAGGTGATACTCTCCAAAAACGTAGGTATCTCATGAAAAATCGTTAAACGTGAAAACGATTGAATAAATGACATGAATGAAGTAATGAAGAATATGTAATACATAATAAAATGTCAGATACTAAATTCTGTGCTGATGCCAGGGGCAGATTAGGCGGCCAGAACACAGAGCATAATCCCTGTGTGCCGGTGACACCTTTGGGACGGTCCCTTCTCGGGCCAAGATGTTTTCTTTTCAAACTCTAAAGATATTAGATTTTCACACGCGTCTGTATGTAAGTAATTTCGGCGTCACCACACAAAACACACAATTCTTTATCGTTCTTTCCAATTGTACCATACTTTTCAGCCCACCAATCCTTAAAAATCCTTTCGCTTCCTTCACCAGAAAATGTTGCTTTTTTATTCCTCGATTCCGCCATTATTCAGGGATAAAAATTTAAAGCGATATAAACTGCTATTCACAAAAACAAAAATTACCTAAATTCACTTGAAAACCTGAAGCTCCAACAACTAATAAAATAAAAAGGAGCGTAAAGTGTTTACAATAGTCGCCTATAGGTGGTGTAGTTGTGGCAGCTATAAAGTTTAGTTTTAAAAATATCTCTTCAACAATGCATTTTATATGAGAAAAAATCATAATATAACTGATGGTACCTCTTGTAAACGAAGCCGCTCTTTCGCATTGTTTCAATACGTACATTTATTAGATTTCCGGGATCACTTTTGCCATGTGGCTGTATTAGCGAGTGGCACATTTCATTTTGTGGCGTGCCAACCAAAATCGTTCCGCGTGCTGCCACCCTTGGCTCGCGTGCCATAGGTTCGCCAGCCCCGCCCTATAATATGGCATCAGATAGGCTGTCGGATCGAATACAGTAGCTCTTTCTCGGACTGAAAACTAAACAATTTTCTTTAAAATGCTCGTATTTTTCATTATTCCTTTTATATTTTACTATTTTGTCGCATATCGCCGCGTGTAGTTATCGAGATTGATTTTTTTCGTTTTTTATTTCTTCGGATATTAAAAGTTTTGTTTTCGCATCGAGATTCTTACGACTTTCGAAAATGATTTCAGTCCGTCGTAGCCAATGTATCCGAGTCGGGAAGTGGGACGTGTCCTCCCAACGTACGCGCGACCTTGAACTTGCGACAGGAATTTAAGTAAGGGCATGATCGTGGGAGTTCCTCTTGCCTTGGCAACGAAAGGCGCTCTCTAATAGCAGCTTTAATATCGACGAATAATGCCCTCGGGATGAACTTTCAAGGTCGCCGTACCTATCCCTCGGAGGGCACGCTAATAGTTTTCCTTCTCCCCAATCTCTTGCATTCCCTCCATGCGTTTATCTTATCAACGTTTCCAATCTTCTCGGTTTCCGTAAAAAAATTGAAAGCCATTCATTGGTCGTTTTTGCGAGTTGACGTATCCATTCGGTAGAGAAAAGCGGTATCAATTTTCCATTAATGTATATCTGGCGTTGGCGGTAAAAATGAGGTTTTCCTCGAAATGATTTTCTCGGTTTTTGGCCTATTCGTGATTTATGTATTTTGCGTTAATTTTTGAGTTATTTGGTGTCTTTTAAAGGGATTGGGTCGCGAGGTATTTCTACATCGTTTTTCATTGAATGAAGCCGTAAGTCGAAGATAATTTAAAAAATTACAGGGTTGATCTTTTTTCAGAAAGTAGAAGTAAATATTTCTACCCCATAAGCGATGTACAAATGAAATTTTATTGTTCCAATGCAAATACTTTTTTTTACTAAAATTTTATTAACTGCGTTTTTCCCCTTACGCGTTCGCATTGAAGAAGTTTGTAAAGTAGAAGTGTTCGGTAAAATGTACCTATTTGTTTTTGATCGTATCGAAAGCGATAATTTTCCCTTCAAGATTGTATTTAGGAATTTCTTTATGCGTACGCGGCATAAGAAACCGATCTGCCATTTCCCGAGCTCATAAACTTCGGAGATCTTATATTGTTTTCACTTTCCGGGTTTTAAATGCTATCGTCTGTGTTTTTAAAGATTATTTATCCTCCTGAATATTGTGTCTACACAGCACGAGATGATATGAACATGCTAAGGTGTTCAATACATGTAAAGAATATTGTATATTTTGCGACGCACAAAACGGGATTTCGCTCAAGTTAATATTCATCAAAGTTATTTATAACACTAACAAATTAATCAAAACAAGTAATTTGCGCTTTTGAATATTCATCGAACTGCCATAAGAGACTTGTTTTAATTTTGTCCGCTTCTTTTGCAATTGTGGATATAATTAATTTTTAATCACTAAATGTTACCAAACAAAATGAAGCTGTGATAAAATTCCCGTTGTCTGTGTAAGATTCGTTCATCATACACCCTTTAATAAAAAAGTCATTCGTTGTTTTTTATTCTCCTTTAGTACTCTCTTAACAGTGATATCGGGGAAAAACCTGCCAATTTCAAGAACAATAGGCTACTCCTATTATCTAATCGACCTTGTGCGTCCCATTAAACATACTGGCCCTCACACGAGGGCAAGCCAAGAGAATAAAACATTTCTGATCAATATGGAAGTGTATTCTGTGCACTTCATTCAAAACTGTATCTCTCCCTCGACATGGGAATGGGAACTCCTTGTGTGTGAATTCCCTATTTTACTCTTCCCGAGAGAAACCCCCCCCCTTGTCCATTGTTGCCCTGGCGACAAAGGAGCATTCTGCGATATCCCATTTCTCCTCTCGACACTTGGGAAAGGACTGACCTCTAGATCCTCGTGGATTTATCTCATTTCTGTCCTTTTTGTTGTCCTCTTTGTCTAACGGCGAACGTCCTTATTCTCTCCTATGCGTCCAACATCCTTTATTTATCCCCTTTCTCATCCGGCGCACTTTATTACTTAAAAAAACTAATCGTCATCGCCCTCTGGGGCGGGGTTTATTTTCACACCGTATCGAAAACGCGGTACAATTTATTTTCACCCCGTTTCCGAGCGCCCTCTTTGTAATTATCCGCGTTCTCATCTAGCGCCCATTTTCTCTCCGTGAGCCGCGGCACCCTTTCCCTCATCTCCCTTTCCCTTTTTTCTATCCTTTTTATACATGAAACCCTCCATCCCCCTATGTTAACTCTATTCAAAGGACCCCTTTTTCCTCTTGCCTCATCCCTATCCCCCAATCTTCTTTATTGTCTCTTCGTGCTCCGTGTCCACGGGGAGTGCTTAACTATCCTGTCCCCGCCCTCGTTCCAAACCTCTCTCCCCTCCCACCCACGAACGTAACCAACCTTTATGGAGATCAATAGTCCGAGTTAACGCCTCCGCCTAGCTCTCACTAGCCTTTGAAGGCATTTCTTCCTTCGTAGCTGGGGCGTTTAATGCGTGTCTCTCTCTCACTCGCGATCTTTTTAATATTCGTCTCTTCTTATATTCTTGCCGTTCTCCTTGCCCTATCATTTCTTTAATCTCTTTCAAGAACCTGATGCTGTTTTGTCAGCAGTGCGTGCGTGAAATGCGCACGTTTGAGTTTCTCGGACGCGGAAGTTTGACTCGAATTTTCCGTAACAACCCGAACCGACTTCCGTTAAGTATTCCGTCGAAATGAAATTATACGGCTGGATTTTTTTTTGCTGAGGTTGCGAACGTCTGGTTATGTATATACTAAGTATATGTATGTACTACGTATATGTATATACTACGTATATGTATATACTGTATTTTTTTAATATATTCATATACTATCTACCTATCCGGCAAATGGGGAGACCCGGGTTCGATTCCCGGTCAAGTACAGGATTTTTTCTCCTTTTCAAAGTTCAAATTTCAATTTCAGATTTATGCCCGCATGCATAAAAAGTCTTCTCAACGCCTTTGTTTCTCTTTATTCATATACTATATGCAGTAGCGTACCTAGGGTGTGGCGAAGGTGGTATTTGTCATAGGCGCCGCTTGCAAAAGGCGTCTCAAACGTTCCCGAAAATAGGCTAACATTTATTTTCCCATAAATAAGTGTCAATTTAACACTCAAATGACAAAGTTATTGTTAATGAAAACGCCGTTATTCTCAGTGAAAACGCAGCAAAAATTATATTCTGTATAAATAGGGTTCCTTAAAATTTTGCCATAGGCGCCGTAACTCCCAGTCACGCCTCCGACTATATGTATTTATTATATTTTAATCTCTTCTAACGAGGGAAATCATGGTTTCTATGTTATTGCTACCATTTTTGCACATTTAAGTCTTTCATTTTTAAGTATCGACATACTATTTTCATTCTCCCCGCTTTTTCCTTGGGTTAGTTTCCTACCAGGTGCATCTTGAGTCGTTAATCCTTAAATTTCCCAAAAGATCAAACAGAACGTTACCATTCTTTTCCTTTTGACGTTGGATACATAATTGACGATGGATTATGTCAAAGGATAAGCTTTTAATTCTGCGCGTCGCTCCAATAGCGACGTAATTCAATTCCGTCCAATTAGATCCATTTCACTTTCACTCGTCCTCTTTTAATTCCCTCCGAGTTGTTGCTTTAATATCCTCTCGCTGTTCAACTGCTAAAGAATTCCTTTCGGAGCTTCGCGCCGCTATTTTCCTGTATACTTTTTGTTTGCTTTGTTATTTTTTAATCCTGTCTTTCCAGCATCTGCTCACTTCAGACTTTCTCTAGTGCGCTCTTGAGTTGTCTTTTGTGTCCGCGCGAAAAAATTCTCGCTTGTTATTTTTTCTATCGTTAACTTTGGTGAAACGTTGTCTAGAATATCGCCGCCATCTATTGTTCCCGCTTGGTTGTTAAAATTAAGTGAAATTCGACCTATCTTTATTTACTTTCTTTGAAAAATGACGCGTTTTAATATAAAATTCAAAATAGCTCATTCATTCGTTTATCGGCGCAAATAAATCTTCTAATTGTAGGATATCATTAACTGCGAATGTTGACATTGTTAACAAGTATGGAAAGGTGGTCTCCATGTCGGTGTACACACTGTTTCCAAATGCGTTCTTTGAGATCGACAAATTTTAGTAGAATTCCCCAATACCAAATTTCATCATAATACTTCCAGCGGTTCCCGAGTTGAAAAAGAGATGTTATAAAATAATGTAGGTCTTCATGTAAAGCGGTCGTTATTGTAGTCCGATTTAAACCGAAATTGGAATCGGTCTACCAATTTTAGTAAAACTTCCCAATATCAAATTTCATTAAAATACGTCCAGCGGTTCCCGAGTTGAAACAGAAGTACATTGTAAGCTACATGAAGATCTTCATGTAAAGTGGTCGTTATTGTAGTCCGATTTTATTTAAAATTGGAATCGGCCGACAAATTTTAGTAAAACTCCCCAATACCAAATTGCGGTTCCCTGGTTGTAGACTTTTTAATTAATATTTTTTTGGAATGAACAAAAGAACATCGAAAATCGTATAATTACGTAAATTCGTTAATTTACTTTTCCTTAAATTTATCGTAAACCTTACATTTTACGGGAAAAAATGATTTGACAAAAAATGTGTTTATTTATTTAATTATTCTATTGAAATTTTGTTCGCTCAAATGGGTATTTAACGAGATTCTTGCGAAATGCGTTGCGAAGTACACGTAGGCCTCCATGTAAAGTGGTCGTTATTATAATCCGATTCTAACCAAACTTGGAATCGATCGACAAATTTTAGCAAAACTCCCAAATACCAAATTTCATCGAAGTACGTTAAGCGGTTCCCGAGTTTGAACACGCGGACGGATGAACGGACGGAAACGATCTCCATATGTATGTGTGTGTGTGTGTATATATATATATATATATATATATATATATATATATATATATATATATATATTAACTAAAGGAAAAGAAAAGGTAGTGATGAGGGTGGCAACAAGGTGTTGAGGGAAGCCCAGCGGACACTTACCAAGTTGAGGACCAAGCTGGCAGGCTGCTGGGGGCGTCGAAGAGACACGTGAAACACACGAACACAAAAAGACAATATATATATATATATATATATATATATATATATATATATATATATATATATATGCATATATATGTGTGTGTATGCCTCACCATGGGAATATTTACCATTGAAAGTAGGAGAAATATCAAAATATCGATAATATAAAATACATGTGTTAAAAATCGAAATGAAACCTTCATATGATATCATGCAAGTAGAGAAACACTAGCGAAGCTTCGAATGAAGGTTTTCATTCCAACCCACTCAAATTTCGATGCAGGGCAAATCTCGCTAGTACTCTTCGAAGTGTCGTTCATATCCAATCGCCTCATCGTAGGGCGCCTTCTGAAACTCCCTCTTCTCCATTCCTGAAGCCGACTCGAACGTTCATTTCCGACGCATTTATACATGTTATCCCCTTTTTTCCCCGATCGCGGCATCGCGTTAGTTTCACTCGCTACAGACTATCCATCCCGTGACGTGGTTGCGGAGGAAACGAGACAACAAACAGATGATTTATAGCTCCCCGAGAATAAGAACGATCTCGGCCGTCATCCCCACGCATTTAGAATCGATATGCGTGAGCCGAGAGATGTTCCCCCGTGACGCGTGGAGGGGAAGTTTTACACTCTTTTCCACACCAGGGAGGTTGTGAGTTCATCCCCCAGTTTTACATGTCTTGGGCGTCATTCTCTTTTTTCTCTCTCTCTCACAAACACGCACACGCGAGCACACACACACACACAAACCCATCTCTCACACCAGTCAACCTCCCTCCTCTTCGTCTGCATTTTCCCTCTTCGCATCCCTCCTCCTCCTCTTCACCCCACTTTTCCCATATCCCCATACTCCTTTTTAGTGTGCCTGGCGAGCTATATGGGGCAGTACGAAGTTGCGTCATTCAGGAAAAAAAATATATTCTGGATGTCGGTGGTGGTGAACCTTTTGCTGTTGATGCAGGATTAGCGATCCCTTCTCGCGCTCTCCCATACATCGCTCTCTCTCTCGCTCTCTCTCTCGCTCTCTCTCTCTCTCGCTCGCTCTCTCTCTCTCTCGCTCTCTCTCTCTCTCTCTACTCGTCTTCAAGGGAGAGAACTTCTCTCATTCATTCCCGTGGGCGGCCGGAACCTTCTTTAACAACACCAAGGGAGTCTTTTGAGTTTCGAAAATGTACCTCGCTTTTTTTTCCATCCTTCCTCGGTATTATTTCTGTTGCATTGCGTGTGTTTGCCGATTAATTTTTCAGGGACGGTTTCTTGCGTTTTTTGTTATTAATCCGGCGTCGTCGTAGTCGTCGTCTCAAAGGGACGGCGGTGTTTACGTTTTAGCGAGCAATCAACGGCTAAATAGAAGTCGAGTGGCGTGGTTTTTGTGCGTGCGCGTGTGTTGTTTTCTTTGAAGAGGCGACTCGAATCAAAGCGTGCATGAAATGAGTCGTTCTGGAAGTTTTCGTCGGAAATTGTTTTTGTTTTACTAGTAGTCGTCCCCGCTTGAAAGACGTTTTCGAACTTTTTTTTTGAACGTTCGCGTCCTATTTAAGAATTTCTCATTTAGAAGCTCACGCTACGCTTTTGTTCGGTGTTCGCATTGAAAAAAGCGGGCTAACGATATTTTTTCAAATTTTATTCGGTAATGTATTTAGTCTCAATCTCGCCCTAATAAAGACGATTATCTATCTACTAGCGTAATTTTCCGTCACATATGACGGGATTATCATAAAAGTTTTCCAAATATATATATGATTTCGATATGAAAAATCAGTAAGATATGCTATGATCTGGTTTGGCTTTCATGCACACACGATTTTAATTATAAAATATTCGGGCGCCTCTCTCGTACTAAAGCATTCAAAGCACGCTTTTCTTACGCATATAGTATATGGACGACAATACAATCTCGAAGTTTAACAATGACACGGCCGGCAAGGCAACATATCCTTAAAGAACTTAAATTGTTTCAGTAAATGTGATTTAAACGTATAACTTGAGCGATTTCGAACCGAAGGCAAAAGTCGACGATAAAAATAAGAATTGATGTTTATTTTTCTTTAAATAGTCCAGGTCCGAAGATCGTAGGCCATTTACTTCTAATTTAATTTTGCAAAAGAAAAAAAAGCCTGCAAGTGAAAAAAGGCATTTTCAAGTGTTCTCTTATGGGGATTTCTATAGAGCGTTCCGGCGGACCAACGGACAGAATAAGGATATTATGTATATAATATTAGGGTGGTCCTTATTTATAGGGGAAAAATAAAACATTAAATAATTTTAACCTGACCCCCTCAAAATGTGACATTTAATGCAAAAACACAATATATGCAGTTTTATGAGAACATATTAATATGTAGAGGTCGCTCAAGAGTTGAAGTTTTACTAATTGCTGAGTCATTGCGTGTCGTGTGCATGCTTGCTAGGCAGACCCTCTGTCTGTTGCCAGCTACCGTGGTTGCTGCGCGTGTGTATTGTGCTCTTTCACAGTGCTTCTGTTATTTGGTTGACACGCTTATAGTTGATATTGAGGTGCTTAGTATTTTATATTGATTTATACAAACCCAAAGTTTAGGTGTTAGGAATTGAATGTAAATAACAATTACTAATTTTTTTCCATATGTAAATTTGCAGTTGTTTACGGATTGTTTAATTAATTGAAATGATACGCGAGGCGGCCTCAATAACGATTGAAAAGATTCAAGAGTTCTGGAATTGTGCGGGAATTTCAATCCAACATAAGCAGGATGCGGTGGGTGGCATGGAAGAAAAATGCCAATCGTAAGACTTCAAGGATTGCTTTGAAGATCTTTTCGACATAGCTCACACCATTGCCCTCAACATCATTAAAATCGATGAGGACAAACAATTTCTCCTTTCCCAGCGTGAAAAAGGCCGCTGTGAAACGATCTCCTCTGTTGACATTGTTCTAAAAGGAAAGAAGAAAATAAGCAGAGTGTCTGTTTAAGGATCATAACCAAAAGCAGGAGGAGGAGGTAAGAGTGAATTCGTTGCTCAAAGATATCGTGCTATACAGCAGCACATCAACATCTGATGATGAAGATACCAATGCTGATTCAGTTCCTGTGCCTAGCTGGCAGAAACCACCTACAAAATGCGGTCCCATGAAGATCCTCACACTGCCTCTCACAGCAGTTCTGGATCGCAGTAAAGTGTCCGATCGGCAACGATGATTATCGCTGAGACAGCCGAAAGCCTATGTCATAATGTCACTGATCTGGCTTTCAGCAGGACTACCATCCGACGACAAAGACGGGAGCAACGAGAGGCAGCTGCTGCCATCACAATAAAAAAGTTTAAGCCGAATGTGCCCCTGACTGCCCACTGGGACTGTAAGCTACTTCCTGAACTCGCTGGAAAGAAGATGATTGATCGCCTCCCTGTGATTGTATACAGAGATGGAGTCTATCAGCTTCTTGTCTTTCCCAAGCTCCCCGCAGCTACTGGACAACCATAAGCTCAAGCTGTCTTCGAAGCTTTGAAGCAGTGGAGTGTTGAAGACAAAGCGCGAACAATGTTTTTTGACACAACTTCTTCTAACGCTGGTCGCACCACAGGAGCATGTGTCATCCCTTGGGCGCGATCTACTTCACCTTGCCTGTCGACATCACACTGTGGAACTGCTGGCCGCAGCAGTCTTCAGAGAATGTATGGGTCCCTCTTTTGCTCCGGAAATCCCGCTGTACATTCTTCCAAAGATGTTGGGAACACATAAATCAGATGCGGTACGAAGACTTTACCACCGACGAGACTGTTGCTGCCAATATCGCCGACGCCAAGGAGGAGCTGCTAACTTTTTTTAGAGCCACGTTGACGATGCAGCAGCCTAGAGATGATTACAGGGAGCTGGCCTGTCTTTTTCTTGGTAATCCACCTGTTCGCGTCACTCTTTTGTGCACCTGAAGCTTTTCATCAAGCCAGATGGATGTCAAAGGCTATCTACGCTATGAAGATTTGAATGTTCCAGTCACAATTCCCCCCAACGCAGCGGGAGGAAAAGGGTCTTCGTGATTTCTGTATATTCGTCTTGTGCGTGTTTATGTGAGGGCTTGGATTAATTCTTCAATTGCTATTTGCGCCCTACAGAATGATCAACGTCTTCTCAAGTCTTTGGTCAAATACCCAAATATCTTTCCATGCATCGCCAAGGCGACTTCGCAGAAGATGACCGGTCACTTCTGGTACTTGTCCGAGGAATTAGTAGGTCTCTCTCTGTTCGATGATGCTGTTACTGCTGACATCAAGGAATGCATGGTCGAAGCCATGTCCAGTGTCAGTGGAGAATAAAATCCTCCCAATCAAGCCATGGTCGACCTGGACACTTTGGACGAAAAATCTCTTGCAGATTTTGTCACCAAAAGACTAAGTCTCTCTTCTCAACCCTCAGCCTCCCTGATGGGATTTTGAGGATTTCTGCTAAGAACTGGCATAACGACAATGACAATCAGGCTGAGAAAGCATGTCTGAAGACTCTGAAGGTCAGCAATGATAATGCCGAACGTGGAGCTGCTCTTGTCCAGAACTTCTCCGGGCACCTCACCAAAGATGAGGAACAGCTCCAGTTTGTGCTCCAGATCATCGCAAGCATTATCCATGGGGCCTTAAGCAGACCTTCGTAGGGCAACAGTGAGTGACTAGTCACCATGACACCCCCGTTTTAAATGGATAATATCCTTTTTCAAATGGGGGTCCCTGGCTTAAAGTCAATCATGGCCTTTGTCAGTACACATGAAGATGTGTCATCATACTCTATACAGTATAACTTTGAAGACATTGAGCGACCTCTAAATATTTTTCTTTTTCGCTAAAACATCATACACTATGTTTTTGCATCAGATGCCACATTTTGATGGGTTTAGATGAAAGAAATTTGAAAATAAAAAAATAAGAACCACCATAATCTATATATTTATCTTTCTATCTCTAAGGAGTGTTTGGAATCATGACTCTTTAAGAAAAGGCTGTCTTTATACCTAAAATTGCGAGACAATTGATGTAATTGCACTGTTCTTAGTAAGACTTCAAGAAATGTCACTATAAATGTACGTATTTCGACTGGATTCGTGATTTCAAGATCGAAAATTTCACAAAATGAATTGCCGAGCTCAATTTTTTTTCTTGATTTATTCTGTCCTAGCGATAAAACGGTTGAGTATACCTAATCTGAAGATCCTATTAAATTAAACGACACTTAGGCCGTTATGTACTTGCAATTAAATGAAATTTGCAACGCGATTTCCTTTTAATTATTATGGAGCTAACCTAGTTTACTCCGGCTGCAGAACATAGCCAGACATCCTTGACTCTTAAAGTTATTTTTTCAATAGTTACTGTTTTTCAAATTGATTTATCAGTTCACAAACATTAAACTATTCAAAATATGTATACTGCTAAGATTAATGTTCAGAGGTGAAACGGACGTTAAAAATCTTCTGACTTTTTCTCTCTTCAGCAATTTTCTATTCCAATCTCACGCTATTTATTTTACCCGGTATTTCCAGATTTCAAATTAGTCTGAAAAGAGGAGGAGATAACGGGGAGGGAGAGACTACGAGAGAGACTCATGTGGCGCCTTATTCCTATCGCATTGCTCTTATTCCCTTCAGCTGGATTTAAGCGTTCCAAATTTTCGGGCATATTTCCGACGCCGGTGACAACGAACGCTGAGTGGATAGCTATTTTCGTCGGGCTTCTCTTGTCGCAACTTCATCGATTGTCGCTTGGATCGCAGCCTACGGTACCGGAGAATGAAATTGACGAAAATTAGACTCATGACTTAGGTCCATGTGAACGTGGCGTGGATTTAAAAAATCTGATGTGGCCACCACACGATTTCTCCATACCTGTAATATTTCTAAAAATTCCAAATAATAATATTTTAAGAAACTGCGAGAAAATTTTACTTTACCAAGTACAGAAATAAACTCGAACCATAGCCTTCTGATATTGGATATAGCCACAAAGCTCGAACAATTAAGAAAATAAAAAGGAGCGTTACTAAGACGTAACTAAGCGTCAATTGTTAACAATAGTCGTCGGTAGGTGGCGTGGTGGTGGCAGCTATAAATATAAGATATCTCTTAAACAATGCATTATATGGAAAAATCTTTCAAACAAAGGTTGTAGACAATTAAAGTTCCTACAACTTTTATTCCGATACACTATTGCATTTAACAAATATTAAAGCGAATATTTAAAAATAACGGATAAGTGACAAGAATAAACACCCACTTCCAGTTGACCGATTTTTACCAAAAACTAATCAGTTCTTGTGACTTTTATAAAATGTTAAATATAAAATTTTTCGCGTTGATCTGATTAATAGTTTTTGAGTTAGAGCACCCACAAAAAATTATCACATACACACACACATCATCGAGAAAATGGTCTAAACGTGTTCAGGGGAGCTCAAAACGTGTTTTTCCGTTGATATCTCGAAGTCGATTTTTTTCATGAATATAATACTCGTACTTTTCCCTTGACTGCGTATATAGAGAAAGTAAAAATTACTTCGCTGAATAACGTATAACGTTATAAAGTTTTCCACTTTTCTCGTCTGCCACTATCGTCCAATTATCCTCGCGTTCCAATCCATTAATAATTCGCTTAATTTATCTTCATTTAAATAGCCAGAATTAATGTTCTTTCCCCTACTCTTTGTCTCATTCTTTGTTCATGCTTCGACAGCGTTCATCATTAATTCTTTTATTCCCAAAACGTATCCTGTCAATTCCCTAGGTCCATCCTTTTCTATCCCCATCAATATTATCTCTCCCATCTGCCCATTTCCTGTTTCATTTCCTTCTTCGCGAAACCGATTTTTCTTATTCTGTATCACGTTCAATTCCATTAAGCGCCTAATACGCGCAAATCCCATTTCCTCATCGCCCAAATTCTGACCCGTGCCATATCCGGCTGCGAGAGTACGAGGAAGTTTTTAAAAAATATTCTCGCGTTTTTCATCCGTATCTCACAAAAAAGGGAAAGAGCTCGATAGACGTCGGGATGCTTTCGAAAATGTATTTCGCCCTGGGATAAATTCCCTTCCTTTCCGTCAAACCGATTCCCTCGCGCCGATTGAAGCAGCGAACTACTTAATGGACCTCGCGTTCTTCTGCACTCGCTGTAGAGGAGATCGTCCCAAACGGCATTGCGTCACCGAATGCTGAGGGGGGGGGGGGGAAAGGGAGGGGAGGCGAGGAGAGAGATTCCGGGCCACGTAAAAGTTCGCCTTTTGGGAGTAGTCGGGCAAGCATTTTACGGTCGCTTATGATGGGGGAGGAAGAGGTGCTTTATCTTGCTGTCCTGTATTCTCTCCCTCTCCCCCCCCCCTCTCTCTCTCTCTCCTACCCGCAATTTTCCGCTCTTATGTCACGTTTCCTTCGTCCCCTTTTCAGACTCCATCCCTATCTTTTTCCAACCCTTTACGTCTCACGTGTTATGGGGTCGGCCTTGTATTTCACACCTCCACCTTGGCATTAAACCGTTGAAAGTGTCGCGTGGTGAATATAAGGGAAGCTTTACGGTCTGGATGTGGTGGGACATGGAGAGAAGTTCCCACGATTTCACGAATGATTTATTAACCCTGTAACTCGTACAAAATGGTCGATTTAACCAACTGCGCTGATAAGCAAGAAAGCAGCGACCTCATTGGTAATTTACCGACTGTCATATTTCTCGGCGTGATCGGCGAATCGCAGCTGAGGCTCAAGACTTAGTGACTGAGATGCGCGCGTGGTTTATTCAACCGTTTTTTTCGTAATGGCAGATATCTGCTTAATTTATGTTTTTTGTAATGATTTGAAAATCTTGCGAGAAATTTTGCCTACTGTGAGAATGTTTTGAAATCAACTCGGGAAGAAAAGATACTGTTACAAAATTTCATACGGAAACATCTATGCTGAAACCTCGTTGATAAAAACATAGGATAATACATAATGTTCGTTTATGCATTGTCCCCTGCGAAATCATAGGTTGATAATTGTAACAACCTCGCTATTACTATTTATGGAAATTTGTCACTTGAAGCTTGTGCTATCGAGGTTATTCAGTATTAGTAATCAAAACGCCTCTTCTTTCCGAATCATTGACGGATAAAAAAATGGAACTTTCACATCAATATAACCATAAAAACCGAATACTTTTCTCGCTGTAAAGTGCCTCTGGCTTAAACGTTTAATGTACGCAAGATTTACCCAAATCATTTCCACAAAGTTGAGGGTTTTAATATATGGACTCTGCTGGGACGGTGGACCTCGTATAATCTTCTTTTATGCACCTATTACCTTTCTTTTCTCCTCGCCCAAGCCTCCACAGAGAGGGAGACAGACGGACAGAAGAGGCAATTCAAAACTTTTTCTCTCTCATTATCAAGCTCTCTCTCTCTGCTCCTTTGGGGCACTTCACTTTACCGCATTCTCATTTTCTGTCCACTATGCGAGTGATGTAGGGGATTCTCCCTTTCATATTTCACACCTCCCTGCGCCTCCCCTTCTCCCCTCCGCCGCCTACTCCCCCGCACCGCACTCCCTATTCTTCCGCCACGTAATCGCCTTCCGAATATAACTCTCGACCTCTTTTCTTTTTATTCTGATTCACATTCTTATTTCCGACTTAACCCTCTTTCTTCGGCCTCGGAGCGGTACTATTCTTTCTTTTTTTGTCTCTTTTTCGCCCCATCTTTTCTTTTCCACCGCCTCGCGCGCTCTAGCTACATCGTAAAAAGGGCGACGGCGCCAGTGGGTGTTCGCTGTCAGTGTCGTTTTTTTTTAAAGTAAATAGTCGAGTCGAAAATGATGTTTCGGTCGGATAGATCCTTTGTCCGACGCCGGCACTTCCGAAAAAGATTCGAAAAAAAATAAATTATTCGGTTGCGTCTTGTGACTCGAGGTTTGGTTTATTTTTTTGACGGTAGCAAAAAACTGGATGGAATCGAATTTTCTCGGTTGGATGTGGAATTAACGGGTTTAAGCAAAATGCGGGTACTGACACGGTATCTTTTCGCGAATGTAATTTATGCTCGCAATTCCGAATTTGATCTGCGAGTTGCGTAGTTGATAATTTTGTGAATATTGGTTGACATTTGGATTGAAATGGGGTGCGACGGTAACCTTTTGCAGGACGATATAGTCTCGATAAAATAGACTTAAAACCAATGAGAATAATAATTTTAATCAATTGTTATTTTATGCCTTGGGTGAAAAAATAATATCCCAGCTTCAGTTCGGCTTTCTTTCCTAAAATCAATCGTTTATTTTCTGTAGTGAAAATTTACCTTTTTCTTTCTCTGGTAGATAATTCGTATCTGTCCACTTCCTTCCGCATCTTAATTTAATCTCTTCGGCCATGAGAATAGTGAAATTTAATGATTAAATATTTATTTATGATTTGAAATTGGTTGCATCAATTGTCGAACATCGGTTAAATGTCGGCTTTTAGTATTGTTACGTAGTTAATATCCCTCGGTCCCAGTCAGGAAACTCAATTGGGAATCTAGGCATCATACATGATAACGGGGTTATGAGGAAGTTAACGTGCTTTGCCTGTCTAGGTAGCAGTCGTGATTCAATTGTTTCGCTCGGTTGGTTTTTTTAATTGCTAATTTAACCCACTCCCAGTTTGTTCAACGATTAGCTTTTCGATTCCGACTTTTTTTAAACCATCGCAGACCTCCGGGTAAATCTTTCCGTGTCGAATTCAGTTCTTGTTTGCACTTCCGCCCACCTCCTCCACCGTGCCATCTTCAGAACTACGGTATTTTTCTTTTTTCCTCTTCCTTCGCTTCGTCTCCCCCTTTCCCTCACGATTTCACTCTCCCCTTATTATAACTTCCTTCGCCAGTTAGTGTTGCATTAGTGATCCCATATAGCTCCAAATACTCTGCCAGATTTTAAAGTTACCCAACTTCCACTCTCCGACGCCCACGGCTCTTGCCACTGCTTCCTCTCTCTCGCCCCCTCCTCTCGTCCTCCTAGTCTCTCTCTCTCTCTCCCTCTCTCTTCCTCCCCTGTCAACTGCCTACTAAACAGTTTCCCATTCTAACCGCCAGGTGACGTTTCTTAAGACCGTCTCATCACCCTCATTATTTCCGCTTTATTCGAGTTCCACTTGGCGTAGGTTTTGTACGCTTAGCGGAATGGTCACACAACTCGCATAATTCTCAAAGAGCGGTTTTTTCCGTGCGTCAGAGATTAAATCTATTCGCTTGGAGTAAACGTTTCCTCACTTTGTCCTTCCCGCGCGGTTCTTTTGAAACTCTTTGTGATAAGAGGCTATAAAGTGGGGCTCGATATCCTCGCTCGGCGTCGTGCTCAAAAGATTGGAAACGTCGACTTGTCACCGAGCCACTTATTTTATCACATTTATTGTTGCGGAAGCATGCAGAGGTATTTTTCTCTTTTCTTCGTCAACTGGAGAATTCTCGAGCTCGTTTTTTATGGCTCGAAAACAAATTCAAGAATAAGAGCACTCGAGTATAAAAAATTGAAAAAGATTGGTAGTTATCTTAGGTATCTGCTACGGCTATTGGAGTTAGTGTAAGTAGGTACTTATTTTTTCGATTTTTCACACACGATGTCCTTATTCTTGAATTTACTTTCTTCGTGGAAATTGTCGTAAAGGAACGCGATTCGAGTCAACTAAACCCGGTTTTTTCTCCGATTAATCATACATCCGAACCCCATTGGTTCGAACCTCGAGGTAAGACGGAAAATGTTCGACCCATCGATATTTAGAGTTGTCGAGGTGTGATTGTATTTCATAAAATCGGGCGCTTTTCATTTTCTACCCGAAACCCACCCAACCGTTTTAAGTGGTATTAAATCGACGCGAAGGCGAAGAAAATGTTTTGATCATTGGCTTTTAACATGGAAAAATATTTACCACGCGGCTGTGCTTTTGTCGCGGAAGAGTGTGCCCTGTTTCGGTCTTTAGATAATTCATTGGGGCGTCTCTTTCCCACTGTGCCGTCTAGTTTCTCGATCATTCATTTTAATCGAAACAGCCTTTTTTCGTGTCCTTCGAATCAATGAGTAGAACATCACAGACGACCGATTCTCATTCCCATTTCTCGTAAGAATTTATCGCCAACTTCCGTTCGTCTGATATTGGGAATTAATTCGCGATAAATTTCACTCGGATTTTTCTCGCCGTAATCATTTCAGCGTTTTTCCCGTCTCGCTCGAGTGTCCTCGAGGCCTTTTCGTTCGCACAGAAAAATTCCAAAAATACGCGTCTCCGCATTCTCGGCCGGATTCGTCCATTTTTCTTTTATTTTTCGAAAGGACCCATCCGTATTACGGAGATCTTCCCGAATTTTCTCCATCGGTTAACCTCTTTCATCCCGTTTCCACTCCTCGTTACCCCAGTTCTCTATTTTCTCTCTCCTATCTCTCTTCCTCCCCCTTTTTTTTCTCTCTCTCGCGCACACTCTTTCTGACCAACTTAATAAAACCGAGTAAGAATTCTAAACGAGTGGGAACTGCCATGTGTACCTTGATGCCAGGGAATGTGTAGTTCTAGCGGCTCGATATCCTGCCAACGGCATACTCACGCAGCCCCGGCGGATTCTGGTGAACGGTGCTCTTTCTTTCTCTTTCATATCCTCGCAGGTTCTTCCACATAGCTTCATTCCGTATAATTTCCGGCCGCTTCTTGCCTCTCCCTCTTGAAAGTTCTCCTTTTTCTTACTTTCCCTCTCTCGCCGCCATTTCCCGCGCGCTGTCTTTTTTGCCTCCACCGCAGGAGACTCCTTTCACCCATCAATCGCTTAAGCGGGCCTGTCCAGGGTCTTTGGGATCCCTGACAACCGAATCGGTCCTTCTCTCACTCGCTCCTTTAAAATGTTATCCATCATTTTCTGTCGCATTCGATGTTTTTAATCTCGTTACGTCAGAATGAGTTTTATTCTTCCCGGCAATTTTTTAAGTTCAATTCCGAAAGCACTTTATTATTATTTTAAGTATACATTTTAATAGTAGGTCTAAACTATATTTACGTCTTATTATTTCGAGCTTGTTAACAATAAGTATTCTGCTGTCTATTCTTTGTAAATTTACTATTTTCGCTTTTTGCCCAAGCTGTCGTTATAGTTTTAATTATATATATATATATATATATATATATATATATATATATATATATATATATATATATATAATTTAATTGGCAACAGACAATTTCTAATTAAGTACAGTCAGACCCCGATTTAGCGCTCCCCTATATAGTGCCATTCCCGCATATATGATTGTATGACTTTTCATTAGAAGATTCGCCCCTCATATTGGCACCGTCCTAACTCATGCGGTTTGTCACATAAACCTCTGCAGATGAATGGCCAGACATCCAATCATGCTTCCTAGAATCATCGAGCTCGCCCTTTGTCTGAAATAGGATTGACTGTCTTTTCAATAACCATAAAAAGATTAGGAAAACCAGATGCGAATTTCTTCCTCAAAACTGAAGCCATTATCGATTGAGAATTCTAGAAAAACTTGTTAAAAAAGAACTGCGAAAGCAGATTCCAATAGCGCTTTTTTAGAATGTTCTCGTACATTTTCGGAAACTTCAACCTCCTCCACCTCCATGTTCTTTAAAACATACCTCTCCACAGTTAAGCAGTTGAAAATGATCTTCATCCCTTTTCGAAACTAAATTGAGCGTATTTACGCTTCGCTTTTATTTTTGCACTAACGTAAACAAATCGAAACTTTACCACGGTAATTAACCCGTATAGATAGTTCATAAGGATTTTTTTTGTTGATCCTTTTGAAAATCAAACGGACACGTGGACGGACCCCAAAATCAATAGGGTTCATGTCTGTCATCAGCCGAAGCTATCCTGAAAATTGTAGCTTCCCAGCTCTTCTCCTTTTTTCAAAAGTTTGCGCACGGACGGACGGACGAATCGAAAAAGACTTTTTCGTAATTTTTTTACCCTAAAGTTTTAGCTCAGAAAGAGCTACATTAAAAAAAAAACTCGATCTCCTTTTTCTGCGATCGATGTCGCGCATTGTAATTGGAACTATTCTCTTGTAGTTGTCACCTCAGAAAGAGGTCGAGCCGGTCACGATTTCCTCTCCTCTATTTCTTTTGGAGATTGATTCTGCGCACCTGTCACCTGCTATTCTTTCCTTCTCTTTCCCTCTCTCTTTCTCTCTCTCTCTTTCTCTCTCTCTCCCCTCCCCCTAATCCTTCGCTTCTTTCCTCTTCCCTAACTCCATCGGAAATTTCTGGATGCGCCCTCTCCCTCCTTTCTCCACTCGAACGTCCCTCGTGATCATTCACCACTCTTCCTCCCTTTTCTCCCTTCTTTTCTCTCTCTCTCACCGTCGCTCGCCGCTCGCTCCTAAGCCAAGGACTGCTGCCGCCGTCGGGGCAATGCGGCACCGCTGTCTTGCCCGGCTATTTCTGTGGGGATGGAGAGAGTACTTGAGTGGGAGAGGTGGGACGGGAGGAGGCTGCGGTGAGAGGGAGAGAGAGAGAGAGAGATGAGGACGAGGGAGGAGAAGGATTGAGGAGATAGAAAGGAGAGACAGGAGGAGGCTGTGTGGCCCAAAGGGAAGGGGTGCGTTCAGGAGGATGGTATCGGGTGGGAGTGAGGTGGGAGTATGGGGCAAGAGGGTTTAGTGGTCTCTTTCTCTCTCTCTCACACAAGACAACCTTTCCCCTTTTTCTCTCTCCCTTTGTCTATATTTTTCTCTCCCTCTTGTCTTTCTCTCTCTATCTTTCTCTCTCTGTCTTTCTCTCTTTCCTTCTCTTTCTTTCTGTCTTTCTCTGTCTTTCTCTCTCTTTCACTCTGTCTTTCTCTCCGTCTTTCTCTCCCTGTCTTCCTCTCTCTCTCTCCATGTCTCTTTTTTATCTCTCGCTTCCTCTCTTTTTCTCCATCTTTTTCACGCTTCCTCTACCTCTTTCTCTCTTACTCTTTCTCCCTCTCTCCTTTCTCCCTTTCTCACTCTCTTCATCTCTTTCTTCACGTCCCCTACCTCACTCTTAATCTCTCCCTCTCCTCTCTCCCTCCCTTTCTCTTACCCTGCCTCGCTCTCCCTCTCTCTCTCCTCGCTCTCCCCCCTCTCTCCGCTCTCTCCCTCTTTCACCATTTCTCTCCACCTTCATCTCTTTTCACTTTCCCTCCATTTCTCTCACTTTTCCCTTTTTCTCTCCTCCCTCACTCTCTCCCTCTGTCGCCCTGTTTCCCCCCCCCCCCTCTCTCTCCAACTTCATCTCTCCCTTTCCCTCCTTCCATCCTGTAAGACCTTCCCTACCTCCGCCGCAACACGCCGCGCACCGCGGCATTGGTAAGATGATTTCTTCCGAAGAGGACTTACTTCTTTCGCGTCCTCCTTTTTTATCTTCCTTTGGTAAAACTGCACCGGGGAATTTAAGCGTCTCTTCCTTTCTAAGTAAATGCGCCATCTGCTTCCGCTCCTCCCTCCCCCCTTTGTCAACATCACAACGTCCCCACCGAACGAACCGCCTTCGTGTCTCCTCGCACGTATATATCGCGTTCGAATGGGAGGTGCTGCTACAGTGCGCGATTCGGTGTCTTGAGGGATTCCTTTTTTATTCAGGATCTAAATGGGGAGGGTAATTGGAGTCTGATGAAGTGACAACGGCACTCGTGAAAATCAATGACGCATTTCACCTCCTCATACTATGTTTATCTCACTAGAATGAAATGGAATAGAGAATGCATTCCCAATTCTACGCGGAAAAAATCTACAAACTTAAATGATTCGGCGAAAGTATTTTCCTCTCCTTCTCGAAGAAAATGGCGGAATCCTATTTAGCTGACAATGGAAGCATTCTCGGCAGTCAATCGGGTTTTGAAGGATGAATTTATTTCTTAAAGCGAAACTTAGTTTTTTTTCACCATTCGGGCAACCTGGCTCTGAAGAAACTCCGTCCTGGTTGATGAAAAAGCCGAAACATTTAATTGCGCATTTAGAAATTCCGGCCACAATTACTCTCTCACGCACTCGTTCAAAAAAGAAACCCTTTTTCCGTCTTGAAGTCTCTCTCTTAAAATTACGTTCTGCGCATCATGTTCGGCCGAGTGTGTGTGACGAAAAAAGGCTCATTTTTCCAGTTTCCTACAGGATGTCGCAAAAAATGAAAAAAGAAATGTTTCGATTCGGAAAAGAGAGAGAGACAGAAAGAATCCGCGGATTATACTCGGCATCTTCCAGAGAGGGAGAGAGGATGGGAAGAGGAGATGGGAGGAGGTTAAGGATGGAGAGTATGAGAGAGAGAGCAACGAGACGGCTGCACGCGGTTCACGGAGCGGTGCGGAGGGAGGATGGGAAGGGGGAGAAAGAAAGGGGGAGGAGGAAAGGGGTAAGGAGACGGAGGAAAGGAGTCGCGGAGAAAGGGGCTTAAGGTGGAAGATGCCGCGCTCTCCTCTCCTACCGTATTGACCCTACTTCTCCTCTCAAGTGCGGTCTTAAACAAACGGTGACGCACGAGGTCTGCGAAGGAGAGATTGTAGAAGAGAAAAGAATAAAAAGAGGGAGATACGGAGAGATTGGGAGAAAGGTAGATGAGAAGGTCTAAAGGAGGGCTCGAACCTCTTTTTGTCTCCCCTCTCTATAGGATTTCTACGATGTTGGCGCGGGAGTGTCCTCCGAAGATAACCCATGCGCTTAGCTTAGCCTTATGTGTTTGTATGCTTGTGGATTTTTTTTAACCCTTTCACAGGCCGCGAGAAGTGGACTTACCACCGAATTTTCTGATTTATTATGACCACAGGAATCATTCTTCTCACCTTCAGTTTTTTGAACAGCTATAGATATGAGTCGCCCACTAGACTGATATCATCAGAAGTATCTTATAACTTGCATCAGTTCAGAGACCGTTATGCCATTGAGAGAAGATATCTGAGACGATGTCACCTAATTCTCTACTTCTTCACTCTTGACATCTATTTAGCAGGGGTTGCCAAACCGCGGCTCGCGAGCTGCATGTGGCTCTTTTAACTTTGTATGCGGCTCTTTTAAATTTCCATTCAGTGGCGAGTCAACGTTTTTCACTACAGAACACAATGACGTGTGTGACTTGAGACGTGTTGGGGGTGCCTAAGGGACGTGCATTATATCTGCATTGCTTCGGATACAGATTGTTTTATTGTTCGTACATTTAAGAGCAGAAAATGTGCGTCATGCAGCTCACAAACTTCTGAAGATTATCGTATGCGGCTCCGATGCAAAAGAAGTTTGGCCATCCATGGTATATAATATAAATAACTAGTAGAAGGTGCTTGCATTCTGCAAGCATTTCATCTCACATTAAAAAATCTTAAATTTAAAAAATATATCATTATTGGAAATATTTTTTTTAATTCCAAAGATTTCACGTATTCACCGATTGTCTTTCTTTAATTATGGAACAATATTGGAGTAAAACAATCCCTAAAATTTGCAATTTTAAGATTGTTATACTTTTTCCATTCTGGGGTACTAATGCCACACATTTCTGCCATATTTTAAAGTTATAGCACTTCTAGACGTAAAATAATATTTATGAAATTGTTTAAATTTTAAAAATGTTTTAACGGCTGCAATAACAACTTAATGGAGATATTCAAATGTTTATTTGTGCATTTGCACTAATCTCTAAATTGCTTTAAAATTTCAACTCCCTAGCTCGCCCCATAGTACCTAAACATTTATCTGTTTAAATTTTAAGAATTTTTAACAACCAAATAAATTAAAATATCAAAATTTCTATAATCCCTATTTAGTTTATTTTACAAATTCTATCTTTAAAAAATTCAGTTTCGTAGCGGATTCGGAAATACATAAACCTTAAAAATTTGTTTAAACATTTGCGAATTTTTAGCGGCCTAATTTTTGAACTTTTTCAAGATTTTCGTTTTTTCTATATAGAATTTTCTACAAAATGTTTGCAAAAGCTCGTACCTACGAGTAGTTTCCGTGATAAAAATTATTAAACTTTAATGTATAAATGTGGTAAAAATAACCCCTAAAAATAAACAATTTTGAAAATTTCGATTTTTCTGGTTGGTTGTGACCAAATCTTATAACCGTGCAAAATTTCAGCTCCCTATTCGTCTTAGATTGGTCTACACACTGGAATAGCTTTTCCCCATGCTAACTTAAGGGAGATTTTCCGAGGCATCTAGAGTTGAACCCAGGACTCTGAAAGCAAAAAGGATACCAATTCCTAATAGGTATTGCGGCCATCTAGCTACGCTCAATAATTCATTTCTCCAGCTTATCGGAAAGTGCCCGAAATTAATTTACAAAAATGGCGCAATGCTTTTCTTATGGGAAAAACGCAACATTCGGAATTTCTGGAGTCGAACCCATGTCACTTAGATGAGAGATCCCATTTTTTATCGAAATTTCTCCATAACTTCTACAAATGCTGAAACTTTCAGCTTTCTAGCTCTTGTAGTTTGGGCTGGACAATAGCATCCTCCTATATGTTAATGACATATAAGTAAGAAGCGTCAATATAGTATAGATGGCGAAACGGCCATTTAAGTTGTTAGATAGTATCAATTTGTCAGGTCCCGTTATCTGTGGACGAGGTAAAACAAAATGGCCTGTGAAAGGGATAAAGTGAAGTTGTTACCAAGTATTTATTTTCTTCTTATACGGAAAAGAAAAATTTCAAAAAGTTGGGTCAAACGTTATTAGTTTAATTGGAGTAATAGTAGGCTTTCTCTGAAGAGTATACGTGTATTTCTTCGAGATATATGCGTAGATTTTTATATGCTGTGAATGGACAAGAAGGAGAGATTAATAGGAGAGAATGGAGTGTCAGAAATAGATGAAAAAGAGAATTTTGGGAAGAGAGAAAAGAGATAGGGGCGAGAGATAGAGAAAGAGAGAAATGGATAGGAGAGGGAGGAAGACAGTAGCAAGAAAGGAAGAAATGTGGTAGGAAATATGAAAAAGAGGAGAAAATTATGAGAGAAAATAGGAGGAAAATATGAAAGAATGAAAAAATAGAAGATAGAAAGATTGGTGATAAAGATGGGTAGGGGAGAAGATGAAGGAAAGGGAGATGGGGAAATGAAGAGAGGAGATAGAGAATGGAAAGAGAAAGATAATCAGAGAAATAGAGAGAGAGAGAATTTTTCTACCGTTCATAATTTTCGATTTCGTGCATTTTAAAAACAGTGTTAAAGGCCATCTTCGAAACGCTTCAGATCACGCCGATGTCGCGAAAGTTATTTGTCCGGTTCCGTTTTTCTTCTCGTTTTTTCTGCGACGAATTTTCCGCGATCTCCCGTCAGAAGTAGATCATTTTATGGTCGTGTGATCGCTTGACGGAAGGCTTTCTCATGCGAGGAAAGGAGACGGCGTCGGATTTCCCGCACCTCCTCTCCCTGCTGCGTTTCCTCCTCTCTTGCGCCGTGAGCATATCGCCTATCTGCCCGTGGCTCACGGTTCGTTTGCGATTTAATTTGTAATCGTCTAACCAGATTCTCGGCGGCGACCAACGCGGCGAGAAATGCGTCGTAATTTTTCTAGGAAGCGTTATTTTTTTAAAAGATTCAAGCGCGCTTTTTAACGATTTCTTAAAAGAACAAAACGCGCCAGTTCGTCTGTCTGTGGTGGTTCAGCTTTTTTGTCGTAAGAGGTATTTGGGAAATTATTTTTGTGTTAGATGGCTCTTATCAATTTATGCGTTTTCCACCGGTTGAATGTTTCAGGTGTTTCGTAGATTTTCCGCTAGGCGGCATCAAATTCGGAAAATTCAGAATTTTAATTGGCACTGTAACCAAACTACTGAAGATAGAGTGGAATTTTTACGGATGGGTTGTCCTGTTGAAGATCAACATTCTAACGGTGCGGGTTGTCCCCGCACTTAAGAGGAAGGCAAACCAGAGCCCTGAAATGTTTTAAGAAAACGTGCTTCCACCTCCTGCTTTAGTAAGGCCGTCTTGTTTTTTTATATAGCGAGAGTTTGGACCCTCGGCAAGAGACTCGAATTGGAGCGATTCAAGGATAATTCCGAGTAATTTTAACGTCGATCCGAAGGAGAAATTTATCTTTCTAACTTAATCGTCCATTTGGTCATTTGAGGCGAATCGAGGTATAACCTTGAGCTCGCAATTCACTTAACCCTTCTCGCGGGAGCGTTTTTGTCCCATTATCTGTCCGAAACGGACCGAAAGAGCTTAATTAAATCGTTTGGGGAAAATCCCTGAAAGATTATATATATCGAGTATCCCTCTGGTTTTTATTCTTTGTCTGTTCTCCTACTTTCTCAGTGTACACATTTGTTTTAAAAACTGTGATACGCAAGCGTATGTAAAGGAAAAACCGATCGGATTTTGGAATTCACTTGAAAATTATCGAGCTCGTCTTATGGGTGAAAATGAATTCCATAATAAGCTTTTCAATCTACTTTCGGTGAATCGCCACTGAAGAAAAGAGCATCTGGTTTTTATAACCTTGTTATGGCTTTGGAGGTACTTTAACCAAATACATAATTTTTAAATTTTTGATACTTAAATTATGTTTCTGTGATTTTGATTTAGGAATATTACAGATTTAGTCAAACCTTTGAGACTGGAATATCTGCAACTGGAACTTCCCTTAACTCTTAAGATATTTTTCCGTAAATACTCCATAGCTTGAAGTTGTGACATTTATTTTTTTTCGAAACGAATTGTTTTTATCTTCATTTGAAGATCGAGGCAATTTAACTTCGACTGTATTGACATGTCGATAGCTTTGTTCGAATATTGGTGGAACTCGAATGACAAATGACAACAACGCGAGTTGTGTTTCCGCAGTCAAATATGTAATCCTTAGCCGTCGAGCAGCCTTCCACGAGTGATCAAGTATAAGCCTAAACCGTGGAAGCCCAGCCTAAATGTGTGAGCAACCGCCCATTTTAGGCCGTGAGCATTTTCCGCGCGATTTTCCCATCTCGAGGCGCGAGTTTGTGAGGCGTGAAAACAATTTTCTTCGCCCAGCGATAATTGCTAGCCTCTCGCCTCGGGGGTGCCCTCCAATTTGCATCCGCTGGATGTTTTTTGCCTCCATAATTCACACGAAAAAACCTGTGCGGTGCAATTTTCTAGACCGTTTGCGCCAGGGTAAGTACTTTCTTTAAAAAATTTTTTCTTCTTTCTGCGAGTGAAAATTTCTATCCACTTTCCCATTTTTTTCCTCTCCAACGAATCTGTAACTGCCCACGTGGTTTTTTATTTTCTAAATCGGTTTTTAACGTTTTAGCTCGCGATACTCTCCCCATTTGCATTCAAGCCTTCAATTTAAGGAGAGCTAAAGGGACCAGCTTGCATACACGTCCTTTGAAAAGCTCCTAGTTAAAATATTGAGCTTTGATTGTCAAGTCTCGCGGATGCAATTTGATGGAGCATTTGCTTGAACCGCACGGTCGCATATACCCTGCACAAACTTCATGCCCTAAGCCTTAACTTCGAGGTACAACGTGTTAATGAAATACAGAAAAATTACTTTTGCTAGCCACGGTTTAGAAAAATGTTCTTTTTGGTTATATAAATGATCGAAAAGCGAATTATATGTTTTATGGGACTGTATTTATTTAAATACTTTTCTTTGGTTGTACGATTATTTTGTCTTATCCGTTCGAAAAGTGATCCATTGTTTTTAATGGATTTTCTTAATGTGCTCTAAAAACGTAATGATATCATGGATATGATATTATATGTTTTAATTATACTTACGCTCTTTTTTTGGGAAAGAGTTATTTAATTAAAAAAGCAGGGCTACCACAGTATAAGGAAAAATAATTTTCTGATTTCAAAGCAACTACATTATTATACGATTATACTTCGGCGAATTTGACGAAAAGCACTTCTGTACCACGGGAAACCTGTGTACACTCCTACTCAGCGCCGTAACTAGCTATTTTAGCGCCCGGGGCAAACTACTAAATATGTGATTCACCCTCCTTCAGAAAATTATTTTCTCTAGTCTATTTGGTTAGTATTTGGATTTTTTGCGCCCCTTACTGAGTTCCTCCCGTAGCAGATGCCTCGCTTGTCCCGCCCTAGTTACGGTACTGCTCCTACTTGTTATATATTAAAATTGTATTGAAAGGAAAGTAGGCGGATTAGTTCTTTCCAGAACTACTTGTTTTAGATACTGAAAGCGTTTTTCAATTGAAATGATGTTGTCCGGTTTACTTTAGACTCAATATTTAAACATAGTTTTACTTGAATCAGGAATTACTTTTTTTAGCACCTGAATCGTTTTGCAGTGGGCTCTAACATGGATTTACAGTCGGTCGATCTTTATTATCGACCGTACATTACGGCTCATCCGTAACGATTAAGCCCTTCCACCATTACTTCAGGAATCACATCGTTTTACTTTACTGCATCTGTTAGGTCTTCATCAAAATATCTTTGGGTCACTTAAAAGACGTCGTCTTTTATTTCCTTCTCTCGACTCGTCCAGGTCACGTTTCGCTGAGTGCGACCAAAGGTTCCTTTAAGCTTCCTTTTTTGTTCCTCTCCCACGATAGCCATCCAGCGTTTCGTCTGGCGAGAGAAAAGTTGTAGGAGGACACTCGGACATCTCTCGTATTTCTACCCTGGGAATCTATTGATATAAAGGCGGCAGTTGGTGGTGTGTTGGGGGAAAGGGTAAGCCGATAGCCCGGGGGTTCCGACCCGCGTGGTTTTCTCATTGCCAGCTAGCCTCACAATTCACGACGGGGCTCCATCATTCTTTTTGTTTTATGCGTCTTTCTTGGCTCGAATAGGCATAACTCCTCTCCCTGTCTATCCTTCCTCTTCCAGTCTTCGGATCGGAGTTGTTATAAATAAGAAAAGTTTCGGAAGATCCCGGTGAAATATCGAGCACCTCGGTTGGCGTGGATGATATTTCACGTTTTTTTTCTTCTTTTCACGGCCAAACTATGTGCAATATCTCGCTCGATCCATCCTCGGTGATAGTAATATTGTGCGGGTCGAATGATTCTTTTCCGAGTCTCGTGGAACAAGTCGTTAACTGTTGCAGCTAGTTATACTGGGTCTTTATAAAGTTCTTGTGCACTTTTAAACTAGGATAACTTTGGATGTATGTAAGAGATAAGGAAACTGTAAATGGCGCATGAATACAAAATTAAGTTTTTTTTTTACGTTTCCAAATCCTACAACTAATTGAAGATGGCAATGTATGAAAAAGTTGTCTTGGGCACTATTGAAGTCCCATAACAGCTGTGAGAAAAAATTCACCGCTCTTTACGAGAAAGTTGCGCCGCATAGGAACTCAATTTCCAATTGGGTGACGAAGTTTTAAACAGATCGGGTCGGTGAAATGACAAACCACGATCGGCTCAGCAGGTTCAAGTTTCGATGCCCATCGCGGAAAACTTGAGATGCTTCCTCAACAACTGACACAATATTCTCGCTGAATTGAGGTCTCCTGGAACGTGGACTGCCATTCAGGAACCCGATTTCTCTAAACTCTGTCATCCAATCGGAAATTGAGTTTCTGTGAGGCGCAACTTTCCCGTAATGAGCAGTGAATTTTCTTGTCACGGCTGTTGTGCACTTAAGTGGTGTTAGCCCAAAAGAACAAATGACTTTTTCATTCATTGTTTCCGTTTTCAATTAGTTTCAGGATTTGAATAGTACGATAAAAACTTGATTAATTTTTCTTTTATGTGCCATTTTTTTTCTTCTCTCATAAGCAGGGCCGGCGCAATAACCAGGAAGCCGGGGCAGTCGCGTTGGGGATCTTATTTACAACTCCTGTAACTATAGCTTCGGCAGAGCGGAGTTTTTCAAGTTTAAAACTCATAAAAAACTATTTAAGATGTACAATAATTCAAAAAACATTCATAGAAGTGTCTGTAGTATCCATAGAACGTGAAGTTATTATAATTTAAAAGCGCACGAGGGCGAAGTCCGTAAAGTGTTGTCCTTTCTCGGCTAGTTACTAAGTGTGAAACGACATGGCGCTGATGCCCCTGATGGCGACGAAATAATTTGACAAACCTCTAAAGCCCTAACCAGGTTGTATATCTCAGGTTAGGAAAAGTACCCCGAGCTCACGCGATGCTGCCATTTTCAAATCGCTCTATTTAATGGCGGCTGCAAACGTGTTAATGTCGATTAATATTTTTTGGTATGATTATTTCTCTATGTGAAGCCATTATATCGAACCTTCGACGTTGGGTCCCACTCTTGAACCTCTATCTCAATTCAACATTATAGTGCTGTCGCCTATTTGCGTCAGGTCTATAAAAGTTGCGAATGAAAAATTGCAATTGCGACAACCGTGAATTCAGCTGTTGTGAGCTTTCCAGGATTTAACTGTGAAATGTTTTGTAACGGATTCCCTTTAAAATAACTACACGAACACGAAGCCCCGCTTTTAATCTGCTCGGGATCTCCCTGTTGGGGTTATTTTAAATTCAACCTTTCTCAACCTTCGAGTGCGTTTTATCTTTGGCAAGAATTAACTCGCGAGAGTTGGATTCAGTGCAATATTGATCGCGCGCGCCGCGGCAATAATTGTGAAGTTGCTATTGCCATAAGGGAACCGTTTTATTAACACCCCAAACACCCAGCCAGCCTCTTTATTGTCTCTGTTGACTTTTCCTTGGTGAAAAGGCGTTCTCAAAGTAGCGAGCGGAGGGATTATGCTTTAAAGAACGTTGCTTGGAGATTCCTTTGTTTATTCTTGCTCCTTAACGAAAGGATATGAAAGCAATAACAGTGATATGTTTTTCGTGAACATACAATTAAAAAATCTCAACCGTTTTGAAGTTATATTTTATCTTTTTTCTGTCTCCTGCTAGAATCTTATTACAATACTCCAGTAATTGATTTTGAAAATTTTAGTCCATAAAAATTCATGTAACATCCGTTAATAGGTTACATTCAACTGAAAAGTTAAAATATGTTGACTACGAAACTCGCATCTCCATTCGTCGCTTCAGTAAATACATAAATAGTATATTTGGGGAAAGTGACACGAAAACCTATCCATTTTCTCATCCGCGATTGTTCTTCAAATAAGGATGAGATATTCAATGTCATTTTGCGGAGAAACGTGTTCACCGTGTTTCATTTTTCAAAGTCCTATAACACCCATCGTGGTGTAATCCTGCTAATTGAAGACTTATGCAATCGCCATTGGATCTGCGAGCCCCCGTTTCTTTTCGACCTTCTTTGTCGATATGAATGACATGGAGCCAAAAAGCAGAACTATATCAGCACAAAAAATTCAGTGGGACATATAAATTTCATTCAATGGGAATGTAATTGTTATAGTTTATCATCATCATAGGTAGTCTGTCCGTAGACAGGTCCGTGATTATTCATGGTTAAACCTGGTTCTCCATATACTCCTATTTTCCGCTGTCCTCTTCATCTCTTGACAACTCTATCTCCCTTGAGATAACTCTATTTCCCTTGAACATTGTCTATCAGCTGAAACCTTTTGATACCTCTTTCCATCTAGTTTTCTTTCTAACACGTCTTTAATCATACTCTCTCTCTTCAGTTAAATTTTGACATTTGAGAAGGAGAAAAAATCCTGACTTGATCGGGAATCGAACTCGGGTCTCCCCGTTTGCCGGATAGGTGCTTTAACCAAATAATCTATCAAGCCAGCATGATTCTCCATTCTCGGATTGGGGTATTTACCGTGAAGAAGGGCTGAGTAGTAAACCTCCAACACTAAACCTCCTCACAGAGGCATCGCGGAAAAAACCCCTTCTTTAACTCAAGAAAGTGAATTGACTTCAATATAACAAGAAACAAAGGTGTTAAGATGACTTGTTATGCATGCTCGCATAAATCTGAAATTAAATTTTGACATTTGAGAAGGAGTAAAAACAGGTAATGTGCAACCCAGTTTGCCTTCCTCTTTTTAATAGTCTGTATAATCATTCGCTTCTCTCCTACTCTTCGTAGCACTTCATCGTTTTTCATCCTATCTGTCAATTTTATCTTCAGCGTTCTCCTCCAAGTTCACATTTCAAAGCTTTACAAGTATTTGATGTCATTTTTCCTTAGCGTCCATGTTTCTGCCCCGTAGTTATAGGTATAGTTTATAGTTATAGATTATTAAATAACGTGTTGGCCGTAACGTATCTCAGATTTCGATACTTGCCTTAATGCGTTCTTTTAGTGTTTTTGCCGTGACAAGAAATACTTCATGGAAATTTGTAACGGCACGATTGTTAACAGATTTTAATGATGCCATATGAAACGTAATATCCATTTAGCAACTTTAAATAAGTTGTTATGGTCGTCCTTTACTTTCGGAAAAATCTATTGTCAGCTTAATGTGTGAAATTTTACGTGTGAGATTACATTGATTATTTCTTTCACATCGACAAAGAAAGGTTTAGTGACTAAGATTGTTATGGCTTGTTAAAGGTGAGAAACTGCCTTATGTATGTGCAAATTGGTCATTATTTGTTATTTTACTCTTTTGATATTTCAAAGCAATATCTTAACAGAGACAAAAGCGAAAAAGAGACGAAATAAGAACATTGGTTTATTTAGACGAGAAAAATATTTTCAATCATGGGTTGAACGAATTTTCTCGTTTTTTGGGGAGATTTTTAACTTTGAACAGAGCCAATCGAAAATGATGAACTTATCATTTCCGGTACTTTATAGAAACATCTTGCATGGCGCGATTTGTAAGGTTTTCGTCCAGAAATCGCGTAATATCTCAGAGCAGAGAAAAACATGGTCGTTTCAAGCACATTATACACTCTCATCTCGATGCTAAATCCGTCGCATTTTTCTTCTTCCCTAATGGACTGTCGCCCGCATGGGGCGGACACAAAAAAATTCCTTCATCACGTTCATTTTTTATCCGGATTTTTTTCCTCGTCACCGATATTTCACCCTGCCCTCATTTTTATCGACCATTGCTACTCTTTCCTTCGTTTTCATTTTTTTTGTACGATCGCTTTCTTCTAGATTTCCTTCCCTTCGCCGCAAGCACGCCTCGCGCAATGTCGTCTAATGTCTTCGCCGGTTGTTATCGCGTGCCTCCGCTCCCAGAAATTTGGCGCTACCGTCGCTTCCCCCCCTCCCCACAAGTCGGCGCTGGCTTTCACTCTCCTTTTCTTCTGCATTTATCGAACCAGAAGTACAGAAGGAGAGGCAAGGTCAAGTCATTCTCTAGCATACTAGGTTTTGACCCCTTTCACCATCTTAAGAGGGGGAATCAAGACCGAGGCACTTTGCGGCTGCTTGATTAAGTGGGGCGTGTCGTTATTTTTTTAGTGTTTCGACTCGCGTCGCGAGAGGTGGAGAGATGGATGCGGGGAGGAGACGGGACGGAGTTCTCTTACATTAGAGGGCAAAGTGGGTCTCGGAAGCTTTGTGTTTGGGGCGATAGAGAGAGAATGGGTAATTATTTGAGAGGGGTATCTGATAGGGCTAATTGGCGTGTCGCACGAGTGGGCGTGTGTTTGTGTGTGTGTGTGATCTTGAAACTTGGTGAAACTCCGGGAGAGGGGTAGGTAGGGCAGTTTATTTTTTTGTTTCTCGCGTGGATGACTCTTGAGGTCGTTGGAGTGGAGTAATCAGCAATAGAACTTTTTTTTAGGTGAAGTGGAGTTTCAGAAATGGCTCCCAATGGCACGGTTTTGTTTTTTTTGGGAAAGAAAATTTTCGACTCGGAACAATGTCTTTTTAAGAGATTGAGACATTTGTGACTCTTTTTTTAACGCTGAGATATTACGGAATAAAGTCCTTGCGTTTCGGGCGCGTTGAAGGTGTTTTTTATGGTTAGAGAGCAAAAAATCCTAATTTATTTCACGATGCCGTTTGGATAACTCTTAGGGCCATTATATTCAGAATACAATGTACAAGTGGCAATCTCTATTTTTTTATCATCACTTAATATGATTTTTCATGGGCTTTGATGACTTTTAAAATTAATTCATGAGGGTTCTGTTGTAATTCTTGTTTTCACTGTGAATTTCATGTATTGTAATCTCGGTGATTGAGTCGTCCTAATTGAAATGGTATAGCTATCTAATGACCATGGAAAGTTGAGGAAAACTAGGTGGGAATTTAGACTGCAGAGCAGCCGTCATCAGAGGCGATTCAATCGATATTAGATTCTTATAAATATTTATTGAAATTGGATAGATAAAAGGAAATCTAGCGTGCATTTGCTTTGAAAAAGGTGGCGATTGGCTGAGAAGTGAGTGGATGAGTTGACAGGGAAGATAAATAATTATAAATTGCTAGCATCTACTATCGGCGAATCACCACTGATTACAACTTCTTTGCCGAAATGCGCAACTAGTTTTCCTAATATCTCTATGACTATTGATGAAAAATATTGTGTCAATTTGATTTTAGTCATAAGGCCAGCTCGATAATTCTCTTACTAAGGCAAGGTTTGCTTGTTCGACCATTAAAAAAAAATATTGATGTATTATATTCGAGAACGTTCAATTTGAGCTTCATTAAAATTATAGAAAATAGAAATGGTAAGCTGTAATTTAGAAGTGCCACGATTCTTGTTTCTATTGAACAAAACTTATTTTACTCGGATGATACGAGATCAGTCGCATCGAAATTGAAAGGAATGAGGAAAATCCATAATGCAGTCTTCCATTGTTCGGCTCACGTGTCGAGAATCAAGTATTGTTGGGTCGTTTTCAGCTGTCTTCGTGCAAGTGTGTTGGTGTAAAAAATGGAATCGTTATAAAAAAGAGCGAGGACTATGTAGGTCATGTTCTGCTGGGAATTTTTAACAACGTCCTCGGGTGAGAATGCGGTTTATCGCTTAACGACGAGGGGTTGGTTTTTTCTGCCTTTCCACGTAACAGCATTTTTTTACAGTGATTGCCACCCTCGAGAGCTAGGAAATATAATTTCGCTCTCTGTTGGATGCGAGCTATGTATTTAACTTGGCTTTTATCTCGAACCCACTTCTGTTAGAATTTCTTTCTTTTGAAATTTTACAAAAGACTCATCCCTCATTAGCGCGGGCAGATAGCGTTGGCATATAATTAAGGCTGCTGTGTATATCTTGTCATAAGATGTCTGATTATCTTGGAGAAAATTCATTTTTTTCGTGGGGATTTGATCGTCGTATTTTATTAAGTGATAACTGTGATTTAGTATGATGACATCTCAGCAACAGGAAAACTGTAAAAAGGGTGATATTTCGTTTGAAAAAGTAGCGTTCGAAAATATGTTATATGCACATAGTTGTGTCATGCGATACATTTTTTCCAATATTGGCGCATAGTGATTGATGATCTATTTTTATGGAAATTGTTACTTTGCGATAATCATGTTTCATTAGTTAACTACTTTTAATTGTGGATAATAATTAAAATCAATTATTAATATAAGGTTGGTATTGCTTCAAAATTATAAAACTTTAAAAACTCTTTTCGTCTTTTTCAGGTCGGTGTGGCTTGCCTCCAAGTGTCAAATGTGTCAAATTATTTGCAGAGGTAATATTTACTTTTTAATTAAAATTTAGAATTTTTATCAGTCAATAACTAGCTATTCGTGATTTACTTATTAAAATTAATTTTTATAACAAATTTATTATTATTCGCCTATGTTATTTTCTGTTTTCAGATATCTCTTAAACAATTAACGAAGATTAATTTTACTCAGTCTTCATTATCTATTAATTAAAATGATAATTGACTTATTTAATGTGCAATTTATTTTATACTACCACATGGTAGAGTTTTATTAACGGATTACCTATAGTAAACAAGCGTAGTTACAATGGTTAGAGAATGAAAATATCTTGACTGTCATGCGAGCAGTTTCTACTTAGCTAATTACACCGAGGAGATGGTGGCCACTTTATTAATGTAAGTGCAGGCGTTTGTTATCATTTACGAAATATTTTTCAACATTCTCGACCGAAATGAAGGCATTACAATTTTAAATGTAGGCCGCATTCCTCAGATGATGCAGCACCTTTCTAACAAGAGGCACCGTGTTCGACGTACGGCACCAGAAATTCCAATTTCAAAATATTTTTAAATGTATCACTCACCGAAGCTTTATTGTGTCGACCCATTGTAATAGTAATCATATAGTATTATAGCGTGCTATTGAATGAATATGATGAAAGGTTTTGTTCATTTTTAGCACATTTCTACTATAAAACTACTATATATCCTTGCTTTGCAGTATTTTAATAACCGGAGATCGGTGATTATATACACGATACACGGGTCATATAGAGGACGGACTCAACCAAACCCTGGGCGCTCGTTATACAGGCCATAGCAGTCTTTCCCGATTACCCGTTTTTTTTAATCCGATATTTTTCCGCATAAGTGTCGCCGCCGTTCTCGAGGTACGCGCGTTCATTTTTGTTCTTGCATTAAAAAAATTAAACGGAATTTCCGTTAATTATTTACGAAAATTCAAGGCTACTGAGAACTTATTGGCCCGCATTAAAGCACGATTGGTTCATTATTTCATTTTTAACGAAGAACACGAAGGTCGGGGGAGATAGAGGAGCAATAAAGATCGAAAACCTTCCTTTTTTTAGTGATGTCGATTTCAAAATCTCAACGATTTGAGCGAATTCAGCTGTACCTGATATGAGCTTCGAACTAACCTCGCCAATTCATTTAATAATAACATCTAGCTTTGGATCTTTAGTTTTTCTATAGCTTCGTTTGATTGTATTTGCAACTTATAAAAGGAAAGCCAGTATTTCCGTCTCTGCTTACGAGAATGCCACTCGTGTGATGATCCTACCGGGAGGAATATAAAAAAAAAACAGCGAAAGAGAACAGAGGAACCCGAAATCGTCGGTTATCATTTCTTTCCCCAACTCTAAGTTCCCGATATTATTTATCGCAGCTTCCCCACATCTTCATGTCATTCGCCGCAGTTTTTTTTGTAACCCTCGTTTTATTCTTCGGTCTGGTTTTGAAGGTCTTGTTTTTTCTTGCTCTTCCCTTCTTAACCCTTTTGTCTCGCCGCTTGTTTTCGCTCGCGTGTTTGTTTACATGTATTTCGCGTATTCGTTCGTGCGTTTTTCGGCGTTATGCACTTTGATCATGGTGTGTCTGTTAACTCTCCCACGCCTCTCCAGAGGCGTGTACAGGAGTGGGATGGTTGGGAAGAGGAGGGTTTTTGGGAGGAGGGGAGGGAGAGGACTTGTAGTAGGAATGATGGGGAGGGAGGAATGTCGTGGTGGAGCGTGGTGGGAAGGCGTGGCGGGGAGGCGTGGCGGTAGTTCGTCTCTCTCTCTCTGTCCAACTTTCCAACCGCTTCGTAACGGGGGATATATCCACGTGTCTCCCTTTGGAATACGGATGTGACAGACTTTTAATTCCGCTAAAAGCAGAGCGTTAGAATGGGGGAGGAGGAGGGACAGATGGAGGATGGAGGTGGAAGGGATGAGAGGATGATTTTGACTTGGGTAGTAGTCGGGTAAGAGAGAGTGAGAGTGGTCGGAAAAAAAAAAATATATATATATATATATATATATATATATATGTGTGTGTGTGTGTGTGTGTGTGTGTGTGTGCGCGCGCGCGCGTGCGTGTGTGTGAAGATAAAAAAACAACGGGACGCGACGGATTTAAGCGCGCTATTTCGCAGTTTTTTTATAACTACGTTTTCTTTTTTTTTCTCGGCCGACTCTTCGTCGAGAGGTAGAACACATGTTGGTAAAAAAAAGATTTACGTAACAAAAAAACATTAAAAACGCTTCTTTTTTCAAATGGGTATCTTTTTATTTAATCTTTCTCTCTTATTTGAGTTTCGGGGTGTTTTTTGAATTTTTATTTGTCGTGCGGAACTTGAGGTATTTTCGCCGGTGACTGTTTATGGTATTTTTATTGCTGTTTGTTTTTTGTGTCCAAAAAAGAGAAAGAGATCGGCAACTACGGGAACTGCGTGCGCTTTAAACAATTTTTACTTTTTTTGCTCTTTTTTGCGTCTCGGAGTCGCGGCGCGCGCTGCGTTTTCATGTGCTTCGAATGGGAATCTGCGCGTTTTTTTTTAAAGATCCTCTTCTAGCGGCCCTGAAACGTGTAACTCACCTTGCCTCCGTTCTCTTAACATGGGAGGTAGTTCGCAATGCCATCGGAATATCGACGAGGCCTCGTTCCGTCCGAGGAGATCTTTCTTTCCAAGGAAAATGTTGCGCGAAAAGATTACGCATGAATCAATGTCTAAATCGACCCTTTCCGTCCGTTATTCTTTCGCTTCGTGTAAGTTTGCGGTCGGCTTCGGAGAAATTTATCTGAAGTGTGTGCTAAGATTCCGAAAAGGATAACCATATGGGTGTAATTCAGCTGTCTATAAAAATAACTCCAATGATCACGGAACAGGTGTTTCGATATGAAAATTATCGAGCTCGAGAAATGCCTAAAATCAACTTGATACGATAGGTATCGCCAATAGATATACAAAGCAGGCGTCATCGGTGGTTATTCATCGATAGTGAATCGTTTTTATTAGGATCTACAATCAGTAAATCACCACCGATGACGGCTTTTGCGTCCGAAGGTTTTCCTTTTTGCGGATGTTGGGGATGGCCAATGCGTCAACAGAACTTCCTGCTAAAAAGCATTCGCCATTAATGATTACCCATCGATCTTGAAAAAAGAATGAACGATCGGTGTACCACCACTGAGGAAGGCTGGTTTGTAGTCCAAATGCGTGGCTGATTTTTCTCAACCGTTTTTAGGCGTTATTTACGAGTGAAGCGGTAGGAGAGGAACGCCTTATGGCAGGGGTCGGCAACCTACGGCCCGCGGGCCACGTGCGGTCCTCGAGAACGCTTTATGCGGCCCGCAAAGCTGTAATGAAAAAGTGATCAGGAAAATTTCTCATGGGCAATTTTATATTTTTTTAGTAAAATTATGGTCTCAAAGCCTTTTCTGGTGAAGTTTTAACGCTAGTAAATTACGTAGACTTAATTTCGTTCATATGAAATCACAGAATCTCTAGAAAACTTCTGATTTATTCGCTCACCCGGTCCGTCGAGGCTTTCTTGACTCCTAATGCGGCCCTCCGAAACATTCATAACTGCAAATGTGGCCCGCCACGCAGATAAGGTTGCCGACCCCTGCCTTATGGGCACGTCGCTTCTATCCGTCCGTCCTCAAGTTTGATCTCCAAAACTCGTGGCGGATTTTAATTAAATTAAGTATTTGCAATCCTTATTAAAATTTATCGACAAAGTCCTATTTACAACTGCACTCGTCAATTATAACTTCCACTTTATATAGCACTTAAATAAATTTATATACACGCATCTCGGTTAAATGGCTTCCGTCAAGCAACAATTAAATATCATATGCACGTTTCACTCCCTAGCTCTTATGTGATCTATAAGGTATAGATTTAAAAAAATATTCGGATAGAGGACAATATTTACCACAAAAATGTCTGCGGGACCACATAATTACGGCTTATGGTTTCGGAGATAAAAATTCGAAAAAATCCTAAGCAAAATATCACATATTTTGTTTACATCGATCGCTACGACTATTCTATCGGCGAAAAACAAAAATCCATATTTGTCTATTACATGCTCTTATATTATATATGAGGTATACATTAAAAACTTACTCGGATAGAGGAGAGCATTTACCATTAAAAAGTCCGCGGGATCATATAATTACGACTTATAGTTTCGGAGATAAAAATTCGAGAACCGCCCAATCTTTCCATACCGTTTTATACGCATTTCCCATAAAGAACGCCTTTGAAATCTCTGTGTTCTCCAATTACAGAGTGTACTTTTCCTTCTTTTTCTAGTTTTTTTTTGCTAATGGAGTTGTGACCACAGTCCGTGTGCTCGATTTTGTTTTGATGCTATGTTAAACATAGGTATCATCTTCGACGTCCATCAAACGGGAAACGATGTTTTTAGTATATTGAATTTTAACAAGTTTAAACGGAGGTTAGTCGCGTTTACCTCCAAAGCAGCCGAGGATTATGTATCCACCGAAAAATTCGGGGGCGTTTCTCATTTAACGATTTTAAGCTAATGGATCGGAAAACTTTTCTCAAGAGACTACGACGCGTAAAAAGATGTAGATTTGGTAGTTAAACGCTATTAGACATGAGTGAGATTAAAAATCCGCCGACATTTAATGACTATTCTGGATCCTCTCTATTTATAACGGAACATTCCGCTGTAATTGAAAGGACGGGGTGATTAACGCGTAAACCTCCCAAACATCTGTGTAACCCAGTAAATCAACTCGTCGGGAAAGGGGAATAGCCTTACGCCCCCGTTTTCAGTAAAAATCGTCCAAAAATGACGCCACGGGCGAGAATTCGAAGAGAAAAACTCAACGCCTGCCTTATGTACTATATTTGGTTTAAGGAAGAGTCCAATACTACCCGAGGGAACGGAAGTCTCCCATGTGGAGACCAAAGTGCGAGGTCAGGGAGTTGATGGCAGCCGGAGAGGTTTTTAAAATTCCGTATCCCACGTAATATACAGTTGCCCCTCGCTATCTGCGGTTTTGCCAACAGAGTTTAAAAAATTTTATCTGGTTTTGCCAAATGCGTTATCCAATCTTGAGTATCCGCGATTTTCCGCGCGGCCATTTGTAATTGACTAATTTTGCTATTATCGAACTTTATGTTAGAGAAGAAGCTACGTACTAAATAGCCTTTATAAAAAGGAGAGACGACATAGGAAAGAGGATTTTCAGTTCCCGATAAGACCGACCACGAGCTAGTCGGTAGGTGGAAATTTGAGGGTTTTACCAGCGTTATTTGAAACGTAGTGCTAGGCGGGTGGCGTCGACAGGGGTGGCTCTGCAATTATGTTATTACTATACAGTCATACCTCGTTTAACGCTGGGGATGCGTACCAGAAAACGAGAGTGCTAACCGAATGAGCGTTATGCGGGGTCATTATGGTATAGTACTACTACTTAAGTCCTAAAATCGTAATTTATTACCTATTTTCAAAATATTAGTATAGCCGCTCTTCTCTCTGATACTCTAAAACTGTAGTACTGTAAATATTTCATCCATAAATGTGCAGTGTAGCAGATCTGCTACATACCAGAAATCCTGCAATATGATAACTGTAGCAGCTTTTTTGTTATTTTCTCACACTAACATTCCACACACCCATCCCTTATAATCAGCGCCCAATACCACCAATAGATGTCCAATTTCGTGAGATATTTAAACAAAGAATTGTTTCAAACAAAATTTGTAGAGATTAATAGTCTCTACAGCTTTTGTAATAACAAATTTTTACATAAATGAAGCCTTATAAAAAATCTTGGAGAAAAATGAAAAAAATGACACGAGTAAACCTCCACTTCCGGTAGACCGATTTTAACCAACAATCACTCAGCTATGGTCCCTATAATAAAAATGTTAAATGTGATATTTGGTGATGATCCGTTTATTAGTTCTTGAGTTAAGAGCTCCCACAAAAACGTAATGGAGAAAGTAAAAATTGGTCCGAGTGCAAAGAGCGTTATAACGAATCAACGTTGTACGGAGCAGCGTTAAATGGGGTTTTACCATACAGTACTTCTTTGTACTTTTAATGGATCTTTTTTGTATTTTTTATACAATGAACTTTTTTTAGCACAGCATATGTATTTTTAACTTTTAAGTGCAGTGCCGTAACTAGGGTATGGCGAATCTGGCATTTGCCATAGGCGCCGGTTGCAAAAGGCGCAAAACATTTCCGCAAAACAGGGCAAAAGTTTATTTTCCGATTAATAAGTGTTGATTTAATACTCCAATGTTAAATTGATTGTCGATACAAAAGCTATTATACTCTATTAAAATGCAGGAAAATAATATTCTACATAAGTCGTTTTCTAAAATTTTGCCATAGGCGCCATATCACCCAGGCACGTCACTGTTGAAGTGTACATTGTAGGACTGAAGCATGTCTCTCGGTGATCACTCCCTCGAACATCCATTTTCCCACAAGCCCTGGCCCTCGCTATCCGCGGTTTTGTCAGCCGCGAGTTAAGTAAGGGCCGTAATCCCCGCGGTTGGCGAGGGACTACTGTATTCGAAATGATTTTTGTGTCCTTCTGATCAAATTAACTCCAATTAAAGCAGCTGCAGTCCGATGACGTCAACTCTTTTCAAATCTCGCCATTTCCTCTTATCCCTTTCGTTGTAATAGTTACCAAAGTTGGCGTATTTTTGCCGGAAAAGTTTTTCTTCCTGCCTAAACGCCCATTCTTCTTTCACTCCCCCGTTACCTTCACGCGAACAAGCGTGAGTCAGAAGTTCTGATTACGATTACGTGTCCGGCCCACTACTACCGCTCCGTTTGAATGGCGGAGAAACTTATTTTTTCCCTTAACCGCAGATACGAAGTTCTTTTCGCTCGCGCGTCATTTTTTTGCGCTTGTTAGCGAATTGCAAATTTCGCTCTCTTCCCCCCTCTCTACCTCCCTCCCTCTCTCTACCTCCCTCCCTTCCTCTACCTCCCTCCCTTCCTCTACCTCCCTCCCTCTCTCTACCTCCCTCCCTTCCTCTACCTCCCTCCCTCTCTCTCTACCTCCATCTCTCTCTACCTCCCTCTCTCTCTACCTCCCTCTCTCTCTACCTCCTCCTCTCTCTACCTGCCCCTCTCTACCTCCCCCTCTCTCTACCTCTCCCTATCTCTACCTCCCCCTCTCTCTACCTCGCTCCCTCTCTCTACCTCGCTCCCTCTCTCTACCTCGCTCCCTCTCTCTTCCTCGCTCCCTCTCTCTACCTCGCTCCCTCTCTCTACCTCTCTCCCTCTTTCTACCTCCCTCCCTCTTTCTACCTCCCTCCCTCTTTCTACCTCCCTCCCTCTTTCTACCTCCCTCCCTCTCTCTACCTCCCTCCCTCTCTCTACATCCCTTCCTCTCTCTACCTCCCTCTCGCTCTCTAACTCCCTCTCTCTACCTCCCTCCCTCTCGCTACCTCTCTCTCTAACTCCCTCCCTCTCTCTAACTCCCTCCCTCTTTCTACCTCCTTCCCTCTCTTTACCTCCCTCTCTCTAACTCCCTCTCTCTAACTCCCTCCCTCTTTCTACCTCCTTCCCTCTCTACCTCCCTCCCTCTCTCTACCTCCCTCCCTCTCTCTATCTCCCTCCCCCCTCCCATCCCCTTCACGCCCCTCCGCTAACAAGTGACGCTCGAAGATGCACGAGCACTCGCTGCGAGAAACAAAAAGCTCGACGACTTTGAATAGTGGGTTTGTTGAGCCTTTGGGAAATTGTTTGCTTCTCAAGTGATGCAGGTGTCGTATGCAACGCCCGCACGCTTGATTAATGGCGTCTAATGTAATTAATGTTGCCGTTGTGTTGACGGGCGGGATGCTACAGTGCCTCGCTGCGGAAACGGGTTGTTTTGTTTTCATTTCTTTCGCGGGCGCTTCGTAATCCGAAACGTCTGGTGGAGTGGGGAATTCGACTTTCATTTGTGGCGCGTGGGCTAAGGATTCTGCCTCAAAAAGGTGCATTGTGGTACGTGAATGTATTATTCTCGTCGAGAGTGAGAAATAAATAAAAGATAAGACTGCTTCTTTTGTGCTCTAAGCCGAAAATAATTCACTGCCATTCTTTCTAAACTTTCAGGATATATTTTTATACGTAAATGTCCTCGTGTTTGTTGAATTAGTGACTGTGAGAGATTTAAAAATCGTCTCGTAAAATTTTCATCTCAATGCGCATTGTAACTGTGGACTCTCGCATTTTTATTTATATACTTCTATTATAATAATTTAAAATAAATAAAAATGGCCGCTATTCTATTATTATTATAGATAAAAAACCTATTTCTTTAAATATATTTTGAAACTATTTTCGGCCTCCCAAGAGAGTGGCGGAGTGCGGTTGTCACACCTGTGTTGATGTTTCTATTTTTATAGCAAGGACTTTGACAGTTTAAACGAAAAAATAACTTCGTCATTCATAATCTTGCGTTAAAAAGACAATGTAGCATTGTCGGTAATAGAAATGGAAGAGTTCCAGTTAAAACGATACGGAACTGTGGGCTTGTCTTAATTCCTCTAACATCCCTCGCGATAAAATCGTCTGAAATGTACGGTATGCGTAGGGTTGCCAACCCTCCCGGATTCGTCGGGAGTCTCCCGGAAAAGGGAAAGATTCCAGAAATTCTCCCGACTCCCGGATTCAGGCCTTTTCTCCCGTTTTCACTTCATGCAGTTTGCATACTTGACCGTAACCATGCTTTTGAAGAGTTGTCAGTACATATTACCAAGGGGCCAGGTGGGTCTCAGGCACCTTTATATTTACATTGATTGATCTATACACTACTATAAAAATCTGACTTTGTCCATCAGTATACAGTATTAAATTAAAAGAGAAAAAAATCCACAGCAATGCAGTTCATCGTGACAAACAAAATTTTTCGCCAGAAAATAAATTCGAATCTCCGCGTTCAAAACGAATTTGTAGCAAGAGCCAAAACGGATTCAAAAATCGATGATAGGAAAGAGAAATATCATTGATTCATGCGTCCTATGTTTTATGTGCCAAATTCGTACGATTATTGTAAATAATTTTAAAATGATAATGAAAAAATGCTGCACCCTTTCCTTTTCCGTAAAATTCTGTTATATCTTATTTCCCAGACGTGTTACCCAGTTTATTAGGAAATTACGAAAAAAATAAATATCTTCTAAACAATACGTTCTACGAAATTTTGTTAAAAACTGTAGAGAATAATATTTTATATAACGTTTATAATAAGTAACATATATATTTATGAAGATTTGAAATAGTTATTTGCCAAAAACGAAACAATCATAAGAGTAAACAACCAATTCCCGTTAACCGATTTCAGCCAAAAATTATAATAAAAATTACAAATATAACATTGTGTTGCTCTGACCATTAGTTAATGAGTTAGAGCGCTCACGAATAAACTATCACACACGTACACTCCGACATCATTGAGAAAATAGTCAAAACGTGCTCAGGGGACCGTGTATTTCCGTTCATATCTCGAACTCGATTTTTTTTTCACGAAAAAACACTTTCTATGTACTACGTATATGGAGAAATTAAAATATGAAGTTAAGATTCAATATTAGTTATATGTTCTCTCATCAATATAAGTATATAGGTTTCATGGTTTGCTTAAGCGTTTTTTTTTGCCTTTGAGAAACTTCTCCCGGATTCTCCCGAAATTTCCTACTCATGGAGTGGAAATCTCCCGGAATCAACTCATCACGAGTTGGCAACCCTAGGTATGCGTGGTGCGAGAATTTAATTTTGGCACCGACTTAAGAGGCCATTTGTTTTTTCCTCTTATTTCTCCTCCGTAATTAGAATTATTTTATACTAATGATTAATTAATGAAGAGCAATTGGTGCTCTTAGGCTTTAATGAACGAGAATCCCCAGACGTATTTTACATCAAGTCCGATTGTCATTCCTGCACGCCTTCTTCCCTCCTGCGTGGATGCGTATCAGTCTAATGAATAAGTAATGAAGTCTCCGTAACGCTCTTGGTTTAAATTTCGCTTGTCTCATTTCATCGAGAGGTCGACATTTTTGTAATTTATACGTTATCTCTCCTCCAGATCATAATTTAATTAGACTAATGACTAATCGATGGAGACTCTTTTAATGCTCTCGGCGGTAAAAAAAGACGAGCGCACCCCTTTTTAAAAGCCCCTCTGAGAGTCGATAAAATCCATTCCGACCCTTTCTTCTCGAAATGTAATCGCAGGGAAGCTCTTCGTCGAAGAAATTAACTTTGTGAGAAATGGGTGAATTCCAAAACCGCGTGCATTACTTTCTAGAGCCGGGAAAGTCCTTCTCTCCCTTTCGACCGTTAAATCGCGCGAAAGATTTCATCTGATGTCGTTTCGGTGGACGTAAGTGGAATACACCTATCCCTCGCTTTGCAAGGTAAGTGCGTTCCTGGAAAAGACTGTGTAAGGCGAAACCGCGCAAAGTGGGCTGGGTTTTTATCAGAGGAGCTCATGAGGTTAGCATTGGAGGATCAGCATGAGTGACATGTTAAATTGTGTGCAGCATTGCCTCTTTCATCCTTCCTGAAAACATTTTGGGTGGTATTGAAAGTTTTTGATTTCTAATACTCGGATACCGTTTCAAAACCGTGCTGAAGCGGAATTAATGGCCGTTCAATTCGAGGTATCTCTGAAGAAGTAAACCGTGCTAAATCGAGAACGTGTAAATCGAAACAGTGCAAAACTGAAAACGTGTACAGCGAAACCGCGCAAGACCGAAATCGCGTAAAGTAAAACCGTGCAATACCGAAGCGCTGAAAACCGTGAGCGTGTAAAGCGGAACGGTACAAAACAAAAAACGTGTAGAGCGTAGCCGTCAAAAGCCGAAAACGTATAAAGCGAAACCGTGCAATGCGAGGGATACGCGTGTTTACTTCTTGTCGTTGAGCGAGTTTTAACGATGTTTTGCGAGCGATAAAAAGTCCCTCGGAAAACGCGATCATAAAGGTATTCCTAAATTTTTCCCTCTCAAGGAGGAGAGGAGGAGGCGTGCGGAAGATCTCTCTCATTAGCCGTAGTAAAAGGTTATTTTGGGGCGAGCTTCAAACGGCGATACATCTCTTCGGACGGCCATCAAGATATTCAAAGGAGGACGAGTAGGAGGAGGGTAATTGGAAAGGAGCGAGAGAGAGAGAGGGAGAGATATAGAGGAGCTCTTGACCTATGAGTCACTGTCTAAGAATCCTTTGGACAAGGACGGGAGAGATGGCGAGAATCGATCTAGTAGGTAAACTAGAGGATGATTCTCCTAGCGACGCCCCTTGGTGCACCTGTACCTCTTTTTTTAGATCCCACGTGCTTGCTCTTCGCATGGGATCTTGTCATAGGTCAAGCCGAAGAGATAATGGCGACCGTCTCATAATCGATGGAAGGAGCCACGATGCGTTATTTTTATCGAAGCGATTCGGAAGATTTTTTTTTCCCGCGAGAGATTTCGGTCGATTCGTGCTGGTCAGTCGACGCGGTTTTAGGGCTTCGTTCCAGGCGTCGTAATAAGCTCGTATATTTCCAACGCAATTGCATCGAGTACCTACTGTTGATTTTTTACTCTCGCTTTTAATTCAAGAATAAGCACTCGAGTACTAAAAATTGAAAAAAATAAGTACTTAGGTAGTACCTCCGATACCCATAACAAGGTTTTTCTTGAAATCGTTTCCAGCCATAAGACGAGGTCGGTATAATCCGTGTAATTCTCTGGTGAACTCGCTTTTAATGTTGGCAGAAACTTGAGTGATGGTGTGAGGTAAATCTGAAATGTCTATTATTTGCTGTATCAGAGTGAAATATTCGCAATTTGTTGAAAATGTTTTCAAAGCGTACGTTGATACATGTAGTTCATGCATAAACGAAAAATAAGCTTTCCCGGTACAGAGCTATTTAATAGGAGATCCGTTTTTTCGAGAATGGTTTACGTTGTTTTTTTGCTGCGCCGGGGGTCAAGTCAATCGAAATTCGATTCCCCCAAACATAAAACAATTTCCTAAGGTAAAATCTATCAACTCAGGTGTTCGCGATGATAAATATAGTACATGTTTGCATCCTTATTAGGGAAATAGTGGCTAAAGTACTATAACATATATCTGCTTCTTCGAGCAGCTGCTAATGTTTCGAATTCCTATGATGGTTTTTCTCTTTTTACCGTCATGGATTATTAAAGTAGCTGGATTTATTTACCGCCGTAAGAAATATATATCCGTCACAATCATCGTACTGCAATCGATAAAAGTTTTCGTCGTCCTCTCGGATGACATTAATCCGCCATTTCGCGGCGGATCGCTCGCAAAAAAAAACAAAAAAGCGAGTTTCCAGAGGCATCAATTTATCAGTCAGGGGCATCCCGACGCATTGAAATGCCACTCTGCCGAAAATTACAGCGGACAACGTCACAGTGCACGCGGTGAATAATGGATGGCATATTATTGCGACGATGCCTCTCCCCGTTTTGCGTTCTATCCCTTTTGTTTTGTTTTATTTTATTTTTTCGCGGATCGAATTTCGCGTCCCGTCCCGGATCGGGGGCGTGGGTGGTGGTGGGGGGGGGGGGGGGGAGGAGGAGGATGATGATGATAGAAGGGGGAAGGGGTGTTACGCACGCGACGGAATCCTCTCTTGTTTCTTCCCTTCCTTCCTCTTCTCCCCCCCTTTACGATCTCCACCTACCTTGTTCTCCTTTTAATCCTATTGATGCAGGCCGATTCTTCTCTCATTCGTATCCTGGAAGCGCATCGAGAAGATATTACGAGTCAGCGCAGACGTCCAAGTTTCATGCGGGAGCCTGGAGTCCAAACCCAGAACTTGATCCAGCTCACCATGTAGAGAGAGAGAGAGCGCTCTCTCTCTCTCTTGTGTGTGTCCGAAGGGAAAAAGAGGCGCGGGGGAGGAAAAGGGGTTAGCGGAGAGGGATCCCGATGGTCAATGCAGCTACTGTTCCCGTCCATCTCTATATCTCTTTCCCTGTCTCTCAGTTGTCCCTTTTTGCGCCGACAAGATACATTATTATAACAGCCACCAACCGGTAGACGAGACCTTTTTACTTTTTTTGTCGTGCATTCCGAAGAGGCGACGTAGGTTGCGGATGTTTCGCTCTTTTTGAGTTTTCGCGTACTGGTAATCGCGTCTGGATGCACGGAAGGCGGTTTTTTTTAAAAGTCCGTTATTTATTTATTTTATCTATTTAAGGAAACCCAAAAACAGCCATCGACTGTCTTCTTACATTGGATTATTTAACAGAAATAAATAATAAAAAAAGGAATCGACTAATATATATATATTCGATAAATACAGCGTCGCACAAAGACAGTAGGAGAGGATATGTTTTTGTTTAGCCTTTTAAGCTTTTCATCTCCCTATACCTTTGTACAACATTCTATTTATTAAATTACCGCATTGGAGTTCATTCCTTTCTTTATATTATCTTCGCCGTAGTCTCCACTTATTATTAATATAAATAAATAAGACAAAACTAACAGTTTAACATGTAAGAATAGGATACCCAAATACAAATTGAAAGATGGAAAAAATTCAAGAACGAGCAATGTAAAAAATCTACTTGCCTCAGGTATCTCCAATAGCCACAACAAGGTTAAAAAAAACCATACGCCCATTTCGGCTACAAAGCATCCGTCTTCAGTGGTAATTCACCGAAAATAGATTCTAAAAGAACGTTTTAACCTTGTTGTGGCCATTGGAGATACCCGAGGCAGGTACATTTTTTGAAATTGCTTGTTCTTGAATTTTTTCAGCCATAAGACGAGCTCGATAATTCCCTGCTGAATTAGATAGATGGAGGAAAAAAGCATGCATAACAACAACAGTATCTGCATTATTCATCTCCGTGTTATCTGCACCTCAAAGGCATATCTCGCAAAGCGGGGGTTTGATCAAGGATTTCCATCGCTGGGGACCTGGCCCCTCTCTCAGTAGGACCTGGTCGGCAAGGAGAGAGCGAGGGAGGGAGGAGTCTCGCGATGGCCATTCGAGCGAGCTATGCCAAAACCAAGAGGGAGAAGGGTGTGAGGGGGTGGAGGGAGAGGTGAGAGAGGGTTAGGGGAAGTGGAGGGAGGAAGGGAGAGGAGGGGAGGGAGAAGGAAGGGGTTGTGCGTGGCTGAGGAAGGGACGGAAATAACCGCATTACATCCCCAGTTTCTCTGCGCGACCGAGAGCAGTTTCGTAGAGGAGAAATTGAAGGGGTCAAGAGATGGGGAGGAGGAGGTGGTGAGAGGAGGGAGTGGGGGGGAGAGGGGGCAAGGGGGGAGGAAAGGAGAGAGGGGAGGATCATTCGGTAAGGATCCGCGAGTGAGGGAAGTTCGGGATTGCGCGTTTTATCCTAATCCTTAACGCAGCGAAGCTTCTCTTTTTTTTTCCTTTTTACGATTTTTCTCGAGTCGATCTCGGGAATTTTCCGTCCCCCGAAGAGTATCGAGATGTGCCAGGAGGACGAGGCGTCTCGCACACTCACGGGAAAGGCGTAGGCGTCGAAAATATTCATCATATTCGCGGCCGCGACGTTGTTTTCTCGTCCGGGCCATTTTCTCCCCGCCGTTTAAACTCGATTATCGCCGGATTTTGGACGCGTCCTTCATTTTTTCCCCTCTGGTCGTTGAAAACTTTTCTCCCTATCGTTTTTTGTTGTATTCCGTGATAGACGTGTTATTAGCCATAACGATGTCGCGGCGCATTTTTTTCCTTCCTAGAGCGTGGGGACACACTTGATCTAAAAATAAGCGCGCGCGCTTGTGTGTGTAGCGCTAATAGAGTTCTATATTTTCTGGCAAAGTCTCGGGAAGTCGGTGCTATAACTGGTCGGTGGATCCGTCGAAATGCGACTTGAACGTTTTTCTCGGAACCTATCGATGCTCGTTCTTCGAGGAGGCGGAAAAAACCGTGCCATGCTTCGCAGGTCGATGGGATGCGGATTCTGGTGCCGCGAACAGCGGAAACGGAAGATTATTTTTTTTCAACAGTCTTGTGTCGCTCAGTCACCGCGTGAGAAATGCATGAACTGAAAAAAGGAGGGAGATGCTTAAACGTGGTCGGTAATGCGAAACATTATGTGGAAGTTGCTCAAGTTGAGGGCTACATAGGTTCGTGAATAAGCGTTGTGGACCATGTTATGCTGTTGATAATTTAACGAAATTTGAAAAACTTGGATGAAAGTCATTTTCGATGTTGTTACGAGAAACTTTTGCGCATTTTTGAAAGTGAAATCGGAATAAAATACGCTGTTGTGGAATAAGATCTAGTTTTAAAAGATTCTATTGGTAGTTTTAAAAATATGTTTTTGTTAGTAGTTAAACGTCCACATGTTTACTCGAGCCATATTGGCATTGATGCTTTTTAGGCATTAAATCCGTTGGTTATGAACTTTCGTAGGAATTTAGCATAATACGCCCATCTCTATAGCATAAAATTTATACATACACTCAGTCAGAGTTTCCGAACCATCATTTGACGAAGAAAGCGGCAGTGATCACTTTAAGACTGTACTGTTTGTGATAAACCAACTTGGGCCGTGCTTGATGCGCCTGTCTTATTCTCGCTGTCCCGACTCGATTCATCCTCCGTCGGCGAATGTTTTCGACGGAAACCACGATTGACTGACGCGGCTGACCTTTGAGAGAATTTTTGGCTCTTTCCTCTGTGGAGCAAGCGAGATGCTAGACACGCGGCGCACACAATGCCTCGAATACGTTGCATCGAGTCGACCGTGGATGGCGATACTTGAGTTATGAAGGTTAAGCGAGGAGATTGAGGACGAGAACGGATTGTTACGGTTCTCGTTGGCCCGATGGTTGCGCGCGTGAAATATTTCGACTTCGGCGTCGTAGCAATTCTCCGAATGTTTTTTTTTCGTTCTCTGTATATTTAGAAAAGAAGAAAGATTCGCGTGTTTTTCAGACGAAGTCGGTCATTGGTTTTTAAAACAGAACGATTGGAATCTTTGGAGATATTATTAGTTTCTTTGAGCGCTGGCGCGTTTTCGCTCGCGCGGTCGCACAAATAATCTCTTTCCTACCAGGATTCGGGCTCGCTCTTTTAAGAATTAGTTGCGCTAGCTATGAGATGACTTCATCGTCTATAACCCGAGGATCGGATCGCCTTCTTAGAAAGAGCATGTTCCCTTTAACTCAACCGACCTGCCTACTCATGCGACTCTGAACGCTACGCCAGTTATTTCCTCCGGCTGAAACACTCATCTATTTTAAATCTGCGATTGTCATTGGAAGATAAATATCAGCGAATTGTTCGGCATCCTTCGTAGTTTCAACGCCTGGATTAGAGTTAAAATTGGAAAATTGCTCGAAAAACCAACGAGAGAAATGAGGGAAAATATTGACAGTAATTTTTATCCGGTTCTTTAAAGAAAAATGTGCTAGGAGCATTGGAATAAAATTGAATAACGATATAGAATTTTAAGATATTACGTTTCCTCTTTTGAAAAACAAACACGGTTGGTTGAAACCACGGAGAAGACGATGCGTAACAGCGATCGAAGGAGCGAAATAGTTGTAGCAAATGCGGTCGTCCCATTTGTAACCTAGGTGCTTAAGCTCATTCGTCCAACCCTTGAACAATCGAAACGAAAAGGTTTGTTGTGGCTGCCAGAAGGAGAAATCGCTCCTCCTAGGATGGGAGGAGGAGGAACACGAGGGGGGTGGTTAATTCCATGGGAGTGTTCGATGCGAGGCGAGAGTGTTTCCGAATCTTACTCGGGAATGGGGAAAAAGGATCTTTGTTGGAAACGGATGGATGTGCGAGTGGAAATAGACGGGAGGAGGAGAGGAGAGATAAAAGATGAGAGGGCGCACGAGAAAGAGAGGGAGGGCGTGGGCAATCTTCATCCCTTCCCTCCCCCACTTTTTTATCCCACTAAACTCTTCCCGACCCCTCCCCTTTCCAATTGGATTGAGATAAATGGCGGTAGTGTAAGGTGTCAGGTGCTAAGAGAGATTGCCCCCCTTCTGCGTTGCGTGGTGTCGGGTGAGCGTGCTTGGATCGCACCTTGTGTGTTGCGGGGGGCGCAGCAAAAGTTCCTTCTTATTTCGATCCCTTTTTCCCTCTCCCTTAACCCGGTATACCGTGCCGCAAAACATTTTTAAAAGCATCCCTCTTCTCCGATGCCCGCCGGAGCGGGAAAATTTCTGATGCGCATTCCCCGCGGTGAGGCAAATATTCGCATCCCTCTGTGCCGTGACTGCGCAGTAATATCGCAAATTTCGATCGATATCGGTAATTCGATACTATCGAAGTTTAATATCGATATATAGCTTCCTTTTAGTTTATTCTTGTTTGAATTGCTTACGAAGATGATAAATTTTCTTCCAATCGATATTCTTGTATTCTCTCTCAAAATCCAGAAAGCAATTCAATGCAAAAACGCCAATTTTTAAGTTTATTTCTATATATACACGCAGTAAAATTGATAAAATTGATTTCGTATTTCATGCTCGGGTGTTATCAAACATTCCCATTGCCGGAGGAGAAGGACCGATATCGATAAGGAATTTGTTGAATTTGCGATATCGAAATTCCCATCTAACTCGGGGGTGTTTTTGTATTTGGAGAGGCGGCCTTTTGCTATTTTCAGCTAGCAAAAGGTGTTTGTTTATCCGGCGTATTTGGGTTCGGAAATCGGAAAGTCGTTATTGGAATTATTATCTTGTTAACCACTCTCTTAAAAGCGTTACATGCTCGATCGGGGTCTTCGATTTCCGTGTCGTCTGTCTTTTTGATTGTTTATCTTTCCGCGTTCGCACTCGTAGCGAAACGGTTCGGTAATAAATATTTTATGATTTTATGGATCCGCCGTTCCGAGAAAGCATCAAACTTCTTTCAGTAATAAAAGCAGTACCGTCCCGTTATATCCTCGTGTTAATGGGAATGGTCGCGTTAAACGAAATATCCATTTAGTAGCGCCGGGCGACGTTTCTGAGCCAAAGGCGAGCCTCTTCATTCCTTGTCTCTTACACCGCGACTCAGTTTGTTGCGTTAAGCGTTAATGAGCAATCTCGATAAAAATTATTTCGTGAATCTGCATCAAAATTTCGTCGAGAAAATTCCAAAAGTTTTCTCCTCGTCAATTTTTGGAGCCAGACAAACAATGTGTTATTGTGTCGACGAATTATTAATAAGAATAAATTTGTATTTTAAGGTGTTTTTTTTTGTTTTATATAGGTGATCCTGTCTGTATGGCACAGGTAATTGTAACCTCCTAATTGCGTTAAACCTTAGAGTGTAACTATATCGTTGTATTTGGTGCCCTCATTAAGAATTCCTGTATTCCCAATTGATCGTTTCTATTCACGCTGGCTGGCGTATAGGTATTTAAAGGTAATCACGACGATAAGAGGTTATTGACTGTACTCTCCACCTGAACCGATCAATTCGAATCTCTCGTCGGCCATATATCTCTCTCACGGTTAATCTCCTAAGTCTCGGCACTTCCACCAGCTGAATCGCACCCGCGGCAATAAACACATTCCAGGGGGTTATTATTATTTTTTTTAAGGGCTAAAGAACGACCCTGCAAATCGTTCGTGTCCATTTGCCATTAAGGGCCATCTCGGAAAAAATAAACCGAGAAAGCCAAACTACCGCAGGCACGCATAATGGGAAATCCTCGATAGAACTGATCGTGAGAGAGAGAAAAAGAAAGGAAACATAAACAAGTGGAGCTTCATTCAAAGCCCCTTAACTCAGAATATGAAATTCCCGCGTTTTTCCCCCTCCCATAGCGACATTAATTGCGGAAACGCCCCGATTGAGCAATTATCGTCATCGAATGAAGTTTTTTTGCATTTATTTTCCGCGCTTACGAGCTTGCAAAAGTTTTATTTTATCTTATTCCTTGCCTTTTTCGCACATTTTACGGAATCCAATCTTCCCTTTCATGGCGCGTTTACATTTTATTGCGGTAATTTTACCTCGCGGGCGTGATGTGCGACTGCGAAGTCGAGAGAGAGGAAAATTGGCTACTGTTAAGCAAAAATTAACACAAAATCTCTTCCCTCCATCGAACGGCGAGTTGTGCGGTAAAAAGGGCGCAAAGATTAAAACGTCTTTGGTTTTTACTGCGAATGTAGTTTCGCTGGCTTCCGTTTGGCGTCTGCGTAAAAGATCTCTCGTCGTAAAGTTGTTGTCTTATTCTCGGTCGGTTTTATTAGCTTATCGGGATGCACCGGGAGAAAGAAAAAGTTATCTTCTTATAGTCGTTGGCTTGATCCGTAAGATCTTTTTCTAATCGACTGAAACTTGCTTCTCGCCGCATGCGAGAACTCGTGTTGTGCATCCGTGTTACTTTTATTTTTATCTCTCCCTAATAGAAATCCCGTAGGATGGGAACTATCGCGTTTGAAGTGAAAGAATTATCTTTCGCGAATTTATGATAAATAGCGTAGTCATATTTTTATCTTTCCGCAGAAATAGCCCTTTATTTTAGTCTCGATGGATAGGGGCTCTCGCGTTTGCAATGAAAGAGTTGTATTTCATTTTAATAAAGAATGAAGTAAGAGGGTATAATCGGTCGTAAGTTCTGCTATGAGTAAACATTAATTTTTCCGTCGGTCCGTTAAATCGGTCGCTTTAATGTCGGCAACGTTGCATTTCGCAAAGACAGGAAGGGGCGACATCTCCAAGTTTTTTTTTGCAACTTCCTCTTTTTCATTACTGTGGGAATTCTCTGCGGCAACCAATTCGAGTAATCTTATTATACGTGTACCCGTGCCCCCGGATTGCGCAACTGAAGCGTGGGTGAGCATTGTTCATTTGTTTTGTCTTTTTTATTTTTTGTTACCTGCGGAAAGAATTCCGTCGAATACCTTAAAATGGCGAGCATTGCCATTGCCTTGGAATTCTTTCGGGCAAACAATAGGAAGGGAGTGGTAGCTTCTTATCTGTTTGCAAGTCTTTGTAGGAAACGTTCGTAAGATCCCATCTACAATTCATAGCCGCCTCTCACGCACACACCTCTTCCTTTCTACATCATTCGGACGACGATCGCAGCCAATCGCATACTCGCCCGCTCTCTCTCTCTCACTCCCGATTTATGCCACACCTAGCCGTTCTCAGCCTCGCGCATGAAACGTTTCGCAATACGGAGCGTTTCGACCTAATCGATTTTCAATCGATCGATTGTCCTAAATGGCGGTAGTAAATTCGGGGAAAAGAAAACCTTTGTCGATAAAGGTCGAAAGAAAAGGAGTTTTAGAGAGATTGGAGTATTGAAATGGATAAGAAAAGTTGTCCGAAAAGATTACGATGCCGATCGTTAGTTTTATTTTATAGTGCGCTTTTTATTGTAGGCGCTTATTGGAAAGTTACTGTATTAGTTTCCAGATTAGTACACTACAAAATGGATAAAATATTTCTTATTATTAATTATAAATGTTTGTTATTGTTCATTATAATTGTCCAGCAATTTTATAAATTTCTAAATTATCACACTTAATCATTTTAAGTGTTATTTTAAGCGTTTCGATCTTTTTGGTGATTTTTCTTATTCATCGCGTATTTATTAATTCGTGCGTTTAAATTATTTTTTGGACGGTATTGACATTTACAGCTTACTAAGTATTTGCTTTGCAAGTATTTGAGTCAGAATTAGTGGAACTCTAAATGTTTCATAATTCAGGATGTCACACTGTGGAAAAAGTTTCCTGTAAACGTGGTTCGACGAACGATTCCTAGCCAAGCAACTGCCACTTTATATTGTGTACGCTACTATGGCAACATGTGCAAGGCTCTGATGAAGCAGGCCGTGTTTTCAGCATGCGAGCCAATCTTTAATAAGTCGCGCAGAAGCATGCATAGAAAGATCCGGGGGTATCGTAGAACAGGGCTCGACAAATTTTCTAAAAATCTATGCGCCACCTTCAAAATCTAGGAGCCAGCGCGGACGTTACATAATTTCGATAGATTTTTTTATCATCATCAGAAAAATAAATGTTTAATAAATTAGACACGGATCTGCTACAGTAATTAAGCAATGCACATTTACTTCTGTCGCATTATGCAGCAGAACATAATAAAATGAGACTTATACGTAAGTGCATCTGAAAAATCTAATGATATTCTAAAAACATGTAGTTTACGAACAAGAATAAAAATTTGCGCTTATTTTCAGGAACTCGAATGCTTCCGATAGATATATTCTATTTTGCTGCTCCTGCTGCTGAGCCCGATAATACAATATGACTGCAGCACGTGACTACAGTATAACCATAACCCAACTACAGCAAGCATATATAATATCTAGGCGCCAGCATGAAAATCTTAAGCGTCATGGCGACCTGGCGCCCGAGATTTGTCGAGCCCTGTCGTAGAACACCTGCTGTAACACATGGTTATGAATAAGCGGCTCGGTCGACTGATATTGGTCATCATTTATGACATTAGCATCAACAACAAACAGTGGTAGCACGGCTGGGAAGTGTTTGTCGACCCTTATTGATAGGAACTTTTTGCTTCAGTTTAATTTGTATTCACACCTCCCATTTTGAAACATTTCCACACACCCTCCATATCTAAAAATATTTTGTTTTTTCTGCTTTACTCTATAATGAAATGAATTTAAGCGAGCCATAAAAATCTACGTCCCTTTGAATTTCATAGAGAGTGAATAACTTCGAAATATTTAAGTAAAACATAAATCATTTAATGAAAATGTGCATTAAGTTCAATCCCATTCTTTTCCTCCAACAGTATTTTTAGCCTGCTTTCCAGAATAGAAATAGGCTTATAGTTTCGTCGTTGTGTCTGTCTGTCCGTCCCCCTATTAACTTTTGAATCAATAGACCGATTTTCATGAAACCTGCTGGAAATCTCTTGCTACTGGGGCCAAGCTCCCGAGGGTAGTTTTTGTTGCGAAGATTGAAAGTCCCGGGTTCGATTCTATGTACTATCCTTCCCATGTCATTTAAATGGGAAATCTGAAATCCATCGCGCAGAGTAATTTTCTCTTGCACGTTAAAATATCTTAGAATTGTAATATCGGAGCGGGAGTTTTACTGTTCCCTGAGGAAAAGAATGGAGATTCTAATTTTTATCGTAGAACTTTGCTTATCGATTGCATTTCTTCGAATTTCGCCTAAATAATGCCGTTTTTGTAGCTTTTTTATCACTCATTACAACAGTGTTACCATCACAACGACTATTGTTGGACTCGGATTCGGTATAGTCGAATACAGTGGTCGGCAACCTTTTCACCTATGAGCTCGCAGCTTAAATTATTGGGGACGTGATGGGTGCATAAAGCAACAAGTGTGGATATTTTTTAATATTTGTTAAAACTATATATATATATATTATATATTATATATATATATATATATATATATATATATATATATATATATATATATAGAGAGAGAGAGAGAGAGAGCCGTAACTGAGAGATATGGCGCCTATGGCAGATTTTTAAGGAAATACCTATATATATGTATATATATATATATATAAAGAAAAAAACTTTATTAGAGAATTTATTATAAATCAGATATGAAAAATAAATCAATGTCAAACTTGGCACTGCAAATCTTCAGCCACCTTTTTGTAATTTGGCACGTAACTCGAGTTACCTTTCCTTAGGCAGTTGTCTAAATTGTAATCGGTGAACCCGGAACGGTACTTGGATTTCAAATATTCCATGCTTGAAAAAAGGAACTCGAGTGTGTTGAAGCACAGTAAGGATGTATTTTCGGGTCATATTTTCTTAATAAGGGATTTTCATCAACTTAATTCCAAAAGTTTTCATCATTCTGCTGTGATTTTAAAATAATAACATTCTGTGTATTTATTATTTCCAATTCTTCGGTGTTAATGACGTTAAAGTATCTTGCAATAATAACAGACCTGTCATTGTCCCAGAAACTGAAGGGATTCATCAAGAATGTCACAATTGGTCTGTTCACTTGTTCTCTTTTTGTCCAGCGGGCGACTGGTAAATGTCTCGCGGGCGCCATGGCGCCCGCGATCGCCGCGTTTTCGACCTCTTGGTCTAGTACATACATATGCCAAACAATTATGCGCGATCAATTTAGTTTTCCTTTCGAGTGTATTTCTAATATTTAATAACGCTAATTTATTAAATTTGGGAACAAAAAGAGCAACTCATCCGTGATGATTTTAAAGCTATTAAATCCAATACAAATATTAAATAAATAATTATTTGGAAAGTAGGAATCGAAAGTTCCGTTTGGTTCATCTTGTTTTCACGATTTCAAGAAGCTATATCATTGACAGGGTAAAGGTATTGCAAAAGAAGAGCATAGTGCCCCAGTTTTTTGTGGTACTCACCTCAAGAACGTTGTTTTAAAATGATGTACTCGATATAAAAAATACGATTAGTTGACCGAGATCCTCGCAACCCCCCTTCAGTTGCGTCTTGAAAACACGATTTGCCGTCATGCTCTCGGAAAGCGATCAAAATCTTTTCGCCTTCGACTTCCATTACCAAAGTGTTTGTGGTGAATTTCTAAAGACAATTATGAAAAATTAAAACTTGATGGATTTTTCGAAACGGTTTTAAATAGATGATTCCTAGGGAATTTTATTTGTATCACCTCGTAAATGAATGACTGTGATTAGGATAATGTTTTAGGTTTTTAAAGCTTTCAATGATGATAGACATGGTAAATTTGTGTATTAGAACCGGTAAGAATATGGACGATGGCATTGTTGGTTAATGAAAGCACAAGAGGAACATATATGAAATGGCTGAATAACAAATCTCCGCCAACGCTTTTATATTCTGTCAGCCAGTAGCGGGTAGGGGTGACTGAAAGAATTGTTGGTTATATAGGCGACAAAACTCAAACATAAATGCGGATTTACATTTGCGCTAGACGTTCCATATGTATAATTAATGCATAAATTGTCAAGTTTTTGTACCACAACGTTCGCACCGCCTCCAAAAAATGATATGACCGGAAGTTTAGATAAGTAGCAATTCGAGCCAAGTCCGATGGGAATCAACTAAGGCAGTGGTGCCGAACCTACGGTCCGCGGGCCGGGTGCGGCCCGGGAAGGGTTTTTGTGCGGCCCGCGAGTGTATGATGAAAAAGCTATCCAAAATATTTAACACAAATTCATACATTTTATGAAAATTTTTATAATAAAACTTTTAATACTGAAATGATAGCCATAAAATCCTTATTTAGACTAGATTTTCACTTATATGGCTCCTTAGAACATATAGATAACTATCGATTTAATCTCTAATCCGGCCCGCCGAAGAATTGGCAACTTCCAATGCGGCCCGGCGAAGGATTTGCAAACACCGATGCGGCCCGCCAGTAAAAACGGTTGGGCACCACTGAACTAAGGGATTAAATAGATGACGAAGCAGAGCAAACAGATCGCATGTTGTAAACATACTTAAAATTAAAAATTATTCTACCCCCTATGTATGGAAATTTTCAAGTTCATTGCTCCATCCTAAATCAATAAGGATAATACGTATTGTCTTTTTTCGATTCCATTTACATTTAATTTATCAACGAATAGCTAATTCACAATTTAAAAGAAAAACTCGTGACAGGCGACCGGTAAGAAACATATTTCCGCTTTGCATCACCGACGTCCGCTCTCAACTATTTACGGGGTCGAACGTTGCAAAAAAATCCAGCACCTAAAAAAAAACTTCGTTTCCTATACTTAATAAATCGATTAAAAGTTAATTTCGCGAATCGCCGTCTGGAAGCGCGAGGCACAAAACACCACCGTCGTTAAATCAATCGTTGACCTCCGTCGACTCGACTACGCGGGAGCGAAAAAAAAAACAAAAGATCAACGGACGGCGGCGGCGACGGTTAGCGTGCATCGAACGTTTATTTTTGTTCTTTTACAGCCACTGCCATTTATTTTCCAATCAATCGACGAACGTAAGAGAGCCCTTCGTCGTCTACGGGTCACACCCGGTGACACGTGGGTTTGGCGGGAGCGGTCGCGGCGGTTTATAAGTGGTAAGGATGGGAGTTTAAAGGAGGCGGAAGGAGGAAGAGCTGATTGTATGTGGGGGGATTGGGGGGGGAGGAGGAGGGGAGGGTGGAAGAGGGGGGGAATGGGGAAGGAGGAGGTGGCCATGCTCATTCGGAGGCAACGAACCCATCCGAAGCTATTTATGAATATGGAAGGCGCGTTTGTGACCACGTGCGGTGCGCTTACAAGTGGCTGCAACTGCACACACGATGTCCGTGTACAATTGCGTGTGTATGTACGACCGCGGTCGTGTGTTTGTGGGCATGTGTGTGCGAGTGTTTGCTCTTGCGCGCTAAAAGCCTTTTAAAACTGTAAATGGTCGGTTTGTTTGGGTCACCGGCTACCTTCTTTAACCCTGCCATAGGGAAGAATGACTCTCGTTTACGGCGATGTGCGTCAGTTAGATTATAATTTGCGCTTTCGATCGCTTTCTGTCGATAATAGAACGCGTTATGAATGAAGCTAAAGGAAAATTGCATTGTTTTTATTGCAAGAGTTTGTAAACTAAGACGAGTTTATTCGCGGGAATGGATAATTTCCATAACAGAAATACTGCCGAGTGAATCGTGCGCATTTCAGTTGCAGTTTCCGTCTTCGGCGGTCATTCACCGAGCGTTTATTCTTATAAAAATCGTCCAAGGATAATCAGATTGCTAATTATTTTCTCGATTTTACATAAAATCCGGTTCAAAGAATTACAAGTTTATTCAGTATCAGTCACCATCAGCCCATCTGTATCCATTGCCGGATGAATGCCTTCCCAAAATTCTTTCATTTTTCATCCTGGCCTGCCTCCCTTCTCCAAGTTGGACCGAAGAAGTTCACAGTCTCTCTGTACAACATTAGTCTTTCGGTCTCTTCATGTCTCTCAAAATCTGTTCAATGATCTCGATTGACCGAGGCTGACTCTTGCTTCTTGCGATATTATTAGTTCACAGTCATTTTCCATGTCTTCCTTCCTTTCATAACGTTACGGACTACTGCCTGTGGACATTTAAACACAGTTCATTTAAAGTATGAAATATAATGTGCTCGTTTGTTTCGTTTATTATTTTTGCGAATGAGGCCAGCTTATTAACATAACTGGATATTAATATATACTTCCTGGAGAGGTTTCATTCAACTACTCTAATTATGTGCGGCAGAACAGTGAGTTTATAATTTCTCTTTGTTTCTTGAATCGTCTTGAATGGCCTCCAGTTCCTTTACTTGGAACTTACCTCGAAGTTGTCGCCCAGCGTCTATAATTTTCTTATTGTGATAAGAAGTTACTTACGTATGTCGAATCGTTAACATGTTGAAGGTCTACTTAGCTCTTAAATTTTATGATAGCCTTTTACCCTTTAATCGTTCTGTGGCAGTTATTTCTCCGTAATTTCTTTAACTAAATCGCATCAATGTGTGCAAATTGTTCCATGAATAATTTAACATGAATAAAACCCGTTTTTCAGGAATCTTGCGGGGTTTGTGTTGCACTGGGCGGAATTTGCAAGTTCCAGCCTGGTTGAAGATTTGCGCAGTCTTATTTTTAACCGTTCATCGCAAAAAAGTCGTATGAGTAAAATATGAGGTAGAATATGCCTTCTTTATCCATCTTCCAGGATTTTCTTGCTTGAATTTCTTAAATTTACCTGCTCTTAACATAGTTTTTCCTCGCAAAATGGCCCTCCTTTCATTCGAGTTTGAAACAGAACGCTCAAGAAGGAACATTTTTAATTAAATTCCAGGTCGCGAATTAAAAGATCGCTTTAGCGTAAATTCCCGAATAGTTAAATGCCTTCATAAGAGGCTCTCTCTCTCACACTCTTTTAAATACGCCCGAGAACATCTCCACATAAGTAGCGTGACTAGGAAACCACGAATGGCATCTGCTCCGCGTGCGGTTTGCCAATTTCACATCTTCACTCCGCTTTTGAGAAATTGTGATTTACCTCCGCCCCTCTCGAGTCGCATTAACTGGGCCAGAAATGCACCCATCCGTCTTTTAAGAAGGGTCGAGATGATGCGCTCGTGGTCTTTTTGACGTTGGGAAACGTCTTCCTTTCTAACTGGGTCGTCTACGCCTGCCGTGGCGGAGGCAGCAGAGAAGTAGAATCGAGTAGTTTTAAGACCTCCCAGCCGGGAGAAAGGATGGGAGGTCGAGAGAGAGAGAGAGAGAGACGAGAGATACGGACTCATGGAATTGTTTTTGTTATGTTTTACCTCCTCTTTCTCTCTCTCCCTTATTCTCTGTATGTCATTCCTCGCGTCTGTGCTTTTTTTCGTCCTCTCTGCATCCCTTCCTCCCCCGCCGCCTCTTTCTTTCCCGCTGAGACCATTTGGAAAGGCTGGCGGGGAAACGCGTGTTTTTCCGCGTTTGGATCATCAGAGGGAGCCGCTCATCGCGATCTTTCCCTTCTCACCTCTTAAAAAAAAGTTTTACTCTGGTCGGCGACGTTTTCTTAATGCCTGGCTCGGGGCTAGTTTCCCCGACGTTCTCACCTGTCTTTTGTTTCCGAAATTTGTGTTCCGTGGCGGTCGGGGGATTCCTCGAACGAAAAATTTGTCCCGTTCGGTGCGCTTGATGCGTCCACGGACAAATGAGGGAGACATGACCCCTTTTCGAAGGTTTGAAAATAGCGTCCGTGTGTTCCCGGCGTAGCTTTTTCATTGCGAGCAGACGAAGCTTTTACAGCATCCCTGGCGTTGCAATCGAGGCTTTCATTCGTTCGAGCGTGAACCTGCACTAAAGATGTACGTCAAGGTCTTCTTGGAATCGCGTGCGTGGAAAAGGGAGGCAATATAAAGCGTCTTTTTATTTCCGAAAATCGACGTGAAAGGATCTTGACTTGCGCAGCGACTTCGGGCAAAACAACTAGAGCGGGAACGTTAAAAAAATTCGAGATGAATCGGTCTGAAAATTTTGGGGGGAAACGTGTTTTTAAAATCTGATGTAGGTTTCTGTAGGTGGGAAACACTAGATGAATAAGATAGAAGCCATTAAACGGTCGGGGAAATCCAATTACAATTTTGGCTGTGAAGGATCCATCCTCGGTGGTATTTCACCGATTGTCGATTGTAGAATCAGTCGTTGAACACCGTGGCTTAGTAGCCGAGTTGCCAGTCTTTCTTAACGCCCATTTTTCGTTATTTTGTCTTGGTCATTATTCTGCTTCAGAAGACACTTCGTGACGTTAAAATTTCTTACAATACTCGATAATCTGTTTTTGAAAGTGTTATGTGTATGGCCTTCTTCGTTGAAACCTTTAAACAAAGGTTCCTTCCATACACAGTGCCTGCAGGTACCGCATTTCCTAGCAATAGAATTTTAATTTGCTCCACTGATTTCTTTCTAGCATATCGAGGAACATTAGCAGTGACTTTTAATTTTATTTACGACCACTTCCACTTTGCTAAAGTGTAGCAATCGACGTTCTTGAATATTACTCGGTTCTCGTCACCTTGAAAAGTTTGAGAACTCCATCAGGATAAACAAAAGGAACTACTGTTCGAATCGCTATAGAGAAATTCGTGTCTTGAGCATCGAGCGAGATCCGTTTTCGGCGCGGCGGGGCGATGCGGAAGGAGACTGCAATCTCTCGCGTTGCCGCGATACAGAAATAGTCTCCGGAGAGGATAGAGGAGCTCAGGGCTTTAAGCGGGAGTGGGTTTTCGTCTGAAAAATCCAAATATTCCTTTTGACCTATTCTCCCTCTTCCACGGCCTCACCAAAGTGGGCGATGTTAGGAGTCTTTTTTTTTCATCTCCTTTGGAAACGTTGCTCTCTTCCGAGATCGCTTCCTCATTCCATCCAGCACTTATCCTCTTTACGTTTACCCTTTTTTCCCCCTCCTCCATATCTTCCCGTCTCCGATCCCGGAAAGATCCGATCGCAGTGGGAGATTTATTTTAACCCTTAAAACGCGCGCCCTGCTGAATATCTTCTCCCGGTCGTCTCACTTCGTTGAGGCGTCTCCATCGGCACCTCTTCGCCTTCCCCTATCCCCTCTCGATCTCCTTTCCTCTTTCTCTCTCTTCCTTATACTCCTACCTCGCTCTCTCATTCGGCGCCGTTCCGACGGCGACGACGGATCATCTGCACCTTTCGCACTCCCGCTCACTTAAATATATATGTCAGAGGTGAAAAATTCGGCGACGTGGCGTACGTGTGTCTTTTCGGAGAACTCTTCGGGATATATTGGTTTTCCTCGACCACATGTCGCGCGGTTCCTTTTTTAAGGATCGGGAATTCCCTTATGAAATTCGCCTTTCCGCCGTCTGAACGTCTCCCACACGCACGCAACATCTCTTCTCTCCCTCTCTCACGCTCGCGCTCTCTCTCTCTCGCTCTCATACACACTCTCGGGTCTAAAAATACGACTTAGAATGGAGAATCCGTATGGAAGTGCGGCGGAGCGTGCTTGACGCGATCTGTGCGGATTGGAGAGTTCGACCCCCTGGTGGAAAGAATATGGCGTTTTTTCGGCTCGGAATTGGACGGTGGCGGTCCCAAGCAGCGATGAAAATGTGTGAATCTCGCCTTACATCTCGGGCCCGATAGTGCCTTATAGTACAAGACGGGTACCAATCGCCGCCCTCACAGACAGTTGGCTAATTTATTTTCTTCAGTATTTGAATACTAGTCTAATTGCCAGCCAAAAAGGACGGGTATGCGCGAATAAAAGTGTTAAACTAAAATTAAAACATTTTTCACGAATCCTACCTATCTCTCTCTCTCCCCCTCCCAATCTCCCCATCTTATTCTACCTTAAAAAATGTAGATATCTTTCTCAGCGTGACGGAATTTAAAACATCATTATTTATATGGAGATTTTTTATAATCCAGTATGGGCGCCTTAACTATGTGGAATTCTATACTTTGGAACAAATAAATCGCAAACTGTAAAAATGTAGTGGAATTTTTACATAATTTGTGTTGTAATCTTTTCGAGATTTTTACTCTTATTGTCGAAATTAACCTCCTTTTGTGATCATTTGATATATTTTCTGTGATAAACCTTCTGTACCATAATTCTAACATTGATATGTATACATCCCGAAACATTGCGCATTCTTTTTATTGCCGTACCGTGATATTTTGCATCCAGTGCCTTTCCTAGACAGGTATTGCTCGTTTGTTTAGTGGTGGCAGTCGGCGACGCGTGAGAGGGGAAGGGAAAGGCTTGGGAGGGGAACCTTTAAGGGGAAAGTCGACGTTATAGCTATGCGCAGTAGTACATTTTGGGTTCGGACTAATAGTTCGGAGAATAGGTCGCGCATCTTTTGCCCACGGTTAAACATGGCCTCCCCTATAGGCGGTCCCGCCTCAAGGTTGGACTCGTCCTTCCGTGAGATTGCCTTCTGCGCACCGCACCACTAAACGAACATACTATAGGTTGGCGTCCTTTGACACAATGCCAAAGAAAGTCTGAAGTCAAATTTGGTTTAATTTGGCATATTTTCCCTGGGTCCTACATTCCTCCGGAGACGTTCCTGTTTAAATCACGCGACCAATGTTATTATCTGATCCCCGCAACTGCGTCGAGCGTCTCTTTCATTTTGAGATATCGGTACCATTGATGACATGGTCATGTAGTTGACGCCAACGAGAATAAGCAGCAATTTCGGTCATCTTATCACTGGGGAAGACAACATTTCGGCTGTAATACTCATCCTCTTTACTCGACCGTTTTAAGGCCCTTCTCATCTTCTGATGATGAAAAAACCCTAAAAATGGCGAAAGGGCACCCTTTATAGCCCCCGTCTTAGTGCGAGTTTCTTCTCAATTTTCTCAGAGGACGCTTTCAGCCGTTTGAGGAGCGAGGAAAAAAAGGTCGCAGTCCCCGCAAAGTGGCATTTCTAACCTTTCTGGAAATTTTAATTGTCGTTGCGGGGCCTTAATGAGGAAGGTAGTGTGTTTCGCCCCAGAACACCACTGTTTTTAACGCGAATGGGCGTGGTGTTTTAAGGAAGCTTTTTAATCATTTTTTTCTTCTCGGGGCGTGGTTCCTGATGGGTTGTTTGCGCTGCACTGGGAAAACGAGGATATTTTTCCCCCCTTCATTCGTACTTAGTTTCGATCACATGACCGGACGTCCTTATTAAAGTAAAACGACGTGACGGGAATCCAATAATGCGTGCGGAATTACACTTGTAAAGAACGGTTTCCATTTTCCGCCCCGCTTCGTTCAAATGCATGTCTTAATATCGAACAGGCTTCTTTTTTATGTCTTTCCTCGCGAAAGGCCCAGTTTTAAAGACGGACGGGTGAGTGTTACTTAATTTAATTGGTCAGTGGAATCCATTACTTTTTTGAGTTAAAATTTCTTAATTACTAGGAAGAATTTTTAATTTTCTCTTCGGAGGGAATAAAACGACTCTTTTAATTACAAATAATGCCTTTAATATTTATTTTGTGACTTTTAATTCAAGTTTCGAGCTGTAATAATTTTCTTGTTCGTAGAGAATGCTTGGAAATGTCGGCGTCGAGAAACTTTTTCCCTCTTGGCCACTGCTCGGGTGGGAAAGATGGTCCGGGTCAACGATCAAGAGGCGTAACTGGATGATTAGGCGCCTATGGCAAAATTTTAATATGATTTTTGCTACGCTTTCATAAACTTTCTCCATATACGTAGTATAGGGGAAAGTATTGTATTCATGAAAAAAATCGACTTCGAGATTTCAACGGAAATACACGTTTTGAGGTCCCCTGAACACGTTTTGACCGTTTTCTCGATGATGTCTGTGTGTGTGAGATAGCTTTTTGTGGGTGCTCTAACTCAAAATTAGAAATTTAGAAATATTACAGATATGGAGAAAGTCATGTGGTGGCCACATCAGATTTTCTTCTAATATATAAAAATGAATGGGTGTATATGTGTATGTTTGTATGTCCCTTATACGTTTTTACACCTATGAAGCTATCGGATTCAAATGTTTCATGGGCCATCCTATGGAGAAAAGGAAGAACTTGGTGTAGGTTTGCAGACCGTGGAGTCTTTTATACCCCATGGGGTCAACAAAATACTATTTCCATAAGAATGCATTGAAAATGGTGTGGAGAAACTCCAAAATGCCATGCAGCTCTTCACTGATGTGGATATAAATAAACCTAAATATTTACTTACGATCACGGGAAATGGCTTATTTTACGCACGAAAAACCGAATATTTTAATTATGCTCATGTTTAGTCGTATTACATGTTAAATTGCTAGAACTTATCCTTGAAGTGCAAAATTTGTTAACATTTTCCAGGCGGCAACACAGCTAAATTTCTTAATTGTTGTCCTCTTCAAAGGGAGATAGCCACAAGGAAAGTCCACGCCGTAGCGTGCCGTAGAGGAAGAGTAGCCAAATCCAAGATAAAGGGTACAAATGGATTAAATGTAGTCTATGAATACTTTTAAAGCGAGTCAAATGATTTTTAAGAAATATTATAAGTTGTTATCTTTTACCGTTAACATTGAAAGATTTATCGCAACATAAATCGATACATCTACTTACATTAGTTCGGTAACCAAGATTTTGTTTATTGTTTACGTTTTGGCTATAGTATTGACATAACCCACAATTTTATAGCTGCTTTAAAGGCTTCGGTGCATCTATCCATGTGGATATTAAGCAAGACGTTAATGCGTAAATATATTAATGGTATAACTTTACAATACAATAGATAAAATATTAAGTGTTAATATAAACGTCGCTTGCGTAATTAAGGAATGGGGAACGAAAATTCAAGGCTTATGGTGCACTCGGAGTAATTTCTATTTTAATAAAACTGCTCTATTATGCAAAATATTCTTGGAAAAGCAGTCTGCCTTGATTATATGATGGATTCGCCATTGAGATACACCCACGAGCACAAGCCTGACTAAAATTTTTCAATGGTTTCTTTAGGTGGTAGTTAAAATTCCGTGTGAACCTTTTCTCCGAATGGCACATTTGAGAAATTTGGGGGCACCGACAGCGAGGGGCCCCGAGAAATAAAAATCATTTGCTACTTAAAAGAAAATTCTTTCCCGAGCGAAGGCGGGTAACTCCAGCTAATTAACAATAACTTTTATATTTGAGTATTAAAGTAATACTTATTTATGGGAAAATAAACTTTTGGCATTTTTGCGGGAACATTTGGCGCCTTTTACAAGCGGCGCCTATGGCAAATGCCACCTTCGCCATACCCTAGTTACGGCACTGCAACAATCACCCTTTCTTTTGGAATAAATTTTAGACCTGATAGAAACGAATAGTTATAAAACATCCTGCGTTTCTTTAAAACCTTTATATATTTAATTAGTAATGTGATTATAAATTATAAGTATTTTTAATGAGTTCAACTCGGACGTTTTACTCTGCTTATTCTATGGATAAATTTTCTGTTTATTAATGATAGGTTCATTCATTTCTGCAGTCTAAATATGCGTAAATACGAAAATATAAGACTAAATTGGAGAAATTTCATCGGAATGGGAAGAAAATTAATTGTTCATTCAATCTCATCCGGGTGCCTCGTCTACTAATAGGGTAGATCTCATTAGTAATTTCGTTTGCGCCCAAAGTTGCGGAGGTTAACTTCAGTCGTCTCGCAAACATATAGCGTATGGGTCACAAAATTTCAATTACTGAATTCCTCTCGGGACCTTTGAAATATCTGAAATTAACGGTCGATAAGTTTTTTCCCAATTTGTCGTTTATTCTTAGGCGATAAGGATTTCTTTTGTGAATGCGCCCCAAGTCACTGAAATTAATATTTCTACGAATGCATTGCGTAAATGTCCAAGTGATGCAGTTTATGATTGTTAACGAGAGTTAAGAAACAAGCATTTTTGTATTTTGTATTTTTTTGCAAAAAATTCTCCGATAATTAGAACTGGGAACCTGGGGTGGATATAGAGACTGGCAATTTAGGCAACGGACAATATAGTAAATGAAGAGGTATTAAAAGGAATAAACGAAAGAAACTGGTGAACTACGATATATAAAACAAAGGAATGCTAACTATATAGGGACTATAAGGCATACACTAAGAAAAGGCTGTTTCTTAAGAGATCCACTAGAAGGGAAGATGAAAGGCAGAAGGGGAAGACGAGGACGAAGAATCTCTTGGATGAGGTGAGAATTGGTAATTATCAGGAAACGGAGCCAGCGGAGGACAGGACAGGTTGGAGGAGTCATTTCAAGCATATATCTTGAACTCGTTAGAAATAACAGAAGACTGAAGAAGAAGACCTAGTCGACCACCTAAAGCAGACATGTGGAACTCGTACAGGACAACATTAAAGTAATCGATGTCATGGAAGGGCTGCATTAGGATTACAGTTGTTTAATTAGGACCAGAGTTGGAAAAATACTTTTTCTAGAGGACTGTAGGTCTGTTTTGCAAAAAATAACAATAATTTAGAAACCGCGGTCTATTGTACCTCGATGAGTAAGAAAAAAACCTTGTCTCCTTATAATATAAAATATAATATAATATAATACGATACGATACAGTACAGTATACTATAAAGTATAATATAATATAATATAATATAATATAATATAATATAGTATAACAACAACATAAGATAACATAACAAAACGTAACATAATATAATATAATAAATAAAGCATTTCAATAAAATCTCGAGCGATTTAGTTGAGGCGAAAATTCGCTTTCGGGCCGCACTAAGGCAGAGAAAGGGTCGCTTACGAGTCGCCTGATCTAGAGCCTCGCCCCTCTATGGACTTCTCACCAAGAGACACAAGAGAGTTAGTTGTACTTTGTTAGTAGTAGACCTCAGAATTCATCTGGTATATTTTAAGTATATAGGTAAATAAATTATTAAAAATTTGTTTGCCTCTTTTTCGATTTAAAATTTAACTGTATATATTGTCAAAAGCGCGAGGCATCCGTAACCGCTATCGCCTCGCACCCTCTGCTGGAAACGTCCTTTAAGAAGCGTAAATCCTCTCGTTCTCTGCCACATGCGTATAAGCGGAATATGAAACCCAAATCATTATCTCTTTCCCTAAAGTCTAAAAACGGTTCCGCCGCAGGCCGCGACATTCCTTACGTAGACGTCAACGGCGACCCTTGTGTAATATATGTGAACATGAGTTTTCCCTCTCCGAAAGTTTAGTTTTATATGGCTCTCATCCCGTCGGGGTGCATGACCTTTCTGCAAAGCGGACCTTTTCGATTTTATGTCGATGCTCGTTTTTATCTTCGCGCGAACGGGATAATTTTTTCAAAATATTAATTTATGAAATTTATATTATCTTTTATTATTTATCAACCCCTTAATACCACGAATAAAAGCTGCGAAACTTGTTTCAAATAGTATTTTTAGACAGCCTTACATTTTCATCGTATATTTTTCTCTTTGTCGATTTACGTCTACGCGTGTTTCAACGAGATTGGATGTTTTCTTCTCTTAAATCAGGCATGCCTGACTCAATGGGGCAATGTCGTCGCATAAATCCTTTGAGCCACGAATTATTTTCGGAGAATTAAAAAAAATTAATTTCTATGATGGATTTGAGTGAATTCCAAAAACTATTGCACTATCACACTACGGAAAACTGAAGGTGGTTTTTCATGAAACCTTAGTTTCAGCAACAAAAAAAACGTTAATGAATGTTTCGAAGGGTAGGCCAAGGGTCGGCAACCGTTCCTAAATGTAGGGCCATATTGAATGCTGCGAATACTTCAGAGAAGATAAGAGATAAGATAAGATAAGAGAAGATACCTAGAGTATAATTTATGGGAAAATCAAGTCTAAACGTTTTTTTAGCGTTAACAATCTCAGCATTCAAGGTTTAATGACAGGAAACGTCGTCGGATGGAAAAACTTTACCTTCACGAATGAACGTTTATTTTTTCTGACGAGAAAAATATATTTTTTTAAAATTCTTGTCTCCTTTTCAGGAAAATAAAGAATTTCATTTAATCTCTAAATCCTTTCTACGCAAAATATTGCATTCTGTCCTCGGATATGCATAGTAATTGCATCGTTTGGTCAGCGGGCGCTGGTTTGACACGTCTTTCTTAAATGAACTTCAAAACTTTCACTTTTGTACTCATAGTCTTCTTATGCCAGGCGGTCGTGACCCGCAGTGGCTCGAAAATAGAATGACTTTGCCGTATAGTTGATGGCATACTTACTTTTATATCGGCGGCCAAATCTTTTTTGCTCAAACGCGAGCTATTGTTGTTGTTGTTGTTGTTGTTCGTTTGGGCAAGGGACGTGCGCGCGAGCGCTGAGTCGGCCAACGTTTGCTGCAAAGGTTTGCCAATTCGAACGCGTCTCGCAGCACCTTTGACCTCGATCCTTTCTGCATCTTGGCGTCCCGATTTGGTGAAGATTTAAAGCTTATCTCTTTCGGCTGATAAAAAACCGCGGCGGTTTTGACCCCAAATCCTCCCATGTTCGACTCCGGCCTCGTGATATATGTTACATCCTGTTGAGAAATGCATTGACGGCCTTGGTGCGCGTAAATGTTTTCAGATGCTCTGGATCAAGACTTCATTGTCACCTTCACGGTGCGGCATATGTTCAGTTATTGCGATGTTTGTCTAATTTTGTAGTTAAAGTTCGATTTTTGTTCTTTGGTACAGAGTGGTCAATTGCCACTTGGTTGTCTGGACTAAAAGTAAATTGTATTTGTTTGTAACCCCAGTTCCATTACACCAGCCAACTGCATTGAAGGATTTGCTACAATAGCACCAAACACTTTGTTCATACCAAGACCGGAATTTAAACTCGCATTGTTAGTAGTGGAGCCATATGTACCTCTTTCGTAGCTGTTCACTGACTATTATTAATAAATTGATCCATTGACGCCTATTTTGTATGAGTGAGGAGAACATCTCCTATGATGGATAGCTCTTCTGTAAGAATTAAGCATTGCCTTAAAAGTCGGAGGGTATTTCGGAAATGACCAAGCAACTTTTAAATACTGACGTTCCCAATAGATTGCTCTTTATAAGTTTTCCGTTCTGAATGTTTTTAACTTTCCAATATTTATTCACATCAAAATGTCATTTCCTCCATTTTTTCCTGCTAGATTGATTTTTTTCAAAAGTCGACAAACTTGATTCGTACTGTGGGAATAGGGTCATCGAAATAATTTCCTCTCGTTTATTTTTGGTTCCAAGCGAATGAATGTTTCGACTTTTCCACATCCTGCCTTTAAATCACAACGTTCTTTTCTCGTGCCGTATTTTCTCAAGATGTGCCAGGACGATGACCTGACCTAAATATCACCATTTGCTAGCTATTTCGTAATTTTCGTGAGGGTTTGCCATGTCGAGCGATTTTGAGAACGTACAAAATTGTCGATATGACATTCCCAGTGAGGCTCGTTTGCTATCCATTTTGTCCTAAATTTGTTCGTGTTTGTAATCTATTCAAAGCACGATACGGTCATTTCTTTTTCTTTTCAATCAGATGGCTCGATATTTGCCGACGATGTGCATTTTGTTAACTTTTTAAGGTTCTTTCGTTTTCCAGGGAAGCAGTTTTGTTCGTATGCGATTAACTCTTTATCTGCCCAATGCTGAATTAACATATAGATTTTATGGCACAGGATCACTTTTACTTTTCCAGATAAATGCTTTGCGAATATTTATGCTTCAGCTTAGCAAGCACTCGATGGAAAGTATTTTTTTTAAATGCAGATATTTTAAAATTATTTTTAAAATCTCCAACTGAATTTCAAGTATTTTTCAAAAAAACTAATCTGGGCAGCAGACGGCCTCGGTATGGGATGGTTAGCGTGTGTGGCTCCCATTGCTAGCCTAGCGGGTTCGAATCCTGCTTCGGGCATGGTTACATTTGTCCGTCTTGGTTAGCGTTATTAAGCTCATTGCAAAAGGCCGTCAACGGCTGTTAATTAGCTAGTTTTAATACATAAATCCTTACTCAAATCATAGTATAACATGCCATTGCTTGGTTTATGGTAATATTTTTGAAATTATGAATCTATGTTGTGTGAAGCATTCAAATATTTATCGGTGCTTTTGAGTATTTTTTCTTGTTATCAAATTTCAACTGATACCCATTTAGTCAATTACATGGTCATTTTAAACTATGGCATAACAATTCTATACTTAAAAACAATCCTGCTCGATTTCATTCTGCGACGTTCCATGAAATAATTGAACTTGCGACAGCTAACGTATTATACTTTTTTCTCAAATTTATCCACTTCAACTCGGGCTTTTAAAATAGTTTTTCTAAAAGTACCTCGTGCCAAAAACGATCTGTTATTCATTTACCGATGATTGGCACGTGCTGTCTGCAAATGAAATATTTCTTTGCAAGGAAAATAGTTGCTAATATGTTTCAAGTGCCCAAGGGTTCTGTCATTAGTTCTTTGTGGCGAATCTTGGCTCCAAGGGCCATTCTTAAATATATCGCGAGGATTCGGCCAGACTCATTTCTCCTTTCTTCCACCTCCTCGTTGCGGTGACAGACAAAGTGCGCTGTAGTGCCTGACATTTCCGGGACCCTTCTTCGGGTCGCGACCCTTTTCGATTTCAAGGACAACCGCTCTACCTATAGGCACGTGTCGATTCATTAGGATCATACGCGAAATAGCCCACCCGTCGCATTCGCGGGCGCGTTAACTACAAGCGCGACGGAGATGCGTAATGTTATCAGAATTTCATCTGCGGGATACCGATATCGTGGGGAAGAATCAACTGGCTGCTAACGAAAGTCCGATACTATCATTTGCGTGATCGGTAGGAAAAAGATGTAATTCATCACCTTCGCGTTACACAATGTCGTCTCGCCTATTTTTAAAACCCTTGACCCTTCTCCCTTTTTGTCGGATGGACTAGGATGATCGCGGCGCAATTGACCAATCATCTCCCTTGACCGTGAGACTGCAAATTACCGCCGGAAAAAATCCTTCCGTGACGCCTCGCGTGAAAATAACGGACGGTAAGGTCGTGCAGCGTCTCGGGTCTTCATTGGCGGAATTGTTACCAATTGTCTTTTACGGCGGCGGCGGCCTGTCAGGGAAGACCAACCTGATAATCATGGAGAGTGAGAGTAGAGGGAGAAGACGAGGGAGGAAACTAATTGATTTTCAGCTGCGTAAAATGTACGGAAATTGCGGCAGCCGCACAACGGGCGTCGAAGTCTTGCAGATCCGCTGAGCGGTTTTCAAGCACAGCGCCAAATTAAAGAAGGTTCGGTAGTAAACGTACCTCTGTTTTGCCCTCTCGTCGTCTTGGTGATAACCCTCACTCCTGCAATTGACCTTATCTCTTATCCACATCCATGTCTTTACCCTGCTATTCACCATGCGAGGTGGCGGGTAGCAGAATTCGCAGAACTATAGACTATACCTTTATGGTTCTCTCTTGCAACCTTGTTTTTTTCATTGAAGTCATTAGCCTTATATTGTCCAAATTACTTGATTTTCGAAAAAAATCGATTTTGTGATTTAAAAAATTATTTATTTTCAATAAGCTTTAAAAATTATCATTTTCCGTCCTGAATTGGTTAACGTTGAGGAGTTGCTCGGCTAAAGCATCAATTCTCAATAATTATAGGCATCTTTAGGAGAAATGTAATTATACAAGATAAAACTACTGTGCTAATTTTAACATGGGGCGGTAGAAGGTTAACAGTCATAAGGGAAAAAGCCTTTTAATCTTAAGAGCGATCTGGTATTGTACTCTTCCTGATCGTGTATTCCGTTATAAGAGAGTTTTAATTAGTCCCGAATTCCATCCATTCATACACACACACATATATATTTTTTTAGAGAGATATTTCATCATTGGAAATATTTCTTTAATTCAAAAGATTTCTCCTCTGCACCGATTTTCGTTTTCTCCTCATGGAACAATAATGGAGTAAAGAATCACTAGTATTTGAAATTTTAAGATTATTATACTTTTTCCACATTCAGTTAATAATGCCCGACATTTATGCCAAATTTTAAAGTTGTGCCACATTTGAAAGAGAAATAACATTTATATAATTGTTTAAATTCAAATAATTTTTAACGGTCGCAATAACAATATCATGCAGACATTGAAATATTTATTTGTTTATATAGAATAATATCTAAATTTCTTTGAAATTTCAGCTCCCTATCTCGCCCGGTAGTATCTAGAGCAGTGGTTCCCAACCTTTTGATCCTGCGACCCGAAACTGATCAACAAAAGGATCTCGCGACCCGTACTTCTAATTGAGCTAAAATACGATATAGATGAACCGGAGAAAAAGCAGTAAACTGCTATTGTAACGGTACTGCACCGCAATTTTGGTCGGTCTCGGTCATTGCCATTTTCGAGAAAAGAGTATCAATATAGAGTGAAACCCATGTAATCGGGTGTGCGGATGGAAATTATTCGGTCGCTCTAGTATTCCCGCTTTTCCCAATCGATTTTTGCACATAATTGGCAAAAGCTTCGAACGGCCAGGGTGACTTGCATCGGCTGCTGATAAAGGCAGTGTTCTAATAATGTATGGTTACAAACTGACTGTTGGGAAAGTTTTCTTCTGATGACCATCCGCGACCCTACTGAAGACCTCCCGCGACCCGAGGTTGGGAACCACTGATCCAGAGATTTACCTATTTGTTTAAACTTTAAGAATTTTTAACTACCAAACAAATTAAAATATCAAAATTTGTATACTCCCTATTTCGTTTTTTATAAATTATACCTAATAAAAAAATTTCAGCTCCGTAGCACTTTTGGAAATAAATAAACCTTGAAAATTTGTTTAAACAATTTGCAATTTTTTGCGGCGACATTGTTGAACTTTTTCAAGATTTTCGTTTTTTCTAGTAGGTTTCGCGCATAGCAATAAACAAAATTTCGAGTCTGCCGCTCTTCTGGAAGTGCCTAAACATCAGTATCCTCCTATATATATGTTATATGTTACTCCTCTGTAAGGAACGTCTATATACATTTTTGTGTCGTATCTTCTATGTAGCATTTATTTGGCGTAATTCCATCGATACCCAATTTTGGTCCTTTCTTTTCCTGTATAGCTCTATCATTCCTAGGGCATGTTCACTGAACGAAAACTTTACATTTTTAAAACGCCTCTACATATATAGAGACGAACCTCTATCAGTGATATAAAAAAACTGCTTCATGCCATTCCTGAGCGAACATTTACACTCTTCTTCGAATTTTTTAAAAATATGATGTAAAAATCATTTCCGAGGGTTCCAGTTCGCTTGCGTCCTAGTCCTAGTCCGACAAAGAAATCTGTCCCGTAAAGAGTGCAGCGGTATTTTTTAATAGCAACAGTGCTGAAAATTCTCAATATTTGCATAATCGTACATTTAAATCCGTGCGACAGAAAAAAAATCCACGCCACGGTGGGTGAAGCGTTTAAAAAAGGAATTGGCGTGCGAAGCACCTTGATCAGAACACGAGAAGGGTCTTCGGGGAGGGATCGAGGGAATGCAAAACGGTCGGGAGAGCTGAGCTATGTAAACTGTCATTGCTGCGCATACCCGGATTGACATTCCGCTCGTTCGGTTTTGGCAAAGGGGGAGGTGGAGGGTGAGAGATAAAGAGAGAGGGAGAGAGGGAGCGTAGCGCGCTTACCCTTCATTCCGTCCACAACCTTCTGGCTTGACAATCGCTACGGTATTTTTATGCCAGGCATACATTCCCGGCTCCCTCCTTCGCCGCCTCCCGTGACGAGCTAGGCCGGGAGAAAATCTTGGTTGGACCTCGAGCGTCGTCTTCGCTATCCGTCAGGAGTCGATAGAGAGAGAGGGAGTATATCGGTAAGGGAGGTGGACCTCAATTCGGTCTCCTCCTTAATCGTCAGATCGGACCACGCAGAAGTGCTTTGGGTTTTTGACGCCATATTTTTAGACCCAAGCTCCCCGTCCCTCCCCGTTTTAGCGGTGTTATATATCTCGACGATTGGGATGAGGAGAAACGCTTCGGTAACTTCGACAGAGGGCGGTGATTGGAAGTTCTTTTTTTCCGCTGTCTCTCCAAAGTACCTTGCCCTCTAGAGAAAGAGCATCTCTAGAGATATTTTCCTCCGAACCTGATGATTATTCATGGTTGAATCGGCATTATTATTAAGGTAGTTACTGCACAGTTATTAAAAATTAATCGATAATTTCTGAGAATACATTATCGTTAATGTATATGGTTTGTTTTTGACGGATATCCGAGGAAGCCGTAAATTTACGGAATTAAAAAAAACTTCAATGCACAAAATAAATTCTGTAGTACTTCGTACAAATTTAATTTAGTATTGACTCCAGTGGGGTACCAGAAAATGTGTGCCCCCCCCCCTCCGCCAAAATAAAATTGATGTAGGTACCGGAAAATATTTAAGGGCCTCGCGAAAAAAATATGGGCCCCCGGCCGCGCGGGGGTTGCGTGGGTTTCCGCTACGCCACTGAATGATTCTGCCAATATAAAACGTGGTCGTGCAGTTTTTTATTAGTGGAACGTGTCTCTTTCTCTTCATATTTTCATACCCATCCCCCTTCTTTTAAGACTTCCGATATTTCTTTTCTCTTACCAGCTCTTTGCTTCTTTCCTAGCGTCTTCCCTACTATGATTTCTGTCAGTAAAATTTCGCCTCAAAATTTGACCCACTCATTTACTCTGTCCTTTGCTTATTACACGAATCTTCTATCTTCAGCTTCTGTGTTTAAAACTTCCTCATTCGTTTTTCTCTCAGTCCAGCTAGTTTTCTCCGGTCGAGGCCATATCCATATCTCAATCGCCTTGACTCTGCTAGCATTTTCTTTTCCCATAGTCCACGTTTCACTCTCATATACTGCAACTCTCCACATCAAGGTTTTCACTAACCTCTTTTTTATATCTCTGCTCAGACTTTCTGTCAACAACCGTCATAAATGTCTTCTTCGCTGTGGATGTTCTTCACCTGATCTCCTTTGTACGTATTCCAATACTGAGACCGAATACTACCTAAGTAAAACATTCTAGTTGCTCTAACATTTATCCACTTACTTTATCATTGACCTGTGATTCCCTGCTCTTGGATCATCTTACGATTTAGTTTTCCTCCTATTAATATTCATTCCAAATACCTTTGCCTTTTCAGTTATGGAGTTAACTCGCATCTGCAAACTCTTTTTCGAATCACTCGCTAATGCTTTGTCATCTGCAAATCTAACTGATTTGGCTGAGCTAACTTCTACTTTTACCCATATATCTACATCTTCCCATGCCCGTCTTATCATTTATGCAACGTAAACGAAGTTGGATAAGATTTATTCTGTGCATTAAATTGTTTTTCCGATAAAAATGGTCAGTAAGTTTTAAATTCTTTTCGTCGTCACCTTCCTATAAACTTTTGCATATTCTCATCAAGAGAATAGGCAGATGCAAATCTTGTCGAAATTGAATTTTAATTACGAATACTACTTTCTTCTCGGGTCCCTCCTCTTCGTTAGGGTCGTTAATGCCTTTGTTCTTAGCTTACTACCTGAAACAAGAAAATTTGCCCGATTCCCTTACACTCTAGAAATTTCCCATACAATTTTCTACGCGATTGCAAGAGGAAAACTTTTGTTAACTCTTCCCTACTGCATAAACTAATTAAAAACCTCTCCCCCTTCGTTTCGGTCTTTGGGTTTTTCTTTTAACTACGGTACAACGAGCATTTATTAACTGAACGATGGAAGATCTCTCGGCGGTGGAAGTCTGCGACTCGCCTCTCCATTCTCCCTCTCTTCTCCTCTCCATTCTCCCTCTCTTCTCCTATCCATTCTCCCTCTCTCCTCCTCTCCATTCTCCCTCTCTCCTCCTCTCCATTCTCCCTCTCTCCTCCTCTCCATTCTCCCTCTCTCCTCCTCTCCATTCTCCCTCTCTCCTATCCCCCTCCTCCATTCCCTTTTCTCACTACTGCCTCCGACCACCTCTCTCTTTCTCCACTCCCTCCTGCCCCTCTCTCTTCCTCCTTTCTCCTCGATCGGTCAGAACTGATTCTTCTTACTCCAGCCATTCTTCATCCCCTCCCCTTCCTGTTCGCGCATCCCCTTTTTGCCGGGAGCGGCGTCTTGAGCGGGGAAGCAAGGTCGCAGCCATCCTCAAGGACCTCGCGGTTTATTTCGACAATGGAAGCAGTCCAAAGGCAAGAGAGTGGGGAGGAGAGAGGGGGGCTAAAGAGGAGTAGTGGTAAAGAAGCTCCCTAAAGACACTTCTGCCGTTTGAGACAAACCGAGACAGTTATTATTGTCTTTCTCACACGTTCCCAATGCTGTCTGTTGGAGCGCGTCTTAAGATATTCTCACTCTTTCTTGAGAGATCAGCTGGTCCTTCTCTCACGCTACTTCTCTCTCCACCCCCCTTCCTCCCCCGGGCGTAGTTCATATCTGTACGAGAGATGAAAAGGTCAACCGGACGTCCAACCCCCTCTCGTTTCTCCGGCCCTCCTTCTCTCTTCCACTTTTTGCCTCATTTCTCCATAATCTTGATGATACAAGATTTTTTCACCGAAAAACTTGCGAGTGGATTTGCATGTTCAACCCCTCAAGCCGTTAATTTGTTTATCCCTGTTCTCCGTTTTATTATATTTCGGCGTCCTTGGCATTTAGGTTTATTTTTCTGTCGAGGAAAAGTTAAATAGATGGCTCAGATATTTAGATTTGAGAAAATACAAGTCAGGGTCCGTACAAGTGTACGTACGATCGCGGCCGAGGCAGGACGGCAAGGTCCGTACGCGTATACGTCGAACCGACTCGAGGGGTTTAAGGGATTATGCATATATTGGGACCTAAGATGTGAAGAGGAAGGCATCTATAGGGATCGAGTAGGCGGAAGGAAATAGGGAGTTTCATCCGCGGAGGTCGTGCAGGAAGTAGGTAGCATGAATGGCCCTCGGTAAAGTGAGCTCACGACGGGCGGATTCATTTTTTTCCTGACGGGAGCGGAAATTTTTCGCCGTGTGTTTTTTCGCGGAAAATGACTCTCATGAGCGAAGCGGCCTTTATTTTCGCGTGAATCATCTCGCGAGTGTTGGTCCCGGTATATTTGGATCCCGGCGGATTATTTGGAACGAATATTTCTGACGGCGTAACCGCTGGAGGTCGTTCAGGATTACCTTGAGGGACGAAGTCGGACGCAAGTGGGAAGTTCTCTCGCTTTTGATGAAATTCCAGGGAACTTCGTCGCGTTATCTTACGTATGAGGAAAATATTAAAGGTCACCATTCAAAGATTCTTAAAAAATATGAATCATTCTCCCAGACCGTGGAACATTCTATTTGTCGTAGAATTATTATTTATCACTTTGGGTACCATTGTTGTAATGCAGAAACGGTGAAAAATATATTGATGATGAATGTTATCTAATATATATTATAGATTATTAAACTGTATTCCAGTCCAAAGAACGAATCGTCGCGTCGACATTTAAAAAAAAGTTTGGCAGTCGTGTAGGTTACCCTGAAGCCTTGAGCCTCTTAATCGTTAAAGCTGTTGGCTATCCCATTTTAAATACGCAATTTATAAGTGGAGCATCATACCAGTGGAACTAGCCAGTCTGGTATCTTCGACACGAGAAGCCAATCATCATTGACTCTGCCAATTGCACTGCGTTAGATAACGGAGGTCTCATTGCATCTTGGGAGTGGGGTGACCTCGAGGTATTTACTATGATGATAAATATCCGCCAAGCATTCAGTAATTCGTTGTCGCGTATGCACCACAGGCGTCCTGAAACAATGAAGAATTATCTATAATGAGAATTAAATCTTTCAACGCGTCAGTAGAGAATGTTACAGTCAAAATGTAAGCTCATAACTGTTTATTGTATGCAATACCTACGCATTCTACAGAATGCCTTACAGTTTTAGGCAAATTATGAAATATATATTTTTTGTTTCCCTCATTGCATATGCGGAACATCCACATCAAAAGCAGTACAACACAATTGCGCGGTTGGGTTAAGTTGGGTTATAATCATTCAACATGCGTAAAATGCATACTTTGCCCAAGATCAAATATTATGCATTAATTGTACTTCACAGACGATGTCATTGCTTTTCAAAACTTCTTCATCTAAATCAGTTCTATAGCATTCCTAGGTAAAGTAAATAATAATGTCAAAATGTACAGGTATATTTCATACTTTTCCTGAGACTGAGAAATAGAATGCATCGTATACACTTTGTCAACAACATGTTTACTTAGGCATAATTTATCGACGAAAAAATTGTTCTATATTTTCCATCATTTCTATCTTGTTTACTCGTGGTCCTTGCATGAAGTAGCGATATAAATAAACCAATCAGAGATGGAAAATTTAGACCCGACGGAAATAAATTGGGATGTACTCGTAATGAAAACAAGTATTGCGTATATCACACGTGTAGCTTTTGTTGGCTCCGCTGGTACCTTAAGGCTATATCGCACGCATCAATCATTGAATGAATTGTATTTGTAAGTCAACTTCGTCGACGGAACTCCAGACGCGCGACACATCTGAAAAATGTACCCCAGGTGGATTTAGGTGAGAACCGTCGCATAAATCCTGCGAAACGCGACAAATTTTATTAGCACTGTTACTTCTTTTCGCTCTCGGAGTTTTGCTGTAAGCTAATTCGACGCGCTAGTGGTTTCAGGAGACGGTACAATGGAAGTGCGGTAAAGCAGACGGAATAAATACCGTATTCACTCACCTGAATAGAAACACTATTTTCGGCGATTTTTTCAGTTTTAAAATGCGGGTGCGGTAATTAATGATGAATCTGTACAACTCCTTATCCACAGCAAACTCTTATTTGACGCCATTCAAGAAATTTACATCCAATTGAGATCCTAGCCTTCGCCTCCCATTTCTCATCTCGTGACCAATAAGTATATCATCATTATTCGTCGCTTTTACTTATTTATTAACCATTGCTATTTTTATTCATGATGCTATTCTATCAATTTTAAAGATCTTTGTGCTGTTTCTATAATGAAATTAATAAATCTTATTTCTCCGTAAGTAGTTAACGGATTCCTTTTTAATAATAATAATAATAATTTATTAAGCACAAACAGGTTCCCCCAATTACATGCCCTATAATATGAGATGAATAACTAATATAATTAAAAGAACAAAAAGAAAGGCATAAACCAAACAACAAAACAAACACAAAAATAGTCAACACTGTACGTATGTACCGTGAACCACTGACATTACATTCAGGTGTGACTCAAACTGCTTTGAGATCGCAGTCTTATTCTTTAACACCGGAAGAGAGTCATGAAAAACATCCACAGTGCTGTTCTATTTATTGGCAGCTCTGAGTTCTCTGGGAATGGGCGAGTTTTTATATAAATGTATCCTAGAGAAGGGTTCCTTAAAGAGTGGAGTATGCCGGGATCGACGGCTAGGAACTTCTAGTCCCACAAGCTCGAGTAATTCGCTGGAATCAATTGTATTGTACAAAATATTGCGCACAAAAATCACATCAAATGCCTCATGCCTTGTGTACAGAGGACAAATTCTGAACATGTTACAGAGTTTTAAATTGTCATTTTTGCCATAGGTTACACTTTCTTTATGACAAAGCCACTTAATAAAATGCCGTTGCACTTTTTCGACAGCATCTATTTTTGTTTTGTGATCAGAATTCCAAATTACACTTCCGCATTCCAAAATGGAACTTCTAGGATTTTGGTGACTGTTGAAGTGCCTGTTGGGCACATCCGTGTATGTTGCTGTGACAGACTTTCATTAGCGGGGAAAGTATGGGTCGGTGTCAACCCAAAGATTTCCAATTTTGACCCCTCTCCTCGCCTCTCGCTTCAGATTTAATTTTTTGTTTTGTCATTTAAAAGGAATATTACACTGATTATGACATCAATAAATTTTGCCACAACGTTAAAATTACTTGTTTATATCTATTTAGCTGTCCTTTACCTACTTCAACCTTAAGTTGGATCTTGATTGGAAGATGGAGCGTGGTAAATATAATGTATTTTTTATTTTTTATACGAAATAAAACATAACAGCATTGATTAATTATTTATCAGTTTTGAACTTAAAGTCATTTTTGTGTGGAGAGCATTTTGGGGTTCCGCGAAGGGGTGTCCAGCTTGTAAGTGATTTCGTATCTCCAGAAAGGGTGAGAAGCTCTGGTCTAGCATAGGAGTAAGCAACCTGCGACTTTTGAGCCACACGCGGCTCTTTAAGGACTTCCGCGCCTCTCTCTAAACCAACTTTTTCCAACGGATGGAACACCTGAAGCGACATATTCGCTCACGATCTATATGCCCAAAAGCACTAGTTTATTTAAAAGAGATTTATTAAACGTAAAATGGCAATTTAAAAAAATAAGCGCCGTCTTATTTACCTGTAATGTTGAGGATCTTCTCACGTTGCGTTTTTCTCTGAACTTGAAAAAAGGGCTCTTTTTATTTATTCGTTGCTCGATCTCTGGCCTAGCACTAACTTGAGACTATTACGCAGTTGAATGCGCTATCCGCGGGTATCTGTATCGGTTAAATTCGCCATTTAAAATATACGTTATAAAAAGATCGCGAAAAATATGAAGCTTAACACCGCCAGGGTAGGACATCGCGAGAGACGTTATAGGTCAAAATGGCCGTCAAGAGTGGTGGTGCTTAATCCGCATGTCCTGAATGTCTTCTCTTTTAATCCGGCTCCATGGTTCAGTATAGGAGAGTCGTGAGTAGCCTGAAGACAGAGAGAGAGAGAAGTACGAGAGGGAGAGTCTGCGGTCAAGTGGAGGAGAGGGGCAAGAAAGGAAGAGTGGGGGGAGAGAGTTGGGGGAGGAATCGCTATAGCAAGGGGGAGGGGAGAGAGAGAAGAGGGAATTATATGACGAGAAGGGGAGAAAGAAAAATAAGAGGGAGAATGGGAGGGAGCTTTGAAAGCCGCGGTCAGAGGGCATCGCGGGGAAAAGTGAGGATGAAAAGGGAGAGGGGAGGAGGTAAAGAAAGGGGTCGAGGGTAAAGAGAGGAGTGGCTGATGGATTGAAGAGTCGAGATTCCGCCCCTGGCCGCCGACACCCAAACACCCGTGAGTGACACGATGAGTGCTTTAAGAGTGTGGAAGGGGAGGGGGTTGGGGAGCGAGGGCCGTAGGGGATGGAGGGGGGCAAAAGGGTGTCGGAAAGAGGGGCGTGGGGGGACGTTTTTAGAGGTCAGTGCAATCTGGAGGACATCAAGAGGGCGGGGAGTGTGGAGAGCCGTCGATTTACGAGATCGGTATAGTAACCGAGGCGGGAACTTTAACTTTCTTTTTTTCATCAAAGGGTTGCTGCGGTATTTACCGCAGCGAGATCTTGAGGGGCTGACGTTTTTTCAGTCGGGCAGCACTAAAACTATATCGGGGGAGGGGGGAGGAGGCGAATGAAGCGCCGTATGAGATTGGACTGCTTGATAGGATTGTGCCGAAACTTTCTAAAAAATAAATTAACTATAAATAATTCATTTGCTCATATGTTTTCAATTTGGAAATATTTTTCTTTCCGGCTATAACTGGCTTAGTTATAAATGGGCATTCAAATACATAAATCAATACGAATCACAGGGAGCGATCCTGCATCTGTAAACGTCCAAACCATATTCTTTTGATCGTATCATTTTATATTTAGAAATCCAAGGGCGTTGGAATGCAAAAAAAATAAATCCAATTCTCTGCTTGTGTCAGAGAAATTGCTTAGTCGAAATAATGTCCGGGGAAACGTAGCGTTAACCATACGGCTGAAATTCTGTTGAAGTTTCCAGGGATGGGAATGGATTTCCCAGAGCCACGGGTAAGCTCCAAAAGATACACGAGTTATCATAACACGTAAACGTTTACTTCGGCCTTCAGCAGCTAGGGGTACGCCTTAACCCTCGCGCACCGCTGCACTTCCACCCCTGTTGGTTTCGTAATATCTCAGCGCTGTTAAGGAAATTAAATGCATCATAGCTCGTATCTAGACCGGCCGTTTTTTTGGAAAAAAACTTCTCGAGATACGTCGATTGCCCCATACCTAGGCTCAAGTCCGTGCTTTCCATATAATTATCATTTCCACGTGAACTGCGCCCCCGCTCGGCGTGTTACAGACGTCCGTCTCGCGAGCTACCGTTCGTTCTCTTCGCCTCGGATGAGTCCAATCCGGATAAATACAGTAGAGTCCCGATAATCCGACCTTCGATTGTCCGACATTCCGCGTAATCCGACATAGCCATAGGCAGCTCAATATCTGTGGCGAAAGATTATCGGCAAATTCGGACGAATTTTTGAAATTTAAAGCGAAATTTCGTTATCTCTTTGACAATGAAGGATTGTTACGTGAGCAGATGTATAACTGCGATGAGACAGGCTTAAACTATAAAATGCCGCCTTCAAAAACTTGAGCTTCTCGGGCTGAAGCTTTAGCTCCTGGGTATAAACGAATTAAAGAAAGAGTGACGATTCTAGCTACGCTACCGGTAACCATACTTGAAAACTCGTACTTATTGGAAAGGCCAAAAAACCACGAGCTTTCAAAAACCTAGCTCCTACCGTTCTACCACTTTTATAGCGACCTCGCCGCAAGGAAGAGAAGCAAAGCCTGAAAACAAACCTCAGTTACTCAATTTTTTAAACAATAACTTTAACTTCAAATAATAGTTTTGTACTCTATTATGTTAGTTGTACTGTAGAATTATGATTAATAAACGTGATTTCATACTTATATTACACTTCAAATTTTTGTTTCGTTTCGACCCGTTCTTTTCCGTGTAGTCCGACATTTTCGGTAATCCGACCACTCCTCGGTCCCGTTTAGGTCGGATTACTGTAATAGAACTCAAGGTGGGGATGGGGATTCTAGCTTGTAGTCGCCATCTATAATCCGTCCATCTCTGCGGAGGATAGCGTCGGACCGAATCAGACTCCGGACCAGTCGTTTAGGAATGCTTATTCCATCTCACGTGGCGCAATGGCATTGTCGAGTTGGCGATGGAGAGAGAGAGAGTGCGGTCGGATGTGAAAGAGGGGGATAGCGGGGGAGGAGGAGGACGGAATCTGGGATGCAGAAGGTGGGGGAGGAATGGGCAGGGGGATGGAGGGGAGGAGGAAGGTACAGAGAGGAGGATGATGGGGAGGCAAGAGGGGCTCGCGAAGGCGGAGGGATTGTTCGCGATGAAACAGAATGGAGGCGCCTTTTGTTTTGCAACGGTGCTGCCGCTGACGTGTACAACTCTACAACATCATCCACCCCCCCCTATTCCGTTCTCTCTATTTTCCCTCTGTCCCCCTCTCTTTCTCTCTCTCTTTAACATTCCGCCATTTTACTACCCTCCCTTCTATCCCTTCCCCGACGTAACTTCTACCTCTTTTGTCCTTCTCCCTCCTTCTCTCCTTTAATTTCTCTCTCGTTCCCAGGACGTCCTCCCTCTCCTCCTCCTCCCATCTCCTTTGCTCCCACTCCCTGGGGAAAGTGGCGAGTTCCAACAGCGGTCTCCTGCGTCGTATATCATGTTCTATGGAATGCCAGAGATTTTTGCTCCAACTGCTCCTCCTCTTATTCGCATTCGGGAGCAATCGTCTGTGGAAATTGCGACGTTTTTTTGGTTCGCTGAAATATGAGAGAGAGAGAGAGAAAGGGCGATTGAATATTCATGCGGTTTATCTTTTGTCGCGGTAAGGGAGTTGCGGGTGGATTTTCCCTCTCGAGATATTTTTTTGCCCTTTCTAACGAGGGAGATTATTTATCGTCGCGTGTGCCCGTCTCGTTCTTGGAGAGAGAATTTGCTAATATTCGACGCAAGGAATTGGAAATTTGTTGAGACGATCAGAAGAGGCGACAAAATAATTCCGATTTTTTGGAATGTATTTATTCGCCTACCACTTAAATTTTATTGATTGATTTTGTTTTCGTCATGGGCGTGCGTTAAATGTAATATATGAGAATGGAGGCTACGTTATTTTCATTATCCTATATGTTCTATATTTTTATTATATTAAACGTGTTCACAAATAAGTTAAAATTTTCAATGCGAATGGAGGGAGATGTTGCCAGTTTGGTTTTGGCCAAAGGTGAGATCGATAATTCATTCTCGAAATAACTCGGTAGACTTCCAATAATGATATATCCAACTTGCCTTATGGATGGAATCCAATGGACAGTGAACGTAACTCCAAGAGAATTTGGGAAACCAGACACGCATTTCGACTACATCTATCGATCGTTGGTACTAAAGAACTTTTTCCGCGGCCATTTTGTAACTATCGAAGTTACTTTCGCCAATTATTGGAAAACCAGATTCGCATTTCGACTACATCAGTGGCGATCGATTGATTAAAATTTCTAAAAAATATCTTTTTAATACTCCACTATGGGTGAATCACCACTGATGCCGACTGCTTGGTAGCCGGCATGCGCATCTGGTTTTTCCAAACTTCTTATGGCTTTTGATTTTTTTATTTTGATTTTAGCCGCGTGATGAGTTCGACAATTCTATTTTGGAATTAAAAGCGTGATATTATTGTTTCGTTGTAATTTGATCATTTTTATCATAATGGGCCCATCTATTCGAAATCTTTTTTCGATGTAGCAGAGGCTCTCTCAGTTTAGGACGAAACGTTCATGGGTTTGCCCTATTCACTTTCCCTTGATTCCTTTTGATTGACAGACGGAGGCTGGTCCAGACCTGAGGAGGAGGATAGCAGCGAAAAATATAAAAATAAAACAGCCAAATCGAAGCGACTGAGCCTTGATTTATTCATTCGCTGTTTTTCCTCTCGTCTCTTATCCCTCGAAAGAGGATTTTGGTGTCGCGATGCAAAAAAAGATAGAAAAACGTTTTATCCTGTAGCTCGCAATACGCTTTTGTCCTGATGCGGCTTCTGAGGAAAAAATCGTCCTTTATGATGATAGAGATGACAGTGCTTTTTTGGTAAGAGAGCTGAAGAGATATGAAATCCTAACGGATGAAACGCATGTACGACGATGAATAAGCATTTAAAAAATTGTGGATTGAAGTGAATTGGCTCGTCTGATATTTAAAAAAATCGCCTCTCCCTTAATTTGGCATCGTCTGTGGGGCCAAAAACGTTTTATTTCATGTTCAAAATTCAATGTTAATCATTCGTGCGAATTTTTTGATACGCGAGTTCTTCAACTTCCAAGTAATTTACGCTGCTAGTAAATGTTATGGGTTAATTCTGTTGTTGTAAAACGGGTGAGTGAGCCATACGCGATTTTCAACTTCGTGATATCGGAGGTAATTCGCCTTATGAGAACATGGGAACGAATAATTGGTGAACTGCCTCTGACGAATGTTACTTGGTGGGTATTTGGTTCACTCAGTTGTTTCATGCCTCTGGAACCATATGTTCAAGCCATAATCTAAGCTGTAAATTTACGTTTCTAGTTTTAAAATTGTATATATCTCATCATCATCATGCTTCTGTCCGAAGAGAGGTTTTAACTGAATCGCTGCCTCCATTTCTCTCTCTCCCTAGAAGCCTCTTTTATACCTCTATAAGTATTATATCCCTGCTTTATATTATCTAATATTCCTATTCTTTTTCTCCCTCTTCCTCTTCTTCCACTAATTTTTCCTTCTAAGATCGTCCTTTGTAAACACTGTCTTCTCAATATGTGCCCTATCCAATTTGCTTTTCTTTTCCTGATTGTTTTTATTAGCGTCCTTTCTTCTCCCACCATTTCTAATACTTCTTCGTTTCTCTTCCTCTCTGTCCATTTCACTTTCATCATCCTCCATACCCACATCTCAAAACTTTCTAAATATTTTTCCTCCTTTCTCCTTACCATCCACGTCTCTGAACCATAAAGAGCTATGCTCCATATGTAGCATTTTGCTAATTTCTTCCTTGTTTCTAAATTTATTTTCTTGCTTGTGAGAAGCTCCTTCTTCTCGTTAAATGCTGCTTTTGCCATTGCAATCCTACTTCTGATGTCCTGTGTACTGCTTCCATCCTGCGCTAAAATACTGCCAAGATATTTGAAACTACTTACTTGTTCCAATTTTTATATATCTATAGGTATAATATTAAAAGACGGCGTGTGTCTTTCTGTGTGTAGACAGGATTTCTTGAAAACCAAGAAACTTAGAGACTTAAAACTTGGTGCACTTACTAAAAAAGACCTTGAGGATGTGAACTTCGGGGCCAGTATTTTGATTTCTTGGAGGAGAGGAGAGGGGGGTGTCTTACAAACCATGCCATGCAGCATTTCTCGTAAACCAAGAAACTTAAGAGACTTGAAACTTGGTACACATATTAAGGAGACCTTGAGGATGTGCACCTCGTCAGAGTTTTTATTTTTTGGGGAGGGTGGTGCCATACAAATTATACCCTGACTAGAGGCCCGTGTTAATTTTTTGTAAAATTACACAACTTATTTTGAATATTCTTAGAAAAATATCAAATCAGAATCTATATTTAATTTGTTCATACCATTTATCGGGAAATATTGGTCACTAAATCTCGAGAGTACCTTGAGTTTGAATGAAAATATTAGCGAGTGAAATGAGCATGAAAAATTCCAAACCCGAGGCAAAACTCGGGTAATTAGCTAGTGTATAATACAGCGGAAGATAGAAGATTATATCTCTCAAGTCGCAAACGCTCGCGTTCTTGCTCTTTCCTCCTACTTGGCGAGTATTTCCAGGGTAAAATTTTTGTAAATAGTCGTAAAATCTTCAGTGTAGGAAATTTTTACATAAATTACATAGGGATATGATTTCTAACCAGCAATAGCAATAGAAACTTTTAAGTGATGGTTAAGGCCAGTTCAGGCCTCAATTTGTGGTCTACTAAAATTCAAAATCCGCACAGCGCTTGGTCCCAAGGAAATTCTAATGTTTTGCAACAGGAGATCTTACTTTCGGTTTCTTCCCAAAAACTTACTGATTCCATTGCGAATTTTATACCTGTTCCCTATTTCTATATCATTTACATTTTTACGTCGTTACTTTCACAACTTGCTTAAAGCTTTAAATTAGATCTCAAGCATTTTCTTGCATTTTATAATTAAATACCAAAACTACCTAATCCATTTATTCTTTAATCGAAAAAATGTCCATAATAAACCACGTCTCCGCGCGGTAAGACGCGAGTTCGACGCTGTAAACGCACAAGCACATCGGAACCATGAGAGCCTTCTGTTCCTATACAGGGGCTCCGCCTTCTAAGGCACGGTCAACTCCAACGAAAGTAACGACCATTACTTTCCTCAAGTTCGCGAGATTGTCTTCTGTTACTTTTATGGTTGCTCAATTTAGTACGCTCGTATCATCCCCAATCGTCGATCGCTCGTAAACTACTCTCATACAAAAACTTTTCGGATCGCCTTCCATCCCTCCACAATAGAGCTTCTTCGGCTTATGCATTAGAAACACGTACGCCTCTTTGCCAGTGTCGAAGCTGGGAGTACCGTCGAGGCGCCTTTTGAGAGAGAGAGAGGAACCTTTCTCTCCTTCTCGCCGCCGCCTCCCACTCCCTCTCCACCGTGCTCCTCCCGTGCGTGCCTCTCCGCTTCGATCCCCGTCTCGTGCTCTGCCGCAAACGGGTGCTGCGGCCAAGCGGCATTCCATGGCGGCCATGGGCTGGCGCCGGCGTGTGGGCGTCTCTTCGTGTCGAAATCTCTCCCTCCCTCTCATAGACCCTCTCATTCTGCCCTGCCCTCGACGGAATCCGAAGCGCCAAGTGGCGGCCGCATGCATGCAAGCATCAATGTGCATAGGAGCCGGTGATTGATCGCCCGAGTGAATGAGTTAAGAGCGTCTGTTTTTGTACCTCCGCCTTCCTCTTGTCTTAACCCCGAACCTAAGGATACGCTCGGAAGGTCGATCTCTCTCTCTATATCTCTCTGAGATGCATAGGAATCGTTGCCACAACATTGAGTCATTGTTTGCCCCAGAGCGAACGGTACGTCGTTTGCAGGATGGATACTAAGGTATTCTCGAGGCAGGATGGGGAATGCGCGCGGAGATGGTAATGAATTCTGGACGGCGTAAAAGGAACTCGGAGATATTGCGATATAACGAGGATGGTATCGTAAGGCTAATGCCGGCGTTTATGGAATTACGTGCTTTACGTCGTTTCTGTGGTAGGTTGTATAACAAATGACCGTCATTTTCGAATAGTTTTTCTCCTTATACTTTGATTTTAAGTATATTTCCCTTTGCCTGCTATAAAATTCATTACCATTAGCTTACGCGTTGACGATTGTCGATTTCGTTCAGTCGTCCATTTTATTGTGGTACAGCGTATCAATGTTAATTTTGCGCATTGGCATTTTTAAAATGACAGTAGAATCAGTAAGACATAGATTTAATAGGTAGCTCGAAAGTGATGGGACAATTGCTTGATTTATTATGAGTTTATGTATTTTGTCGTAAAAAAACGTCTGTTTCTGAGCCAGAAATTTATTCCGTGTACCTAATCTGTGAAACCGTTCTCTAGAACCGAAGACAACTATGCACGACAGATAATAGACGGAAGATGCGAGATAGGCAATGATTACACGCCTGGTCACCTTTCTTCTCGTTCTTATTCATAGTCGTTATCGGAGAGATCTTCGCTGCATAGATTTTTCGCATAATCTCAAGTGGCCATAGAAAGTACACTTTTATCGAAATTGCTGCGGGCCCTAGGCGTGGAATGTGAAAGCATATCCATATATTATAACGAATGACCCTCCGAATTAATAGGAAACATTTCTATTTAATTTTTCCCTCCGTGCTCTCTGTTCGCGCCGCAATCTTTTATTCCAACCGCGACGCATTACGTGGATATGGACTCGGCAGACTCTTTCATTCAATCTTTACCTTTCAGTTCATATTGAAGGGAAAGAGCGGAGTTTGTTGGAAAAAGCGTGATGATTGTAGACGGCTGTGGGTTGGGTAAGTTGGGTCGTTGCGGATGCCTTCTCTCTCTCTCTCTCTTCCTCGTCAACGAAAACGCACGAACAAAGCGACGCTGGCAAACAAAAACTGCGGCGGCGCCACCTTCGCCGAAATTCGCGAATCAGCGCATTTTCCATTCGTAAATTTTAAAAATGAATAATTCATTTTTTTTTTCCTTCGACGATTTTGCACTATAACCATTTGTTATCACGGTTTCGGCGTGACAGATGGAATCGACCATCTGTGAGTTATCTCGGAGGAGGGATAATTTAACGACCGATACTTGCAATCGAACATTTTATGGCTATTGGTGGTAAAAATACTGGCAAACCTCGGTTAACGATGCTTCGCTTATGACACTACATTTAATGGCGCTTCGTTATAACGACACTGGAAAATTGCCACCGAAATTAAGTTTACTTCATCCCTCAACTCGTTATAGCGACACTTTATAAAAATAATTCCCATAATTACTCAACCTAACATTGTAACATGGAAGTATGTGGGATACCGGCATTCGCTTAACGGCATTTCGGGTAACGACATTTCGCTTAATGACGTTCCGTTTAACGTCATTTCCCTTGACGACATTTTGATTGACGGCATATTGTTTAACGACTGGTTACCTTGGAACCGAACTTACATTCCATTGTATAACAAACCCGATATTTAATTTTGTTTTGCATCCTTTGGTCATTTCGGCGATGGACTGAGAAAATAACGGATGAACAATATTCTCGTGGCATTCGTGCCTTTGCGTCGTACTCCCTCATTATGTCTCTCACTCGTCCTCTTGTTCGGTCATCTCCCTTTCTTTCTTCGCGTCTCCCCTCCTTCCTTCCCCTTTCGACCACCCCCCCTTTATCCACTCCCATATCTACTCAATGCTCGCGGACGTCGAAAAGAACGCTTTCGCTCTTTCTCTCTCTCTGTCTTCCTTCGAGTCTCTCCGGTCGCCGGAAAGGGATGTTTTCTTTTAAATCGAAAGTTGTAAAGGATGTTTCGGACAGAAATTCCGGGGATTTTGCGAGCCGACTTGGTGCGTGTTTACGTGCGCGGGCGTGTTTTTCGCACGTCTCGCGAATTTAATAAAACGCGCTGTTGTATTCGTTAACCCGCGTCCTCGAAATGAGTTTGGATTTTGCAAAGTGGAAATGTGGAGTTTTGTCCATCGATCTAAAATACCGCGTAATCCTGATTACACGAACATGATATGCTCCTTGTCCGTACTCGCGTTATTTCCAGTCATTTATTTGGAAGCCCAGCCGTTTTCTGTATAATTTTGATTCTTTATAAACACGCAAACTATCTAAAAATTCCTTTTATTTATTATGGCAGTAATGAAACCCCCTTGTTTACAACTTGATTAGGAATTATTCTTTTTAAAAAGAACCCCTTATAACTTTCGTTAGTTCCTGAAGTTTTTCCTATCATTTCTATTGAGTAGCCTCAGAAAAATCGACTCAATTTGGTAGATTCGAGTGGGTGGGCATGTATTTATATTGACCCTCGGAAATGTTTACCTTTTCATTCATTTCGGCGTTAGTTCGCAATTTATTTACTTTCTCGCCCATTCGAGCCACGGTTAATTGGCTAATCTGCCTATTTTATCTCGCGGTACATGCTCATCGCCGGTCATACGCGTCCATGAATCGCAAGCGGTTCCACAAACAACAGCTATGAAAACTTCCACTTGTATGCGGCAGGGTAGGCGGTCTTATTTACATATTGCATGTTTACGATCGGCTGTGCGTCGTGTTTTGTTTTCCGATGAAACTTCCCCCCACCCTCGGTGAGCCCGAGGTGGGAGTCGATCCGGTTAGCTTACTGCCTACCCTCGCGTTCGTAATTCAAACGAAAGGGGAAATTCCTGTAGCGCGAGTGATATAATTGTTATGCTGTATATTTAGTGGGCATTTGAATTAAATACGGTGATTATTGTTGTCGTTACATTCCAAAAGTTCACTTATATTCTTATTACGATAACGTTGAACAAATACTCGCGATGCGAAATGTTTTCCGTTTCTGTTGATTTAACTTGATAGGAAATCGTTTCCGCCATAGAATGTGGTAATGAAAGAGGGTACTCCTACCTCACTTAACACTAAATATAGTTCGCCAACAGTTCTCTTTTGAATTTTCTAAAATTTGAATCGCCGATTTATAAATTTTGGCGCAATTTGCGATTTCGCAAATATTGCGTTATGCGCACATTCACCTCGCACTTGATTCAAGTAATGTTTCTTTTTTAGAACAAGCGAACAAAAATTGTCTGAAACGGACCTGTTTTTTTTGCAAGCGCGAAGCAGCGAAAGTTCTCTATCGATTATCTATTCGGGCAGAATAGCTCGTCTGGTCGTTTTTTTCCGTTAACGAGCCTAATTGCGTAATCCTCGCTGGTCCAAAATTCATGAGATGATGCAGTGTTGTCTGCTTCCAGTCCAGGTCGTATATCTTTCAAAAAAGAAAGTATTTAGTTTTTAATGAAGCTGCGGGAACGTGTACTGCGGATCGTCTACCGGTCGCTTCTGCTGGCGGTTCGTTTGATGTGCGTCGGATTTTTTTTATTTTCGTAAATTCCGAAAATACGACGAAAAAGAAGATTGCGGATTTTTAAAAAAAATCGCGGAAGCGATTATTTTTCTCGATTTTTATATCCGAGCCAGCCATGGAGCCTTAGAGGACCACGCATTGAGTTTGACAGCCCCGCGGTCCTAAGCTGGTATCATCGTCCCTCCTTCCACTCGTCCCTGTTTAATTTCTTTTGAGCTAGCGCCCACGGGGAAAGAGGAAATTATAAAAAAAAGGAAAACGGCGCATTGTGTTTTAAAGTTCTCGTCCGTCCACAAAGACTAAAACCGTTCTCCGTTGGTGGATGAGGACTTTTGATCTTCTTTGAAGTCCCTATCTTTATTCTCCGCAGTCACTTTAGCCGGCAATTATCTCTCGTGAAATTCTTCGGATCTCGCGATTTGTTTCCTCAGAGTTTTAAAAATTTTGCAGTCACCTGGGATTTAGATCGTTTTTAGTTTTTCGACCTATCGTTCAAGTGCTACGTCGATTGGTGGAATGGCATTTTTATATTTGCTTAATTTTTAAACACTCGGAGATCAACCCCTAATGATTAATTTATTCTCTATACTTTAATTTTTTATGAAATGGAGGTAAAAATCATGCTTCTTAAGTAAAAGTTAAATGCAAATAGATATGAAATTATAACGGCTGAATAGGAAACTAGCGTGCACTGAATTCAGGGTGGTAGACGTTACTTTGAGGTAGGGTTCCATATTCGAACAAATGAAGGAACTAGCAATTTCCACCGGTTTAAGCCGGCGGAAATGACTAATTTTCCTGCCATTTGCGTGAAAACATGCATGGATAGAAATGTCAAACTTAGCGCTTTCCATGATGCTGAATAGACTGTATAGATGTTAACCGTGCCTAAAAATCAGATGAAGTTTCAGAAATTTTCACATTCTTCCATTTTGCTATAAAATGTTAATCTATAGTTTCTTATGCTTATTTTTCACTGGGATAACTTGATTTTTCTTCCATTGTCATTTAACGAATTTACTTTCAACGTCGACGACGTATTGGTGTATATTTTGCGACGATTTGAATGCTAGACGTTTGAATCCAATAACGTTTTCGAATAATGCGTCATATTTCAAAAAACGAGTCAATCGGTTAAAATTATCGCCCCGATAAATGCGTTTTCCCTTCCAAATTAATGCTGCCACATTTATTTTTTCGCTGCATTTTTCATCTCGCTGTCTCCTATGGTCGTAGGACTTAATAAGGATCGTCCTTCTCACAAAATATTAAGGTCGCAACACACTTTATACCTTTTTATATTCATCGCCTTCACCGTTTCTCTGCAGTTTTTCCTTGAAACTTCCAGCGTCGGTTCTTATTTATTAAGTCCCTTTCCAGGTGTTTAGGTCAAAACGATGACGGTGAATCATTGCAGTAAAGCACCAGCAGTATACGAACCAGCAACTCCTTTAGTTTTTTTTTTGCCGGAGTAAGTGAGAAAAAGACTACGTATTAAGCGCAGGCGCTTTTAACGATCCTTAAAAAAAAGAAAATCAGCATCCCCCGACGAAAACATAAAACTTTCGACTTTTTCTTTATTTGTATGTCCATAATAATCTCTCCAGGAATAGAAAGGTTCGGTCCACGCTTATGTCGGAGGAGGCGTTTTATATTTTCTTTGCTCTTGGTCCGAAGCGCAGGTTATAGCTCCTTCCCGCGTTGCGTTCAATCCACACGATGGACGCTTCCGGTCCGCAGAATCTCCAGTCCCACCTTCAAAGCGAGTCTGGGTGGCGGCGTCGGGAACCTTAAAGCAGCATAAGCAGACTCCTTGCGTAACCCTTTCCTTAGGGGAGAGAGAAGGAGAGAGGTGAGGGTAGGAGAGAAAAGGGGATAGGAGAGAGAGAGGAGAAAGAGAGAGGGGGAGAGAATGGAGGGAAGGAGAGAGGAGGGATGAGAGAGAGGGAAGGAAGAGAGGGGGAGAGAAATGAGGAAAGGAGAGAGGGTAGGAGAGCGGAAGGGATAGGAGAGGAGAAATAGGAGGAAGAGAGAGTGGAAGAGAGGGGGAGAGATTGGAGGGAATGAGAGAGAGAGGGGGGGGAGAAATAGGAGGAAGAGAGGGGGAGAGAAATGGGGAATGGAGAGAAGGTAGGAGAGCGGAAGGGATAGGAGAAATAGGAGGAAGTGAGAGGGGGAGAAAATGGAGGAAAGGAGAGAGGAGGGGATGAGAGATAGAGAGAGGGTAGAAATAGGATGAAGAGAGGGGGAGAGAAATGAGGAAAGGAGAGAGGGTAGGAGAGCGGAAGGGATAGGAGAGAGAGGAGAGGATGAGTGAGAGGAGAAATAGGAGGAAGAGAGTGTGGTAAAAAGCGAGAGAGAATAAAGGGGGTGGAGAGAGAGGAGGAAGAGATAGGAGAGGAAAAAGGGGATGTGAGAGAGAGGTTTTACAGGGGGAAGGAGAGCAGTAGGGGAGAGGTGTAAAAGATGGGGAGGGGATATAAGAGGGGGAGAATATAAGGGAGGAAGGGGAGGCAGAGAGCAGAGAAAGGCAGAATAGAGATGGATCGGCAGAAAGGGGAAGGGTAAACATGGGGAGAGAGAGAAAGGGAGTGGGGCAAGGTGGAGAGAGAGAGGTCAGATAAGCTTATATGTAGATGGAGGGGATTAAAACGTGAACGAGGGAAGGAAGAGAAGTATAGAAAAGGAAAGAGAAAATAATGCGTAAAAAGGAGACTTTAAAGGAGTTAAATAAAGAGGGAAGGAAGGATTAGGGATTAAACTCTGCTTGCGTGTCTGGTAGTTCCCTTTAATAGACGCCCATTCACTCCCGTGGCACGTATTGGACCTCCTGCGGAAGTGGTGTGGTACCGTCTTATGGACCCAATGGGGTCACGTGGTGTTCTCTCCCTTCCCTCCCCCTGTTCTCCATTTTCCCCACCTCGCGTCACTCCTCACCTCTTTCCATTTTCCCCACCCCCTTCCCTCCTTCCTTTTCCCCTCCTACTCCTCCTCCAGAGCTTCCTACGCTTTGGAAGTTTAAAATTTTTCGGTGCCAGACGTGAGAGAGGGAAAGCCCCTCCCTCCCTACTGAACGCCTCTCCTTTCATTTTTTATCTCTACTGGATGCTATCCGCAGGAATATGCGGCGTCACTCGTAGGTCGCGCGTAGATTATTTCGGAAAAAAATTATCCCCCGCGCGAATAATGTTCGAAGGGCGGATCGGTCTGGGAATTTTCACTCGGGTGCCTTCTTCTCGATTGGATGAATAAAATGGAGCTGGCGAGATATTAACCGGCAGTTGAAAAATAGTCCAACATTGAGATGAAAAGTATCATAGATCAGATATGATGTATAGGAAAATCATATGGTCGTGAAACGGCCAAGGAAATTGTGTATTTGAACTCAAAATCGCTCTAATTCGCCGGTTGACCGATTATTTGTTCTGATAGAACAATGCAGTGAAACTTGCCCGCTAAGTATGACGATTACTCGTCGGAACCGGTCGTTTTAATTTGTGATATGGCTAAAGTACAAATGACTAAATATTTTGTGTGTTCAAAAGGGAATCCTCGGTCGTGGCCGACGTCGAATTGAAAAAAAAGTTTTTTCGAAAGCCAGTGTCCGAATTGGAAAATTTTAACAACGGGAACGCTAGCTTTTAGTTAAAGTTGTTTGAGTTTTATTCATTGTTTTATTTAAATACATGCATTATAATAACTGGAAGTTGTTTTAATTTAATATATATTAACTTAACAAAACTTACCTTCTAGTAAAACACGTGCTGTAAGCTGGAACTGCAGCTGACGCAAATGACACATGCAAACCCCAATTTTCATTACTTCAGATATTCGGTCAATGCGATTACATACGCATGTGGTCGAGCTTAAGATCGCCAACGTAACTTTTAAAATCCTTACACGCTAATACGATTTTTTGAAATATTTTAACAATCGGAACATTCTTACCTGATTTTTCAACAAAGGGAACGCTATGGGCCTCATTTTGTATCAAGTGGAACGGCATCGAGCATCGAAAATAGCCATTAAATGACTTAAAAAAACAGATGAGCGTTTCGGCTTCGAAGGAGCCGTCCTCAGTGGCGATTTACCGATGACAGTCGTCGAAAAAGATTGTCACAGCGTGTGTACTATATTATAAAATGAACACGCAATAGTTTTTCCCTTAACTACGTTCCTCTCTTAGGATCGACGATCGGTGAATCGACGCAGAGGATTTTTAATCTGAAGTGCGCGTACGATTTTCCTTTGACCGTTTTACGGCTGCGTTTATAAAAAAAAAACGACTTGACCGAAATTGCTGTCGGAGAAATCGGGAGGGAGAAAAATTGGATCGATCGTGTTGCATCGCCGTCGTTTTGGGGCGCACGTGGGCGTTATGGAGAGGAGATCCGAGAAATTTTAAAGAGAGCGCGAGAGAGTAAGGTGAATGGGCCGTAATTTCGCCGCCAGCGAACCTTATAAAAAATGTAAGAGTGGAAGGACGCGGGGCGAGTTTCCTCTTACCCCTTACTGTTAGGCCACCTGGCGCTATTTCTCGCTCGATATTTTGGTTTTCGAGTCCCTCGAATCGGATCGATGTGAAAATTTCTCTACGTCCTATATTTTTTAAAGATTTTTACTCTTTACGTACCCAGTACAGAATTTATCCGTCGGAAGGACGACGCCCCGATAAATAAACCCCTCTCAGGACGTTAATCCGAGGACTAACTTATTTCGATATTTTATTCTCCGCGATTTGAAGACGTTTACTCGTTAGTTAATGCGGACGTTGGGAAAAAATAGCATTCCTTACGGGGAAAAACGGAAATTTTTCTTTTTTTTGGTCAATTGCGATGGGTCTAAATGGCGATCTCTAAACTTCTTATCGATGGCAGCGATGCGTGGAGGGTAAGACTATCGATGCGGAGCAGAAAGGCCCAAGCAGATCCGAAATTTTCGAGATTTGAAGGTGGCGAAGGTTCGAGAGAATCAGTGTGATTGAAAAGGATAGATGAAGTATTGTATTTGCCTGGAAAAAAACTGAAAGGGCTCATTTAGAAGACGGGTGAAATAATCAAGGGATATTGCGGGGAGGGGGGATGGAAAATTCGGAGAAGTCTGCCGAAGTAGATGAAAAGCAACGAAACACTGATAGAGCTTCTATAAAGTTTGAAGAATAGGGATAGTCACGTATAAATGACGGGTTATGATTATTGAATTTTGGCTTTAATGAATGATAGAAAACTTGACGATTGGTGGTTATTTCGATGTTTTGAAATTTGTGGAATGAAAAATTAGATAAACAATATACAGTTTTGGGAGTTTTCTTAATCTGGCAATTGTAAAATATCGTTTCGCTTTAACGTAATCCGTTATGAAAATATTTGTATCGAACTCGGCAAAATTTAATAACTTAAAACAATGCCACTTACGGTAAAATAATTTCGTTCGTATCTGTAATTTGACCACTTCCTCAAGAGGATGATTAACGAAACAAAAAGTTTGATTTTTTTCTCATTTTTATCCTCAATTTCTTCAGGTTGACCTTACGCTGAGGGAAGAGAGGTGCGGTCAAGATGGTGGTGGGGGAAAATGTGGGGGAGATGGCTGGAGCCGTGGGCGGGTGCGACCCAGCCCCTGCAGGGTCAACGGGTGTCACACCAACAGCACCCGCTGCACCCCACCAACCTCCCCCACCCAACATACACAACATAATGGGAGGCATGGAAGGAACGGCGGGAGTTCGCCTCCACAACCACCGCAAAAAGCTGAAACAGAGGTGATTAAACGAATGCGAGAACTTTTATTGCTAGGTGGTTTTCAATTAGAGACTCAGGTTGGGGGTCCATGTTTCTGTGAGAAGTTTCTTTTGTTACGCGTCTGTTGAATGTAATGGTCGTTGCGTGAAGGGACCGGAAATCGTGAAGTGTTTTAAGATCGTATGAGTGCCAAAATTTACTTTGATTTGTGGAATGTGATGTTCTTGAGGGCAACTGCAATTAATTTTTTTTTCAGTGTTATAACAAAGCACCATCAAATTTTACTACTCTCACAAGTAGTATTTCTCTTGCAAAGTTATTTTAATTCAGAGTAAACTTTGAAATTATATTTGTAAATGTTTTAAAATGCACTTGAAGTTGTCTAAGTCAAATATAAGCTCAAATTTCATTGTATGTTATTTCGGAGATGGTTAAATTTTCTTGTTTAGAGTAAACTAATAAAAGAGCAACTAAATTTAAAGCTGTTAGATTTGTTAAATTGATTATACCTCTTTTTATCTCTTGGAAAAGGTTTGATATTGTTAAAAAGCTTGGGCAAGGAACCTATGGCAAGGTGCAACTTGGTATCAACAAGGAGACTGGACAGGAGGTATGCTTATGAAAGGATGAGTTAAAAATTAAATAATGAAGACCCTTTCATTTTGTAAATTCATGAAAATTATTCATCTCAATAACTTGTTTTAACGTTTTGGGGGAGATTATAAAGTAATTTTTGTCTAGAAACTAGTTCCAGACTAATTGATTTTATGATCATCCTTGTTATTTTTGATGTTATATTTATTATTTCATTTATGTAAAAAGTTACACATGCTGTCAAATTTCATTTAAGTATGATAACTTCCCATCAGGCAATAACCTTATGAACCATTTTTAACATATGCTGTTTTTGTTGTTCTTCTAGGTTGCTATTAAGACTATCAAGAAAGCCAAAATAGAGACAGAGGCTGATCTCATACGAATTCGGAGAGAAATTCAGATCATGTCATCCGTCCAACATCCTAACATTATTCACATATATGAAGGTTAGTGTAATTTAATGTATCCAAAGTTTAATATGATTTCAATTGCTCACTACTGCCTCTTTCAATTTCAAATGAGCGCTCTAATTCTGCTGTGAAATTAATTAAAATCTTATAATCTCTCATTTTTTATCTGCATTCTTCTTGGTATAAAGTTCTGTCTATGATTACGTTTTTAAACAAACCAGTAACTATTTGATTTAATAGCAGGTTTCTTCATCTGTGTTGTTGATTTTTATTTTTGATGCCTGTTATTTAACAAATACCTTAGTTTAGTCTCCATTGCTCAAAATATAGAACTTGGGTTGAAATTGGACCAGCTGTTCTCAGTTAAATTTTGTATTGAGTTAGCAGCAGTTTGCTTGTTAAATTTTAATGGAATTTGTCATTATTTTACTTGTAAGCCACCAGAATCATCTTCTGTATTATTGTTCCTGTTAACCTTCATTATATTTTTATTTTTTCATGTAGTATAATGGTTAATATAGGAAGTTAAATGTAAGATATTTATTTCAATCGTAACATTAGCACATATATTCCAAATAGATCCTTTCCCTTGTTGTTGCAATATTGTCATATCATTCATTTATATGAACATGGCTGCATATTTATATCAATTAAGACTGTTAATTGTTATGGCTTTTACATTGAATATTCAAACAGAAATGCTTCTTCAAAATATAAAATAACTATTTAACTGCTCTTTGCCTTTTTAGTTTTTGAAAATCGAGAGAAGATGGTTTTAGTCATGGAGTATGCTGCTGGTGGTGAGCTCTATGATTACCTCAGTGAGCGTAAAGTGTTAGCTGAAACGGAAGCACGTCGTATCTTTCGACAAATTGCCACAGCCGTTTATTACTGCCACAAGGTAGGTGCATATGATAATGTCAATATATATTAAAAGTGAAAGTTATGTACCAAATGACAGTAGACAGTATCTACATATCACATTTATTCAGAAAATGGCTCCAGGATGACATTCAATGAGCAAATCCTCCAATTATGAAAGAGTAATCTTATCCTAGAGCAGCATTTCCCAACCGGTGGTTCGCGTACCCCTAGGGGTTTCGCGAGAAAACTTTGGTAATGGCGTCTTTTTCACTTTCTTGGTTCTACAATTCTTATCAATATTTTAATTTATTTCAAATTAGTTGCATGGTTTTATTTTAAATCTTTTTATATTCTTCAAGAATTATATTGTAAGTTTACAGGGCACTAAATAGAAACTGATAACAATATCAGAGGTTCTGATTTTATTGTAAAGGTTTACATATTTTGTGCTATATAAACTTTTTATTTTTCATGAATTAAACCCATTCAAAAAGATTTGCTTTTACAAAGTTTACTCTCCATTATAAGGGATTTGCCGCCAAAACTGTTACAACTCACGGGGTTTGCGAAGATAAAAGGTTAATCAAAGGGGTTCGCAATGAGAAATAGGTTAGCTCAAGGGGTTCGCGAAGTGAAAAAGTTTGGGAACTGCTGCCCTAGAGCATGAGTTGCATTATTTATTCGCCTTTATTTTTATTTACTGTTGCTACTGCTGCTCATTTTCATATTTTATTGTTTGCTTTTTCTACAGCACAAAATATGTCACAGAGATTTAAAGTTGGAAAACATACTTTTGGATGAAAATGGCAATGCCAAAATTGCTGATTTTGGCCTCTCCAATGTTTTTGATGAGACGCGCCTACTGAGCACGTTCTGTGGAAGCCCACTTTATGCATCCCCGGAAATTGTTCGGGGAACTCCTTACCATGGCCCTGAAGTTGATTGCTGGTAAGTGGTTTCGATATTTTGGAATGACCTTAGAGATTTATTGCGATTGAAATCATACATGTCTTGTTATTATTTTGTAATTTGTTTTTACAAAGTAGTGTATCTTCTTTATTTGTTAGTTGATCACCAAATATTTCCTTTTCAAGGTCTTTGGGTGTACTTCTGTACACATTAGTGTATGGAGCTATGCCCTTTGATGGCTCCAACTTCAAACGGCTCGTGAAGCAAATTTCACAAGGAGATTACTTTGAACCCAAGAAACCATCTCGTAAGTTGATAAAATTTTATGGAATTATCAATTTCTTTTGCAAATCACCAGTTCACAAAGAAAAAATGAGCGAACCATTTCAAGCATTTTGTAAAAATTCATGATTTTCAGTACTTTGAAAAATAATTATTGATTTGTTTTGAGTATCTAACCACATTTTCTCTCCTTGATAATTTTTCAGCTGCATCTCCTCTCATCCGAGCTATACTCACTGTAAATCCTCGTCGGCGTGCCGATATTGAAGCCATCTGCTCTCATTGGTGGGTCAATGAGGGCTATGAGGGATCTGGTGATGGTGTGCCTTCCTGTCTTGAAGAGGCTGAAGAACTTGCTAGTCGTACTCCAGTCCGTCTCGACCTTCTCCTCTCTCTTGTACCTCCTCCTGCTCCTGGAGGTGGACCTCTTGTGGTGGGAGCAGAGGCAGCAGTGGCTCCTGCAGATGGCGCTGTGCCTGCTGTTGAGGCTGCTGTAACAGGTGTCCAAGAAATGGGCAATGGGGATGTTGTGTGCCAGGTGTGTGTAGGTCCCGCTTGCACCATAGTTATTATTAACTATTGCAAGATTACCTTATAGTTCCCTTAATACTTGAATGAGCAGTTTCTACATAGGACACCCTAGAAACTATTAGTTGTTATGTTCCTCATTTCCATTGCAATAGTGATCGATGAATGGATCCCAATAATTTATCAGAATGTGCTTGCAGTGAATCCTATTCATGTTTATTTGAAGATCAATTTAACAGCATTTCTCTAGTTATTAGTCATCAATTCAATATTTCAGTGAAAAAATATAAATGGCATGATTATCATCCATTATGTTGACATTTCACACTTCCTTAAAATAAGTTGTAAGATAAACTATACTTGCATTCCATCTTAGTGATATTCATACCTAGTTTTTGTCTAAGATTTGATATTTGGTTTATTTTATTGCAGTATTGTAAGTAGAGATGACTTGGTCTTTTGTAAAAAAGTAATGTATAATTCATGATAAGAATGGTAGTAAGATACTTTTCGGTTTCTTCTGTTATTTTCAAAATGAAAACATAACTGTGAATTTAAATAAACCCATTACTCCATCCTGCATATTGATAATAACTGCCCATACTATTAAACTTCTAAACAAATTTGAGGCATGTAAGATGAAATATTTTTTCATGATTTACATATACTTGAAATAAATAAGAAAATCTGCATAGATTTATTTTGACTCAGTCATAGAAGAAAACTCATTATAACCAGTTTTGAAAATTAGAAAAACAAGTTGAAATAATGTCACATTACACTGCACCCTACAATGCCGTTGGTTATATCGCGGATTCAGATATACTGTGGGTCTTCCCTTCTCCCCGTTTCTTGGAAGGAAAGTCCGATTGCAAATGCGATCATGTCCTCTGTTTTATCATGGTTGTCTTATAACACAGGTTGTAGCTCTTCTCCCGAAACCTGCATTATTATAACCGGGAGGTGGTGTATATTCAAATTATTAAAATAATTTTGAAGCCTTTATTATTTGTGTTGGTGCATTTAAAAAGCATGTAGATAAAATACATAATATTTTTCCACTTATGTCATGATAGGGATACTTCACAGTAAAAATTCTAATCAATCCTATACAGCACATATTTTGAATTAGAGCAATGCTTATATTATATTTTCAATTTATGAGTGATGTTTATTAAATTCAGAGTAGCAAACCATCCCAAATTTTGGAGTGGTTTGGTTCATAATTTTTATAATGGTTCAGTTCATGTTTGGGTTCTGAGTTAAGTTTTCACAATTCTTCAGTTTGGTTTAAGTAAATACCATATATACTTGTGTATAACTCTCTCTCGTGTATAATTCACACCCTAGATTTTGAGGGATATAAGTACAAAATTTTAGAATTATATTGCCATGTTAGATATTAACTCGAATACCATAAATAAATAAATACAGACCCTTCCCGGGTAATGTAAGACTCGACTTAATGCATATCTGACTTTATGTAAAAACCTCCAAAAATAAATTTTTATAATCTGAAAAACTAGAAATATTTAATGACAGTATTTAATACAAAATCTTTAATTTCGTTGCTTATCGCGGTCACCTTCTTCGCATAGTTATTTGGTGCTGAAGATGATGAGGAAGATGAATTTTATGGGTTTAAAATTACTTACATTGTTAATTATATATAATATATTCATTAACTAAAAAATTATTTCAATTTACGTATACATTGTGTTTTCTTTTCGATACGTGATTAGCGGGAAGTCTCTACCTGGCAATTTTTTTGGGAGTCTACAGCAATCAGTTGATTAGCTAGTGAAATATAGAATATTTGAAGTGGATGAAAATACAATTGTAAGAAAGTAATTAGGTCTTTGATGCGTTTAATTTATATATGTATAACCGCCAAAGCATTACCAGGAGCAGACATTGATTCAGATCATAGCCTTCTAATAGTTGACGCAAGTACAAAGTGTAATGCAAGAAGCGTTAGAAGGCATAGGAGATATCAAAATTGGAGGAAGGATTATAAGAACAGTAAAATACACGGATGATCAAGTACTTCTAGCAAGAAAGGAAAATGATAAATAGACTAGTAATAACAGGTATAAAATACGGTATGGAAATAAATGCAGATAAATCCAAGGTCATTCGAATATCAGGCAAAGAAGAGAATCTGAACATAAGTACTGAAGGAAAGCCTTTAGAACAAGTTTCAGACTGTAAATACCTTGGAAGCATCATAACAAGAAAAGCAAAATGTACGGATGAGATCAGGACTAGAATAGGAAAAGCAAAAGCAGCTTTTAGAAGAAAGAAACACCTACTTACGGGGAATACAGGGGAAGATATGTGCAAGAAGTTCATAAAATGCTATGTATAGAGTATAGCTTTGTACAGGGCAGAAAAATGGACGCTAAGGAAAAATGACATCAAATACTTGGAAAGCTTTGAAATGTGGACTTGGAGGAAATTGCTGAAGATAAAATGGACAGATAGGATGAAAAACGATGAAGTGCTACGAAGAGTAGGAGAGAAGCGAATGATTATACAGACTATTAGAAAGAGGAAAGCAAACTGGGTTGGACATTACCTGAGGAGAGAGTATAATTAAAGATGTGTTAGAAAGAAAACTTGATGGAAAAAGGGAAAGAGGTAGGAAAAGGTTTCAGCTGATAGATGATTTGAAAGGGAAAGTGAGTTATCAAGATATGAAGAGGACAGTGGAAAATAGGAGTATATGGAGAACCAGGTTTAACCATGAATAATCATGGATCTGTCTACGGACAGACTACCTATGATGATGATGAATCTGAATTATCGATAATTAGCATGGTTTTCCGCTCAATTCACCCAAAAAGTAAGAATCTGGTGCCAGGTAGGTACACTTCAATTTTTTATTTTAACTGCACAAAAGTGTTACTCGCGTATAACATGCACCCCTACTTTATGACCTACAAATTTGATCTTCAGACCATGTTATACACGAGCATATACGGTATGTCATTTATGTATTATTTTCTTCCTAATTTTTTAATCATAAAAATAAACATTTAATAGGCTTTTCTTTGCTGTACAAATAAAAATAATTCACTTGCAAATATATAAGTATGTCAAAAAATAATACTTTACATGCTATGCTCACAGGATCCAATATGCTCTCAGTATTTTAATTTTGAATCAATTATAAAAATCAGTGCAACATTTTAATAGATACTGGAACATCTACACAGAACAACATTATCTCTAGCAAGCGTTTTAGCATCATAAAATTAGAACCCCATCTAGTTTCATATACCATTATTGGTTTAATTATTTTCATCTTTTGATGAATATCAGAAGGAGTTGTAATTTTTTATATTATTAAACCAAACCAAACCATTTCTGCAAATACTTCTGGTATGGTTTGCAGTTAAACAAAAAAGTAATATTTGGTTTTGGATCAGCTTATGGTTCAGCAAATTTGTGCGGTTCAGTTCAGTGGTTCAGTTTGCTGCTCTGATTAAATTTAATGTAATTTTGGTAAATGCTTGTTTATCCTTAATACATATCTATTATTATGCAGTTTTTAAATGTAATGTATTGCACAATGAAAGGATAATAGGCATTTCACATAGAACTATTGCTATCACTTCAATAAAAGAAAATTTTCTTTTGTTTGTATGCAATAATGTTTTGAACATTTATTGTTTATTGATATTATATTTGTATTTCATTTACTTAGACTTCAGCAGATCAAATGTTCCCTGTTAACCCCACATGAAGAATTTGGTTTGTAATATAGTTTATTTTCTTAAATATTTAAAGTTGTTTCTTTTATAAAATTTATAAATTTAAAATTCAAATACCATATGATAATTTGGTGTTTGTATTCATCATTTGCCTTTTTTGATAATGCAATCATTTAATTTTAGGAACTCATACAATATATGAAATAGTTTCTCTTAAAGGTTGATATCAGCTAAATAATTGCACACTCATTTTGTCAAGCGAATCTTGGTTATTTAGCCATATTTCAATGCCAACTCGAATCCCTTGGTATTCATCTCTGATGAGTAATTGTTTTTGCCTCAAGTTGTTGAAACAAATGATGTGGCAACGTTGTTTATGATAATAAAAATGTGAAAAATGACTATTTACTTTGGTGACTTTGCAGCCCGTTCCTCCTCGGTCACACTCCGTGGGAAGCTTCATGGACCTGGAGTATCATGGGACTCCATCTCGGATGCCTCCATTTGTTCCGCCCGAGAGGAGGCCAAAAGCCGGAGGCCGACCAACCGAGAAGGAAGCACCGCAAAAGAGAAAACTGGAGGGTGGAGGCGCAAGCGGAGTTTGTGTTCCAAAGAGGATAGATGAGGAGGGGAGGATGGAGGAGGAAGAGAGGCTTGCATCAATGGGTGTCTCTGCTGTGCTCAAAGAGGAAGAGGAGGATGAAGTGAAGGCGGAGGAAGAGCTCAGTGCTAAAGAACCAATAGTGCCTGAAGGCTCAGTTCCTGTTGTTGCCAACGAAGTTGAGTCGATGGAGGTCGATGAAATGGCTGTGGACGAAAGTGCTACAAACGGTGAGGTTGTCTCGAGTGAGCCTGTAAAAGAGGATGTTGGCGAGGCCAAGGCTGATGAGCGGACGGTTACAGAACCAACGAACGAGAAAGCCGAGGAACTTTCTCAACCGGAAGTAAATGTGGCAGAGGCTGTGACTATGAAAGAACCTGATGGCGAGTCGAAGAGCTCGCCAGAAAGTGAAAAGGTCAAAGGTGAAGTGAAGTTGGAGGGGGGAGTGTTGAAAGACGACAAAGCACTGGTAGAGGCAGAGGAGGAAAAGAAGAGGGCGGAGAAGGAAAAGGAGGAGAAGGAGAAACTCGAGGAGGAGAAGAGGATTGCAGAGGAGGAGGAGAAGAGACTGAAGGAGGAAGAGGAGAAAAAGGCCGCCAAGGCCCTCGCGCGGAAGAGGCTAAGCTTGAAGATCCCGAAAAAGATGGCTGCGGCAACACCAGCAGCAGTTCCTGAGGCTCCTGTAGCTCCTGCGAACGAAGGTTCTAAGGTACCAGAGGGGAAGGTATCGGAAGTTAAGCAGGATTCGGTCACTGTGCCAACTAAGGATTCAGTCACTGTGCCATCTAAGGATTCGGTCACTGTTCCAACCAAGGATGCCACCAAGCCTGTCGCTCCAAAGGTGGAGAGGAGAAGGTCTCAGGCTTTTGAGCGTTTCAACAGCCTCCTGGCTGCTTCTTCTCCCTCTCCGGAATCTCCTTCTGCAGATAAGCCTAAAAAGGTCTTCATTCCAGGCATTAAGGTAAGGTTAGAGACATTAATGTTGGGAGAAGGAGAAAGAAGAGTTTGTCGACAATCTGAGAAAGTGAAAATACTTCCCGGGCCAAGTAAGGTCTTTTTTTATGGAAAATATAAATATTTTAATTCTTTTTGCAAATTATAGAATCAAACTTAATAAGAACCCATTTAGTAATATATGCTAGATAGAATTTTGCAACCCTCCCTATAGGCGATTGATTAATTCATGTTGCTATTTTGCATGCTGTAATCCCTTTATTTAATTCAACATAAATTAGGAAAGAAACTTATTTCGTTAATGTAATGGAAAAAGTTTGAAATTCCCAGCTTTTCCCAAAGCTTGTGCAAAGTTTATATGAAGCCGAACTAATCGATAAAAAAAACTGAATTTTTCACTCTCTCAATAATAGAAATAATTTTTAATATAGCACTCCTCACATATAGATACCCTATGCTAATGCAAGTAACAAGTCAGTTTTAATGGTTTAGTAGAAGCTAATATGAATTAGAGAAAAACCAAAGGGGCAATTTTTTTATTCCTAGCAACTGGTATGCTGGCACAGGAAGAGGTAATACAAGCTACATATGAGTTAGTTGTTAGCTTCATATTGGTAAAAACTATCCAAAAGATTTTCTATAAATTACATATATTTAAATTATAACCGTTGATGTTGATTCAACTTTTTTTTCAATTGTAAGGCACTGCCTTTTATTAAAATAAAAGAATGACAAATATTTAATATATGGGTCATGATGTATACTTAGTGTAACTTAAAATCCTTAAATCCTAATCAACGTTAGTCTATATATGTAAATTCATTTAAGTTCACTTATTATAATTGTTACTTATAATTATAGTCTAATTTTTAAATGGTTTTCTAATTTCTCTTTGAATATCTATCTAGGTTAGTGATGCAAAAAGGGCTTTTGAAAAGAAGGCTACAAATGCAACTGCAGTTATCAAGGTGAACAACAAACCAATACCACCTTCTTCAAGTTCTAAAGTAATTCCTTCACCATCCCAAACAAAGGCTAATGCTGTACCCTCAGTCACCAAAAAGAAGGTAGGTTGGAAATATTATAAAATCAAAAATGATGGAGCTCTAAGAGAATATTTTCCCTAACAAATTTATAATTTTTGGAATGAGTTATTTCTTCTTAAATTTCTCATAATAATAGTTCCTACTCATTAAATATATTTAATTAATTAATATAATTAATTCCAAAAATCTTTTATTCGACCCTTCCCTTAGAGAGGCTTTCCAAAATTATCCTTGCCATCCTGCTTGTTGAGAGAGTCATTTCAGGAAGTATGGATTACTTTAGTAATCTATCGTATTTATCGAAATCCAAGACGACCCTGAATCTAAGACAATCTTCCTTTTAGCAGACTGTCAAAACAGAATAAAGATTTTATGACCTAGTTTCTCACTGACTGTTTTGGTGAATATTTCAAACACACATATTGAGTATAGATAAAGTAGTTGATTCATCAATTGAAATAGTTTTTTTACAAATTTTTGTCTGAAAATTTTTAAAAATGTATTTTTTAAATTAAGACTGTATTAATTGCATTCTGGATCGTAAGTTTGCAATGAAAAATTTCAGTAGATACAATTATTTTATCTTATGTTTCATTTGTTTAGAAATACTACGATTAAACGTGTAACAATACTTCCTATGGTTCTATGGCAACTCGTCGTGGTCAGTTCGTCGCGCATCAATTTGTCGCATGTCAATACAATGCATGATAAACTCGTCGCACATCAATTCATCTCTTGACAAATTTTTTACGAAACAAATTGGAAAGTGAGACACCGTGGCTGGTGAAAGGCAGGGGAAGACAAAAAAAAATTCTTTGCGAATTACATGAGACATATTGGATGGTGTATGGCAGGGGGTGACTCCCAACCCAACAAGTGTATCTCCCTGCCATACACCAGCCATGGTATCTCACCTTCCAATTTGTCTCACGACGACTTGATCGAGCGATTAATTGATGCACAATGAGTTTGCCGTGCGATGCATTGATGTGCGATGAGTTTGTCGTGTGATGAATTGCACTATGAATTGAAGCACGATCAATTGACCGCGATATATTGACAGTATACGACTTTGTACTTGAATTTAACTCCCGATTTTTGCAAGCTGAAATTTGGACAAAACCTCATCATGGATTCGTGTAAATATGGTATATACTTGGACAAAGTCTTCATCACAGTCAAACAAAGTGTTGTTGTTTTTTTCTTCAACTGTTGAAGCTTTGATGGATGGCATTACACTGACTTGTTCAGATATGGACAGCTTTAATATTGTCGTCTTGCCCCCACACTTCTCTAAGTTATTGGTCTTCTCTTATTATGCTGTTGGGGCTAATATATTATCCTATACTTAAATTTGTTTTACTCATTGAAGTGATGTCAAATACACCCATTCTAAAATTGTCAAAATACACTTCAGTGCATTTCTTAGTTTTCTTTAACAAAATATATGATTGTATTGAGAATAAGAAGCTCTTCTTATGTTATGGTCATCAATAATTTTACATTCCTTAAAGGAAGAATGGTGGATGCTTGCATTTTGAAAAAAAAATATATATAGTATTTTCTAAATACTCTTGAATGTATAAATGTAGAACATAGGTTCATGTGGCATTAATTTGACTACTAATAAGTATCCCATTATTTTACGAATAAGTAATTAATAGGGATGCTAAAAAGTCTTTGAGTGCAATTCCATGCCTAAACCTTCACAGTAGCCAAGAATTTTGGTGGCTTTGATCATCTGTTGAGGACTGTAAATATCCTGTATATTTCATTTAAATCCATGAGTTACATTTGAAGCATTCCTCCATAAATGTAATAATGGTATTAAAAAATGCATAACAATGAAGATGATCCAAAAGTATAACTGTCTTCTAAATTGAAAATCCATTAAATATCAATTTCTTTATGAAACATGTTAGATATTTAAAGTTAGATTTATTAAGAAGCATTATTTTCAGAAGTGCAGATAAAAACTTAATTTTGATAATATGCACTTTATTTGACATATACCATGTGTAGTATAAGGAAAAATTGCAAATTGTTTTCATATCTCATATACCAAGAACGTAACATTTTTAGTTGCTAATTCCCCTTATTCAAAAATTATTTTTTGCCAGAATGAAGAGTCTCCAAAGAAAGAAATTCCAGCAAAGCCTGCAAAGGAGCCATCAAAAGAGCCTACTGAATCTCTTTCTGAAAGCCCAAGCATACCAAATGGCAATAAGGAAAATGAAGAAGTGTCCAAACAAGACGTGGATATGGAGAAGCCAAGTGTTAAAAAAGTGGCTGAGAAAGCGATAAAAGAAGATTTGAAGATGTCCGCTGACAAGGTCAGTCATTTAAAGTAATTACATTAAAGTCATACAAATTGTATTTTACTTTGACTTGTTCTATCTATTAAAAATATTTCTATTGCCCTAACAATGAAGATGAAGAACTTGCAGTATGGTTAATGAGGGGGGAGGGGGGTGGGGATTGGGCATGGATTATGTTTGGAAGAGTGATGCAGGTAGGGGGAGGGAGTGGAGGGATGAGGCTTGCACATGACACATTTGGTAGCTACATGCTGGTTAATGTAGAGCATACACCTCACCGATCTAAAAAAGCAGTTACAATTTGGTCAGAAAGGAAGCAGATAGAATACATTGTCTTTCAAGACACGTAAAAAAGGAGTCGGCTATAAAAGCCTAAAAAGGTTAGGGCAGGGGTCAGCAACCTGTCTCTCTTTAAGGACTTAGGTGTGGCTCCTGACAGCAACTCTCTCATAAAACCTCCTCGAACGAAATTGGATTTGTGAATTATTTTAATAGAAATTGTAGAAAAATAAAATGTATGGATGTATTATTAGAAGAAGAAATGTTTGTTTAACAGGGATAGTTGCAATAAGTAAAACAACAGCAAGATTAAGGGGGAGACCAAATTGTCCGCTGTGGATCCCCCTACGACTGCGTTTTTTCTCATGTTGCATGCTACACATAATTTGGAAAATTGGCTGCTCTTGTGAGAAAGGTTGCCAAATCCTAGACTAGGGTAACAAGAGTGAGCTATGCGAAATTACTAGCAGAAGTAAAAGGGAGCGAACGAGTGATGATCAAGGCATGGAAGACCTGAGGCCCCATAGTGAATACTAAGTAAGTAATAATAAATAAATATGCTGAAATTAAGATACGTTCTTCAATAAACACATTTAAACTATCATATTTATCCAAATTCAAGACGAGATTTTTTTTTCAAATTTCAGCTTGCGAAAATTGGGGGTCATCTTAAATTTGAGTACAAAATCGTATACCGTCAATACATCGCACGTCAATTTGTCATGCTTCAATTCATGGTGTGTTAATTCATCATACAACAAACTCATCATGCATCAATACATCGCACTACAATAGACAAATTCGTCGCATGACAATTTCGTTGTGAGACAATTTCGCCGTGTGACAATTTCTTCACAAGACAAATTGGAAGGCGAGATACAATGACTGGTGTATGGCAGGGGGATACACTTTTGGTTGGGTGACACCCCTTGCCATACACCATCCGATGTGTCTCACGTAATTCTGGTATTATCGAAATATAAAGAAAAATTATTTTGTGGAAAAATGTCTCCCCCCTGCCATTCATCAGTCATGGTGTATCGCAAAAAAATTGTTTAGAGATGAATTGATGCACAATGGGTTTGTCGTGCGATGTATTGATGTGAGATGAATTTTGTATGGGACAAATTGATGCGCGACGAATTTACGCGTGACAAACTGACCACGATGAGTTGTCATAGAACCGTAGGAAGTATGATTATGCATTTAATCGATGTTCTTAAACAAATGAAACAAGTGATAAAATAATTGTATCTACTGAATTTTTTCATTGTAAACTTACTATGCGAAATTCAATTAATAAAGTCTTCATTTTAAAATACATTTTTAAAAAATTCTTTTTTTTCAAACTAAAATTTGAAACAAACTATTTAAATTAATGAACAAACTAGTATATCTAAACTGAATACGTGTGTTTGAAATGTACACAAAATACATTCAGTGAGAAATTAGGTAAAAAATTTTTTTCTCTTTTGACAATCTTAGATTCGAGGTCATCTTGGATTTGGGTAAATATGGTATTTTTACGCTATGATATATTTTAACAGTAAAACGTGCCACGAATGAGATCATTATATGGAAGACTCTATTTATGGACTAATTAGCATGGCCTGTAAAATGTGGAGGCAACTTCTCCCTCAGGAACACCAAACTTACTGTCCATTCGTACTGAATGTCTTCTTTCCTCATTCATCTATTTAAAAATTCATTTGCGACCAACTGTTAAGGAACATTTGCATTAGCATATTTCATATTAAAGGTTCCAGAAGCAAACCTTTAATTGGCAAAGAAATTAATGTGATTTGAAATGTTTCGTCTACTACCGTAAATACCTGCATATAGTGCGCACCCTCGTATAACGTGCAGGGGGGTTTTCTGCCTCGTAATCTATGATTTTTCTATATACCCACGTATAGCGTGAACAGATTTTATTTTAACGTTACCATTCCAGAATTAAGTAGATGCTGTAACGCGGTCTAAAGCAATGATAGAATTATTGGTATTATGTATTGGTAACATAATGAAAGTGCGAAATGAAATTTTCAAATAACGTTCCAGAAGAACGTTACCTAACTCAATCATTACATACTCTATGTTTACTTACAGTACAAGGTGATTTCAGGACATACACAATAAATCGAATTATATTAATTTAGTAGTATGGCATATGACATTGTTTGAGCTAATAAAATGAAGGAATGACGATAATCCTATTTTTTACATACGTTTTTGTCACACCTGAGGTGGACGGGTTCGCCCAAGCTTCAGTTTTACCCTTATTAGAACACTCTGGAGCATGTAAACATGATAGCAAATAACCATAATTAACTACAGACTCTAAGAATCAAGAATAAATCATGTGTGAATGCTGAGAGAAAAGTGGGGAACGATAACTTTATTTAGTTTTACAAGAAGCATCAACTCCCTGCATACTCAAAGGCATCAGCTGCCATTGTTTCTAATTGTAAGTAGTACCAGTACCTCACCACCAGGCAGGGCGCCAGTGTAGGGTGATGTCATGCGTAAGATGCTGATTCCGATAACAACATCGAAGAAGAATGGTCCAGTGACGAAGTATTTCTTGTCTTTTAAAATGAATAAATACTGAATTCAATCTTTTCATATCTAATTAATGAATGTTTGTAGAATTAATTAATAAATTTTAACTATTATCTATCTTATTTTCGTAAAAATCACCAATAAAATTATGAGGATACCCAGGCAGTAATTACTGTGCCGAAATTGTGGAAATATGGTGTTAAATGAAAATAGGAAGATTATGTACCCTCGTATAACACGCATCCTAATTTTTAACTCAAATATTTCGAAAAAATTTGCGCATTATATGCGGGTATTTACGGTAAGAGAAAGCCTGAAAATGGGGCTTGATATAATTTTCCGTCTTAAATACATACCAAAAGTAGGGGGTTCAGAGTGAGTGTGCGCAGCATGCAAATCTGCCTTGTGGAGCGAGGCATGGAGTTGACGAGCATATTGCATAGGGGCTGAGCCCCTAGTTATAGATATAACATTTCTTCTCTCATATAGTCTACTGGTTAATTTTCTCATCTAGTTGAGCCTATTTTTTTATAAAGTTCATTTTGTAATTAATTTAAACATTGCTTTTATTATAAATAGTTTTAATGAATACATTGTCCCTGAGATAATTATTTTGGTGTTTCACTGCATGGAGAGCGCTGATCCTATCCTGAAGAAGCTTGTTGCAACTCGGGCAAATCATCAAGATGAAAAATGCTATCCATGCAGCAAAACATGAAAAACTCTTACCATAACAATCACTTCTGCCATAGCAAACATCCCCATCTCATGGAAATTATCACTCTCTTCAAGCTCATAATTTGAACTTACTATGTAATTTTGTCTTTCACCTATTCAAAGCATATTCATGAAAATTTTTTGTTATTGAATGTTGTGAAAGTAATAATTATTCTTTAATTATTTCTGCAAACAGGTTGTGATGGAAAAATCCCCTACAGAAGACAAAGCTGCTAAAATTCATCGACCAAAGGATGCTGAAAAGAGCCCCTCTACATCTAAGAAGAGCAGTGTTAAACCTAAGGAGTCTCCGGAACCAGTGAGCAATGTATCACAAACCCCTCCTGTGGAGGTAAATCTCAATGATTACTGCATCATCTTCATGAAAAAGTTTTCAAACCCTATTTTTTTAATTGGTGAAACAAAGGCAATTAGTTTAGTTGGCAATAGTCATGATGTATGACCAGGGCCGGATTAAGAGACCCATGGGCTCCATGTAAATTTCAACAGAAATTTCAGGAAATTAAGCAATAAACTTATATTTTATTCTAACTTTAACACAAAATAACAAATCATGAAACAATATACAAAATTTTCAACTAAGAAAACTTTTCTTGTTTTATATAATATATAGTTAATCAATTATTTCATCTACATCTAATTCTTCAACCATGTCTGCCACGTACTATACCCTAGATACGGGACTGCTTATTCCTACTATATGCTGTAGGCAGTCTTACACAAAATGGATTACTTGGAATTATTAATAAAGAAAGAAAGTGGTTTATTAAGAAAAGCATCGATTTTTATGCAGGAAAAGAAATGGAGACAAGTAACAGATTATTGCAAGGTTTGCGATCAGTGTGGCAACATGAGATGAGATAGGGTTGGCCCAATGTGGGCCCTCTGGGCCCCACACACATGCATGTTTTGCATATCACTTAATCCGGCTCTATTTATGACTTCATTTGTGTGTTCTGCTTTTTCCATTTTAGAAAAAATAATTTTTCTTAAGGTTGTAATCACAAATTACAATGCAATACTTAAATCAGAAATACCATTTTATCTTCTTTTGGAGTTTTGAATGAAATTTTAGGAATAAATTTATTTTTCTTAAGGTGAACCAAATGAAGAGTCCAGAGAAACCAGCTGTGAATTCTATGGATACTACTGATGAATCACCAATCATAGAAGTCCCTCCTGTTTGGTCTAAGTCAGCCACATTGCCAAGAAGAACATCTCGTCCTGATGTTCGAGGGGTTCCAGCACCATTTGGGCAAAGGCAAGCTCAGTTCAGTCCACCTCCTCCACCACAACCAAAACCACAGGAGCAAGTGCTAAAAGAAGAGAAAACCCCGCAAAGCTCACCTGGTAATTACACATTTTCTCTAAGGAAAGAATTATAAAATTTTTATTGAAATTCCAATATACAAATTAAAAAAAAATAAATGTAGCTTTTTTGATTATGCAATATTCGATACTTGAATGTAAATACTTTGCATTAAATGGTTTTAGTATCAAGAAATTTGAAAATAGTATGCGGAACTATGAACTTCTTTCTTAATTTTAATTTCTTAAATCAATTGATGAAGTATTTTCAGAGCAAAATTTTTATTTTTAATGCTTTGGTCATAGTGATTCCTCCACAAGCTCCACCGGCATCAGCTCCTTGCCAGTACAGCACTGCAGTTGAATACACTTTAAAACCAGAACTTGAAGGTTTTCCAGGAGAATTGTCCTTCACCATTTCTCAGGGCATGCCAAACTCTGTTATATCAAGCAGTATCGAGCACCAACCCCCTCCGGTAAGTATGAATGACTTCAGTAGAATTGTATCTTGAATAAGCTATACACCCAATCCCAACTAACACGATTTCTACCTACATGATTTCGGTTTAACATGGTTTTTAAAGTAAAGTAAATGGTTTTCGACTAACACAACTGGTCATTTGGTTTAACACGATTTCTCCATGACTACTCTATGATTGTGGAAAGGTTTAGAAAGAGGAAACTGAAACAAGTTTGGACATGTTTGGCCCGCTCTTGCGGGATGCTTAGTTGAGAGAGAGACAGAGCAATTGGGAAGCAGCAAGAGCTAGATGCGGTAAATGGAAGCATAATTTCCTATTGACTTCTGTTATATAATGTGAGATATGTTCCTACTGCATAAAGTCTTCCCTCAAATATACTGTACATGTTCTTTAGAAAATTCATCATGGGAAGCAGTGCTCGAATTGGAAAATTTTAACAACCAGAATGCTAGTAACCGAAACATTCTCATCTGATTTTTTAACAATGGGAATGCTATGGTCTTCATTTTGTATCAAGTGGAATGGAGTTCCCACATGTTTCCGCCCAATTCAAGCACTGTTTAGCACTATAACAAATTTTGACTTGTTCCACTAAGTTGGCAAATATATTTGCTCGTACACGAGGCATAAGAGTGAGAGGAATCAGTTGCTGTCACACCCACCCTAGTACCAACATATATTATTTGTTCTTCACACAACTTGGTGTCATAGTCACGTGACCCACTATTTGATCATCGGTCATAAAAATAAATGAAAATCATTATAAATAGTTGCTTCTTACATATATAGGTTCTAGGATATATCATGTAAAGCCTTAGGTACTTCTAAAAGTGCTACAGAGCTGAAATTTTGCGTGAAGATAGGTATTTGGGTACAACCTCTGGAAAAAATAAAAAAATCCAGAAAAAGTTATATTAAAGGGGTATTTTTGACCCCAATTTCCAATTTTAAATACCCATAAGAAAAACATTGAAAACGGTGCAGGGCTTTATAAATTTGCTTTTTTAAATTATTTACAATTAAGATACAAAGTCGGGACATGCCCCATACTGTGGATGAAAGAATGAAGTTTATTTTTCATGAAGACAAAATTCAAAGCCATTCTGAATTTTCATAAAAATTTGATTTTAATCATAAAATTATGAAAAGTTTTTTGGTTTTCAACAATGAAAAATATTAACCACCATAGCAATGACTCCAATGCCTTTTAATGGGAATTTATTTTCCTTGCTTCAAGAGTGTGATTCAGTACTTATACTGAATTATAATGCATTTGATTTCAGCCAGCGATGTACCTATACATATGATGACATGATAATTTTAAATTAATTTTTTATTTGGATATGGATGTACTAAAAGGCATGGATGATGATGCCATTATCGTAACACAAAAATTAGCTAATTTTTTCATACTTTTTAGTGTACCATAATAGGGTATTGTCTTAATGATGATTATAGTTATTGCTGAAACGGCGATCTGGCCATGTTATCTGAAAATTGAAAACTTAGATGAGAGCCGATTGCCAGAATTTAGAAATTCCAGATAGATGCCTTAATTTCGTGGAAAATGAAAATTATTTTCTTATTTATATATTATTATGCCACTGATTTTAAACTACGATGTAAACTTATCATGATGTCAATATACTAATACACGAAATTTAGAAAAAGGGAAAGGTATTTTAATTTGATGTTTCGTAGTTTTTCGAGAAATTTTAACTCTTTTCAATTGTTAAATATAATGATGTCATACCTAATTCGCGATTTTTGTTATCCAAATACATGCTAAAGGCACAGATGATGATGACATAATTTTAGCACAAAATATCCTAATTTTTCCATAATTTTAGTGTGTATAGTATTATCTTAATGATGATTATTTTTATTGCTCATGTAGGGCAATCTGAGTCACGAAACTTGAAAAACGATAATTTGGACATGACCTGATTGCCAGGGAATTTGGAAATTACAGATAGTTGCCTTAATTTCGTGGAAAATTATAAATATTCTGCTAGAACGCATGGAATTTATTATTTAATACATATAGGCTCCTCATGGCTGAAGTGCTGTTGCTCTGGAGATAGCGTTGGTTTCTTTATGAGTTTAGATCTTGGTGTGTGGTGATTTTTGAAGAACTTGCAGTATGCAAGCACTGGTAACTCGTATCATAAATGATAACAATAATATTCAATACATAGTTATTAAAATAGTGTGTGGCAAGTGAAATAACATACTAATTTTGGTATGAGTTAATATTAAATAATTTTTATTTGTTTACGTAACATCGAAAGTTTTGATTCCTTGCACGAAAGAACAAAGATTTTTAATGTCGTGAATGTTCTAAGATTTGTTCGATTCAAAACAATCAAGAGGAATTATTCTTACTGTTTTATTATTGTTATTATTAATAATATTATCATTATTTCTTGTGTTGCTTGTTTTCTTGACCAGATTTGTTATGAAAAAATATCGGATTTTTTTGTGTAACTTCGAGAGTTTTGTTCGTATAATGATGCACTGAACTAAATTTTTTTTCTTGACTTCAAATTTTCGTAAAATGGGGCAAAGTAAATCGAGGTCGACCTGTATAGTCATAATAAAGTAATAACATTAAAAATATGTCAATCAGGTTAGGGTGCTGGAACACATCCCTCCTATTTACATTATTTTTGATGAGAAATTCATGTCCGACTAATATGATTTCACCTTACACGAAATTTTTTAAGATTGCATCTGCTATGTTAGTCGTAGACTGGGTGTAATTATATGCTTTTTAATTGCTAAACTTTATCAAGGAAATGAACGTTTTATTGCCAAGATTGAACTAGACTTCATCCAATTAATACATAGAAGAAAACTATAGTTTCTTATAACATTAACCTCTCAAGTGTGGTTTAAACAAGGATTTTCTTTGCAATTCAAATACAGTGGTTCTCCATCATTCGTGGGGGTTACATACCAGAAAATAGCTGCGAATACTGAAACAGCAAATACAGAGGAATTTTTCTCCATAAAAATACGAGGGTCACTCAATAAGTTTTGCCCCATTTTTTTTTCTCGGCTAAAAATCATTGCAAAGAGTTGAACTTTTGGTGTAGGAATAGTCACATACCTTATTTACACTATTTGGCAAGATGGTGTGTTAGTTCACTTCCTTACGCTAGTAACAACGAATAAAAAAGTAAAACATAATTACCAGCATAGTATATTCATTATCAATAGCAAAAAGTAACAAAATAGGTCAGAAAATAAAATAAAACAAGTTTAATGAAGCAGCCACTGTTAAACAAGTAGTGTGCATATCGACTTCTTACTCCATCATGGCAAGTAGTTCGAGTGATGAATAAACAAAACAAAAAACCATGGGTACCGAAATATTGTTCCTTAATACATGAATGACAAATAAGTGAAATGACAAATACTGGGGACACACTTTACCATAAAATGCAACTTGTGTTATTTTAATTAAAGCAGAGAGAAAACATTTGTATAAGAAGGCTCACTAATCCAACAAGCCTAGATAGATTGTGATTTTTGGCAGAAACTCAATTCACAAAGGAGCTGTAAAAGTGGATACTGTACAGGACAATGCATGTCATTGTACACACTTGAGGGATTAATGGTGCAGTCTATTTCTTAAGGGGAGATTTTAAGGGAAAATGTATTAATTTGTTACAGTAAACAATAGTATATTTATTTTATTTGTATTTTACCCCAGAAAAAAATTGATGGTTGAATGACTAGCAAAATCTTTATCTTGAAATCAGGAACCTGCACCACATGTAAAGAGAGTTGGTCGACCAATAACCCGCCATCCTACGGCACCTGCCAGTTTCCTACGCTCATCCTCCTTGGGACCGACACCTCGTTCTACAGGGACTCCTCTATCACGGGGAGTGGAGAGAATCATCCCCATAAAGGTTGAGAGGGATGAAGAGAGTGAAACTACTAACTCTTTCTCTCAATCCACTTCTCAAACAACTACAGAGGAAGTTCCCACTTCAGGCACTCCTTCTGCCAGACCACCACTTTATCCTCAAGGGGTAAGTAGATATCAGAACTATATCACAATCTCATTTCACATAAATGTATCATAGTTAGACTTTAAAATTTTTGTCATCTAAAAATGGTCTTCAAGAAATTACAATTCACCCAAATGGAATGAATTCTCATTTTCCCAAGTACCTTATTTTATGATGCAAAGGAAGATTTTAAAATTATTAAAAGTAAATACAGTTCAAAGTCTCCTAACCAGCTGTCCAAAAACCGGACATTTTAAAAGTTGAACAGCACCTTATGTCTATTAATAAATTTCAAGAAAACTTATTTCAGAAAAACCAAGTGCATGAAAAAAACTGAAATTACATGATATTTTTAAAAATGTGATGAAAGTAGCACAAATATCTTCCTGCAACATATTATGTGGTCATAAATCTCAAAAACACTAAAACCTTAAGCAGGATGCAACCGGTGGAAAAACTTTTGAATATATATATTCAAATTTGACTTAACCATATGTTATCCCATGCAAAGGCTGATTTTGTGGGTCTAATTTGTCACGTGAATATTTTAAAGTCAAACCCAGGAAACAAAATGAGTTCCCGGACTTTGAAATTGAATTTGGGGATAAAAAGTGTGTTGGTATGATATGGAAAGTGCTATTATTATCTAATAGGTATAATTAGCTTAATTGATCCATACAAATTTTCATTTGAAGAGAAAGCAAGGTGTACATATAGGTGTTAAAGGAAGGAAGAAGTTAAAGATTATATTTTGGTTGAAATTAAAGAAATTTTATAGAAGTTTTCTTATTGTACCTTCTGAGATATCTTTCAGTTTATTCATTTCCAATGTTAATGAAAAACAAATTTCGCTGTCTATTAAGTATAGAGAATACATAAAAAGTTTTTAGACAACAAAAGCACTTAAAATTGCACATTAAAACTGTCTTCCACTTACCTTTTGAAACAATTTGCCAGATTTATAGTTTTTTTTGGTGATTGTCCTTTGAATAACCTTAGTGTTTCTTTCTTCCCTACTTTAGTTTATATTAGGTATATATTATTTCTTTTAGTTAATATTAGGTATTATTTATAATGGTTGTCACATAGATTGTTAATCCAACAATACGCTTATTCCTGTGTTATTTAAATGTGAAAATTTTAATGAGAAAACATTTAAAAATAAAATATGTAGTTCAGATCGCTTTAAAAACCCTACCATTTTGCTTAACTTTTTATTGTGGTTAAAA